>BSBK01002270.1:92500-832500 GCA_027943335.1 Chamaecyparis obtusa
GAAGATATTTTGGAAATTGTGCATACTGATTTATGTGGACCTATTGGAATTGAGAGCTATACTGGAGAAAATTTCTTTATTCTCTTTGTTGATGATTACTCTAGAATGATGACTGTTATGTATTTAAGAGAAAAGTCAGAAGCATTTGAGAAGTTCAAATGGTATTTAGCAAGAGTAGAAAAGGAAATAGGAAAAAGAATAAAATGCTTGAGATTAGACAGAGGTGGTGAATTCATCTCCCATGAATTCAATAATTTCTGCATTGAAAGAGGAATCAAAAGATAGGTATCAGCCCTGAGAACTCCTGAGCAGAATGGAATAGCTGAAAGAAGGAACAGATCTATCATGGACTGTGCAAGGACTCTAATGATTGAAAAGAACATTGCTATGAAATACTGGAAGGAAGCTATCAGCACTACAGTTCATACCTTGAACCGAGTACAGCTGAGAAAAGACATATTCAAGACTCCTTATGAGATATGGTATGGCTACAAACCAAATGTAAGTTACCTAAAAGTATTTGGTAGTAAATGTTACATCTTAAAAGAATCTAGAAAAGGAAAATTTGATGTAAAAAGTGATGAAGGAATATTTTTGGGATATTCTTGCAAAAGTAACGCATATAGATGTCTAAATTTGTCTACTCACAAAATCATAGAAAGTGCACATGTGAGAATTGATGAGTTTACAAAAAAGACTGAAGAAGAAAGAAAAAAGGAACCAGAGGATTACAGAAGATTTGTTTACATCGAACCTGATACATTGCCAGACACATCTGTCAATAAGGAAACTACATCTATCGAGCCCAGTATAGTAACCAAGTCACAAGAAGAAGTTCAGACCGAGTCACAAAGTACCGAGTCTCAGTCTGAAGCTACCGAGCAAGTATCTACCGAGCTTGGGAAACCTGAACCTGAAGATGAAGAAGATGACAATATAACTCATTCAGGAAGCAAGGAACTTGTATTGGCCAAGTACATCAGAAAGCATCATACACCAGATCAGATTATTGGAAACAAATCAGATGGTACTATGACAAGAAGTAAACTAAAAGGTACATGTTTATTTGCTGATTTTGAACCTAAAAATGTCAAAGATGCATTGGAAAATGAAAGTTGGATTGAGGCTATGAATGAAGAAATAGAGAAAATAGAGAAAAATAAGACATGGACTCTTGTACCTAGGCCTAAAGATAAAAATGTAATTGGGACAAAATGGGTATTCAGAAATAAGTTGAATGAAGATGGTCAAGTATCAAGAAACAAAGAAAGATTGGTATGTAAAGGATATTCTCAAGAAGAAGGAATAGATTATGGAGAGACTTTTGCTCCTGTTGCAAGATTAGAAGGTGTGAGGACTTTACTTGCATATGCAGCACATAAAGGATTTAAGGTATATCAGATGGATATAAAATCTGTATTTCTCAATGGTATTCTTGAGGAAGAAGTCTACATTGAGCAACCTGAAGGTTTTATTGATCCAGACAAAAGGGATATGGTCTGCAAATTACACAAAGCATTGTATGGTCTGAAACAAGCTCCTAGAGCATGGTATGAAAGATTACATAACTATCTTACTCAGATTGATTTCAAAAGAGCTAATGATAACAATAATTTATACATCAAAGAAGGATCAGATAACAAAATTGTTTTGGCCGAAATATTTGTGGATGATACTATGTTTACAGGAAATGATGATCAGTGCAAAGAATTTTCAGAGCATATGAATAAATAATTTGAAATGTCTATGTTTGGTCAGATAAAAAAATTTGTTGGACTTTAGATTCAGTAGAACAAAAATGGTATCTACATTACTCAGTCTAAATATATCAAGGAAATACTTAAGAAATTTGGTATGGAAGATTCAAAACCAGTTGGTACACCCATGTGTACTAGACTGAAGCTTACCAAAGATGATGATTCAAAAGAAGTAGATCAGACCTTATACAGATCAATGATTGGAAAATTACAGTATGTAGTGCACACAAGGCCTGATATTGCCTTAGCAATTGGTATAGTGGCAAGATTCTCAACTAAACCTAGAGAAAATCACATGATGGCAATCAAAAGAATCTTGAGGTATTTAAGGGGAACTGAAGATTATGGCTTGTGGTACAAATTTGGAGGCAATCTAGATTTAAAAGTGTTTACTGATGCTGATTGGGCAGGAAACATTGATGATAGAAAGAGTACAAGTGGTGGAGCATTCTTTCTTGGCAAGAGGTTAGTATCTTGGACTAGTAAAAAGCAAAACTGCACATCCCAATCCACAGCAGAAGCAAAATATGTTGCTGCAGCTGTAAACTACTCTAATATTTTATGGTTTAAATAGTTTTTGGAAGGCATGAAGGTTGAGATCAAAGAACCAGTTGTTATGTTTTGTGACAATACAAGTGTAATAAATATTTCAAAGAATCCAGTAATGCATTCCAAAACCAAGCACATTTCTATAAAATATCACTTTGTCAGAGAATTGGTGCAAGACAAGGAAATTAGATTGGAATATATTCATACAAAAGAACAAATTGCAAATATCTTCACCAAGCCACTACCTAAGGATGCATTCTTGTATCTAAGAGGCAAGTTAGGGGTCACTCCCCTGTCCAAGGTTCACTAAATAAAGTTTTAGTGATGCATCAACCAGAACATGTGGAAGATCAATCAGTTGATGTAGCATAGTCAAGGAATCATTGCATATGAATCAGTACATAAGGTACATTGATATTTATGAAAATTGTGTAAGTTGTCTTTGGCATGTGTTGTCAAAGAGGGAGAGTTTGCTGTCATTTCAAAAAATTTCTAAGGAGAATAATTTGAGAAGTTAAGAGGGAGAGTTCTCAGTCAGAAAGAAGTTTGAAGATGATGGGAATCAGAATGAAGGTAAGGATATGTTTCTTACTCTAGGTTTCTCTGTGAAATTTTATTGTGCTATGACATGTTGTGTTGCCATCAATGCCAAAGAGGGAGATTGTTGGATACAATTGTCTAAAGGACATTTTTGGATTAGCTATGTGTTGTCTTTGATGTCACACAAATGTCATATCAATTATCATTCTCAGTGTCTACCGAGCTTAGTCGGTCAGCTAGGTAGTTCTCAATGTCTATCGAGCTCAGTCACTCAGCTAGGCAGTTTTTACTGTCTACCGAGATCTCTCAGGTGTCAAAAGGAATCATGACAGAAAATAGTGTTAACCAAGCCTCCTCAGTTATCGAAGGAAAATTAGTGGTTACCGAGCTCACTCGGTCTTCGAAGGATGTTGCAGAATTCGCTGTGGTTACCGAGTTCACTCGATCACCGAAGGAAATCTTTTCAAGATTAATGTTTACCGAGCAAGGTCGGCCCTTCAAAGGATTTTGTTATTATAGTTTGTTTATCCCAGCTGACTATTGTAATAATTATCAGTACCGACTTGACAATCTAAATGTTAATTAGAATGGTATATATATATAGAAGGTCAAGTGGTAAAAAAAAAGAAATACAGCATGCAAAAATCATTTTGAAGAAAGGTATGTGCGAATTTTGAAGGATGGTTAGATATCCTTGAGGAGCAGCAAAGATTTATTTGATCAGTAAGGATCTAGTGAAGCAGAACAGAGATCTATAAGCAGCAATTCAGTTGCAAGTCATTTCATTGTTACTCTCTTACAATTGTAGCAGTGATATCAAAATCTCTTAACCAAGTTGGTTTAACAACCATTTTGTAAATCCTCTAACAAGGTGACAATTCTATTGAATTGTTTCAAGACCTCTTACAAGGCCACTCCTAGCAGGGTGATTAAATCCTCTAACAAGGTCACACCTAACAGTGTGTTTTGTAACCTTTTGCCGGGTTGGCTTCTAACTGGGCATCACTTCAGAAGAGTGAAAAATAGTAACTAGTTACATTGGTGGTTTTTCCCATATTGGGTTTCCATAGTAAATCTAGTGTCTCTTGTGTTCATGTTATTTTCTTTATTCATGTATGTTAATCAGTGATGAATGCTTAAGAACAGTTTAATTATTTCACACTTCAAAGATAGAGTTTCAACATTTCTCTGTATGTTTACCGAGTGGCAACAGTAAATAATTTGTTAAGATATCTAAGGGATCAGTGGTAATATTTTTGTGGTTAACTGATTCACCCCCCCTCTCAGTATCAAGTTATCAATTAGTATCAAGTTAACTAATTCCATAACTCAAAAATAGAGTTTAACTAACAGTAAAATAGTATTCATGAAACCTCCTTAATTATAGTATTTACTAAAGTGCTTTCCAAGAGAACATAGGAATTAAATACAACCTAATCTTAAGATAATCATTGTTTAGTACATTAAAATCATCATCATCATTAACATCATTAAATTAGGATAATCATTATAAACATCACAATTCCTAAGTATGTGTACAATCCCATGAAAACATGACATAAGCTCAATACCTCCTCTATTCCTAATGATCAACCTAGTTATGATGAAATGAAATCAAATGAATAACAAGTTATCCACAATTAGACTAAGAATGAATAAGAGAACCAAGGACGTGTCTACAAGTGCACAACCATAACCATAGGCATCTACAAGAAGGAATGACAAACATATAATTGTCAATTCAAACTTGTAACAACTACTAATAATGTATAATTCAATTAGAGATACAAATATACAGAACCACGTAACCTCACACAAGCATATAGTGTAGTATTATAATTACCATGAGGCACCATCTTCATCTTTTAAACTCAACACCTTTAATACATCATTTCCATTAAACTATTCTAACTTAAGTATCCTTAATTGGATATTTTATGATTCATTCTATTCTTAATAATATAGAACGTATTTGTTATTAATTCTTATAGATATATTTATATTCAACTTTAATAAAATTTACCTTGACAGAAGTTTAATTTTTAACTAACTATTCACACTAATACACCATTGCACCCTCTAGAACTGTATAACAATTGAATAAGATTCTAGATAATGATTAAGGTTTTATCAAAGTCTATTTAATATTTCATTTATTCATTTTCAAGTAATAATTAGATTTCTTAAACAATATTGATCTAGGAACTTAATTTTAAAAAAATAATATAATTAATATTAAATCATACTCAAAATAAAAATTAGCTTTTCTAATTATTTATTTATAACCAACCAATATTCTAAATTTTTTTTCAATTAATATAATTTTAACTAAATCACAACCATAAGATTATTTATGTACATAACAGGTTAAAGATTCTAAATAGAAAGAGACACAATAATTTTTATTTTTATAAAATTTATCAAATTAAACTAAATCTATAACTTTCTTTATAATCATTTTTTTTCAAGAGAAAACTTAGATTAAAACATGATTACCAAAAAAAACTTGGAATCTAAGATAAGTAAAGATTGATTCCTTACAAGCTTTCCTAAGAATTCTTAGAGTTCAAAACTAAATTGATTCATAATAAATTCAAGAAAATTCATTATTGAACAAAGTGGTTATAACAGAGGGAAAATTTTTTATCACAAAACAAGGAATCTAAAGTGGAGGAAAATATCGCGTAGACCCAAATTAGCGAATGTTGCCAAAACTTGGTAGGAAATAACATGCGTAATAACAAAGCATTATTTACTAGGAAGGACTATGCAAGGACAAAGCGTTATCGCACAATAATACATAAGTTGTGAAACATCGTCTTAAGACCATGCACACCAAAAATGATGCAACTGTTATAAAGAAAAAAAAGAAGATCAATAAATAAGAAAAGCAGTGATAATAAAGTGTTTTGATTACGTAAAAATAGGTTTTGAAAGGATCTGAAACCTTTTACATCCAGATTACAAGATAAGCATTAAAGAACCATCAAAAATAGTGTAGAAGCACCAAAAAATATACCAAAAAACTAATAAGTCCATAACAGAAAGAGAGAGAAAAAAAGAAGCAAAAGGACAGCAAGACAATAGACAGGTGGCTAGATACACTTCATAAGATTAGCCACTTGTTCAGCCAGCATCTGCATGTTGTCAGAGGTAACTTTGAGTTCCTCAATATATTTTTTCTTGTTATCCTCTAGCTTTTTGAAGCTTGATCTAGTTCTTTTGATGGGTATGTGGTCCTCCTTGACCTCAATGAGCACATGCTCCCCTTTTCCTTGTTCCATTTTGTCCACAAGAATCTTGACATGCTCAGTCGAAGCCTTGAGAATGGCAAAACTCTGCTCCACTATGTTACCCACCATCTTCTCCATCTTCTCAATTCTATTTTCCATTTTGTCAATTCTCTTTTTAACCATCTCCCCATCTTTTATCTTCTCCTCCATGGAAATGATTCTATCATTAAAGGCCATAAGCCCCTCAGCCCTTCCAACAGTCTCTTTCAATTCATCAATACATTGTCCAATAGTCTTCTCTCCTAGATTCATTTTTTTGAGAATCCCAGTTTCATTTTTAAGCTGATGGATATGGGTTTTAATAGTTCTGATGTCATTTTTCATGGTATTGAGGTTGATAAGGAAAGAAAGACACACCATATTTTCAAAATCCTTATTCACACCAACCATCTCCTCCTTGGAGCTCTCCACCTTATCCTTGTTATTAGCCTGGCCATCCTTCTCACTATTAGCCACATCATGGGCTATTTCCTTCATGATGTTGTCATCAACCAAAACATTATGATCTAACTCTTCACTTTGCTCCATGATAGGATCCTTCTCCACCCACTTTTCCTATTTTCCCCGAATATTCTCCTGTGAGGCAGAGCCATCATCAGAAGAAATGACAACCCTCTTATCCCTCTTCTTAATCCTATTTTTGGCTCTGGTGCACTTCTTTATAGGCTCCATTTTCTTTTTACCCTTTCTCTTCACATTGTCATCCCTACTCTCCTCTTCCTCCATCTCCATATTAGTAACCAAATCCTCCATCTTGATCTTCTTTTTTTTATTTTGGACGAGGATTCATGATGCTTGGAGGGTTTTATGGTTTGCTTAGATTCATACTCATTGTCTTCAGTATCCTCCATAAAGGGTTCCTCCAAATCTTTGCCACCAGTCTCATAATCTTCAAGGGCCTTTCGATTCAGCCGGGACCTCTCAACCTTCTTAGACTTAAGAACATCATAGATAAGGACCATCAACCCATCATGACAGGAATGGTCACCTTCAGGGTCCCTCTACTAGCTAAGGATATTAGCGTTCAAAGAACTCAAGAGATAAAAGGGAGAATTAACTTTAACCCCATGTCTAAAATGATTTAGCAGAATCAGATGGTGATTATAAATTTTGGTATATCTTCCATCCAGCATAATATAGCTAATGATAACAAAGAGAACTAGTCTCCACAACCTAGAAATACATTTAGGGTTAAATTAAGAATTAACAACCTTAACCATGAGCTTCCTTCCACATTCCATTGGTGCAAAAGCCTCCAGAGCTTTATCTGACACCTTCTTGTCCCTATAGAAGTTGATCCCTTCTATCTTAAGACCCATCGCCTTAGAGATGATCTCCTCCGTGACCTCCATGATCTGTGCTCCAACCATAATTTTTCCTTTGTTCTAGGTCTTGATGAAATGCTTGGTGACAAAAATCTTCCCTCCATGCAGCTTTTCCAAATAAATTGCCAGTCCCCCTTCACAATGTTCCACACCTCTAGGTTCTGGTTCCACTCATTACAATTCCTTGGCTCACACCTTTTCTTATGGCCTCCCAAGGCTCCGCAACTATCAAAAAAACCTCTCTAAAAAAATTTCACAAAAATCTGAAGCATAGGCTTGAAGTAATAATAATGCCCTCTAAAGCCTTAAAAGACCCATAAATCATGTGAAATGAAGGCAATAATCATCTCAAAATCACCTCAATATCCTTTGTCATCCTCACACAAGCCCCTGCACTTATTACCCATTAATGTGATCTCCATTAAGTACATGTTTCCTGATATGCAATTGATCCATATCGATTAATGATGCCCCTTTAGGAGGAAGGGCGAACCCGTATCCCATTCAATGTCCACCTGGTTATGGCATGCCACATTCGTAGCCCAGTCAGCCACATAATTGGCTTCCCTATAATTATGAGTGACAACACACTCATCAAAGGAGTTTATAATGTTTTTGGATTTGTTAATGACATTAGCAATTGTCCATGAATGGGTTATGATATTATTAAGACACTTAATAATATTCAGAGAATCCCCTTCAATCCAAAATTTTCTATAGTTTTTCCTCTTAGCCAACATAAGACCATAAAGAGAAGCATTAGCCTCAGTAGCATGGTTAGTATTAAAACCAATAGGAATGGCCTTGGCACCTTTACAATTCCCATTTTCATCTCTAATAACACTTCTGTAACTAGCAATCCCCAAGTTTCCCTTAGAGGCACCATCAAAATTGATTTTCATCCAACCATTAGGGGGCCATTCCTAGTGGGCCTCATTCCTCAAACTTCTCTTGATATCATGGACCTTATTACCATCTAACTTCCAATTATTGAAGACTTCCACCTCCCAATCATCTTTAGGGTCCTGATATTTATTGATCAACTAGATGTTCTCTAGCAGGGCTCTCTTAATCTTGTGGAAAATCATAGCCCAACTAGAATCCTTGTTCCTAAAGATCCTATCATTCCTCTCTTTCCAAACCCCCCAACAAATGTAGGGTAAAAGGAAGTTCTAGATAGATAGTAAAAGATTATTATTAGTAGGAGATCTCTAGGAAGTGAAAAGCTCCTGAATACCCTGTGGAAAGATCCAATCCATATTCATCAAATCCAAAAACTTCTCTCATATTTTCCTAGTAAAGGCACAATGAATAGTCATATGATTAATGTTCTCCTCATCATTCTTACAAAGATAGCACCGGTTAGTTATATATAAACCCCTATTCCTAAGATTGTCAATAGTTAAGATTTTATCTTGCAATAAGATCCAGAAAAACACATTAATTTTAGGGGTTAGACCTTTAAACCAAGATTTTGCCCAATTATTAAATTATCCTCTTCATTAATGAGGAAGACAAAATTTATAATTTTATTCAAACTTCTAAGAGAGGGATCCACCCTAGACAAGTCAATCTAGTTATCCCCTTCCCAGTAGTCTACCACATACAAACCAAAAGCATGTTTATAATGTAGCATCATTTCTTTCCAATTAGAATCAAAATTAAGAAGGTGATCCATTATCCACACATCTTCCCAAAAAAGAACATTCTTACCATTTCCCACCTTCCATTTGACACCCTTCTTAATCAAATCCTTCTTTCTCAAAGCATTATTCCAAATGCTAGAGCTTCCTTACGTAGATTCCTGATTCAGAAATTTTTGGAAGTCACTCTTGTCATTGTTATATTTGTTGTTCCATATTATACTCCATTCTCCTAGGGTCTTGAATAATCTCCAAATAATTTTAGCCATAAGAAAATCATTCATACTTCTTATGCTTTGAAGATTGAGGCCCCCTTTCTTAATAGGTTTACAAACCTTGTCCCAAGCAATGAGAGTCATTCTCTTTTTATGTTCCACTCCAAACCAAAAGAAATTCTTTTGGATCTTCTCAATACTTTCAACATACTTCCTAGGGATTTTGAAAATACTTAAAGCATAGAGAGGGATGCTTTGGAGAGTAGCCTTAAGCACCATAATTTTGCCAGCCTGGCTCAGAAGAGCACCCTTCCAGCTAGCTAAACTCCTATGGAATTTATCAATCATAGCTCTCCAAAAATATTCAAGGGGATCAAGGTAGAGAAGAAAACCTAAGTAGGACCTAGGAAGGCATCCTACTTCACATCCTATCACCCTTTTTATCCTTTCTTGTCTTTGTTCAAGAACATTAATGAAGAAAATAGAACTCTTATTCTAGTTTATAATCTATCTAGTAGCATCACCATAATTATAAAGGGCTTTTTTGATGATTTTACCATTTTTATAGAAGGTTCCCCCATAATAATAGATTCATCCATGAATTTTTGGTGAGAACAAATCTTCTCTTTTGAAGAAGGCTGCAACCCTATAAATTCACCATTGTTAACCAACCGACCAATGTATCTACCCAAGCACTCCACCATAATAATGAACAAGATTGGAGACAAAGGATCCCCCTGTCTAAGACCTCTCAAAGATTTGAAGAAGGTAGTAGGAGATCCATTAACCAACACCTAGAAAGTAACTGAGGAAACCAGACAATGAATAAGATCTCTACTTCTATTACTGAAACCAAAAGCCTCTAAAGTAGCCATCAAAAAATCCTAGTCCACCCTATCATAGTCTTTAGACAAGTCCTACTTCAAGAAAAAACCTTCTTTCTTAGACATAATCAAGGAATGGATGTTTTCATGAACATAAATGATTGAGTCCAGAATTTGTCTCCCAGGAACAAAGCCATTTTGTTGTCCAAAAATCAGGGAGGCAACAAAAAGAAGAACTCTAGAGGTAAGAACTTTTGAAATAATCTTATACATAGAATTAGATAAGCTGATAGATCTAAACTGATCCAAACTATCAACACCCACTATCTTTGGTATCAACGCTGTAAAGGTACCATTAAGTTCCTTAAGAATCCTTCTTGAGCCAAAAAATTATTTAACCGCATTGACAACATCATCCTCAATAATACTCCAATACTTATGAAAAAAGAAGAGAGGGTACCCATTAGGGCCAGGGGCTTTGTCTCCTTCAAAGGAGAAGACCACCTTACGAATCTCATCCTTTGAAGGGATAGCAGTAATTGCTCTATTTTGTTCTTCATTCAAACTACAAGGAATACCATCCAACAACTCCTTTTACCGAGTCTTGTTTAGGTTATCAACTTTCTTCAAGAGATCACCGAAAAACTTATTAGCTTCTCCCCTGAGTTCATCCTCTCTTTCACTAATGACTCCATTAATCTTAAGTCTAGAGATTTTATTTCTCATTCTATGTTTCACCATGGTCATAAAAAAGTACTTCAAATTTCTGTCCCCTTCCTTCAAAAAAATCTTCCTAGACCTTTGTCTCCATAAGCTTTCTTCTTTTGAGATTATATCATGGTATTCAACAAGTTTAATATCTTCCTCATCCTTAGAAAAGATGTTATACCCATTCTTCTAAATACTATCCTGAATTTCCTTCAGCTCCTCTACAATTTTCCTTTTATTGGTAAAGATGTTCCCAAAAGTCTCGTTGTTCCACTTTTTAATATTATCCTTAACATTTTTTAGTTTCTTAGTAATTTTGAACATAGTCATTCCCTCAATCCTAATACTACACCACTCCTCAATGAGTTTTTCTAGATTAGGATGGATAGTCCACATTTTCTCAAAATGGAAAGGGAAGTTCCTTTTCAAACCATTAGGCTCAGCAATAAGGGTAATCAGATAGTGATATGAACCATCTCTAATATAAGACGATAAGGTGCAAGAATAACTATTAAACCACTTACTACTTGCCAGCGCCCTATCAAGTCTGACTTGGGTAAGCTCATTACAAAATCTCCTATTGGTCCAGGTATAACTAATCCCCTACAAATCAATGTCATGTAAGGCTTGGCTATCAATGAAGTCCATGAGATCAGTTTTGCTATCCAAATTTGGTTGGCTCCCTCCAAGTTTCTTATTTTCATTTAAAGGAGTGTTAAAATCCCCCATTATAATCCATCCTTCATCAACAAAATCACTCCTTTTTCTAGTGATATCATTCCAAAAATCTTTTCTCCACCCATTTAGTATTGGGAGCATATATATTTGTCAAAATCCGCGAGGTACCATCCTTAGTATGCCAAAATTTGATATTAGCCATATTATTACCTTGGGAAATAACCTCCCCCCTAATGACATTACAGTTCCAAGTAACCACAATACCCCCTAAGGCCCCATTAGCATCACCACCTAGGACTTTACCATTGTTAAAAAAAATGGAGTTTCTCAACTTTGTCCTTGGACATCTTAGTCTCCTGAAGTAAAACTATATCTGGCTTGTTATCTCTTATCATGTTTTTAACCATGTTCTACTTATGAGGATTATTTAATCCTCTTACATTCCAAGAAATAATCTTCATTGCTTATGAAAGGATCTGGACTCTAGGATGGTTCTTTGACTTCCATCCGCTATGTTCCTACTATCCTCTAATGCTCTTCTTTTATGATTTGAGGGCCTTCCTAGGGAGACATGGATGGCTCCCACATCTCCATTTTTTCTACTCCTGGTGCTTCTAGAAATCATAGTAGCATTCTTTGTCATCTTCAACAATCCTTCTTTTTTCTTATTTTTTGCTATCTTTTTGTTCTCCACATCTGTCCATCCATCTTTAGTCAAGGCATCACACCCCAAAAGGGCAGTGTCAATATCCACCTCATCTCCCCACTTTTCAAACTTAGATATAAGGGGTAAATGCTTGTCAGATCCTGCAGGAGTAGAAATAGTATTCTGAGACAAGTCCTCAGAATACCCCAGTATGGCACAATTTTGGGCATCCTGGAAGGTATCATCTTTATTTTGTATAGGTAAGGTAATAACATTACCTCCAGATATTTCTCTCTCAATCAAATACACATAAAAATCCTCCTTAACCCCCGTTGCATCCAAAGGCATGCTCTGAACTTCTTCCATTTCACCTATTTTAGATGTATGAATCAATCTACTCCCTCTTGCTGACCACTCATTTACAAAAATAAAGTGAAAATATATACATTTATTATTGAAAAGGGTTATGATTTTCGGTCATCACAAATTGAAATGTATGGAGGAGTGCACTGGATAATCACATCATATGTTGGTTTATGTAAAAAAAAGAGGTGGAGTCTAGTTGGAGACAAGATTGGAAATATTTAAAGCAATCACGCATATGGTACTGCATTAAATATCTCATTCTAAAATAAAAATTAAAAAAATAAGAAAACCAACCATAGTTGTAGTGCAACCAACAACATTTATAAAAATAAACACAATGCTTAAATCAAGAAACTTATAAACTAATTATACAGAAAACTTATAGCCATAATATTATCTAGGAAGAGAATAGAATAAAGAACCCATTAATAGAGATAATCAAACAGACAAAAAACCATTCACACTATAATTTTGATGTGCAGAATAAATCCAAAAGGGTAGATTGCATACCTCTTAACTATGCAAGTAACTCAGTAAAGATGATAGGAAATTCCAATCTCAAGTTTCCCCAAAATTTAGCAAACAAAAACCACCAATCAGTTCACAGCGTGATCTTTATTCTACTACAATCCCAATTCAAATTCCTTTGACAAAAATAAAAAAATAAAAATAAAGTTTTTCGTCCCTCACATTCTTTTGGGACCCTCTCATATATCCACCGAATATGATCTCCCAACCGTCACACTTCCTCTCACCTCCTACTAGAAATCCCCATTAATTATTATATCTCCCATTAATCGAAACAGTCTTTTCTTCCCTTTTTAAAAAATTGTAACATGGTATTTTATGTCTTAGTTTAAAACACTCTCCATTAACTCATACGTAGTATTTACTTTAAGTTAGTTATGATTCCTTATAGAATAAGGAATAAGATTTTTTAATTTTAGTTAGGTTTTTTTATTAAAAAGGGAGCCTCTCTTATTTTTAATGGTGAAACTTATTTTATATAAAGTAGTAATTTGTTTTTAAATTTTTTGATAAAAAAAAATATAATAAAATAAATAAGATATTTATTTACAATGTTAAGTAATTTAAAATATGTAAATAATTTTTGAAATACTACATAAATATATATATTATTTTTAATAACGTATTTTAACATAAGAATAATAAGTATTTTTTATTTTTTTTATAAAATATTTATTTTATTTCTTTTAGATTTAGAAAGATAAATAATAAATAAATGGAATTGCATCATTTGTAATTTATAAATATTTAATACATAATATTAACATACTAACTAAACTATATATTTATGAAAGTCGTACAATCACATATATTATTAACATATTTAGGTCTATGTGTAGACTATCATAGGTCTAGAAACTCGAACTAACAATTTACTAGAAGAGATGAAAGGTTTACTTACCATAATAGTTCCCTACTGACTCTAAACTAGAGAGGCACTACAGCCATGGTTGTGAGAAGACCCCGATTCACTCAAAATCAAGGCATATCTAGGAGGAAAGCCAAACTGCATCGACCAATCAAGCATCGCTCATGCACGCTCAAATCATCAACCATGTCCAATGGCCATGGGTATAATCCTCAGACATAACTTCTGGAGGTGAATCTATGGAAGCAAGTGACATTCTATTAGTAATCAATCATCTAAAGTGGATTATCATAAGTCAATCATAATCCTATCCTATCATCCTCATTATCAATTTTTCTAATTCTACTAAGAGGAGATAGAAAATAATCAACCATGATTGACAACCAACATTCATCAAACATGATCGAACTGACATCAAACCATTTTTTCATCACAAGGTCAATTGCTTTCTTTCATCCATCAATTGCAGGAATCATTCAAATCGGATAGGCCTCTCAAATCAGGAAAAAATTGCAAAAAGGGATCTACACATATTTTATAGTTTGTACTCGCTAAAATTGATAAATGTTACTATTTTTATTGTACGTGCTAAACAAATTATCATATGAGCTAAAACAGACTGTATGCATCATTCTAGCTTGAATGCACTACTCTAAGTTGGTGTACACACTATTAAAACTCTAAAATGCACTGACTTATTTGTACGCGCTATCTCATCATTCAAACACACTAAACCTACCTAGGGTATCCATTTGTACACATCATTTGATCAATAAGATGTATTATTTTAGGACGTAGACGTGCTGACATGGAGTTCTACAAGCTATGCAAAGTATTGTACACACTATTCTACTTTGTTGGCAAAAACAAAAAGGGTTTGATGCTTATAAATTTGAAATTTTTTTCAAAAACATGAATCAAATCAACAAATGAAGTGGAACAGGGTACTCACTGAAGGTTTGTAGTCACATGGATGCTGGTGTCGGTGACCTCCCTCGAACCTATGCTCATGAATCGAGACCACCATCATAAAAAGGGAACAAAGGGGCAGAGAGAAAAGTCACAAAGGAAAAGTGAAAATGAATGGTAAAAATAAATTTTTTAACCCTATATATATCTTTTGACCTAAAAGGGGCTATTTAATAAAAAAATTTGACTTAGGGTCACAATTCATCACCAAAATTGGCCAAATTAGGGGCATTCCTATTAGTCAAACTATCACATCATTATCGGAAATTAAATTGAAGTGAATGAAAAAGTATTGAAAATGATTAAACGAAAAATTTTCTTTCATAAAAAATGCATTCCATTCCATTTTCGAGGGGGCATGCAATCATATTGTTGGAGTTAATCAAGTTGTTTCAAATTATCAAACGTGAAATTTTTCAATCTCATTAGTGGGGCATCAAAATTAGGGAATCTTTTTGAATCAAGCATCATATCCAGGATCCATCATCACAACTGAGATCTGTATCTCCAATCAATCAGGGTTTCATTAGGGAATATGCACCATCCAGATCGAATCGGGCATCAATCAATCAGACATGAGACATTCTTTGAACCAACACGCTTCACACATTGATTCAAAGAGGGGCATTTGTAGACACCTAAAAATTGTCAAGTTGATCCAAGTGAGAAATCAAAGAAAAATGAAAGAATTAATTGAAATCAAAGCCAAAGAGGATGAATTAAATCAAGAAATCATTTAATTATGCAATTAATCAAATCAATTGTATAGTTGAATTAAATCAATTTCAACCCATTCAAGGGGTACACATGGCTAAATCAATTAACTCCTAAAAATTATCACCTACCACATGGGAGAGAATTTGATCAACTAATAGGAATTGAGAATGGAGCTCACATGAATCACGGCCAAATTAAATCTCAATCACTCACTTGGAGAATGCATCTTGGCCACTCATTTTGTCTCATTGTCTCAAGCTTTGAGGAAAAAATATTTAAATTATCTCAACATTTGAAGCCATCGACTTAACCCAAACTTAACCATGGTTAAATCAACTCCACCCTCTAAGATTAGAAAAATATATAAATAGAAGGAAAAAATGAGGAGAAAGGATCCCTTGTCATTTTAGAATTGCATCTACATTATAGGCAATTTTTTTTAGAGTATTAATTTAGCATTTTTAGCATGTTTTGAGCAAGATAGGCATAATATCTCATCATTTAGCATAATTTCTCATATTAGAGTTGCCTCTAATGGAAGTTTTCCGAGAGCCTTTCACTACCATCTTTAATTAGAGAGCCATATGATGCTTATTGTTCTTATTTTCATTCACTAGATTTGGAATTTGTTATATTTTGCATAATTGATTGGTAATTTGATAAACTAATCCTATGAAGGTACTTTCTTGTACAAACATAAGACCAACTGTAACAACACACCTAAATTATTATACATGTAGATTCATTTGGAGTGATAGTCTTACTTTAGAAGTAAGTTGTTAAAGCTATTTTACATAGTTATATGTAGGATCATTTTAAATTGAATTGATAATACTCTACAGAAAATAAAGGCATTGGTTTAATATTGATTTAAGGTGATTTAATCAAGCATCTTTAGGGAACTTCTAGTCAAGAATCATATTTACATTTTATAATTCACTTATAAAATCAAGAAATCATTTACACAAAGTATTCTTTCATTAGCATTCAATTCAAAGTTTTCATAAGTCATTTAATTGTCGTGTGAATCACAATTCGATCTATCTCAAGAGTAGTTGTCATCTTGAGAGATCATCAAGCTTAAATATACTATATAAAACCCTCCAAATAGAATATTAAGGTTGAGGTAAGGGCTCACCCACCTTGGTCTGGAGGAGCCAAAATGTAGGGTAATTTGATCAGTGATCATTCTCATTCATTGGCCAGAACTGATTGAGGAATCCACAGAAAGGAAGAGACAAGTCTTTTGGATTTCCAATCTATGGTTTTGGGAACCAATAGATTGGTGACCTGGGGATTTGTTAAGAAGTTTTCCATAATATTTGGTGATATAATTTAGACTCTACTATAGATTAGAACTCAGAGTAGTAAATAGTGTTTTCCTCTAAAGGAGGTGGTGACTACAATAATTTATGATTAACAGTCTGTCCTGCAAAAGGGTAAGTGAAGATGTTAAACACTTATCATTAAAGTACATATGTGGTAGACTATCTCTTAGTAAAGGACATAACAACCATATTGATTTAAGTCTAAGAAGGAACTTAAATAGAGATAAGGGTTCAACCTCAAAAATGGCATTTAAAGGATACAAGAGGTTCCTTGATACAGAAAGATGATTTCTCAATTAAGAAGTCCCTACATCAAGCCATCACAGTTCTAGGATTAATGATGAAAATGTTAGGAATGGGAACACTGAGAGGGGGGGTGAATTAGTGTTCACTGTATTAAATCTTTTTGCTTAGCTCTTTAATCTTAACTTGAATGCTTAAGTACTGAAATGAACATTAACATAAACAAGATAGAAGAACACAACACATAACACCAATATGGTTATAGGGAAACCAAAATAGGTAAAAACCCCAGTGGGAATTGACACCCACTAATATTTTGTACTAGTGTTTTATGAGCCTTGTTAGAAGATCCTTAACCCTGTTAGGAGTTTTTTTACAATGTATTTAGTACAGTGACCTTGTCAAGGGTCAGACCCTATTAGGAGTATTTTATAATAAACATGTTAAGGGTGTGGACACACTATCCTAGAGCTCACTACTCAAGTAGTGAAGGCTACAACCTTTTGATCTCAGATACACACTATATTTGCTAGATGAACTGTCACTGTGACACTGCTTGTTTGATCAGTTCCTTTGATGCGCTGATTCTTTGACCTCTTGCAAAGCTCTAATACATCTCAAAAACTCTTTGCACACTTATTGTCTTCTTATTTAAAATCTATCTCACCTCTTATCCTTAATTATAATGGTACATCTAATATTTATATGTGCATAAAAAACAATTAACTAGGTCGACCCTTTAACTGACTACATACAACACTTTCAATTGAATTGAATCAAGTATATTTACAAAAAAACATAATTATATGTCTACAACCTAATTACAATAGGTACATAGCCTTTACAACATAGTAATATAACTGCTAACCAAAATACCAATAGTCGGCTGCTTGCTCTATTCTTCTTTGGCATTCACTATCTATGCAACTGTCATGCCCAAAAAATAAACAACCAAAAACGTAACAAATTTTTTTTTTTTTTAAGGGTGAAATGTAATAACATATGTCATTGTCACGTACTTCGATCTACTTAGCCAAAGATCAACACAGATACGCCTATGCTGGAAATGGTTAGGGATATGCTTGAAATGACAATAACAAGAAGTGGATCTATCAAGGGAAAACTATCTCAACTAAGCCCTCATCAAGAAAACGTTGCCGGTCCTGCTATCAGGATGAACTTTAATTGAATTGACTATTATCTTGTTAAGAGGTTCCACTGCTAGATGTGTATGAATATAAACCCGACAAAAAAATACTAGATTAATCATTTAAATCATTCTTAGTTAGGTTGGAACATAATACTGCTAACTAAAAATCTAATTCATTAATTACCAAAATTAGATTTTTGGCTAGAGGATTATAATTGGCACCTAAAAACTAATGTCCTGCTCCAATAACCCTCACCTAAAGATTCACCATACCTATCACTTCCTAATACTATGTTCTATCCTCTAAAAGAATTCTAACATAACAACAGGTAATTATTTCCTAAACATCTTGTACTCATCCCTTAATTAACTAATTGATTTATTTATTGAACCCATGACCTACTAAAACGTTTAGTAAGTAATTGGACAATCATCCTAAGTCAATAAGTCCCCGAGGTTTAACATAGCTGGTCTAAAATAGACAGGTCACCAAATTAATTAAACTTAAACATTACTTAATATTTTAACATATTAAAAGTTAAATAAAGATATCATCTCCTAACCATATCCTAACATTAAAACTATCCCTAGAATAATTTATCCTTAAAAAGGAAAGTTAGTGCATAATTCACTCTATACACAACTCATCTAACCTATAACTTAATTACCCCATTTACTAATAATTACAAGGAAAGGAATAACAAATAATTAAAATTAGCAAGGAAAGAAAATTCAAATTCTAAAAAGGCTAGTCTACCCCCTATGCTAACCTACATCACCCACTAGCCAATCATAAAGCCAAGGGGAGCGCACTTTTAAGAGGACAAAAGGAAAGACAAGCTTTGAGGGCCCCACCAATCTCATGGATGGGATTTTCGCACAACCCAAGGCTAGAGAAAATCAAGAAGATGTTTAAAGTCAATGCAACAAACAAGACAAGTGTGCTGCATTCCCCAAGAAGATGATCAAGTGGATGGTGCGCCTAGCAAGGAGGAAGGACTGTTTTAATGACAAAAGAGAAGGTGTCAGATCTTCAAGAACATAATAAGGTACGCATGTAAGAGGTAGTTGAAAGGTGGATAGTCCATTATACCATGTCAGCCATGTCTACATGGAGATAAAGTAAAAAGCAAGGCAAATGAAATCCTTGGTAAGTGTCACTTCCTAAAAGTCCTTCTACCCACGTAGGGAAAAGAATGATGATAAAAAATTTAATGTTATCTCTGCCATGCCTCTCTCCTGCGCCTAGGAAGAGGACTTTGTGGGGGCCACTAACAAGTGGGGAAGGCCTAAAAGTGATATTTAATTTGTGAACTTTATTAAGACCCCATAAAACATGATTTGGTGAGTAAATGACATGGTAATAGGTAGATTAGAGTATGTTTTAGTTTAGGTAGTTTTGTTTAGTGTATAAACAAAAATAAGGAATATTCTCTGTGTAGTATGGGGATAATTTTTATCCCCATACATTTTCCAGAGAGCAAAATTGCTCTTATAAATTCTGGAAGTGTCTCCTTTTTTTCAATATGACAAATACTACAACAACTTGATTTCTTTATTTTATTTACTAGTCATAGGTGAGGTGTTTAGAATACACTTAGTGGTTCAAATTAAGAGTTGCTCAAGAAGGTAATGAGTAATTCTAGAATGTATATATGTCTCTTATTGACATCTCATCTTATCAGTTATTCCATGGATAATCTTATTGAAAGAGAATGAGAAATGACCAAGTTTCTTTATCCAAGTATAGTTTTATTAAGTATGAGTTTGATCTAAAATTAGATAGATTGCAGTGAGCTTACAACTATGAATCCAAATATTAAGAGTCTCATGGCTATCCATATTAATGAAATTTTACATACTATTGAATGATTTTCATAACCTTTCTTGCCAACTTTGAATAACCTTTTTTTTTTAAAAATAAAATAACTCCACTATCTTAAGAAGCAATCATCAATTAGACAAGATAGAAATACATTGCATTTTCATTATAGACATCCTATCAATTTCATTACATAATCTCTATGGTGAAGAAGCATTTACATTACAATTATATATTACACTTTGATGGAATACTCAATGAGAGATCAACATAAAAGAGCTACTTCACTTCATCATATTACATACACCTTTTCATATACATCTACTATTTTACAATGAACTCAATAATGGAAATTCTTTACAATATACAAGAGAGAAAGATCTCCTTCAAGGTCAATATTACAACAACCTAGGAGAGTTGATACAAGCTCAACAAGAGAAACTTCTTCAAGCTTTTCCACTTGGGTGTTGACCTCAAAACCTGCAACAAAGGGGAGAACCATGGGTGCTCACCACCCAACCAAGGTCTCTTATGAGACCACCCCCAAGCTTGGAGAACCAAGGCTAAACGGGTATGCAACAAGATCAACAAGATGCTCACAAACAAATTTACACAATGCACATACAACAAATTACTCCCTTCCAAGGTTACACAAATGAGTCTTACAAGCTCATTGAGAGGGTGGAGGTGGGCTTTTCCAAGGGGAGAATGCCATTACATACAAATTTTCTCACCATGAGTATTCAAATGCCTCTTCAAGGCTACATATCCAAATGCCTCTTCAAGGCTACATATCCAAATGCCTCTTCAAGGCTACATATCCATGCATATCCAAATGCCTCTTCATACACATACTTTGCTTAACATCCTCTTCAAAATACAAGAATGCAATGGCTTCCATGGTGCCCATACACCATGGACTTATCCCTCTTCTCCAAGAGAAGAGACTCTCACCTCATGGAGAGCCCAACTAACCCCTCCACCCATAGGCCACTTCTTCCCTTCCCAAAGGGTGAGTAATGCCTCACACCCATAAACAAGAACTCCCTCAATCAAGCAAAAGAACAAGATCAAACCATGAAATCAAACCCAAAATCCCTCCCTTACAACACATTGCCACAACAAGAATCAAGATTCATATACATGAGAGGGAAAGATACAAGCTAATCTAATGCACAAGTAGAAAGACTCCATGAGAAGAGTAACCAACCTCCACAAGTGTGATGGAAATGGAAATTTGAGAAGAGCTTATCCACTTTTTCTTCCTCCTCCAAAACCCTAAAGTCTCTAAAATTAGAGAGTGGGTGAACACCCTCTAATTCTATCCAAGGCCTCTAAAAAGGGCTCCAAATCCTACCCACCCACCAATCATAATGGCAGATTTGACTCTAAGGTCTCCTTGATTTCCCTTGTCCCCCCATGATTAATGCTTGATTGGAAGGAAAGGTGAAGTTGGGTAAGAATCAAGATCCATCCAATCTCGTAGGTAAGGGTAAATGGGTCAAAAAAAGGGTTGCCAAAGTCTCTAGGGGGTTTAGGGTATGCTCAAAACCTTCCTAACCCATACCCCTAACATTAAGATACATAAATTATGCCAAAAAATGACCCCTAGAACTCCTTATTGGCCTCTAGAAGTGGCTGGAATAAAATAAATTTAAATGAGTACATTACAAGTGTCAAGTGACACTAACAATTGCACATTACATACAAATGCCAAGAAAGACAACACGAAGCTAACTACTAATGCACAAGAAAATTCACTTTTACGACAAGTTCACATTACAACGAGGCTTTGAAATCCCACATGGGACTAAGCCTTGGTTTACTCAGTACACATGTGTTTAACCTTGGTTCTCCGATAATTCCCATGGTTCTCGTACCTGCACACTTCACTTCGAGCATCAGTAGTTCAAGATGATAACATTACATGAAATATACATATTCAATTTCCTATTTAGTATCATAACTCAATATGTATAGCTCAATTCAAATCACAATTTTTCATTCAATAATATTCGAACATCATAAGTACATAATCATCATGTGCAGTAATCAAATCTAATCATGAATAATTCACTTAATCAACGATGCATAATAAAAATCATGATGTACTCTAGATTCACATCCACACCTACATAATATAATAATCACCATCAAAATATCATATCTCGAGTCTCAATCCAAAATAGATCAACAAATGTATCACTGTATCAAAATGCAGAAAAAGAAAGATGCTATGACGGGTCAGGGTGAGGTCTCACAGCAACTTGAACTCTCTGTATCTTCCTCATATTGAATCTTATGATCATGCACTCTTAGATGTAGCATGAATATGATCTTATAAACTTAAATTCTATGGTGCATACCATAATTCTATCGCATGCATGTGTGCTGACGCTCTGACCTTCAGGTACTTTGTATACTATCCAATCTTCAACACAGCCAATTTTTTATCTTCTTATCATAAGCACTGATTCCAAAACATCATATGACTTTGTTCTCATAATGAAAACACTATATTAAGTCATAGACACCAGTACAATCAACTTTCCAATAATATCCCACTTTTTCATTAATGGCAACAAAGGAATATGGCAAAGTGACTAATTGTCCCTTAATACAAAAAACACTTAATCATGCTCTATCTTATATCTCCCTTATATCTTCTTACTATACATTTTCTTTACATAGCTATAGCTCCATAGTCTATACATACTCCCCCTTTGACATTAATGACAAAGGAGTTACAAAACTAAATCTGTACAAGTACTTACACTGAAAGTACATTCGGGTATGCAATCTATAAATTTTGGATCTCTTGTTTCCAAAATGCAATCAATGCATTGATTGTTTGGAGATGGGCACATAAGGCATATTGTAGTTTCTCCATCTTCTCCAAATTTGAACTTGGACCTTGATCATATGTCACCATGGTGGCATCGATCTCCTTGATATTCTGATTCAATACATCTAGGGAAGGCGCAAGAGCATTTCTAAGCTGAGTCTACCTAGCCCTTATCTTTGGTGTCTCCTTTTCTGCCTTCTCAATTTTGTCAATCCGTCCCTAATATACATTGTTACACATGTTTATATTAGTAGAGGGATTTTCTATAGACTTCCTCACATTTTCAATCATGGCCTCTACTTCTTGAATCTTCTTGTAGTGATCAACTATCAACTTATCTTGATTCATACAATCAGCAATAATTTTCCTTCCTTTTGCTGTAAACCCTTTCAAAGTTTCTTGTCCAACTTTGAGTGAACTAAGGTCTAGTGAGAAGTTACTAATCAACTCATTTAATCTTTTCTTCATGTACTTCTCCTCTACAACTAATGATGTTGATTCTTCCAAGCTAGAGAAATTACTCTTGAACTATGAAAGAATTGCACTTACATCATCAATAGAGTGTACCTTGGACACTTTCTTATCTGCTGGTAACAGGTTGTTTAGGATATTTACTAATTCTAAAAAGAGGGGATTCCTCATTACCTATTTCTCCTTGGCTTTCTCCATAGCTAAGACACTGATCTTGATCAAGTCTTCTTCTCCCTATGAATCCAAACTAGTTGTGTCAGGTGTCAAACTTGACAACAATGTTGCTAAGGGTAGTGGAGTGATAGGTGTACTATCCATTAATTCTTGTTTTACTTTGATTATCATTCCAATAGATGGCTCACTTCCTTTTACCTCTTCTTCTCTCTTTTCTTTCTCTTTCTCTATTTCTTTTTCTATCATCTTTTCTTCTTTTTCATCGGTTACATCCTCAATCAATACTTCTTCTTGTTGATTGGGAGGAGTGTTACTACAAAGAGTTTCAACCTCTTGTGTGCTTAAAAAGGATTCTTCAAACTTGTCCAAATCCATGTTTGTGGCCATTATACACACTAAGACATGCAATTCTCTAAGTCATTACTTCCAAGATAATCCATGGATTGGAAACCATTGAGAAAGCAACCTAGAGCTCTCTAGGCATGGAGTCACAAGGATATTAAGAATGCTCTCAACTAGAGCTATTAAGCCTATAACCTTGCTAGTAAACCACACAATGGGAGATTCAAAGAGACAAGGGAAAGAATGCTAATATCCTCAAGAATCAAAATGGGAATGCAATGCAAACTATGCTAGAATGAAGATGCAAGAATGCAACTATGCTACAGAAATAAAAGTATTACAAGCCTTACTAATTAAGCTATGTGAGCTAAGCTAGAACTTGAAAGGAAATATAAGCTAAGAAAGCATAAACATGAAGCTATGATGCAAGAATGAAAGCTAGAATGCAAGAAGATCTCCAAAGCTCCAAAGTCACCAAGAAATCCTGCAACATAAAATTAGTATTCAAAAGTTGGTCCTAGAATGAGAAAATAGCTCTTCTTTTATAAGAAATGAGAATCAATGGATGATGGAGATTAAGAGGCAAAAGAATTGATCAAGGGTGGAGTTTGAAAGAGGGAGCAATCCATGTGCACAAGTCTCCTCCAATGAGAAAGAAGTGTTGACTTTTGAGCCTCGTGTGAGACAAAAAAGTCTTTTCTCCTTTTTATAAAATACAAATAATGCTTTATTTATGCAACTTAGGATAAGAGGAAAGTGGGGGCTTTTTATTTAATAAAAGGGGAGGGAATTCCTTTTAAATAAATAAAGACTTAGGATAAAATGGTTAGCCCATGGGATATAATCAAATAAATGATAGAAATAGGATTTGATCAAGGAAATTGATTTAATATGAAAATATTGATTTAAAATATTTATTCAAAAATTTGATAAATTGGTTCCATCATTTGATAAATTGAAGAATGGGGCCCAAAGTCTAGGTGACCATGTTAGGGTGCATACATTTTCCCCTCTTTGACTAATGTGAGATCGATTTGGGATCACATGAAGTCAAATAATGAAGTTGAAGTATGAGATCAATTTGGGATCACAAAATAACTCAGATGTGTGTTCGAAAGATGGGAACACATCAAGACAAAGATAAGCTAATTGAAAAAGACAAGGCCAACACCTTTGTAAATAGGTAATTGTCAAG
Source organism: Chamaecyparis obtusa (assembly GCA_027943335.1). NCBI lineage: Eukaryota > Viridiplantae > Streptophyta > Pinopsida > Cupressales > Cupressaceae > Chamaecyparis > Chamaecyparis obtusa. Next base: position 117,697 of record BSBK01002270.1, read on the forward strand.
TCTGAGATAAGAGATAGGAATCTCAAGAAAGGTTTGATAAAACTAAATCAAGGATTGAAATTTGATAGGTACTACCCCCTCAGAATCAAAATTGAAATCAGGTAGAGGAGAAATAGTAAATTCATAAATTTGATCAAATCACTAGAAATCACAATCGAAGATGAAAGGTGATAGAATAACCATGAAGCAGTGAAGATATGCCTCAGTTTGACTAGGTCTGACTGAGAATGATATAGGATAAAAATGAAGTCAAACCTCAGAGAGATGAACTGAATGAAAATGAATGAAAGACTAGAAGTTTGAAAGAGATGAGGATGAAGAAATAAAAATTCCCCAGCGAAGATCAAAGGATCAGGCCTCAAATAGTCAGCCAATTGCGCAGAAGAAGGAGAAATTTTGAAATGCAATTTTGACTATCAAGATGAACTCATATTTCAATTTCAATCCCAAAAATGGATCTAAGATGTTGAAATTAGCTAGGGGTGCAATTTTCACAAAATTCTGAGATGTTTCAAGAATTAGGTCAAAAAGTCAAAATGCTATATAAGGGGTAAAAAGGTCATTTTCAAATTCATTTTTCTTTTGTGATTTTGAGAACTTTGATAGCTCAGAGAGAGATTATGGCCTAGCAAGAAGTGATTCCAATTCATACACATCAATTCAAGCGTGGTCAGTTGTACAACCAACCTCCTTAGTATGGTGCCTTGATAAGTTTTTAGAAAAACTCACCTTTTGAGTCATTTATGAGCTACTTATGGCATTTAAAACACATTTTTTATTGTTTTTTAATATTTCAAATTATACTTATGTGAAAGTTCATACAATAGATTAAAAGTATCACACACCCTGATACTTTTTATCATGTGATAGTTCATAGGTCCACAAAGTATCACGCAACAGTTCAATCCAGTATCGCATGATACTGGATGAAACATCACACGATCTTGTGCGAACTACCGTATATGAAAATAGTATCACACTGATATTGAGGAAAGTATTACACAATACTATATCAAAAAATAGTATCACAACAGTGTAATATGAAACATCGCATGGTTTTTATTTGAATAATATGACATGGGTCTAGATAATTTTTACATTTAATATTTCTTGTATTGATTTTAGACATCCATCATGATATGTTTTGACATCTAGTTTGGGGTTATGGCTTGCAAGAGACTTTTTTGGCACTAATTATCAAAGCTCTGAGAGTGACCAGACTATGCTATGTCAAAGATCTTGATACTCCTCATAGAGATGACCTGATCAGCATGGGATTCAGGTTTCTGCTAGATATGCCCCATATTCGGGTAGATCATGGGTTACTGACAGCGTTGGTAGAGAGATGGCATAGTGAGCACAACACCTTTCATTTTCCTACTAGATAAGTGATGATCTCATTAGAGGATGTCTATTGGATCCTTTGGATATCTAGCCATGGTGATCCAGTGAGTATAATCATGTTTCTAAATGTGCATAGATGTAAAGTTTCTATATGATAGAAACTGACATGATTTTTTTTGTTGGAACAGGTATATTATGATCAGGATCTGACTGAGGGGTGATAGGCCATCCCGGACATGTTCTAGGATGTCACCATCATTAACAAACTCCTCAATTGGGACTAGCTGATGGAGGAGTTTGGTCGCGATTACCCGGTTCCATGCATAGTGTGCTCAATAGTTGCACAGGCCCTTATCACGGACAAGAGCCAGAGAGGGTTCCAATTGGCCTGGGGTAGATCAATTGCTAACTTGATAGCACACCCTTGATAGATGGCATGGGGCCTAGTTATCCTAGCTAATATGTACCACGAGCTCCATGAGATAGTCTATAGGGAGAGCAGGACATGGGCATGCGGTGTTGTTCTAGCATAGGTATGGGCATGGGAGCACATCACCATTGTGCACCCACATGTGTAGCCTAGGGAGAAAAGACACCCCTACATATATAGATATATGGGATTCATTAGCCAGCTCCATAGCGGAGACTTCACATACTATAGGAGGCTCCTAGATGAGCTCACATATTTTGAGTGGAGACCATACAGGGCCTGTTAGCAGTGGAGTGATCAAGAGCAGGAGCTTGGGTATATGCTGTGTAGATGGCCACTATTAGGACACCACTTTGAGATAGTGGAGAGATTTGTGATCACTCAAGTTTGGAGGTAGTTTGGGCGGCAGTAGAGGGTACCCATAGAGATGACCACATATGCCCGAGCCAGGGATGAGGAGGGACAGGGATGGTTGCCAATGTTGGACTACTAGCAGGTAGCACAGGAGACTATAGGTATACATAGGGAGCCATGGGATTACCTTCCTAATATGGAGGATGCAAGTGTGGATGCACCCTACAGGGTAGAGCAAAAGAGACAACCATTCCCATGTTTTACTGTTCCAGATGCACAGCCGTCGGCATAGGGTGGTGATGGGAGTGATGGGGATGGGGGAGATGGGGGAGAGAGGGTGAGAGAGAGAGGATAGGGATCAAGATTAGGTGGCTAGAGATGGTCATGAAGATATGTTTTTGATGATGAGGGAAAGGATGCTGCGAGATTAGTTCACTGACCTGTGGATGCAAGAGAGGACCAGCCTGTAGAGAGGGGAGGGGAGGTTCTCAGAGCCAAGATCTAGGTTTTGGAGACTAAGATACAATAGCTCAAGATTACTATTGTTGTGTGAGATCAGTAGTTAGTAGATCTATGAGTCGAGATAGATTGGTGGGAGAGGGCATCACAGGCCGATGCAGTAGAGATCTAGAGAGAGGCAGCACAAGTGGCCTATTATCATGGATTATACATAGCAGTTGTCCTTGCAGCATAGAGAGTGCCACTCTACTCTAAGAGGCCAGGTAGATCTGATGTGGTACTAGATAGAGTGGAAGCACCACCTCCACCACCACCATGTGATGGGGAGAGTCAGACTTAGGTCTAGGTTTAGATGTATAGTGTCATATCTTGGGACATCATCCAGATTTTGGATCCCACATTGTACTTTGATCATGAAACACACACACACACACACACACACACACACATATATATATATATGAGATTTACTAGATTTACAATGTATCTTGTGTATTTGTCCCACTTGTGATGGATGTTTCAGTTTTATTGTCTTGTCATATTGCTCAAATGTCTTATGTATGGTTATATATGCTCATGTATAATCTCTCTCATAGATATATGTTTAGTTCTCATGTTTATGATATAGACTCATGTTTCTAAAAATGATCTCTTTATGATATAGATATGATGATAAGATTAACCCCTTGTGATGACAGGAAAAGGATGTGATGTAAAAGACAAGGAGTGGAAGACATGATTGAGAAGAAATGAAAAGTGAGCATAGTTGACCGACAAGTCCGTGAAAGATGAAAGGAGAGCTCTCTCCATATGCAAGATGCAAAACTAAACTAACATGAACCTAAGAATTCAAGCTACTATGAAAAGTGGTTTACTTGCAAGGTTACAAAGCCATTAGATTCTAATAATCATCATCGAGCATTATTCGTAGCGTCACAAGATCATACAATACACACTAGTATAAATATGCAAATCTGAATATGATCTATATTAGATAGCTATGTGGGAATCCAACCTAGGCATCAAAGACATATAGGTCAAGATGACTAGTGCAGTGAGGTTCCCTAAGTTTAATATGGCAAGATTATACTCACATTGAGACACAAGGAAAGTCAAGATGGCTATAAGTATGCACTTGCAAAAAATAGTTAAGGATAATAAATTGTAGGTCTTAGTGTCAAGTGGAACAAGCATAAATGCTCATGATAGTTAAGATCAACAAAATATACACACAAGTAGCAAACAAATAAAACATGTTCTCATGCCCCCAGTCTTTTAGCTCGGGATCATCAAAAACTATTAGGGAGAGAACACTCATCAAAGAAATCATCATAGACAGCACACAAAGAAATAAAGTCAAGCAAGTCTCAATGAGTCAAGTGTTTAAGTGTGTGTGTGTAGGTCATAGATTCAAACTTTGAGTATCACATCTTCTAGTGGAAAATATCATATCAGGTAGACTGTGGGTAGGATATCTAATAAGTGTTGAGAAACACTTGATGCTAGGGCAGTGTTGAAAAACACAGTTGGGGTGGTGTTGAAAAACACCATTTGCAAGATGTCCTAAAGACCAATGCATCTTAAGAGACCAAAGCTAACATAGTTATGCCCCCTAGACAAATACAAAGACCAATTCCAAACCAAGGCAACAAGGACAAGGCATGATGGAGAAAGGCTAAGTGTCGAGAATGTGTGCAAAGAAACAAGGGTGCAAAGGCCTCAAGTAGTGCCTATTTCCAAGTTATCACCACTTGATAGATTTTTTATTTTTTCAATTTTTTTGTATTTTTGCTACCAAGGCACCTATTTCTAGGTTTTCACCAAGGCATTTTTTCTATTTTTTTGAATTTTTTGCAATTTTTTGATTTTTTTGTATTTTTTTTAGGACTTTATATGCTTTTTAGGATTTTTTCAGCATCATATATGAATTTTTTTTTTGGAATTTTTTCAGCATCAATAAATATGTACAAAGGATACCCCCAAAAAGAATAGGCATCATGGATAGAACTTCTTCAGGTGCAAAACATTGATAGGATCTGGGAGCTGCTCTCCCTCTTCAATAGATAACAAATAAGCACCTGTCCCAAAAGCTGTAGTAATAATATAGGGTCTAAGCCAATTAGGTTCAAATTTTCCCTTTTGATCTTGATGTTGTTCGTTCTTAGGATTTTCACATAGGAAAAGATCTCCCACTTGGAATTCTCTAGGGTGAACCTTTTTGTTGAAAGCTTTGGACATACACTTTTGGTAGATCCTCATATGGTCAAATGATGCTTTACACTTCTCATCTAGGAGTTCTAACTCTTGGAGTCTCATGGTGCAGTAGTCCTCATTTGTAACTAGACCTTTGAGGGAAACTCTAAGTGAAGGAATCTCAACCTCTAAAGGTAACACTGCTTCAACACCATAGGTAAGGGCAAAAGGAGTAACCCCTGTAGGAGTATGAATACTCATTCTATAGGCCCACAAGGCCATATTTATCTATAAATGCCAATCTCTACCATTCTTGTGAACTGTTCTATAGAGAATTTTAAGAATGGTTTTATTCGAAGGCTTTGCTTGACCATTTCCTTGCGGGAAGTAAATGGAGGACCAATCTTGTTTTATCTTGAATTGTTTGCAGAGTTGCTTTAGGTCTTTATTTTTGAACTGACCTCCATTTTTAGTGATAATCTCAAAAGGCATGCCATATCGATAGATGATATGGTTTAGGATGAAAAGAGAAACTATCTTTCCTGAGGCAATAGAAAGTGGAACAACTTCTACCCATTTGGTAAAGTAGTCGATAGCAATGATGATAAATTTGTGTCCACCTAATGAGTTGGGATGAATTTTCCCAACAAGGTCAAAAGCCCAGCGTTGAAATGGCCAATGAGAAATAGAATTAATAAGCTCCCTACCTGGAGCATGTATCAGGTGACCATGTTTTTGACACTTTTCATAGAATTTTGCAAAAGCTACTACATCCATCTGCATGGTAGGCCAATAGCACCCCACCCTAAGCAACCTTCAAGCCATGGTAAGACCATTAGAATGTACCCCATAGATGTCCTCGTGAATGTCAACTAACGCTTGATCGGATTCATCTTTTTCTAATCATCTAAGAAGTGTCCCATCTAGACCCCTCCTATACAAATCACCAAAGATAAGGGTATGGTGAGAGGTGTTTCTGGTAAGGTTTCTTCATTCAGATCAGTTAAAAGTATTGGTGATAATACCATCATGAAGGTATGATTAAATGACACCATATCGGGATGAGTTATGACCAACAAGGGTACAAATGACATGGCTTTCTTGGGAGTCATAGATAGGATAATGTAGCTCTTCCACTAGGAATTCAAATCTGCACTCATGTTGTTCTAACTAGAGAAGTGAAGCAAGTGTAGCCATAGCATCAGTTGCTTTATTTTCTACTCTAGGGATTTGTTGAAATGTGATGAATGTGAAATACTGTCTCAATGAATCAACCATTTTCTTGTAAGGTACCAATTTTTCATCTTTTGTCTGATATTCTTCATTAACCTAGTTGATTATCAGTTGGGAATCCCCATAGATATGTAGCTCTGTGATTCTCCATTCTATAGCCATTTTGAGCCCATTTTTCAAAGCTTCATACTCCACAATGTTGTTTGTACATGGGAACAATAGTTTGTATGACTTAGGAATCGTATACCCACGAGGAGAAATAAACAACACTCTAGCTCCTAAGCCATTTTTCATAAAAGAGCCATCAAAGAAAATCATCCATGTTCTCTCAGTCATGTACATGATGTGCTCATCTGGAAAGGAAACTTGAATTGGTACATTGTCTTGAATTGGGAAGTTAGCCAATTGATCTGCAATGGCTTGTCCTTTTATAGCTTTATGCTCAACATATTCTATGTCAAATTCTTAAAGAATCATCATCCATTTAGCAAGTCTACCTGTGAGAGCAACCTTACTGAGAAAATACTTGAGAGGATCAATCTTTTCTATGAGGTGTATTGTGTTCATGGGTACATTTTTGGAAATTTATAGGGACAAATTTCAATATTGACAACTATTGATTAATCAATGCACGTCTTAGTGTGTACATTTTTGGCACCCACCGTGGGGCTCAAACACAATACAAATTTATCCCTAGAAATTGATTTAATTTGAAAATATTGATTTAGAAATTTGATAAATTGGTTCCATCATTTGATAAATTGAAGAAAGGGGCCCAAAGTCTAGGCGACCATTTTAGGGTGCATATAGCCACCATAGTAACTTTTACATTGTCAATAAAAATTGAGTCATCTTTGAGTGTCTTTGTCATGTGCACAGACTTTTCTATCTCTGTGGGCGTATCAATTGTATGCACTAAGTCCTATGGACCTGTAGATGGTACATTTATGGTATTTGACTCTTTTGTAAGCTTTTTGGGCACTTGTGTTGTGGGCATAGTAGGACGGAACATGTGCCTGTTTAGAAAAACTGTCTCAAATGCTTTCTCAATTTCTTTTGCAAAAAGATCATAGTTCTTGTCCATAATGTGCAAAGTCCTTGATTTTTTCCTAAGATGTGGCTTTACCAAATCCAATAATAAAGGTCTTATCCTCTAGATAACATACAGGTAGACTCTCATCTAAGATCTTCTCTCTTATTCTCAGATCTTCCTCTAATGCCTATCTCTTTAAGAAATCTAAAATGTTCCCAAACATTGTCTAGAATCACAGTCTTCAATTCTAGCACTATCTTTTTAAACTTAACCATATACTTGATAATCATGATGTGAATCTCTGACTTATCTATTTCATTGTACTTATCATAAAATTTCCTTATCTGATCAATCCTTCCTTCATCAAGAATCCTTTTACTCAACACTTGAAGACTAGGTCTAAAACCTACCTCTGGAGGTGCTTGAGCATTCTTCCTATTTCTTGTTACTGGCAAGGAAGGATGACTGGTGCTAATATCTTTCTTCCTCTTGGGCATTGTCTTATACTCAGGAGGACCAGTAAGGTCAATGGTTTCCATGGGCACAGAAGGGGTATCATCTGTTTTACCCTTCTGAATATTTGATTTCTCTATTTTCACCTTCTTCATCTTTGGATCGTCAGATTCTATCTTTGCTGTAGCTGTGCTCTCTCTATTTCCAAAGCAATCTTCTCTTTCCTTGCTTTGTCTAGGTCTTCTTGAGATACTCCATGAATTTTCAAAATCTTCGAAGTAACCTTGGAAACTTTTCTTTTTGTTGCTACATTGTTTAATAAAGCATCTACTTCTCTTATTTTCTCTTCATAAGTCCCCCATCTAGGTTCATTGAGGTCCTTAGGTGATGACAAAAAAACTTGAGCATAAGCCTCTAGAATAGGCTCTTCAACTTCATATCCTAGTGGATGAATCCACTTTGTTCTTGGTTCAACAGCCTCCATGCATGTTGTATCAGTCTCTACCATGAAAAAAATACTATCCTTGTATTTTTCAACTATCTTTTCAGGTATCCTATACCTCATCTGCATTCTCACTCTGAATGTTTTCAACTCCAATTCCATGTAGTCCTTAAGGGTACTTTCTATGGTTTCCTTAAAAGATATTTGTGGCATAGTGGGAATAGATTTGTCTAGATACAAATCAAACACCTTTCCAAGAATATGGAAGTACATATAGATTATTAAGGACCCAAACCTGAATATCTTAGTCTTTTCATGCTTGATGGCTCTTATGTTGCCTATTAGCTATGTGCGCAAGATTTCACACAGATTGATCTCTCCATTCTCTCTTACCAACCTTATTGCTACTAGAATGGTGGCTGTTGACATACAGTTTACTCTGGTGGTGTGTTGGAACCTATATCCCAGTATCATGGACATCAATTTGATGTCTTTCTCCTCTATAGGCTCTATTATCATTCTGCACCTATCACTTCTTGATTTACAAGCCTGTTCTACAAGTTTCCTAACATCATTGCCTACTAGAAGAATGGTGCCAATCCTTGAGAGTCCTATCATCTCATGAATTAGATCTCTTGTTATCCTAACCGGTACTTCACCTATCCAAAATAGGTCATCGTGGATCCTGCTGAGTAAATCTTGATCCATTCTGACTCATAAATCTTGATCATTGTTTCCATGTGCACTCTTATTCTATCCAAACCTACTAGTTCTTTCTTGCAATATATGCATGCCCTAATATCTTCCACATGCATAACACCCATGGGAGTGTGGGAGAATGCACCTTCTAGGTCGTCTAGTGTGGACTTGAATGGATACCTTTTAAATGCATATCTCTTCTTCTCTGCCACATCAAATACAATGGGAGTGTCCATTACTTACTTGTATATCACTTTCCAAATGATCTCAAAGACTTCTGAATTGATGCGACAGCTTAAGGCTTCTGCAACCAATCAAATGTATTGCTAATCATTGGTGAATCAATCTACAATCCTTCATAATCAAATTCTAGGGCTCTGCTACTCTCCAATCACTCTGAATTCAAATGCAATGAGAGGTCCAAAAGCTTTTGTGTACTTTAAAGTAAAAAATTGGCCATTAATGCTTGCTGCGTAAACTAGGCTGTCACTGATAATTTCCAACTTTCATTCTGTATTCATTCAGCTAGTGCACTCTTGCACATAGGTTTTGCTAGTCTCTAAAAGGTTAAGTCTAAAGGTGCATACTCTGAGAGTGAGTATACCGGCCACATAGGGGTTTAGAGCTAAATTAACTCCCCCTATGACCCTGAGGGCCATTCATCTAGATGTAAAGGGTGCTTCCATTATGGATGCATCCAATACATGCTCATCAACCTTATTCTTCTTCACCTATGTCCAAATCAAGCTCACATTCTCTGAAGCTTTCACAAACTTGACTTCTCCTTTGCTATCCAATATTGTTTCTTCTAGCTTTTTAGGCCTTTCCTAACTCTATGTTCTTGATCTATAGAACTTTGAGATATGTCCAACCTTGTTACATGGGTGATAAATAACTAGATGTCTTATATTCCTCGGTGCATTGACATGGGTTACCATTTTACATTGTCTAGCTAAGTGACCATTATAGTTACATATCTAACATGTAACATTTTGATAACTTCTTATAGTTGGCTGATTTTGATTTCTCTAATTATGCTGAGTCTTGTTCTTCTAACTTGTCTTACAATTCATAGCTCTATGACCAAATTTATTACATGAGTAATAGTAACCATTGAAAGGTCTTACCTCTTTACAATTCCTTGCTATATGTCCATGCTTGTTACATGCATAACAAGTGCGGTCTGCTAGCTTGTGCTCATCTTTAGATGGTTCAACATTATCTTTAGTTTGTCCTTTAGTCTTCTTAGTATTAGTAGATTCTTTTGGTGCTTTCATCCTTTCTCACATGTTGTCAATCTAGTTTTGTGCTTCATTGTATCTAATGTAGCTAGTATCTCCTTTAAGTCTTCTTGCATACAACTCAGATTCTATCAAATCAAAACTGGTGTGTAATTTATCAATGTGATTCTTTGCCTCTTTCAATTCAGATTCCAAGCTTTATTTTTTGTTCCTTAGCTCCAAAATTTCCATGTTTTCTTGCCTCAATTCTTCATTGAGTTGAAGGTTCTCTTTGATTTGTTCAACATAGACTACCTGATTGTTAGTCAGCTTATCATCCAATTCTTTAATCTATTCTTTTAGGGATGAAATTCTTCATTCAGCTTCTTGATCATTATCCCTAAATCACTGGTAGAGCATTCTTTCAAGTCCTTTCTTAGCCTTTTGATAATTTCTTAAGCATCACTGACTTTTTCTTTTAGTTCTTCAATTTATTTTTCAGATCTGTCCAGGTCTTCAAGAGCATCTTCAAGATTTCTTTTCAAATGTTTCATTTCTACTTTGTCCATGATCTCCTCAAGTGGTTAAAATTCTTTGCTGAGGACCAAAGCTCTGATACCAATTGTTAGGAATGGGAACACTGAGAGGGGGGGGGGGATGAATTAGTGTTCACTGTATTAAATATTTTTGCTTAGCTCTTTAATCTTAACTTGAAAGCTTAAGTACTAAAATGAACATAAACATAAACAAGATAGAAGAACACAACACATAACACCAATATGGTTATGAGAATACCCAAATAGGTAAAAACCCCGATGGGAATTGACACCCACTAATATTCTTTAGTAGTGTTTTATGATCCTTGTTAGAAGATCCTTAACCCTGTTAGGAGTTACTTGACAATGTATTTAGTATAGTGACCTTGTCAAGGGGTAGACCCTGTTAGGAGTCTTTTACAATAACCCTATTAAGGATGTCGACACACTATCCTAGAGCTCACTACTCAAGTAGTGAAGGCTACAACCTTATGATCTTAGATACACACTATATCTACTGTATGAACTATCACTGTGACACTACTTGTCTGATTAGTCCCTTTGATGCATTGATGCTTTGACCTCTTGCAAAGCTCTAATACATCTCAACAACTCTTTGCACACTTCTCTTCTTTTAACTCTATCTCACCTCTTTTTTGGCAAGTTGTCTATACTGAAGTATATGACTAGATATAGTGTTTTCATTATGGCAACAAAGTCATATAGCAATTTGGAGTCAGCGCACTAAGTGTAAAGATCATATATCAGTTAAGTGTTGAAGACTAGACAACATACAGAGCACCAGAGACTCAAAGCATCAGCGCACATGTGTACGAATGAATTAAGGTATGCACCCTAGAAGTTAAGGTTGTTAGACTATACTTATGCTTATTCTAAGAGCGCATAAGTAGATATTCAAAGATGTGAAAGTTATAGTCAGTTGAAGTTGCACAGCCAATGTGTGCCAACAGAGAACAGAGCATAGAGTCGACAGTGACTATTTTGGTTTGTGATTGTAAATTAATGTAATAGAGGCTATGCACCCATTGTATTTAGGTTACCAACATATGTACATGTATAATTGTAAGCACACTTAAGCCAATTCATTTGGAAGCATTATTTGTAATTAGTTATAGGGCCGACCTAATTGTATAATTGGTATGAGCGCATAAATATAATGTGCACCCATTGTATTCAGTATGGAAGTGGAAATAGTGTTGTAAGAAGTAGAGAAGAGGTATGCAAAGAGAGCATATGATGTATTAGAGCTTTACAAGAGGTCAAAGCATCAGCACACCAAAGGAACTGATCTGACCAGTAGTGTCACAGTAATAGTTCACCTGCAGATATAGTGTGTATCTAATTTAGAAGGTTGTAGCCTTCATCATTTGAGTAGTGAGCTCTAGGATAGTGAGTCCTCCCCTAACAAGGATCATTGTAAAAGAATCCTAACAGGCTTTGACCCTTAACAAGGTCTAATGTACTAAAAGCATTGTAAAGCTACTCCTAACAGGGTAAAGGATCTTCTAACAAGGATCATAAAACACTAGTGTAGATTATTAGTGGATATCAAGTCCCACTGGGGTTTTTACCTATTTGGGTTTCCTCGTAACCATATTGGTGTCATGTGTTGATTTCATGTTTCATGTTTATGTGAATGTTTAATCTAGTACTTAAGCATTTATAATTTAGTATTCAGATTAAAGTGAAAATTTAAAATACAGTGAACACTGATTCACCCCCCCTCTCAGTATTCCCATTCCTAACAATTGGTATCAGAGCTCTGGTCCTTAGCAAAGAAGTTTAACCACTTGAGGAGATCATGGAAAAAGAAGATTTGATGAAGAATCTTGAAGCAGCTCTTGAGGAACTAGACAACTCAGAAAGAGAAATTGAAAAACTAAAAGAAAAAGTTAGTGATGCTCAATTAGTTATCAAGAGACTAAGAAAAGATTTGAAGGGACACTCTAACAGTGATCTTGAAAAAAAAGTCAAGAAGTTGAATGAAGAAAATGCATCCTTAGTGAGTCAGCTTGAAGAACTTGATGACAAACTAATGAACAATCAAGATGTCTATAATGAAAAAGTAAAGGAGAACCTTCAACTCAATGAAGAGTTAAGGGAAGAAAATTTGGAAATATTGGATCTAAAGAATTGCAAAGCAAGATTGGAGTCTGAATTGAAAGATGTAAAGAACCACATTGAACAAATTGCACACTAGTTCTAATTCGATAGAATCTTGGTTGTATGCAAGAAGAGTCAAAGGCGACACTAGTTTTATTGGATACAATGAAGCACAAAATCAGATTGATAAGATGTGAGCAACAAAGGAGACACAAAAGGAATATAATGATACTAAGAAGACTAAAGATCAAACCAAAGACAATGGTAGTCCTCCTAAAAATGAGCACAAGCCTATTGAATGCACCTATTTTGCATGTAACATGCATGGACACATTGCAAGGAACTGTACAGAGGTAAAGCCTTTTAATGGTTACTGTTATACATGTAATAGATTTGGTCATAGAGCAATAAATTGCAAGACTAGTAAGAAGAGTAGGATTCAGCATGATCAAAGAAATCAGAATCAGACAAATGTTAGAAGTTCTTAGAATGTTACATGTTAGATATGTAACTATAATGGTCACTTAGCTAGAACATGCAAAATGGTGACTCATGTCAATGCACCGAGGAATAATAGACCTCTAGTGATTTGTCACACCTGTAACAAGGTTAGACATATCTCAAAGTTTTGTAGATCAAGGATGCAAGGTTAGGAAATCCCTAAAAAGGCTGAAGAACCAATTTTGGATCCTAAAGTATAAGTCAAGTTTATGAAGGCATCAGAAGATGCAAGGATGATTTGGTCAGATGGAAAGAAAGAAAATGTTGATGGTAATGTATTGGATGCATCTCCAGTGGACACACCCTCTACATCTACATGAATGGCCCCCAGGGTCATAGGGGGAACTAATTTAGCTCTAGACCCCTGCGTGGCTGGTATACTCATCCTCAGAGTATGCACCTTTGGACTTAAGCTATTGGAGTGTATTGGAACCTTTGTGTAAGAGTGCATATGCTGATTGTTAGCGAAACTCAAGTTTGAAAATTTGAAGTGACAACCTGGTTTATGCGAGTTGCATTAATGGTGAATTTCTTAAGTACACAAAAAGATGTTTGTTTAATCATTGCATTCATATTCAGAGCAATTGGAGAGTAGATTGAGCCTTGGAAGTTGTTGTGAATATTTGGAGATTGAGCTATCAGTAATTGCAGTGCATTTGATTGGTTGCAAGAAACCCTAGCTCGTTGCGCTGATTCAAAAGCCATTAGAACATCTCAGAGATCCTAAGAATACATAGTGTATCACAAGAAGACCTTGATAAAGAAAGGGATGAGAAGATTCCCTAGAATTGATGAGGGTAGAATTGATCAAGTAGGGAAACATTATGAATCATTTAGTGAGATTGATAAGATAGAAATTCATGATATGATTATCAAGCATATGATAAAGTTCAAGAAGATAGTTCTTGAATTGAAAACAAAAATTCCTAATAATGTATGGAACATTTTATAACACCAGAAGAGACAAGAAAATGAGGAAGATCAAAGACTAAGAGAAATTTTTTTAGAAGATACACTACATGTGTGTTCTAATGATGAAGAATCACTTATATTGAATCTGATGAAGCCGCACCTTAGAACAAAGATGAGAACTCTGCAGATAATGAACAAGGACTATGATCTGATAACGAAGGAGATAGGGAAAGCATTTGAGAAAGTGTTGTTGGAACAATAGATCAAACCACCTCCTGTTCCCATCACTCATGCACCCAAAAAGGAAGATAAAGTGGCTAAGCCCACTAATGTACCAATGACAAGTCCTCAGGACTCAGTGCCCATAGCAAGAACTCAAAGAGAAGTAGATCAGTTTGCACCCATGACAAGATCATCCAAAGACAACACAATTATCATAGCTAATGTGGAAATATCCATGGTGGCTATTGATAAGGACTTGGACAAGTTTGAGGAAGCATTTGTCAGCACTGAGGAAACAAAAATCTTATGCAGCAATACCCCTCCCACTCATCAAGAAGAAGTAATCATAGAAGACATTTCTAGTGAGAAAGAAGTAGAAAAGAAAGATGAATCTTTTGTTGATTTGGTCAAGATGAAGCAAGAGGTGATGGAAAACACTCCCATCACTCCCTCAGCATTGTTGTCAATTTCACACCTGACACGAGTAGTTTGGACTCCTAGAAGGAAGAAGACCTAATTAAGTTCAGCATCCTAGCTATGGAGAAGGTTAAGGAGAAACAAGTAATGAGAAATCCTCTCTTAGTGGAATCAGTAAATATTTTGAATAGTTTTCTACCAGAGGATAAGAAGATAGTAAAATTTCATTTGGTGGATGATGTAAGCATAGTCTTATCACAGTTCAAAGTCAATTTCTCAAGCCTAGAAGAATCTACGGCCATAGTGGCAGAGGAGAAATACTTAAAGAAGAGACTAGATGAACTGATGAGTAATTTTGCACTAGACTTGAACTCTCTTAAGTCTAATTAGGCATCATTGAAGGATTTTGTAGATCAAGGAAGGAAAGTCATTGCAGAATCCATGGATCAGGATAAGTTCACTAATGCCCTTCTTAAGAAGATCAAAGATGTAGAGGCAATGATTGAGAAGGTGAAGATTTTAGTACTAGACATAGTCACTGGTGTAAACATGTGCAACAATGTCTACCAAGGTCAGTTGGACATAATTGAGAAGGCAAAGAAAGAAATGGAGAAGTTAAGGTCAAGACAGACTAAATCGAGGAATTCTCTTGCACCCTCACTAGACATTCTCATTCAAAACATAAAGGAGATTGATGCGGCCATGATAACCTATGATCAAGGTCTAAGCATAGAATTGGAGAAGATGGAGAAGCTTCAATATTCATTATGCACCCATCTACAAATAGTCAATTCTCTGCTAACTTTTTGGAAGAAGGAGATCTAGAAACTCAAGATTGCATATCCAGATGTTTTCCCTCAGTGAGTGTATGTAGATAAAGTTTCTTGAAGCACCTTTGTCATTAATTTCAAAGGGGGAGTTGTATAGAATATGGAGTACATATATGTATAGGGAGATATAAGAGTTTGTATAAAATGTATAGAAGACAGAAGTTTTTGTGTAAAGGATCAATTAGAGACTTGGCCATACTCCTTTGGTGCCATCAATGACAAAGGGGGAGATTGTTGGTAAGTTGTCTATACTAAAGTATATGACTATATATAGTGTTTTCATTATGGCAACAAAGTCATATAGTAGTTTGGAGTCAGCGCACTAAGTGTAAAGATCATAAATTAGGTAAGTGTTGAAGACTGGACAACATACAGAGCATCAGAGACTTAGAGCATCATCGCACATGTGTACAGATGAATTAAGGTATGTGCCCTAGAAGTTAAGGTTTTTAGACCATACTTATTCTTAGTTTAAGAGCACATAAGTAGATATGAAAAGATGTGAAAGTTACAATCAGTTGAAGTTGCACAACCAGTGTGTGCCAGCAAAGAATAGAGCATAGAGCTAACAGTGACTATTTTGGTTTGTGATTGTAAATTAATATTGTAGAGGCTATGTGCCCATTGTATTTAGGTTGCCAACATATGTACATGTATAATTGTAAGCATGCTTAAGCCAATTCATTTAGAAGCATTATTTGTAATTAGTTATAGGGCTAACCTAATTGTATAATTGGTATGAGCGCATAAATATAAGGTGCGCCCATTGTATTTAGTATGGAAGTGGAAATAGAGTTGTAAGAAGTAGAGTAGAGGTATGCGAAGAGATCATATGATGTATTAGAGATTTTTAAGAGGTCAAAGCATCAACGCACCAAAGGAACTGATCTGACAAGCAGTGTCATAGTAACAGTTCACCTGTAGATATAGTGTGTATCTGATTCAGAAGGTTGTAGCCTTCATTATTTGAGTAGTGAGCTCTAGGACAGTGAGTCCACTCCCCTAACAGGGTCCGACCCTTAACAAGGTCTACTATAATAAAAGTATTGTAAAGCTACTCCTAACATGGTAAAGGATCTTCTAACAAGGATCACAAAACACTAGTGTAGATTATTAGTGGGTATCAAGTCCCACTGGATTTTTTACCTATTTGGGTTTCCCTGTAACCATATTGGTGTCATGTGTTGATTTCATGTTTCATGTTTAATCCAGTACTTGAGCATTTATAATTCAATATTTAGATTAAAGTGAAAAGTTAAAATATAGTGAACACTAATTCACCCCCCCCCCCCCTCTCAGTGTTCCCATTCCTAACACTCTTATCCTTAATTATAACAGCGCATCTAATATTTATATGCGCATACAAAATAATTAACTAGGTCGGCCCTTTAACCGATTACATACAATGCTTCCAATTGAATTGGCTCAAGTGTGTTTACAAACAAACATAATTATATTTCTACAACCTAATTACAATAGGTGCATAGCCTTTACAACATAATAATATAACCGCTAACCAAAATACCAACAATCGACTGCTTGCTCTATTCTTCTCTGACATTCACTGTCTGTGCAACTTGAACTCTCTATATCTTCCTCATATCGAATCTTCTGATCATGAGCTCTTAGATGTAGCATGAATATGATCTTATCAACTTAAATTCTAGGGCCCATACCATAATTATGTCATATGCATGTGTGCTAACGCTCTGACCTTCAAGTACTTTGTATATTGTATAGTCTTCAACACTTAGCCAATTTCTGATCTTCTTATCATAAGCACTGACTCTAAAACATCATATGAATTTATTGCCATAATGACAACACTATATTAAGTCATATACACCAGTATAGTCAACTTGGAAATAGAAAATTTTAATCCTTTTTCCCAAATAGATATGGAAGAACATGATCTTCAACATGAAGTAAATCATGAAGAAGAAGATGAGGCTTGACAATGGGATTCCATTTTTTGTCAGATAGCTAATATGGGATCAAGCAATGAGAAGAGGGCTAGAGCTTTTAGAAGGAAACTAGATGAAATATTGGAGAAGATGGGAATACAAAGGAGTGCACTTTCTTCACCAAAAGAAAAAAAAAATAAAGATGAAAGACCAAGAGAGGAGAGATTGAGAAATGAGAGGATTAGGAAAGAAACAAAAGAAAGGACAATAAGAGATGATATAACTTCTAGATACAATCCTCCTCATAGAAAAATTAGAGAGAAAGTTTTCAATTTAGTTCATACCAATCCCTTGTTTGAACCAAACACCAGAGAAAGATGTAATACCTCGCCCCTAGTCTGATTTTATAAATGTTATGATTATTTTAGGATGATAGATTGTATGTTAGGAAATCATTGATGCTTATGAATTTACTAACCCCATACTTGCATGTGTATGGTTGATGTGTTTGTTTTATATTTTTTTTTGGCATGTCTGATGTGGTTGAGGGACGAAGTTGTAGTTACTTGCTTGTGAGATCCACATAATCAGTCGATCCCCGCCATTGTCTATTTTATATATATATATATATATATATATATATATATATATATATATATATATATATATATATATATATATATATATATATATATATATATATATATATATATATATATATATATATATATATATATATATATATATATATTGGATGTACATGCTTCGTCTTATGATGACAAGTTTATAAGTACAGGGCATCATCTTCCCTAAATTGGAAAGAGTGAGTGTGCCCATAAATATTCTTCTCAATGGTAAAGAGGGGAGATAATACATAGACCTAAAACCCTAACCTAAGCCTAATTTGTC
This sequence comes from Chamaecyparis obtusa, assembly GCA_027943335.1. Classification (NCBI taxonomy): domain Eukaryota; kingdom Viridiplantae; phylum Streptophyta; class Pinopsida; order Cupressales; family Cupressaceae; genus Chamaecyparis; species Chamaecyparis obtusa. Next base: position 135,912 of record BSBK01002270.1, read on the forward strand.
CTAGGATCGGACAAGTATCAGTTTGACTACCCTATCCGAATTCATCTAGTAGGCATGAATTCATGGATCCCTTCTCCTAAGTTTGTTTGGTTTTATGTTGTTTGGTCTTAGTTGATTTATTGCTTATGTGGGTGATTTTATGTGATTTATTGATTAATGATTATAGCTGAAAATTTAATATTAATCATGTTCCTAAGTTTATTTGAGAAAATTTAATTAAAAATGAAATAATTGATTATTTGGATTTAATTGATTATTTAATTGGTAATTAGATTTTATTATTCTTGTGTGCATTATTAAATAATTAAATATTTAATTGCATGGTTTTTGGATGCATTAAATATTTAATCTATTTAATACCTATTTTAATTATAACATGTGCATTAATATTAAATTGAAAATTGAATTGTTTTCAAAAGTAAACAACTTGTTTTTAAATGTCAAAGTTGAGTTGTGCAAAATAAAGATATTTAAATTTATTAATTGGGATTTACTTTCAAATTGGAATTGGAATTTGATTGGGAGTTAACTGTTGAGTCATCTCTAGGGTTTGCATGAAATGGGGAATTGAATCCCTAATAGGGGGAATTGCATTCATTTGGGGATTAGACAGGTTTTGGAAGATAATTTTGGGGGGAGAGCTTGTGCTTTGGATATTAAAGAATTTTTGCTTGTTATGGTTGCTTGTTGATTTGGCTTCATTGTGCATCTGGAATTTGGGTGTTGCATGCTTCGTGGATTCAGATCTATAGGTGGAATCAATCTTCAGAGAAATCTTGGACTTTAGATCTTCACAAGTTTTCAATTTTAGTTTCTGGCATTGGATCCGAGGTAGGCTTTAAAATCCTACATGTTAGTTTTATTATGCATATATCTAGCTTTCTTTGCTGGTGCAATTTTTAGTGTTTTTCAATAGATAGATCTGTGCTTCTTTTAAATTTTGAGTATTAGAGAAACCCTTGAATATGTTATTTTAAGTTTTTTATTAAATTTTAGCACAGCAGGGTTATGCTAGCAAAATTTCGTTGGAATATACCTCATAGATCTCCTATAAAACAAAAAATCATTCCTAGACTATAATTAAACTATTAGGTTGGGAGAAAAATAATTTTCTTATGAGAAGAAAATCAATTGTTGGAAAAAAATCCAATTTAGGTATAAAAGTCAATTTTGGAAAAGAAATTTGTTATTCTTGAAAAGTACAGTGGATTAAAAAAGTATGACAGTAAAAAAAAATATAAAACATCTTTATATGTTCATATTCCTTTAAAAATTAAAATACTTTGTATAAAAAAATACATTTCCTATTTAATTCATTTTCATAAATTAAATAAATAAATAAAAAATAATATACATCTATTTATGAAAGTAAAATGTTGCATTTTAATTAAAAGATTTGTTTATTGTAAAAAAAATAAAATAAAATAATAATAAACATTGGGGGTGGGGGCCACCCCCCTTGCCTTTTCCCCCTGCACGATTTTTTAGGGTTGTGCGCAGTCCCCAAAAGGGCTGACACAGTAGTCCTAGGAACTGTCGTGCGTAGTCCCTAGGGGACTACGTCAGCAATACCTAGGTACTACACACAGCCAATGGGCGCGGGCCCACTGGGCCCCCCCACTTTAAAAGAAAATTTTTTTTCTTGTCTTTTTTAATTAATTTTTATTTATTTAAAAAAATTCATTTTAATTTTAAATTAATTTTTAAATTGTAATTTAATAATTAAATTTAATTGTTATTAATTTTATTTAGTTTAATTTAATTGTTAATTAATATAGTTTGTTTAAATAGATTTATAATGTAACTTAATTTAATTTTAATTTATTGTTTAGTTTAGTTAATCTAAAATTGGTTTACTAATTTGCTTAAATTGATATTGTTATTAATTTATTTAGATTAGAATTTATTTTCCAATTGGATTAAATGTATTTTTAAATTGTTATTAGTAATATAAGTTTACTAATTATTTGAATAAATTTTATTTAAATGTTTTTGTTATTTAAATAAATGATTATGTGTTACCTTATCATTGAGAAATATGAGTTTAAATAGTATCTATTAAATTTATTTTAATAGCATAGATTAATTATATGATTTGTTTGCTTTCGATCCAGGAATGAAATAGGTTCAAATTTGATCCTTTTGACAAACATGCATTTTCAAGTGTTATGTTTTTACTGAAATTGGGCTTTTTATCCTGTTCAATCCATAGGACAACATGAGAGAATATTCTTTATTTATGACATTGTTTTAATGTTTATGTCATGTTTCTCTTAGCGGTTTTAGGTGTTCCTACTTTTGGATTCAATTATGTTGAATATGATATTTAAATGCTTATGGTTCAATTTCAGTTCTTTATGATGTGAGTGTTGTATTCTTCATTCCTGAAGTGTCTTCTTTGGCTTATTTTGTTATCAAGCACTAGAAGACCTAGGAGAAAATCAGAGGCTTGAGTAAGTGTCGATTGTACCATGTCTTCGGTATTATGTTTTGATGTGTGTGTATATTCTAATTATACCCTGACTTGTTCATATGGGCTCATGATGCTTTATTTTCTATTTATGGTATCTTTGTAATCATTTCAGTTTCTTGTGTGTGAAACTGGATCTGGGATTACCTAGTTGTATACCTATTTGATCTTGTGAGATTTGTGAGCCTAGGAGAGGTTAAATAGGTGCATCTTAGGGGAGTGGCTTACAATAGGGGTCTGGGGCTCAAAAGGGGCCAGTACCAGGGTAACCTATTGTAAGTTAATTAATAAGTGATAACCTAATAATAAAACTTGGGGAATAACATTAAATACAAGATTGATATTCGGGTTCCACATGGATCATGTTGAGGGTCCGAGGTCTAGAGTGGCCAGTCTAGGGTAACTCAACCTAATAGATGCTTGAGGGTCCGAGGTCTAAAAAGACTAGTCCAGGGTAACTCAAGTAGTCATCAATGTGATGACACTCCCATAGTATGTAGCCTAAGTCACCTCCATAGTTATTCTTCATGTATCAGATGCCTTTGGATTAGTGAGTCTTATCTATCACTGTCTTTTATACACCTTGAGTTAGAGAGCTTTCAGGATCCTCTTGCTTAGTGGTTTTGTCCTTGCTTTGGTATTGGTTATCCGAGTGGGGTTTGTGGTTATCACCTCAACACAGTCAAGTAGACCTTTGTGGTTCTACATGGATGGGTGGTAGTGATTCTTTACCATTTGAGATTTGACGTCTTGGTACCAGTGCTTGATGGTGCTTCCATAGTTGGATTCCTTATGATTTCTTCTTTGGTGGTTCTTTTCTTATCTTCATTATTTGTAATCCTGTATTAGAGTATCGCATGAGATACCTAATCTGGACTTTGTATTTTTAGTTAGAGTGATTACCACATATCTTGCAACATGTGCAGTGGATGTGAGTTTATTTATATTTCATGGATGTCTATGAGGATTGTATTTATTGTTATGTGATGTAATTGTAATATTTATGTTATGGAATCTTTTGTTGATGTTATTTTAGTTGTGTTTTATTCTTAAGTAATTTTACGTCATGGGACCCCTGAGTTTTGTAATTTGTGATGGTTGTTGTATCAATGTGAGTAAATGGTAATTGCTTCTGCATTATTGTCTATCTTGTATGTTAACTTTAGAAAAAAAAAATTATTCACCAAACTTAGTAGCATGTTTTAGGTTAAATTCTCTTGGGTTCCCTAGCGGGGCGTTACAAAAGAAATGGAAGTAATAATAATGAGTGAAATTATCATTGGAGACAACCAAACAATAGGGGAAATCATGACCATGGCAAACCAAGGAAAATTTTTTTTGGTAACTAGTATAATCACAGTCAGAACCATAGAGGAAATAATCAAGGAGGCATGAACCATCAAAATCATGGACCAAGAATAAACAATCATGGTGGACATAATGTTGGATTACGAGAACCCATGGTAATTGGAATATATAGGCAATTGGATTTGAGTGGAATAGTTGGTTACCCAAATCCTATTAAAAATTAATTGAGGACAACTATTCCAAAGTTCACTAGTAATGAAACAGAATCTATTGAACAACATATGATAAATATAAAAAATACCATTCAAGAGTTTGAAATCTACCATGAGGATGTGTTCATGAAACTATTTGTCCAATATTTAACATAAAATGTTAGGGAATAGTATAGACAGTTTCCAACTGGATCCATTTATAGTTGGAAAGATTTCACAAGATAATTTATAGAGAAATTTGAAGAACATAATGATACATATTTTGCTTCACATGAACTGACAAGCATTAAGAAGAATTATAATGAATCGGTGTTGGATTTTAATAAGACACTAGTACATTTGACCCACTTTTTAGACCAACATTTCTAACCAAGCTATAAAATGATTTTCCATGGTTGGTTTATAGAAGAAAATTTTGATTTTTTTTACTTCTATTCCCGTGTTGGTCAAAATTATGAACCTAAAGAGTGGTCATAATTTTGACCAACACGGGAATAGAAGATAAAAAAAGACAAATTTTGTACATATAATATCCCGCCTACCGACACATTTCATTTTGGCATAGTTCGTGAGCTAAGGAGTGTCAAAGGTGTTAGAATAAATGAGAGGGGGGTGAATCAGTTATCCATAGTCCCAAATCAAAATGTATAAGCCAAAACAATTTACTTAAACTTTTGTAGCTCGGTAACATAAAATACTATATTGTCTGTGCTTTTACCGATTACCAGTCAATAGCAGCTAATGATTACCGACCAAATCTAACATGTAATATGTAAAGTATGATAACACACAATCATCACAATGAACACATAACATAAAAGATTTAATGTGGAAACCTTGTGAAGGGAAAAAACCACCTGGGACCGGTAACCCAAAAATGTTCACTCTTCTAAAGTAAGGTTGGTGAAGACCCAATCCTATTAAAGGTTACAAAGACATTGTTAGGTGTGACCTTGTTAGACGATTTTAGACCAACCATTATCATCCAACCAAAATTCACTATGGGATTGACAAGATAACAATGCTCATTCTATGAATGAAACATACAAGACTTTCAAGTCCACTCTGTTAAGAGATTTCTTTGTTTACAATGGTTAAAATGTAATAGCAGTTTGATCTGATTGCAATACAACTTCAATTGCAGATTATCAGATCTATGTTTATGCTCATTCAAATCCTTTGATCAGTATTTCAATTTTGTATCACAATATTCAATGACATACTATCACTCGGTAATAGCTTTTTGATGCTCGATAAACTCTGCAGTTCGGTTCTCCTTAACTAGTTTGATTAGGCATACATGAAGCTTGTTCATATGATAATTCTGCAATCCCTCTTCTTCTAGCATATGTTTCATACTGAAACTTTGGTCTCTTAAATAGACAAGTAAACTATTTTCTTTTCCTCCATAGATTTTTTTTCTTATTCTCCTTTGTCCATTTTGCCGCTTAAGCCTTCCTTGGTAGTTGTGCCTGTAACACATTTTGATTTCATCCTTTAGATCTTCCTTGAATTATGTTATTTGTTGATCTTCGTAACAAACATTATCTCCATCACTAATTACAATGTACTTTACAACTCATCAATCCTTAACAGCTAAACTAATCATTTAATTATTTTCTCCTACTCGGTTAACAAAGAAATGTGTCGGTGAACACAAGCTCGGTTTATACTGTGCTCGGTATACACTACATCCTATCGGTGTATACTGAAATTCTTCATCAATCGACCACACTTCCTTGTGTCTTTATTCTCTTTTCCTCATCATAGATGAATGAAACATAATCAAGTCAATAACATAAGGTCATAGACTCATTAATAAGTTACTCAATGTAATTCTTATCCTCATCTGTCATATACATCTTCCTCATGTAGATATTTTTGTTCTTCATCTCTTTTACTCCTTTTCTACAAATGGTTACTTATAGTAACTTACAAAATAAGTACTATCAAACTAGTTGACATCAATGATAGTCATATTATTGATTTAATCATATTACATATCTAATCAACAACTCGATGATCTCTAATCATAGATTCTTCAATCAGGTTCTAAATCAGTTGTAGTTCATCAATCTCTCCCTTTGGCATTGATGGCAACTCAAGTAATATGAAATATACCATACACATACCAAACATGTATTCTACAACTTTGTGAACAAATTTTGTACAAGCTCTCCCTAGCTTAATATGTTTAATCACTACGTTACTCAACAACATTAACAATGCAGCTTTGACACTCTACAAATATGATCTTTTCAGCTCTCAGATTCCTTCTTCTATTCTCAGTAACTAATCTTTAGTGCTCTCCCTTTCTTTCAGTTTGTCTCTTCCTTAGATAGATGTTTCAGTGTTCTCATCGGTGCATATTGTTTCATATTATTTATCTCTCCCTTTAACAACAATGCCAAAGAAACAAATAAACATACAACTCTGTAGTAGCCATGTAACTCTTTGTTGTCTGGTGCACACTATGTATCTTTGTATACTGATATGCCAATCTGTTCCAGTTCTCCAAACTATTCACAACCTTAGACATGATCCAAAGTGTGAACTATGCTACATCAACATGTATGATCTTCTGATAAGATTAGGCTAATGAAACATCCAGATCACCTTAGTAACTGGTAGATAGGGGACAAACCCCAAGTCTTGTCCTCAAGTATTAAAATGTATCCTTCGGTAGAGGCTTTGTAAATATGTCTAGAAGTTGTTCTTTTGATGTAACAAACTCTAGCTTAACTTTCTTCTCCTGTACTTGTTCTCTTAAGTATTGATACTTAATTGATATATGCTTTGTTTTAGAGTGCATCACTGGATTCTTTTAAATGTTTATTGCACTAGTGTTATCATAGTATATAATCACTGGCTCAATGATTATCTCATTCATACCTTCCAAAACTTGCTTAATATATGCAATATTTGAATAGTTTGTAGTAGCAACAACATACTCTGCTTCAGCTGTAGACTGAGAAATACAAGCTTGCTTCTTACTTGTCCATGTAACAAGTCTTTCACCAAAGAAAAATGCTCCTCTAGTGGTACTTTTTCTGTCATCCACATTTCCAGCCCAATCAGTGTCAGTATAGACTCTGAGTTCAAACTTGCCTTCCTTAGGATACCATAATCCATAATCTTTTGTTTCCTTCAGGTATCTTAAGATTCTCTTTGTAGCAATCATGTGTGACTCTCTAGGGTTTGCAGAAAATCTTGCAATAATTCTCACAACATGTGCTATGTCTGGTCTACTATGTACTACATACATTAACTTACCAATCATAGATCGGTATAGTGTCTAGTTCACTTCTTTAGTTTCATCTTCCTTAGTTTACATCCAGTAGCCATTGGCATTCCCATAGGTTTAGCATCTTCCATGCCAAATGTCTTCAGTACTTCCTTGATATATTTAGATTGTGTGATGAATATACCATCATTATGCTGAATCACTTGTAGTTCAAGAAAGAACTTAATCTCTCTGAACATAGACATTTAAAATTCACTTCTCATTTCATCAGCAAATGACTTACAGATTTTATCTTGTCCTCCAAATATAATGTCATCCACAAATATGTCAGTAATAAGAATAGTATCATCAGTATCTCCTTTCATATACAAATTATTGTTCTCACTTGTTCCAACAAATCCAATACTTAACAAATAAGTATGCAGCCTCTCATACTAGGCTCTCGATTCTTGCTTCAAACTATATAAAGCTTTATGTAATCTACATACCATGTCTTTCTTTTTTGGATCAACGAACCCTTTAGGTTGTTCAATGTAGACTTCTTCTTCAAGTATTCCATTTAGAAATGCTGACTTTACATCCATTTGATAAAATTTGAACTTTTTGTGTGCAACATATGTAAGTAACATTCTGAATCCTTCTAATCTAGCAACAGGTGAAAATGTTTCACCATAATCAATTCCTTCCTCCTGTGCATATCCTTTTCATACCAATCTAGTTTTATTCCTTGTTACTTCTCCATTCTCATTCTGCTTGTTTCTGAATATCCACTTAGTATCGACAACATTCTTATCTTTAGGTTGGGGAACTAAGGTCTAGGTTTTGTTCTTCTCTATCTGTTCTATTTCCTCTTTCATTGGTACATTCTTCAATTCATAATCACAAACTAGACATGTACCTTGTCTTTCTTTACTCCTTGTTTGCATGCCAACTTGTCTGTCTCCAATGATTTGTGTCTCAGGATGGTGTCTTCTGACAAAACTCGCCAGTATCCAATTTCTTCTTTCTTGTACATCTTGTGTAGGTTCATTTTCTTTCTTGTTGGGTTCTTCTTGCTCATCGATTTCTTTTTCCTATTCCTTAGTATTGTTTTCTTGCTGATCGGTTGTCATTGTCTGTTGCATCGGTAGATACTTAGGTTGTTCAATGTAAGTGAATCTACTATAATCCTCAGGTTCCTTTCTACTTTCCTCTGCATTCTTATCATCAAACTCATCAACTCAAACATTAGTACTCTCAATCATTTTATTTGTAACTCTGTTCAGAGACTTGTATGCTTTACTTTTACTGGAATATCCTAGAAATATCCCATCATCACCTTTTGAGTCAAACTTTCCATTTCTTTCATCTTTTAGAATAAAACATTTGCTTCCAAAAATTCTAAAATAACTTACAGTGGGTTTGTGTCCAAACCATAACTCATAGGGTGTCTTGTTAGTGTCCTTCTTTAGTTGTACTCAATTTAGCACATAAATAGAAGTGCTAATGGCTTCTCTCTAGTATGTTTGAGAAACATTCTTTTCTATCATTAATGTCCTTGCACAGTCAATAATTGACCTATTCCTTCTTTCAGCAATGCCATTCTGTTGGGGTGTCCTTGGTGTAGAGAGCTATCTTTTAATACCATGCTCATTAAAAGAATTAGTAAATTCATCAGAGATAAATTCACCTCCTCTATCATATCTAAATCATTTCAAATCTTTACCAATCTCTTTTTCTACTTTTTCTTTATACCACTTGAACATCTTGAATGCCTCAAATTTTTCTTTTAAGAACATGACAGTCATTAATCTAGTATAATCATCAACAAAAAGAATAAATTATGTGTCTCCATAATAACTCTGAGTTCTCATAGGACCAAATAGGTCAGTATGAACCAACTCAAGTATCTTCTTTGTTGAATATTCTTTTCTTTTGAAACTAGACTTAGTCATCTTACCTTTCTAACATTCATGACACATAACATGATCTGGCTTAGATAAGATAGGTAGACCTCTAACTCTTTTCTTTTTACTAATCTTAATCATGTTATCAAAATTCACATGACATAACCTTTTATGCCATAGCCATGCATCTTCATCTTTCATCAATAAACAAGAAGACTGATCATTATCAAGATAAAATAGATTACCTCTGGATTGTGTACCAGTTCCATAAAGTCATCCTCCATCATCAAATATTTTCACCTTTTTGCTCTCAAAAGAAACTCAGTGGCCTAAATTGTTTAGTTGTGCCACACTTAGAAAATTATAGTTCAATCCTTTTACCCAATAAGCATTTTCACATTTTAATCTATCATTTATCATCAGGGATCCTTTACCTCTTACCATACAAGGTGCATCATTTCCCATTCTTACAGATCCTCCATTGTATTCTTCAAGATAATCAATTTTTTCTTCATCACCAGTCATGTGATGGGTACAACCACTATCTATAATCCATGTATCATTCTTATTAACCTTAGAGATAAGTGATGTTTCTACATACATTTCATCTTCTTCGGAATCATCCTTCATTGCCACAAATACTACCTCCACATCATCATCAGTGTCGATATCAGTGATATCTTCTTCCTTAGTAATGTAGAAAACCTTCTTGCCTTTGTCATTATTATCTCAGTTATCTCTATTGTAGTGTCGGTAGCCTCTGTTGTATCTTCTCCCATAGCTTCCTTCAGATCAGTCTTTGGTTCTATCATCATCTTTCTTGTGTGGACATCTAGTAGCAATGTGACCAACTTTTTTACAGTTAAAGCATGCTAAAGGTAATTTGCCTCTATACCTTCCTTTACCTTTAGGTAACCTTCTGGCCATAAGAGCTTCAAGTTCATCACACTCACCATCAGTATTGCTATCACTATCATCCTTATTATTTCTACTACTAGACTTACCAATCTTCAGAGAAGTCATAAAAGTGGATTCAAGATTGGGTGCAACACTATTATCATAATTATTTAGTTCAAATGTTGTAAGCTTTCCAATCAGATTATCAAGAGTGAGTGTGTTGTTAGGTGCTAACCTATTTTCATGAATTGCAGATATTTTGATTGCATAGATAGGAAATAGGGTTCTCAGAATTTTGCTTACCATAGTTTCTTCATCAATAACTCCATATGATGCTCTAATAGTGTGAACTACCTATTTTATTATGTTTGTGTACTGCATAATATTTTCACCTTCTTTCATCTTCATGTCATCGAATCTCCCTCTTAAGCTTTCTGCTCTTGCTCTCTTGACATTTGCATCACCACTGTAGACTTGAGCTAACTTATCCCACATCTGCTTAGCAGTAGTACATTCCTTGATGTCTTCAAATTCAACATCTAAATAAGTAGCAACAATCTCCATCATGGTAACATTATGTTCATGTATGTCCCTTAGTTGATCAAGGGTAAAGGGACAAGTGGGTGGTGCAAGGTATCTATTTGTCATCAGATCTAGAGAAGAATTCCCAATCCTAGATATATGCAACTTCATTCAAATTTTCCATATTGTGAAGTTATCCTTGTTAAGCTTTGGCATTTCCCTCTTAAACATTTTGAAACCTTTGTGCTTAAGTCCTTAAAACTTTATTCCAAGCAACCAAAGCTCTAATACCAATTGTTAGAATAATTGAGAGGGGGGTGAATCAATTATCCACAATCCCAAATCAAAATGTATAATCCAAAACAATTTACTTAAACTTTTGTAGCTCGGTAACATAAAATACTATAATGTCTATGCTTTTAATGATTACTAGTCAATAGCAGCTAATGATTACTGGCCAAATCTAACATGTAATATGTAAAGTATGGTAACACACAATCATCACAAATGAACACATAACAAAAAAGATTTAACGTGGAAACCCTGTGAAGGGGAAAAACCACCTGGGACCGGCAACCCAAAAATGTTCACTCTTCTGAAGTGAGGTCGGTGAAGAACCAACCCTGTTAAAGGTTACAAACACATTGTTAGGTGTGACCTTGTTAGAGGATTTTAGACCAATCATTATCATCCAACCAGCATTCACTATGGGGTTGACAGGATAACAATGCTCATTCTATGTATGAAACATACAAGACTTTCAAGTCCATTCTATTAAGAGATTTCTCTGTTTACAATGGTTAAAATGTAACAACAGTTTGATCTAATTACAATACAACTTCAATTATAGATTATCAGATCTATGTTTATGCTCATTCAAATCTTCTGATCAATATTTCAATTTTGTATCACAATATTCAATGACTTACTGTTGCTCGATAATAGCTTTCTGACGCTCGATAAACTCTGTAGTTTAGTTCTCCTTAACTAGTTTGATCAAGCACACATGAATCTTCAATCTTGTTCATGCAATAATTCTATAGTCCTTCTGACATACGTTTCATACTAAAACTCTAGTCTCTTAAATAGACAAGTAAACCATTTTCTTTTCCTCCATAGATTTTGCCGCTTATTCTCCTTCATCCATTTTGCTGCTTAAGCCTTCCTCGATAGTTGTGCCTATAACACATTTTGATTTCATCCTTTAGATCTTCCTTGAATTATGCTAGTCACTGATCTTTGTAAAAAACATTATCTCCATCACTAATTATGATATACTTTACAACTCATCAATCATTAATGGCTAAACTAATCATTTAATTCTGTTCTCCTACTCGGTTAACAAAGAAATGTGTCGGTGAACACAAGCTCAGTTTATACTATGCTTGGTATACACTACATCCCATCAGTGTATACTAAAATGCTTCATCAATTGACCACACTGCCTTGTGTCTTTTAGCTCTTTTCCTCATCATAGATGAATGAAACATAATCAAGTCAATAACATAAGGTCATAGACTCAGCAGCAAGTTACTCAATGTAATCCTTATCCTCATCTATCATATACATCTTCCTCATGTAAATATTTCTATTCTTCATCTCTTTTACTCCTTTTCTATAGATGTTTAGTTATAGTAACTTACAAAATAAGTACTTTCAAACTAGTTGACATCAATGACAATCATATTACTAATTTAATCATATTACATATCTAATCAGCAACTCAATGATCTCTAATCATAGATTCTTCAATTAGGTTCTAAATCAGTTGTAGTTTATCAAAACGAGGTGGTATAAGGTGGGAAGCTACATTACATCGACATCACACACATATATTCAAGTAAGTTTGAACTAGTGGTTGAAGTTGGGAAGCTGCACTACATCGACACTATGTGCGTATATGCAAGTAAGTTTGAACCATTGGTTGAATATCACAAAAGTGTAGACCGGTCAGCAGTAAAGTCTTCATTTTTTCTATTTCATTGGTTGTTTTGGTGTGTTAATGAGTTAGCAGGTTTTACTTGTGTTTATTCTTTGAAAATCTACTTTGCTTTGAAAATCTATACGCTTGGTGTTAATTATTGTGTTTATCCGGCTGTAACAGTCTTAATTTTTTGTTAATATATGACAATCCCATGAACTCTAAGGGCCCCATTAATCCAACAACTTGATCCCACATGGTTTTTGTCAGTTTCTGCAATCGAGTTTCAAATTTTCTAGTTGAATACATACGAAATATTCAACCTAGGGCATCATTGTTCAAAAAGACTAAAATTCTTTGATTTTAAGACTTCAAAACAATATAATCAGTACATGGAATGATCAAAACTTATAATACCAATCAATGAATGCTTTTCCTATCAATGTTGCATTGAATAGAGGGTTTAATAATATAAACACCAGACTGTGTCTTCACAAGTAGAAAAGGGCCTAATTCATCCCACATAGTTTTTGTCTACTGTTGCAGTCGAATTTCAACTTTTTTGGTTGAATACATACGAAATATTCAACCTAGGGCATCATTGCTCAAAAATAAAACTAACCTTCCCAACTCTAAGATTTTGAACTCTTATAAAGCATTTCCTTAACTCACCTTTCATATAGTGGCATTGAATCCCAACAGTGAAAATGTGAGTTAGGGCCACATCTTTCAACAAAGATTGTTTGCACACCAAGCACTGTATAGGAACAATCAATAAAAGGACTGAAATTCTTTATTTTTAAGACTTGAAAACAATATAATTAGTACATGGAATGATCAAAAATTATAATACCAATCAATGAATGCTTTTCCTATCAATTTTGCATTGAATAGAGGGTTTAATAATATAAACACCAGACTGTTTGTAAAGAATTAAAGTGACTGTTTGTAAAGAATTAAAAGTTTATTGCTTGGTAGTTCATTACATTTTCTTCTTCAACCATACACACCTCCACACAAGAAGAACTAAAACCAAACCATAGGATGGTTTAGGAATTTAGAAGACATCCTTTATTACAAAGAAAAACAAAATATAGAACTCAAGTCCCAAAGAAAAACTGAATGGCCTAGGTGCCCTACACCAATACACCCCCCATGTAAGTCAATATTCTAAATTCCTTGAATCCAAGCAAATGTAAGTCAATAACACCAAATATATCACTTAGAAGTCTTGTGAAGAGTCTTGGTGAGTTTAATCCTTTTGAAGCACTTTAAAAATATTGAATAGATCATTACTTGCCAACTATTTGACAAAGCCTAGGAAATCATTGGTTCTTCAAGACAAAGATTGTTTGCATGCCAAGCACTGTACAAGAACAGTCAATAAAAGGACTAAAATTCTTTGATTTTAAGACTTCAAAACAATATAATCAGTACATGGAATGATCAAAACTTATAATACCAATCAATGAATTCATTTCCTATCAATGGTGCATTGAGTAGAGAGTTTAATAATATAAACACCGGACTATGTCTTCATGAGCAGAGAAGTGACTATTTGTAAAGATTTAAAAGTTTATTGCTTGGTAGTACAAAACTATTAGTAATTAGCAGATGGCACGAACTATCTTCAAACTGACAATACATTGCATGTGTAGTACAAAAATATTAGTAATTGGAAGATTAAATGCAAATAATTACTAATAGATTAAGCATATTATTGCTATACTTTATTTGATAATATATTTTATTTTAAAAAAAAAATTAAATTTGCTGTCACTTTTTTGATAGTCAAAAGAATAACTTATCGACGAGAATGTTGTATACTTGATGACTATTCTGACCACCCCTCGTCGCACTTTTGACCAACATTGTTTTGTCATTTTGATGAGAATCCTATACACTCGATGACTATTCCGACCATAAGTCCTCACAATTTCGACCAACATTGGTCGCAAAGATGAAAGTTATGACCAATAATTCTTCCAAGTTGAAGTGAAAATTTTGACGCCGGGTCCATTGATAATTCAACCTCTATAGATGTCACAATTATGACGATGATTTTATGTGTTGTATAATCAGTGAAAAAAACTTTGACAATACTTATGGTTGTTTAGTTGACCAATTGGCATCTAAAAATTGACTAATCCTCATTGAAAAACAAGCTAAAATTTACTGGTGAGATATTTAATAAATTATTAAATAAGATCCCTAAGGATATAAGGCCATTTGATTCCTTTTTTATAAAGTTTTACATGAGTTCATTTGACAACAAGACTCATTATGATATTATATCTCACAAACCAAGGATGCTATAGGAGGCTCATAAAGAAATAGTCACCATAAAGAATAATAGAAAGGCTGTAAGAAGAGTAAGAGGGAGAGATGATCCAAAGTTGTATAATCCTAGAGCCCCTAAGAGACATGACTTAATTGAAATGATGGATATGCTCAAGGATAATAAAGTAAGGTAGAATAGAAATGATAGGCCACCATCTTAAAAAAATGATAGGCCTAGACTATATGATATGCCTTATAACACAAATTGGAAGGATGAGAAACCTAAAAGACCAAACAACAAAAAAGAGACTCCTAATCCTTTGAGAAGAAATAATCATTTAGTTAGAGATGGTTCACGGTGTGATGCTTGTGGGTCATCCCATGCACCTGAAAAATGTGTAATTGCCCAAAGTTTTCTAGAGGATGAAAATTAGGATGATGAACAATGAATGCTATTTTATCTGAACCGTTATGGGGAGGAGATGATAGAAGTTCTTTTGATGATGAGAAAGTTCCAGACATTTATTTAAGAAGGATAGATAAGAAATGCAATATTCAATAAGTGTTCTTAGATGATGAAAACCCAATTATGAGGAAAATGACAAATGAAGAAAAAAGAGCATGTATTGTTGCATCTTTAGCACAAGAAAGGAGAAATTATCAATTAAGGAATAGGACATTGAATGTTGATCAAGGGAAGCCTACTGGAATATTTAACAAAAGTGCCAAAGAAGAATAATAGCTAGACAAGCACTTTGAAGAAGAACAAAGATGACACCCAAAAGAAAGAACAACATGTAAAAGTTCCAAAGGTAACAAAACCAGTGGACAAGCCAATGGTTAGTAAGAATTCTTCATTTTGAAATTCTTTTATATTTAATGCATTATCACAGGTGAAACTTTCTATTCCTTTTCTTGAAATGATGAAAATATCAAAGTATAAGAATGAGACCATGAAAATATTGTATGATGTAGGTAATATTTCCAAAGAAGAGTCTAATCAAGAACAAGTAAATGAAGTACCACTATTTGTATATTAGGGCACATCTGTTACTAAAAGTGGAACACAAGTAGATCATTTTTGTCTTACATTGTTAATTAACAACAAGCTAGTTAAGAATTGTATGATAGACTCAGGAGAAACAATAAATATTATGCCATCAAAAGTTATGAAGGAGCTTGGAATGAAAGTTGATACCACTTATGGAAAATGTTATGCTATGGATAATAGATCTGTGCCTATTCTTGGAATAATGAATATTATACAATTTAAATTTCCTTCTTGTCCTGAAGTGTCATATAGGGTTGATATTACTGTGGTTGAAGTACCTATGAATTATGGAATTCTTTTATCTAGAAAATGGTCTAATTTATTAGGTGGGCATATTCAATTGGATTTATCTTATGCAACTATTTTGATGAATGGTGGGGAAGTAAGAATTCACAAGGAACCTAGATCATCATATATAATTGAGGATGTTGATCCAGAGCAGGTGAATTGTTTTTGCCACACAGATAACTTCAAGGTAAGTATTACTAAAAATGTAATGCAAAATACGGAAAAAAATTGAAATTAATGCAAAAGAAGATCAAGAAATGATGTGGCAAATATATTTTGATGGTGCTTGTAGGAAAGAAGGAAATGGTGTTGGAGTGGATTTTATTTCTCTTGCTGGAAAATATTTTAAATTCTCTTTCCTCTTAGATTTTGAATGTGCTAATAATACAATCGAATATGAGGCACCCTTGATAGGACTAAGAATTGATAATAAACATGAAATAAAAATACTAAATGTATTTGGAGATTTAAAGTTAATTGTGTCTCAAGTTAGAAATAAGTTTGTTACTAAAAATACCAAACTAAAATGTTATATAAATGAATTTTGGGATCAACTGGATTTTTTTGATGCATTTTTAATTAATTGCATTGATAGATCTAGAAATATTCTAGCAGATTTTATCGATAACTTGGTTATTAGACACAATGATATTACATTTGAAGAGATAACTCAAGTTGAGATAAAGAAAAGACTAGCGATGTCAGATAATATTCAGAATTGGCAATTATTTGAGGATGACCATGACATGATGAAGTTTCTCATGTGTGAAGATAAATCTGAAGATCAACTTATAGATTGGAATGCATACGTGGAGAAGTATTAAGGAAAATAGGTTCTATTTGGAAAAGAAATAGTGCAATTAAAAACAAGTAAAATTCCAAAAGGATTGGTTGCGTTGGATACAATTTTTGATAATAAGGATAGGGTGGAGTTGAAGTCAAGTACTGCAAATAAAGATGTTATAGAGAAAATAAATCTAGGAAATGAGCATACACCCAAAGAAGTATATATTGGAAAGAATATTACCTCCAAGATCAAATCATATTTATTGAATTTGTTGAGAAAGTATAGACATGTGTTTTCCTGGTCATATGACAAACTTAAAGCATATAGAGAAGATATTTTTTAGCATGAAGTACCTTTGAAGTCAAATGAAAAACCATTTAGGAAAATACAGCAGCCTATAAACCCAACATTGGCTCCAAAAATGAAGGAGGAATTGATGAAACTGAGAGATGTAAGGATCATCAAACCAATCACACATTCAACATGGTTGTCTAACTTAGTACTTGTTAGAAAAAAGAATGGCGACATAAGACTTTGTGTAGATTTCAAGAATTTAAATGTGTCATCATTAAAAGATAATTATTCCTTGCCTAACATGGAGCAATATTACAAAAGGTGACATGAAATGAATTGCTCTCCATGATGGACAGGTTTTCAGTATATAATCAAGTTAAGGTCAAAGAAGAAGAACAATATAAGACACCCTTTACAGCTCCATGGGGAACATATGTCTATGTTCAATTGTCATGTGTCATTTGGACTCATAAATGTTGGAGCTACTTTAGAAAGGGCCATGGAAGTAGTCTTTGATGGTTAAATTGATTTCTTTTTTGTTGTTTATCAAGATGATTTGACAACATACTCTAAGAGAGTAGAAGAACATTGTAACTATCTTGAAAAAAATTCTTAAGAGCTTTAGAATATGGAATATCATTAAATCCTAAGAAATGTCACTTCTGAGTAACAAAAGGTAAACTATTAGGACATATTGTTTCAGAGGATGGGTTAAGGATAGATCCTAAAAGAATAGCCGTAATAGATAAGATTCAAGTACCTAAAAATGTTAAGGCTATTCAATCATTCTTTGGTCAGATTAATTTTGTTAGAATATTTATCTCAAATTTTGCAAAAATTATAAAACCAATTGCAAAAATGCTTAACAAAGGAGCTGAGGTTAAAAGGACAAATGAAGTTTTGGAAGCATTTGTAAATATTTAAAGGGCAATAAAATAATCCCATGTTTTTAAATCTCCAAATTTTTTAGAACCCTTTCAAGTTTTACCTTTTGCTTCTTATCAAACAATAGAATCTTTCATGTTACAGAAGAATGATGAAGGCTATGAGAAGCCTGTGGCATTTTTTAGCACGATTCCACAAGAAGTATGATTGAATTATGACATCAATAAAAAAACAAGTGTATGCATTGGTGAAGGTAGTAAAATCCTTTAGGCCATATCTGGTTGGAGAAAGTGTGATAACTTATGTGCCAAATATTGTAGTAAAAGACACATTCAAACAAGAAAGAACTACTGGTCAAAGATGCAGATGGATAAATCAAATTCAAGAGTTCAACATTGATATCTAGATCACTAAGCTAGTAAGGGGTCAAGCACTTTCAAAACATGGCAGATTCCAACTTGGAAGCAACCTAAGTGCACTAGGTGGAATTGGAAGGTACAAAGGTGAGCATTGAAAAATGTCCATGGTATAAAGATATTGTTTATTATTTGAGACATATAAAATGCCAAAAAGGTCTTACTAATAGTCAGAAAAGAACAATAAAGCTCCAAGAAACTAAGCATATGTTAATCCAAGGTGATTTATATTGGAAAAATAGAGATCAAGTCTTGTTGTTTTGTCTAGATATATATTAGGAAAATTCAATCTTAAATAATTACATGAGGGAGTTTGTGGTGGAAAATTCTCAACAAAAACTACAGCACATAAGATCTTACATGTTGGATACTATTGGCCTCATCTTTTCAAAGATTGTCATTCATATGTCAAAAATGTGAGTCATGCTAGAAGTTTTCAGGGAAGATGAAAGTTCATGGGGCTTTACCTCTCATAACTTTACATACTGAGGAACCTTTCCATATGTGGGGCGTTGATTTCATTGGTGAGATTACTAATAAATCAAGTGGATGTTACAAATGGATCTTAGTGGAAAAAAACTACTTTACCAAATAGGTTGAAGGAATACCAACCAAGCAGGCTACAAGTAAAGTGGTAATCAAATTCCTGAAGGAGAACATTCTAACTAGGTTTGGGGTTCCTTATAAGGTTGTGGTAGACAATGGAATGTGTTTTTTTATCAAAAGATTTTTCTAATTTTTGTGAATCTTATGGAATTACCTTATCTTATTCTTTACCATACCATCCAAAATGAAATGGCCACCCAAAATAAAGAAATAAAAATATCCTAAAGATAATCAAAAGGATTCTAGATAGTAGTAAAAGAGCTTGGGACTCAAAGATGAATTTAGCAATATGGGATGACAAAATTACTATCAATAAATTTATAGGATTTTCTCCATATGAATTTGTCCATGGAAAGAAAGCCAAACTTTCCTTATGTAATTTTCTTCTAGTATACAAGTTTATGACAGAGGAGAAGCTTGAGGACATAAATTTCATGGAGGAAAGGATCAAACCATTGATATAATTGGATGAGATTAGAAGAGAGGTTCAAGAAAGAAATATCATAAAGAAAAAAAAAAGTGAAGTTGTTGCATGATAGGAGATTACAAAATAGAGTTTTTAAAGTTGATGATTGGGTGCTAAAGTGGAATGCTAAGGATCAAAACAAAGGTAAACATGGAAAATTTGAAGCACTGTGGCTAGGACCTTATATTATTATGGATAAAGGAGGAGAGAATTCTTATTTCTTGCAAAATACTAAAGGAAAAGATCAATCATTTTGTTTTTTTTATTTTCTCCTATTTATTCCTTTGTTCTTCTCTCCAAAGATAACTAGAATATCAATATGTCCGTGTATGAACATATGTCCCGAGAAAGACCCACTATTAGTACATAAATTTTTATTTTGTTTTGATCTGCATTTAGATTTATTAGAGCTCATGTTTTGAATAAATTTTTCTTATTGGGCATACTCATTATGATCTTAGGTACTTAGAAATATTAATTGAACATTATTTTCTCATTCTATAAGAATAGTTACTGCTAGTTTTTTGTGTCTAGGATGAATGATCTCACATCATCAGTTCTCATGTGACTTGGCTCTTAAAAATCAACCATCAGCTAGGAAGCTTAAGGGTGGCACTAAGATGAGAGAGGGTTGAAATATTTCTTCTCAAGTTGGAAAGGAATCTTACCATATATTTCTAAGAGATATTGAAGTGCAAGTGTGATGAGAGACATGTGTTCTCAATCAGTTAACATGGATGGAATTTCACGTTGACAATTTTTTCCAAAATATATTCTTCAATAGCAGGTGTTCAAAATGTTATGGTGTGTAAATGTGGAAGTTGGTGGTGACATTATATTTGGGGAGAATAAAGAAATCTTCATACTAATCCAAACTTGGCCTATGACATGTGCGCATAGAAAATGGGTGGCAGTTTTAAGAGGAGGGACTTTGGGGGATTTATCTCACATTGGCTGGGAGGTGTGCTAGAATCATCTTTTTATATATCAATGCACTAGTATTGAGTCACCTAAGGCATGACCACTTTTAGCAAGAAGGGCTCACGCGCGAAGGAAACTTGGACTTTGCAGGTGACTTAATAATATTTTATGTGCCTGTGATGACGTAGCAGATAATCAGGCGATGAGTTGGAAGTCCAAGGGTGAATCAGATAGAAAAGAGTCTCACACATTCTAAGGAAAGGTGGTGGGTCCAATATGACACATGGATTCATCTCATAATCTTGTGATCCTAGTTGACATGGAGAGAAAGACCACACGATCATGAGAGGCCACCACATAATGAATGAAGTTAAGATGGATGAGAACTTGGGAGTGATAGATGGTGAGTGCATGTAATCCTATAAAATAGAGGCTTGGGGATAGATAATAACCACAAGATCATGAAAAAGTGCCACATGGTAGGTTAGCTATTGTGGCTCAATTATGGGTCCTAAGTGATATGGTGAAAGGTGTCAAGAACTTGTGAGCCCACAGTCTGGAGTGATGAGGAAAGAGAAAGTGCTTGGGATTGTGAGAAGGCGTGACATAGTGCAGGTGAAGGAAGCAAATGGTGGGGATTAGAAGGAGAAGAAGGGATGGTCCGATCATCAAAAAATAAAAAGCATTGACTAAGTTATGCTACAACTCAATGAAGGTCGGTGGTTATTATAAAGGAGGTTTTATCCAGTGTTGGCATGCTTTTAGCACCCCTATTTTAAAATTTTAAATCAAGCCCCCATTCCATTAAATGAAAGTGTTGCATAATTTTTAAATATTTTGCGAAACTTATGTCAAGTAAATGCATGTGTTGCAAAGTTGGTCCTCCTGTTGAACTACAAATCTTGAACTATTTTAGTTCAAAGTTCAAGGTTCAACCGTCGGGTGTAAATTGTAACAAGCCTTGGGTGGTAGCCAATCTATGCCTTTATGATGCTTCATTTCTTTGTAACTATGATAAGGGGCAGTGCTTCAATTTCAAGCATCCAAAATGATTCAAGATGCCAGGTTCAGAATTTGAAACATAGATTTATCTTTCAACATTGCAATTTCAAGTTTGAGCACTAGAGTTTAAATATCGAAGGTCAAAGTACAGATTTGAGTTTGAGTTTGAAGTCAAAACATAAATTTAGAAGTTCAGAACAGTGAGGCAAATAGTTTAAAGATGCTACTTAATGTGAAAAATTGTAGAGTGGAGGTTTTCCTCATTCTCGAGATCACTAGGTCTCATCTAAGTGACAATGACTTTATAGATAACTAATTCAAAGGAACTGAATATGCAGCAATAACTTGAGGATATAGAGATATTCATAAATCTTATTGAAGGAATATATGCATGGGCTTATCAAATTGTGGGGCCCATTCTCATTCTAAATCTGATTTGAGTTATCTCTTTCTCAATTAATAGCATGAGAGAATATGTTCCCATTCTTGCAGTACAAAGGCATATCCAAAAGTTTATAAATCTCTCATGATTGACCTTCCAATCTCATATGTATTTTCATGGAGGTTAAAGTTGAAGGGAGAAAGCATTAATTAATTCCTAGTCAGTGAAGAATGGTCACAAAGTGCCAAGTTTGAAGCAGAGTGGACTACATGCGAATTGCTTGATGAAATGCCTACCATTTAAATCCATCTCAAATAGATGGTGAAACTTGATCAAGTAGGAGGTTGCATATGCAATATAGACATTTGAGAAGTATGAATAGTTCAAATTTTGGTGCAGTGTATTTGAGAGCAAAAGATGTGAAAGTCACTGAGAATAATTTTTCAACAAGTCTGATTTTATGACAGTCATATATACCCTCACAAAGAAGCCTGTAACTTTTGACTGGGATACTATTTTTAAAATCGCTCTAGTCAAAATTCAGAGAACTAGGTTTCAGATAACATATCCAAGAATGAGCTTGATCCAACAGTTGAACAAAAAGTTATGCCCCCCGCATGGAGACCCATTTTTTCTGTCAGAGATATTTTCAGTCTGCCCAGCATAACAAATATTTTTATTCTTGGTTGACATAATCAAATGCCACTTATCTAAATTTCATTTGACATGTTAAGTTATATCATTATAAACTTCAAAATAAATAGTTTATAATGATATCAAATTATCAAAAGAAAAACATTAGAAGTGAATGGAAAATAGTTTCAAGAATCAGTTATGGGATAAAAATGGAAAAGTTACAGGAAGTGAAAGAACAAGATGAAAGTTTTCAAGAATCAGTTAACTAGGAAAGGGGCTGAAGATTATTTATTGGAAGATCTTGATGAAGCAGGGGTTCTTCTTTTTCCAGCAAGTCTGTTGGCTATGGGAGAGGGAGATCAATTTTCTGAATGTAATTGTAATAGAGTAAAGGGATTTATTTTTACTTTTCTGCATTTTGATTGTAATAACAGGGCACAAGATGACCTTGTGATCATTTTGTTGTATCTAAGAATAAAGAAAAGTTTGTGTGGCAGATTTGTGAGTCTGTATATTTACTTTTCTGATTGAGATCAATCAGTTTGTTGTCTCTTTCATATTTTTGAATATCATTTCTTGTTATTATGTCAAGTATATGTTTGCATGTGAATCTATTGGTTTGCATATTCATATTCTATAGAACAGGTCATTATTTCTTTTTCTTTCTTTGTAATGTGAAAGACTAAATCAGCAGTCTTGAGGTTGTTTGTTTGTCTTTCTCACATTTATTCAGTTTCTAAATCTAATGATCACATTTACTTCATGGTGATGAGTGAATGTTAAGCTGCCTTCACGTCTTCTGGTTAAAGACATACTCAGCTTTTTAATTCATTGTAAATCTTTCTAAGAGGGAGCTGTACCTCTCAATTCAAAGGAAGATTATCAATTCAATGATAATCTATCCAACTGTTAGTGCTATTTGTTCTTCTTTCTGGGCATTTGGAGATATGTTATTTATTTATTTTTGAAGGACAAATCTATTTAATAACAAATTTTTGGTGACTCCACTGGGGAAATGGAAATGAAAGATCAGTATTTTCTTTTCTCAGTAAAAACTTCTATTTTCATCTCAGTGCAAAAGAGATTGGTGACACCGTTTTATAATTTTCAAAATCTTTTGGTTAAAAAGAGTCCAATTTATTATGGCTTTGGTTGCAGCCCATCCATGGAGACCCCAGTTTGGGCCTCTTTCTCTGTCATTACTTTCAGCCCTGCCTAAAAGGCCAAAAGAGTATGTTCCTACATTTGCTGGAGATGAAAATGAATGCCTAGAAATTCACATTAAAACATTTAGTGTTGCCTGCAGTATTCTTGGTGTACAAGAAGAAAATGTCTATGTGAGATTATTTGTTGGAAGCCTGATTGATAAAGCTGCTGATTGGTTCCAGAATTTAAAAAGTGGATGCATTGTAATACCCCAAAAATGGGCTATAAGTTCATTAACCTCCTATATCATCAAATCATATGAAATCGACATCAAAGTCCTAATCTAAGGCACATCTAAACATCATCAAATCTAATTGATTATCTTAAATTTTGCATCGGAGAATATTCCTAGTAATATTCCTAATTATCTTAATTATCTTTAATTTTATAATTATTTGGCAATAAATCACATTTATCCTAAAGTTTGATTAATTGAATATTTTCATATTTAATTAATTAGATTTAATATTTGCCACTTAATTATGTAATTAAATTTAATTATATCTATTATTAATTGTATTATTTAATTTTGACAATAAATCTAATATCATATGAATAATTGATTAAATTCTTATTTAATTAATTAAAGCAAGTTGTCATTATTTAATAATATAATTTTTAATAAAAGTTTGATTAAATAATTGATTAACCCATAAATCAATTGTTTTATTTTTAAAAGCAGTTAAGTTGGAAATAAATCACTTTATTATTAATATAATTCATAAATAAAACATGCACAATCATAAAAGCAGACAACTATCAATTATCAATTAAAGCTAAACTCTATTTTGAGTTAAAACTTAGCTTTTGCATGTTTTTGTGAGTTAATTATCTTTTATTTAAAAATAACTCAAAAATCAAGTTGAGTTATTTGAGTGATTTATGGCTTTTATCCATGCACCTCCAAAGCCCTAGATTTCTATAAATTAAAGGCTTCAGCTCTTCACAAATCATCTCATATTTTGCACAATCACGCTGGAGAATTGGAATTGAAGAATCAAAGCTCTTGCGAATCGACATCTTTGTGAGATCAATCTTATTTTTGCATTCATATTACATATCATTGTTAGATTCATAGCATATCAGTTTTCAATAGCATTCATATCATATCAGTTTTTATCATTCTTATTGCATAGAAAATATCAAAAATATAGATTAATTGCATTTATTCCATATCTAGAATTGCATTCAAATCCTTCATTTAGGTGTCGTCTAGGTCACTGATCTCGATAATAATCTGAGAACATTAATCTCGCAACTATTAGAAGGCAGTAAATCGCTTGGTTAGATAGCTTTCAATTTTGCACCATTTCGATTATAGCTAACCTCTAATGTTTTACTGAGTGTTGTGTCTATAGATCAGGTACAATTTTCACACACACATTTTTGGCATCCACCGTGGGGCAACCCACCTTTGCATGCTAGTTTTAATTTTTTTGGGAGCTACAACCCTAAAGTTTCAAAGATTTAATTTTATATCCCAAACGGCTTGGAATTATGGTCTAAAATTATTTTTTCAAGTTGGTGACATGTCATGGAAGCTACAGTAAAAAATTTAGAATTTTTTGAGATGTTTTGAATTTTTAATAATTTTTTCTTAAAATTCTGGAAAAAATTAGTATCTAACGCAAATCAGCATATTTTTTGAAAATTTTTATATTTTTGGAAATCTCTTTAAATTATACATGGGGTCCATTCTTTTTGTTTTAAATTTGGACATGATATCATAGCTCAAATAGTCAATTTACAAAAACTGGTCTATTTTGGTAAAATGGGTCTCTAGGGCACAAATGAAGAGATTTTTCTAAAATTTTTACATTTTTGGAAAGCTCTCTATTTTTTAGTAGGGGTCTCTATTCTGAATTTCTATTTTTGTGGCCAAAATCATATCAAAAAAATTAGATCTTTTTGACTAGGTCAAATGCAGCAAAAAAAATAAAGTTTTGTGATGGGTATGCACTTATTTTTTTTACATGGTTCAATGAATGATATGAGTTGTCATTTGGGTTAATTGTTAGTTATTATTACTGATAATAATTTATTTTTAGAGCTAACCCTATGGTTTTCATAAGTTGAATATATTTTGCATATCTTGTTTGCTTGTTTGCTTGTTGGAGAGTTCGTCACTTGCTTGCATGGAAAAGCTCAACAAAAATTGCTAAAAATCAAGTAAAATCTACTAAGCACGTTGCGAGGATCCCAGGTATTCTCCTTCATCTAATAATATTTTGATTTGGGACTTAAAATAAATCTCTTATGTGTCAAGCTTGTGTGCATCTTTTCATGCTTTTGATCTATTTCTACACACTTGCATAATTGATACTAGGTTGTGAACCCTTAAGGATTCATTAAGTAGTCTTAGAATACTTGTGATTGATCTTGATTGCTATCTTGGGTTATTGGACTCGCTAATCCACCGGCCCCTCATTTCCGCCCCGTGGTTGCAATCTCAGCCCCATAAAGGGGAGGGGTCAACAGGACAGAAGCGTTAAATGTTCCACTTGGCAACCCTTTTGTGCTTTTAGGAACTCCCTTGTTTTCTAAGTTGTGGACTCATTTTTAGCTTGTGTGAGGTGTTAAGTGTTCCACCTTGTGGACTCACCTCATATTCGCTTTAAACGTTAAGTGTTCCTCTTTCTACTTTTTGGATGCTTTTGGTAGATTTGCTTTCGGAACATACATCTGTGCTTAGATAGTAATTAGGCCCTATGAACACTATTCGTGATTCTTGAGAGATTGGATTCCTAGCGAAATCCTTCTTGACGATAGAATCCTTGTAGGTAGGGAGGATACTTAGTGCGTTTCACATTCAACTTAGTTAGTGAGTCTTCTCTTATTGATCGACACATTCTCTCTCTGGAGAGGTTGATAGATCACGTGGGGTTGATATCACGAGCTTTGCTGAATCAAAATTGGTTAGTGCGTCTTCTCTTATTGATTGATACATTCTCTCCCCGGAGAGGTTGATAGATCACGTGGAGTTGATATCACAGACCTTGGTGGAATAAAACTTTGTCTTAGCGTGTCGGATTAATCTGCTTGCTTTGTTTGGGATTAAAAGTGAAGAGGTGTCAAAACCTTGAATCTGGAGCCAAGTCCCCTTGTGGTATACTATTGTGAGTCATCTTTAGAGAGGGTTAACCGTAGCGGACAATCCCTTCACAGGGCAAACTACATTGACGGAACCTCAAGTGGTAATAGCCATTTTCGCCATGGTAGTGACAACCGCTATATAAATGTCCTTGTGGAAGAAATCTCCATGGGTATGGTTCATTGTTGGGTTGTCAGATCTCCCTAGCAGCTCTTGAAGATTAAGTTCTCAGACTGTGTCAAAACCTTGGTGCACCGGGATTGGAGTTCACCCCTTTGAATCATAAAAGTTGCAGAGTCAAACCATTACTAAAAACCCTAGAGAGGCCAATTTTTCATTCTCAGGTATATGTGTGTTATTGCAAAACTTTTCAGAACATACACAATTAGTACTCTCAGGGATTAGCACAATTTGGTCACTTGATTGTTCGTGCGCAAGGTTGCTTTTGCCCTTGTTCATTGTTTTCAGACATGCTTGGAATCACTTGCTTGCTATTCTGCGTGCTTATTTATCTACTTGGCTATTAAAAATGATCAAATCTGGTATAACCTTCAAAATCTAGACAATACAATTTGCAAACAATCCAAAACTGAAGACCTTACATTTTGCAAAAATTGACGTAAAATCTTTTCTGGAGTCAAAAGTCATTTCAGGAAGTCAAAAGTCGTACTTATTTTGTCAAGTGTCATTTCAGTATTACCCAACTGTTGTATGAGTTTAGCAACTGTCATTTCATAGACTACCCAGTGTCGTACGAGTCTGCAAAGTGTCATTTGGAGAAATTTGAGAGAGTTGTCAGAAATTGTCAAATTGCAAGATATCCAATGTTTCCAGCCTAGTTCCAGAATCTGTCAAAAATATCATTGTGTCAAGAACAGATCAGTAGCTATTGAGAATTAGTACACATGTCTCAAAGAATCAGTACACATGAGGAAGAAATTCTGATCACCGCTATAATGAAATAGATACATGCTATGCAAGTCCAGCTTGACAAACTTGAGAAAGAGAAGGAATCTAAAAAGTTCTCCACGGAATCTTTATACTCTTTTCCATTTGATAAAGACTTGTACATGTCACCATGCCTCCAGAAAAAAATTGAGCAATATGATACCTCTTCCACGGAGAGTGACACATCTAGCTTTGAAGACTATGATGACTATGACAACAGACAATGTAATGATACCTATGACACCTCTGTTCCTAAGAGTCCTCCTCATCGTCCATTCCTGCTTACTACAAATGGGCCGTCACATTGGATAGATCATGAGGGTGATCCATATGATTCTGATTATGAAAGAGACTTTGATGATTTCTATGCACAATACCTAGATGATCCATCTATTTCACTTGAGGAAGAGAAAGTTTACCACGTTGATTATAAACATGCATACTATAAGGATCTCTCCTCTAAGAACTCTCAGGCTGAAAATAAAGATTACACTCTCAAGCAAGATCATGTTAATGTTGGACCTTTGTCTTGTGATGGTTCCCTTCCATCCCCTACTTCCTCCAATACCCATACATTTCCTAAAGCTTACGAGTCTTTCAAATCTTTCACAAAACCTTCATCTGACACAAGCCCTGATACTTTTCATGTGGTTCCCTATAGTTATCCCCCAGGGCTACCTCTTAAAGAAACTCAAGCTAACCTTCACTTGGCTGCAAAGACTTTCAATAATGATAAATCTAAAGAGCCTAAGCCTTCATATGCTATAATCCCTACTTCAGCTAGTCCTCCACCATCTCTTCCAAAGTCATCCATACAATCCCAACATGCTTCCTTGTCCTTAGAAGTGGCTCCATGTCAAGAGGACTCTAAAAATGATAAAGAAAAGAACATAAAGAAAGATCAAGATCAAGAACCCTCCATGTCATCCACTCCTTTTCCCAATGTCTCTTATCTACCTCAGGGTTCTTTTGATCCTGTACCCCCTTTTTCATGCATTCCACCATGTCTTAAGTCTTCACCTAAGCAAGATCAAGCTACTACTTACACTGTTGAGCTTATTGACAATCAAAATAACCTTACTACACTTGCACTTTCCAAAGATGATACTTCCATTAAGGTTGGTAAAAATAGTGTTCCTTCCAATGTTAAGCCTATTGAAAATCAAAAGAAAAATTATGTGCTTGTGCTATCCAAAGATCCTTGTCAAGATCAAAGTCTTCCATCTTCTTGTTCTACTACTCCATGTTCACTTCCACTTTCTACTCTTCCTAAGTCTTCGCAAGCTTTGAATGATCCTATCAAAGAAAATGCTCTTATTCAAGATGTCCATGATTCTATTGAAGATCCTCATGCTCACTCTAAAGATGCTGATATCCTTGGTTGTCATATAGATGCTGATGAACTTATTGATTATCCTTTTGCGTCTTCCACTTCCATCCTTGGACCTCTTCCACCACTACAAAGATTTTCACGCCTTCCTTCCATCTTGGGTCCTTATGTCCCTTCACTTTCCCCTCCTAACTCTCCTAATTTTCCATCCATCTTGGGTCCTTACATACCTCCATCTCCCATCTTTCCTCAAGATCAACATAGATGCATACCCTTGAATCCTTTTCATCCAACCACCCATCTAAACCAGTCATATCCTCCCTCTTCCACAAATCCCAAGTCTTTTGGAAGTAACTTGAATGTTCAATACAAGAAAAAGAAGCAATACAAGAATCCATCAAAAAAAGAATATCACCATGTCTCCTCTCATAGACATGGAAGCATAAAGTCAAAAGAAATATCTAAGAAAAAAACTACAAGACAAGTATGGGTTCCAAAATCCATCATTCAAGATATTCTCTCTAGATCATCAAAAGGAAATAAAAATCCTAAGGCTATATGGATTCCAAAGTCTCTCTTGAAAGAGTCTGGTGTTGAACAAAAAGTAAAATTGACATTCAAGCTTCCAAAGGCTTCCACTTCATCTCCCTCCAAAAATATTCTTCCATTTCATGTGCCCAAACCTCAACCTCTGCTATCCATTCACCATATTCCTTCACGTATTCCTTCATTCATGTTTCCTCCACCCTCTCACCACCCTTCAGGGTGTGTGTTTACATTGATCTTGCCTTCCTTTCCATCTACCCTGTCACAATCCTTCCATTCATTAACCTTCTACCTTCTATCCTTTTTCCTTATTTGCCTATTCCTCCTATCTTCCAACCTCACTCACTTTACATAAAACCTTATCTTCCATTTTTCTCTTTCATCTCCCTTTCCCTATTAGCATCTTTGAGCATATCATTTTGATTCCTTGGCATATCATGGTTTATCCTTTCAAGGAGCATTATCTAAAAAGCTTGCCTTCTTCCAAAAAAAAAGGAAAAAAAATTTAAAAAAAAATTAAAAAAAAAAAATTGAAAATGTGCCTTGGTGAAAACCTGGAAACAGGCACCTTGGTAGCAAAAGTAAAGAGAAATAAATTCGTCCTATGGTGAAAACCACTTCCTTGTGGCACCTTGGATAAGTACCATGATGAAAACTTGGCAATCAGGCATCATGCGTAGTTCTTCTACATATTTCATCTATTCCATCTTCTCTCTTTGATCTTGACAATGTTGATCTATACACGAATATTTGGCTATTTTGTGAGCTATCTTACGGTGATCTTGCTTTCATTCCTTCCATGTTTAGCCTTCATATCCATCTTCCTTCATTCATTTTCGCCTATCGCTATCCTTTTCCCCTTTGGTCTTGATCTAAGAAAGAAAGAGTAAAACACGGTGCTATGAAGCCTCTTGACATGTCTACTCCTTTGGATTGCATCCTTTCCTGCTCTTGCATTATGATTTTGTGCTTATCCTATGCTAGCCTTTCATTGCTTGTCCAAATGTGCTTTACATGATGATTTTTCCCTAGTTTGAGTATTCTTGAGGAGTTTTCCCTTGAGGATTTCTTCCATTCATTCTCCTTCATTCTCCTTCATTCTCTTGTCTTCCATCTCTTTCACCAGCTTGCTAATCCCTCTTGTTCTCCACATTGCTAGACATTGGGACTGCACGATATGATCTTGCTTGGGAGTTTGCAAATGGAAAAAGATGCTATCAAGTATACCAAATATCAGAATAATTATCTGAACAAGTATCAAAATCAGTATCAGAACAAGCATCAGAACCAGTATCAGAATAATTATCTGAACAAGTATCAGAATCAGTATCAGAACAAGCATTAGAACCAGTATCAGAACAATTATTAGAATCAGTATCAGAACCAGTATCAGAACAAGTATCAGAATGGGCCTACAAAACAAGTATCAGAACACCTACTGGGGCTACACCATTCGCTTTAGTTTATGGGTTTGAAGCAGTACTACCTATTGAGGTTGAAATCCCATCACTCAGAATCAAAATGCATGGACTTGTCACTGATGAAGACTACAGAGTGTCTAGGTTACAAGAACTTGAATTACTAGATGAACGTAGGTAAGCAGCGTATGATCATCTCAGAGTGTATCAGAAAAGAATGTCTAGAGGCTACAACAAGAAAGTCAGACATAGAGAATTTCAGGTTGGCGATCTAGTGTTGAGAGAAAATCCTAAAAATCAATCACATCGAGAATGCAAGGGGAAGTTCGAACCCAACTGGCTGGGTCCCTTTGTAATCACTACTACTTTTGGCTCTGGTGCCTATCAACTCTCAACAACTGAAGGAGAACAGCTCCGAGAACCAATCAATGTTCTCCATCTAAAGAAATTCTATGCCTAAGGCATTCAGTGCTTGGTAAATGTCCTGAAAAAAATTTTAAAAATCGGAAAAAGTCCTAAAAAAATGAACATCTTGGTGAAAACCTAGCAATAGGCGCCTTGATGATTCACAAAAAAATCAAAAAATATCAAAAGTACAAAAAAATTGAAAAAATGAAAATACAAAAAAATGAAAAAAGAAAGAAAAAGTGCCTTGGTGAAAACCTGGAAACAGGCACCTCGGTAGCAAAAATAGAATCTCTACCAAGATGGTGAAAACCCGGCAAACGGGTGCCACTTGTTCCAAATGATCCATCTATCAGCACAATCTTAGTCTTTCCCAGCTTTCAGTCTTGCTTTAGTTTGTACATATCTCCCGGTTTGTTCCTGCATTTCCAGTTTTCAATAAGTCGGCCTGTACACCAACCAGCTCAAGCGTTTGCATCCTATCAATGTTCACACTTGGGGGCAATCAATGTCATATCCTATGGTCTCCCATGTATCTTAGATGTGTCATATCCACTCAGAGTCCTTTGAAGCTTCAAGTTGAGTCAGTCAGTCTGTCTCGTCTCCAGAAAGGATTTTGCATCAACAACAATCAAACATCAAAACTCAACTGAAAACAATCTGTTCTTTTCATGCTTTTATCTCCTTGTAGGCTTACTGATTCGCATTAAGATTTTTTCATATTGTGTCCCTTCGAGCTCTTCGATGATGTCTTTTATAGGATTTAGAGAGTGATGACTGGGGGCATAATCTTTTCTTTGTCTTCTGCTTGTATGTGAAAATCTAACATCTTTGGAACTTCTGGATTGAAATGGTGTCTGACTGTAAGAGCCTCTATCTCGAATTGGATGGCCATGCGTACCTCGACCATTGATACCCAGACAATTCAAGGAAGTTTGATCTAACTATTATCTTTTTGAGTAAGTTCTTTCTCCTACTATGGAACGCAATCTTGCCTAAGGATGTGAACGATAAAGGGTCACTACGGGTAATTCACATTGGATTTAGAATGATCTCTTGACTGTTTGATGTGTTTGCAATGCAAGGCATATTCAGGTCATCACGACGTTTATGTTTTGATGCTTATACAAATTGCTATATCAAAATGGACATGATATTCAGGTCATCCTGGCGCTTGTGCCTTGGTGCTTATATCTAATCCGACATTTCGAAAACAAAATCAATATTCATATGTCCATGGTTGTATAACCAGTGGGTGTTGTATTGATTCTTGCGCATACAAATCGATATTCATATGTCTATGGTTTCGTAGCTAGTGGGCATTGTATTGATTTATCCGATTACCTAAAGTTCAATGATGATAACAAATCGACATATTATCAGTGACTAGGTCCTAGGTCTTAGGTTGCATTTCATTTTCCATGTCTCATTGCATTTTGCATGTTGCATGATCTCACAATGATTAAACGAACTCCAATGCTTAAATGATTCTTCATATCAATTCTTCAAATCTAACAAGAGCTAAATCTCGCACGAAGGTTCCTCCAATGAAAGAGCAAGTAGAATCCTTTTTTGGGATCAAAATTCAAATCTGAGATCATTCATATTATTAACTACTTGCATATTCGACCTTCAATCATCACAGAAATCTAGTATTCAACTTAACTGATTATCTTACATCAAACTATCAAAATTTCAACTTGGTCAACCATGGTCAACTCATGGTCAAACCTAGTCAAACTTGATCTTTTGGGACCTTCCAACGATGCAGAATGCGTTCTCAGACGTGTTTAACCACTTCTCAAATCAATTAACATGCTTCTAAACTATCAACGCTGACTTTTCTTGTCAAATTTCAATTTTAATCCCGAAGGGGGCATGGTATTGCACATCATTCAAAGTCTGTAAATCAAATTCTATCGATCAAATCTATCAATATCTTTCATCAGTGATCAAGAAAACAATCACATCTAGTCGCTGATTCATCAAAAGTCCTCATCGCTCGGGGCAAATCTATCATCACTTGGGGCATATCAGATTCATCGATCCATATCAATCTGGTATTCTCTTAATCTTGTAATCTGTATCAGTTTTTGCAACCATCAGATCATAGTGTTATTTCCTTGGTTCTTCGGCAACTAAAGGATTCGGATGTGATACCTGCTAGTTCTGCTAAGACAATCGAGTCTAGAACGGGTCACTCACTTCTTATCAATCCTAAGGTTCAGAATCAGGCATTTTGACACTTTTTCGCAATAATAGGTTCATTTGCTTCTACAGTGAACATTATCTTTGGTCATTCAAGACCTATTATCTCCATATCAATTCAATATCAATCAACTCCTATCTCAATATCTTTCAATCGGTTTCTATCTTGAGATCGGTTTATCTTTTGAATCAGTTTCATATCTTTATCAAACACAGACTATCTTTGAACCACTGCGCTTCACATAGTAATTCAAAGAGGGGCAAAATGTAATACCCCAAAAATGGGCTATAAGTTCATTAACCTCCTATATCATCAAATCATATGAAATCGACATCAAAGTCCTAATCTAAGGCACATCTAAACATCATCAAATCTAATTGATTATCTTAAATTTTGCATCGAAGAATATTCCTAGTAATATTCCTAATTATCTTAATTATCTTTAATTTTATAATTATTTGGCAATAAATCACATTTATCCTAAAGTTTGATTAATTGAATATTTTCATATTTAATTAATTAGATTTAATATTTGCCACTTAATTGTGTAATTAAATTTAATTATATCTATTATTAATTGTATTATTTAATTTTGACAATAAATCTAATATCATATGAATAATTGATTAAATTCTTATTTAATTAATTAAAGCAAGTTGTCATTATTTAATAATATAGTTTTTAATAAAAGTTTGATTAAATAATTGATTAACCCATAAATCAATTGTTTTATTTTTAAAAGCAGTTAAGTTGGAAATAAATCACTTTATTATTAAATTAATTCATAAATAAAACATGCACAATCATAAAAGCAGACAACTATCAATTATCAATTAAAGCTAAACTCTATTTTGAGTTAAAACTTAGCTTTTGCATGTTT
The DNA here is from genome assembly GCA_027943335.1 of Chamaecyparis obtusa. Classification (NCBI taxonomy): domain Eukaryota; kingdom Viridiplantae; phylum Streptophyta; class Pinopsida; order Cupressales; family Cupressaceae; genus Chamaecyparis; species Chamaecyparis obtusa. The sequence continues at coordinate 170,419 of BSBK01002270.1, forward strand.
TTGTGAGTTAATTATCTTTTATTTGAAAATAACTCAAAAATCAAGTTGAGTTATTTGAGTGATTTATGGCTTTTATCCATGCACCTCCAAAGCCCTAGATTTCTATAAATTAAAGGCTTCAGCTCTTCACAAATCATCTCATATTTTGCACAATCATGCTAGAGAATTGGAATTGAAGAATCAAAGCTCTTGCGAATCGACATCTTTGTGAGATCAATCTTATTTTTGCATTCATATTACATATCATTGTTAGATTCATAGCATATCAGTTTTCAATAGCATTCATATCATATCAGTTTTTATCATTCTTATTGCATAGAAAATATCAAAAATATAGATTAATTGCATTTATTCCATATCTAGAATTGCATTCAAATCCTTCATTTAGGTGTCGTCTAGGTCACTGATCTCGATAATAATCTGAGAACATTAATCTCGCACCTATTAGAAGGCAGTAAATCACTTGGTTAGATAGCTTTCAATTTTGCACCATTTCGATTATAGCTAACCTCTAATGTTTTACTGAGTGTTGTGTCTACAGATCAGGTACAATTTTCACACACACATGCATTACCTGTTGGAATGACTTGGAGGTAAAATTTCTTGATAGATTTGGATATGCAGTTGATATAGGTGAATTACTAGTAAATTTTGTTCAAATCTAGATGGAGGAAAATGAATCTATGAGAAGTTTTATTGATAGATTTAATAGATGTGTTAGTAAAATGCCTCAAGCAAGTCAACCAACTGAAAATAATCAATTATCTATTTTTATTGTTGCATTGCAAATTGAAATCAAATTTTTGTTGAGGCAAAAGAAATTACAAAATTTAAAAGATACTCAAAGGGAAGCTATGGAAATAGATGATTGTATGACTTTGAGTGGAATAAAGTGTTTGGATACATATGCTGCAAATATATCTCAATCTGAAATTTATCTTTGTGATCAAAATTTGTATCCAAAGAAAAGCCTTTTACAAAGAGAGCCTATCATCAAAGCAGTGCAGCCAACACAATCTATTTCTTGTTTGCAAAACTTGACTATTTTTAATGATCAAGACTTCCAATCAGCTCCCATGATTGAAAATGATCCTTCTAGTGTTGCTAGAATACATTATTTACATGTTGAGCATGAGGATGCATTAAAAAATGTGTATGACCATACTACACTATCAGAAAACTCATTAACATGCCCACATGCACCGTCCATTGAGAAAAGATCTAATGATGGAATAATATATGCAAGCTTTCTTGAGAGCATTTCCTGTTCAGAGTTTGAGCCTTCTACATTTGATGTCATTAATAATTTTCCTGCAAGTAATGATGATCAGATTGATATGACAGAGCAGAAAAGGCAAGTAGTTGGAAATGAAAATTTAAATGAAAGTTTGTTGGAAAGTAATTCTTTTTCAGATTTTGAAGCCTTTACATTTTCTAATGCTTTTCCAACAAGTAATTTTAAGCATGCTAGTATGATGGAGCAGGAAGAACAAGAAATCTATAGTGATGATTAGATAGAAGATATCTTGCATATTGATTTACAAGTAGATTTTGAGTCTTTTCAGTTTGATTGCATGCAAGATGGTAGAGTTTTTACATTCCAAGGCATTGAAGAATCATGAGAGATCTTATGAAGAAAAAGATGATGAATTTCTTTTTGCTTCTAGTTTGACACCACATACACAGTCTGAATTAGAGATATTCAAGTTTGATTATGAAGATGAGTTGCTTGATGGTAATTCCATGCTAAAATCATTTTATTTTGATGATGTTATTGATAATGCATCCTTGGAAAACAAGTTTCAAATAAATTCAAATTCAAATTTTAAAAGGAGCATTCTTGCAGATCATCATTTCACTCTTGAAGAATGTTGTCCAATCAAATGCCTAACTTGTTTTTCTAAATTCATATGGGAGGCACTGGTCTTTTTGGTAAAAATCAGCTCATTCAATATGGTGTCAGCACATTGCAACTAGAAGTCTATGATGAAACATGGCTCTTTGGGAGTGAGTTTTTACTTGCAAAATTCTTGCACACTATCGATTTGTTTTTCAATATTGGAGAGATCATCATATGGAAGTTGGTATGTGTTGCTTCACATGGATGCATCCCATTATTCCAGAAAGGTTCATTCTTTTTGTAGCCCGTGAACTGATTTGTGTAAGTAATCTTTTCCCTAATTCTCATGGTGGGATTTTCCTGCCTGTGTACATACTTGTAAATAAGTTTGGCTTGGCTAGTTTTTGTGGTGTTGGTAGTTTTGTTGTGTTTTTCTCCCTCAATCCTCTACATGCAGCTCCCTTTTATCAGCTTTGACTCCATTGCCCAATGGCTAGACACTGTTCTTACCAAAGATATTGGATTCTTTGTGTCTTTATCATCCACATCCCCAGTCAGAGCCAGTTGTTGGCATGCTTTTAGCACCCCTATTTTAAACTTTTAAATCAAGCCCCCATTCCATTAAATGCAAGTGTTGCATAATTTTTAAATATTTTGTGAAAGTTATGTGAAGTAAATGCATGTGTTACAAAGTTGGTCCTCCCGTTGAAATACAAATCTTGAACTATTTTAGTTCAAAGTTCAACCATCAGGTGTAAATTGTAACAAGCCTTGGGTGGTAGCCAATCTGTGCCTTTATGATGCTTATTTCTTTGTAACTATGATAAGGGGCAGTGCTTCAATTTCAAGCATCCAAAATGATTCAAGATGCCAGGTTCAGAATTCGAAACACAAATTTATCTTTCAACACTGCAATTTCAAGTTTGAGCACTAGAGTTTAAATATCCAAGGTCAAAGTACAGATTTGAGTTTGAGTTTGAAGTCAAAACATAAATTTAGAAGTTCAGAATAGTGAGGCGAATAGTTGAAAGATGCTACTTAATGTCAAAAATTGTAGAGTGGAGGTTTTCCTCATTCTCGAGATCACTAGGTCTCATCTAAGTGACAATGACTTTATAGATAACTAATTCAAAGGAACTGAATATGCAGCAATAACTTGAGGATATAGAGATATTCATAAATCTTATTGAAGGAATATATGCACGGGCTTATCAAATTGTGGGGCCCATTCTCATTCTGAATCTGATTTGAGTTATCTCTTTCTTAATTAATAGCATGAGAGAATATGTTCCCATTCCTCTAGTATAGAGGCATATCCAAAAGTTTATAAATCTCTCATGATTGACCTTCCAATCTCATATGTATTGTCATGGAGGTTAAAGTTGAAGGGAGAAAGTTAGTCAGTGAAGAATGGTCACAAAGTGCCAAGTTTGAAGCAGAGTGGACTACATGTGAATTGCTTGATGAAATGCATACCATTTAAATCCATCTCAAATAAATGGTGAAACTTGATCAAGTAGGAGGTTGCATATGCAATATAGACATCTAAGAAGTATGAATAATTCAAATTTTGGTGCAGTGTATTTGAGAGCAGATGTGAAAGTCACTGAGAATAATTTTTCAACAAGTCTGATTTTATGACAGTCATATATACCCTCACAAAGAAGCCTGTAACTTTTGACTGGGTTATTAGTTTTAAAATTGCTCTGGTCAAAATTCAGATAACTAGGTTTTAGATAACATATCCAAGAATGAGCTCGATCCAACAGTTGAATAAAATGTTATTCCCCCCGCATGGAGACCCATTTTTTCTATCAGAGATATTTTTAGTCCGCCTAGCATAACAAATATTTTTATTCTTGGTTGACATAATGAAATTCCACTTGTCTAAATTTCATTTGACATGTTAAGTTATATCATTATAAACTTCAAAATAAATAGTTTATAATGATATCAAATTATCAAAAGAAAAACATTAGAAGTGAATGGAAAATAGTTTCAAGAATCAGTTATGGGATAAAAATGGAAAAGTTATGGGAAGTGAAAGAACAAGATGAAAGTTTTCAAGAATTAGTTAACTAGGAAAGGGGCTGAAGATTATTTATTGGAAGATCTTGATGAAGTAGGGGTTCTTCTTTTTCCAGCAAGTCTATTGGCTACGGGAGAGGGAGATCAATTTTTTGAATGTAATTGTAATAGAGGAAAGGGATTTATTTTTACTTTTCTACATCTTGATTGTAATAACAGGGCACAAGATGACCTTGTGATCATTTTGTTGTATCTAAGAATAAAGAAAAGTTTGTGTGGTAGATTTGTGAGTCTGTATATTTACTTTTCTGATTGAGATCAATCAGTTGGTTGTCTCTTTCATATTTCTGAATATTATTTCTTGTTATTATGTCAAGTATATGTTTGCATGTAAATCTATTGGTTTGCATATTCATATTCTACAGAACAGGTCATTATTTCTTTTTGTTTCTTTGTAATGTGAAAGACTAAATCAGTGGTCTTGAGGCTGTTTGTTTTTCTTTCTCACATTTATTCAGTTTCTAAATCTAATGATCACATTTACTTCATGGTGATGAGTGAATGTTAGGCTGCCTTCATGTCTTCTGGTGAAAGACATACTCATCTTTTTAATTCATTGTAAATCTTTCTAAGAGGGAGCTGTACCTCTCAATTCAGAGGAATATTATCAATTCAATGATAATCTATCCAACTGTTAGTGCTGTTTGTTCTTCTTTTTGGGCATTTAGAGATAAATTATTTTTTTATTTTTGAAGGACAAATCTATTTACTAACATCCAGTAAGGACATATACTCTTGTTCAAAGATGATTTAAAATAAGTTAGGGCATCGAATAAAGAGAAAATATTAGAGAACGATGGTTTCTATTTAGCCGGTAAAGTACTAGTGTGAAGAATTGATGCTTGGGGTGCTAATGATCGAAAATGGAAGTAGAGTAAGGGAATTCCCAAAATTATAAAGAAATAGTTGGAGCCCACACATTTTGAAATTATAATTGTGCCAAAGATTTTAAAGAGAGAACAAATCATTGTGATCTAGTTGATAAATAATAAGATACCTTCTATGTCATCAAACTCTATGGTCAGAAGGGAGGCATTTGAAGTATGATAGCATCCATCAGACAATGCAAGGAGGAAGTGTGATCCCTTAATTTTGAAGAGTGGAACCTATGGATAGCCAGTATACCAAGAGGAAAGTTGGCAAGCACATTCCATGTGGTTGATGCTTTACAAAGAAGGCTACAGATAATTCTTTGAACATTCCCTAACGATGTGTAAGTTTTTATTTTCCTAAATTAATATATGATTAACTTATTTTTATCTATGAAGGACCTTGTTAGCAAAAAAAATTATGGAAGGATTCATAGAGTAAAAGAATGCAAATACTATAGATGGAACAATTCATCATGCTAGAAATCACAGTTAGGGATATCATCCATGATATAGATATATATGCCCCTAAAGAATTATTTGAGCATATCAAGATATGTGGTGAGTTGTTGGGGGATTAGTCCCAATTTATAAATGTTTTCTCAAAGAATCTTTATGTAATTAATCTGTTATGTTAGTTTGTTTAGTTATCAGTTAGGAACAATTGTGTCATTTCAATAAAGGTCTATGCCCTTTCATTTTGAAATCTAAATCCTCATCTATATAGGGGAGATACAATGATAGAATAAAAATACAAATTTCATATATACAATACATTTTGGACTTGTCTCTTGAAGATGCACATCAGGAGAATAATAATTAAATAGTTTGTATATAGTTGGATTTTAATCATACTTATTCAAATATAGCTCCAGTTGCCATTTCATTCCTGATGGTATTCATCTTCATTTAACTTGATCAGTTCTCTGTGATAATCTATTTCTTTTTGATGATTCAATGTGCTATATTATGACAATGATTTGAATTAGTTTTAGTTTGATCATTAGTTTGAAGATTGGTTGTCAAGGCTTCACTTTGTCTTATTGGTCTTTCGTAAAGAAGTTAAAATCCATAAGACCAACTATAACAACATATTTAAATTATTATACATATAGATGCCTTTGGAGTGATAGTCTTACTTGATAACTAAGTTGTTAAAATTTTCTCATAGAGTTATATGTAGGATCATTCTAAATTGAATTGATAATACTCTATAGAGGATAAAGGCTCTAGTCTTATACTAATTTAAGGTGATTTAATCAAGCATCTTCAGGGCATTTCCAGTCAAGAATCATAATTACATTTTAAAATTCACTTATACAATCAAGTAATCATTTACATAAAGTATTCTTTCATTAATATTCAATTCAAAGTTTTCATAAGTCATTTAATTGTTGTGTAAATCACAATTTGATCTATCTCAAGAGTAATTTCCATCTTGAGAGATCATCAATCTTAAATCTTCTATATAAAAGCCTCCAACCAACATATTAAGGTTGAGGTAAGCGATCACCCATCTTGGTCTAGCACAACCAATAATGGAAGGGAATGTAAGGGAATTTGATCAGTGATCATTCTCATTCATTGGCCAGAATTGATTGAGGAATCTGCAAAAAGGAAGAGGAAATTCTATTGGATTTCCAATCTGTGGTTTTGGGAACCAACATGTTCAAAAATAATATGTTGGTCTTATGAAGAATTGACTCATACAAGAGACCCCTATATATCCATTTGCGACCAAAAAAAATTTCTTCATCATATATTTCTTGGACACAACCACTTGCAACTTCATACTTTTCTTTAACCAAAAAGGATCCATTTACTTGATAGAAGTTATCTTGAATACATTGTTTTGGATTATCTTTCTTTAGAAACAATTATGAAAACCCACAATTTCCAACAACATTATAAAACAAAAAGGTATCACCCACAGAAGAAATTTTTTCATCTCCTTCAACCACGAATTTGGTTAACTCTTCTTTAAGTGTCAATACAAAGTCTTTAATTTCATTAGCTGAAAGAACCACTTCATCTATAAATAAACCACCATCAGAAGAAACCTTTGATTTTTTATTCAGGATGCCAATAGCATGAATATGTCCTCTTTCCTTTTGATAAGTTTCAACATGTATATGATCCTCTTCTCTTTGTAACATAATTTCAAAACCATTGTTTTCGGAACTATCTTCAAAGTTATCCTTTTCTAACCAGTTTTCAACATCTAATTCAGAATCATACAATTCAAAAGGAGGATTATTTATGTCCTTTGACTCATTAGAAAACTCTGATGAAAAATATAATGCATTAATTTGACTCCAGTCAATTTTATTATCTAACTTTTCCAAGTGCTTCTCCTTTCTTTCTATTTTTGTAGCATTCTTTTTCATTTCAAAATTAACTACAACTTCATTTGAGCAGCTCATAGATCTATCAGAAATACACTTTTTGTTTTGCAAATTATGAAATGAATTAAAATCTATGTTTGTTGATTCTTGAGCACCACACTCCATGATAGTTTGACCAAATTTAATAGAAAGTGCTTCTTCTTTTTTAACATTATAAAAAACTTCACTCGAAGAGCATGTAGGCTAAAAATTTAGATTATCCATACATTTACCGAAATATACTAGAACATTCCTTTGTGCATGTATTTCTTCTTCTTGTAAAATCTTGTCTTCCATTTTTTTTTAATCATGAGACACATCCAAATAGTTTTTTTACCAATGCTATTACAAGTGATTGTACTCAAATCAACTTCTTTAATACAACCATCTTCACCCACAACTCTACACCAAAATTCATCATCTGATTCTTTCAAGAACTGATTTGGAATGAAGACATTGTTGTGTTCAATTGAAAATGACTCTTTCTTGGAAGAAATAAATGATTGTTCACTTGGTCTCACCTGCATGCTTGTTGGAAATGATTCTACTTATTTACCTTTAGCTTTTTGTAAAATTATTCCTTGTTGATTTTGAACCCAAGGTGTCGATAAACCATTACATTTAGTTAGAGCTTGCACAACATCTTGTTCACTCAAAAATAAAAAAATTATAAGATGTTGGCTCTTCATCTTCAACCAAGTTCTTAGTACAAAGCCTTTCTTGATTTTCCATCTTCATTCGCTCAAAGTATTTGACAATGTAATATCTGCAATGCAAATATTTGGCTATCAAAGTGGATCAATGATATTGGGATGGATGAAAACCTCTCCTTTCAGCTTTAGATGTGCTCTCTTTGAGACCATTCCATAAAGATTAAATTATGGGGTCTTTATGGCAAGAATTTTTTCAATTATTGGTGCAAATCTTTTTTTCGACTGAATTTTTTATTAGGCTCAGATTTGAATCATTTTCTGAGATCTTCAACTAAAAAATAGTCACCACCCTTCATTCTGGGGAAGGTACCTTCAAATTTATGAGAATAAAAACAAAAGTACCAGCACTTTGATTCTCTCCCTAGTAGACTCACCAAAAATCTATTGGTTAACAGACTGGATTTTTAATGAAATTGACTCAAACCCATGAAAGCATTCATTGTTTACCAATAGTTGAACAAACCACTGATTAGTTCATTCTCTAAATTGAAAGTTATAGCTCCCTTAGATATGCAAGGAATGAATATTAAACTATCTAAACTAGGGTATTCTCTTAACCAAAGAGAAGAAGAGGCATCTAATGAATTCCCATCACCATAGAACAGTCACAGAGAAAATACCAACTCAAAATACTAAGTTCTGTAAATGCATTTCCATGACCATGAAAATAAAATACAAGAAATAATAATAAGATGGATAAAATATGTGAATGGAAAGAATAAGCTAAGAATATAAAAAATAATGTGACTCTGAACATCTCATTAATACAAGTTTTAAAGAACAATTAATACTTTCAATTAATTTATTCTATTTGGTTATCCATCCATCCATTCAATAGTTATAAGAATAATAATTCAAATATAATGAACAACAATCTTGACTTAAAACTCGAGTCTCTCTCAATTGTCACAACAATAGGTGGAGCTTCTAGCCAAAATTGCCCATCCTTTGCATAATTTTTAGAAAGATATAAATAGTCTAATCATCTACTTAGGCAGTTACATAATAGTTCTTGAAAAATATTCTTAAAAGAAATTTCATTACACAGATGTCATAAATGGAACTAAAATTGAAAAATAATATTAAATAGATGTCACATGGTCTTTTCATTCCCTTCCTTGTTAGTTACAACATCTTCTATAGACTTATGACTAGACTGATAATCTTTAATATTTTGATGAAATGAGAGACTCAAAGGAATCTTCCATCCACACTAATCCTAACAAGTACCCAAATCCTGAAATCTTGACAGGCACCTATTTCTTGAAATCTTGATAGGAACCTATTTTCTAAAATCCTAATAGTGAGAGGAATTAGAAAATTTATAAATTTTGATAATTTTAGAATAGGGGTCAAAAACTAGGCAAAAAGCTACTTCTACATCTCTTTCTTCCTCTTCGTCACTCACATCCTCAATATGTTGACCTCTTCTCTGAGATGTTTCCACATCTTATAACCTAGCTACAATTTTTCTCAACATTTCTAATATTATTGGATTTTTATCTTTCCTTCCTCCACCTCTAGAATGTCCTTTGAGATCCACTCAAGAAAATCATCTACAATTGTGGGTCAGATCCACACTCTTCCACCCCACAACACATCAATTTAGGACTTTTCAAGCTATAGAATGGATATTCCACTCCCACAAGGATAAAACCAGCTCTAATACCACTTGGTAAAGCCAAGGTCAAAGGGACCTTAATGAGATCTATCCAAACCTTGCGACAAGAGTACATAATGGAAACAAAAATGAACAAGAGAGATATGCAAGATCAATCTTCATATTATCAGATAATCAAGTACGATGGACATATAATACACAATCTTAAATGCTAGGCATATAGGCTTGATTACATAAACAAAATCCTTTTTTGAAAATTTCAATAGGTTATCTTATTGTATTAGCTACAAATATATCTAGATCTCCCCCTAAGGATCAATTAAAATAACTTATAAATCCTTCACAAGCACCAAGTTAACTTGGGAAAGATTACATTCTCCAAGAACTGGAAAATGTATTACATTATAGGTTAGGACCTAAATCATAATAATCTCCCACAAATAGATGAGATGTGAAGAGAGATCCCACAAATAGGTTGGCCATAGGCATAGGAACATCGAGACATGAGCCCCAAAGCTTCGCTGATCGAAAAAATCATTTGCAAGATCGTAAAATACAAATTGGCTGCAAAACATGAAGAACAATGAAGTCCTACTAAGAATCCAAGATATCTCATACACAAAGAAACCAATTGGCAAAAACCTAGGTGAAGGTAAAACATGATACCATGAACACTCCATGAGGTGCACAACAATAAAAATAGATCTAAACGAAAGGAATGCTAAAAGAACTCAGTGACTGACAAACTCGAAAATAGGCAATGAAATATTTCTGGTTGATGCAAGATTACCAAGAACCCAAGATGCTCCTACATCAGCACATGACCATGCAAAATTGATTTTCCTCTCGTTGAATAATTCCACAAATTGTTTCTTTTCCTCTTTGGATAAAGATGTTGCTAAATTGATAATCTTGGTCTCTTCCTCGATTCCAATGTTCACCTTTTATGTTGGTTGAATCAAGATGGATGACATTTCTTCATAATATTTAGGTAAAGTGTCAAGTTTCTCATCCTTAAGGGCCTCAATTAGGTTTTCACATTTGAACTTGTCTTTATTTTTACTTTTTCTTGATCTAGCACTACCACATGGTGGTTTTCACTAATAGATCTTTGATTTTTTCTTTTATTTCTCTTATTTTTTTGACTAAGAAACTTGATACCTCCCCCTTTTTTTGTCTCTTGATATGGGTAATTGGTGGAATAAGGTGCAACTACATTAAGGTACAAGGCAATGGAATAGTCATTTTGGAATGTGTCTAGTCCATTTGGCTCAGTTTGATCCCTACCAATAAGTTAGGGATGGATTAAGGGTAAAGAGTCATTTTTTGGTTTTAGGTCCATTGGGGTTAAGTTCCCAACCTAATTATAGTTTGATTCATACATTCTATCTTCAAGGTCTATGACATGAGATTACTCAATATTATCCATAGGGATTAGATCTTGTTCTTCCTCACTAGAGTAATCTTGAACATATTATGGATCTAGCTCTTGTGAGACACACCTTGAACTTTTTCCCTCTTGGAATGTAGGTACGTATGGCTCTCCTACCCATTCATAACTTGAGCTTTGTACTTCCATGGGTGTAGGTTCATAGGAATGAATGACATACACTTCTTTATCATGGAAAGACTCTTTAGACAATTAATCCCATTCCAACTTTTTTGAATCTTCATCACTATATGATTCCAACTTGTCTATTTCCTCATGGATATAAGGGAAATTATTTTTGGTATATCTAGTTTCAAGATAACCTATCCTAGTTTTCTCATTACTAGACTTGAAAATGGTTTGTATAGGCTTTAGTATTCCTTCATTTTTTCTGCCATGAGGACCCATTCCTTGGTAACCCTTCTTTTGCATTATTTCAAAACCTTTCACATATTGATGTGTGGGAATGTTAATTTTGTGTACCCTTTCATTTGATCCTTCTTCATCTATCTATAGCCAGTTTATAATTTCATTGTCTTCTTCTACCCCAGATGATGTTGTCATGCCCAAAAAGTGAGCAAAACACAACTAAATTTTTTTTTATAAAACCTACTAACCAACTACAAACATACCAACATACGAAACTAAGAAGTGAAATACTATCTGACATAGGGTTCCATGTGCACGCGAAATGGTGTAAAGGGAAAATAGGTAACAAAAAATTTGAGGTGGTCCAAAACTCAACAAGGATCAAACCATAGATGGTTGACCAAGTTTGACAAAGTTTGACCAAGTTTGACCAAAAGTCAAACTTCATCGAATAGCTCTAAGCTATTCTACAAGGTTCCCTAGACTGCAAACTTTGATCAACATGCAAATCGAGGTAGTTGACTAACTCAACCAAAGTTGACCAAAAGTCAACTATACACCAAAATACATGTAATCAAACTAAAACCATACAAAACCTATCTAGAAGATCTTGGGTGTACAAACTGAGGTGTTCGACCTAGGTTTGACTGAGTGTTGACCAAAAGTCAACTGTGCCAAAAAATGACCAACAATGATCTACTAAGGTTAAAACATGACATGATAAGTTCATGCACATAAATTGAGGTGAATGCCCTAGGTTTGACTAGAAAGTCAACCATTTATTAAAGTAGCCTTCTATAAACAGCTAAGGTTTAAAACATAAAGGATAGGTTTGTACATGCAAACCGAGGCACTTTCCCAAGGTTTGGCTAAAGGTTGACCAAAAGTCAACCATGCACTAGAATGATCAACATGACCATTAAGGTCAAAATGACTAAGAGATGTTTATGACATCCTACAACCAAAATGTCCATCTAAGAACAATCTAAATACATGTGAAAAAATAACTTTAAACAAGAACTAATTGACAAGATTAATACATCATTAAATAAATACTTAATCTAATGCATAATTTAATCAAAATCAATTTAAAGTTTCAATTTAAACTGATTTAAAATTTTGAGTTAAATCTGTAAACAAAATCTTACTATCTATTTTATTTTAAATAAAATATTCCTATACTAGCATTACAATATAAATCTTATTCTAAATAAATTGATCCAGACATTATTAAAATAAATCTATTTATAATATATAAATTAAATTGATTATACATATAAATTTAAATCTAAATATACAATCCATTTAATTCAACTAGATTAATAACCTTATATTATCTAAACTAATGAATTAAATAAACAATAATTATTAACATATATAAAAAAAGTAATCTTAAAAAAGGAATGACATTAGTTCGCACCCAAAAGTTTGGGTTATGAAACAGCCAAAAACCCTACGCAAACTTTGGAAGCAGGGCATGAAACGCAACATGGAGACACGCATGGTAGGGATGAATGGTGAGGGGGAGGGAGCATGGTGTGGAGCACTGCTCCCGCCACCACTACATACGAGGGGCTGGGGACAGGCGCTGCCGCCCTCCGCCACCCACCGTTGTGTGGGCTAGGGGTTAGGGCTCCGGCCCACCCCCAATTCGGTACTAAAAAATTATAATATTAAATAAGCACTCTGCTCTCAAAAGATAAATAGTTTTGTTATTTTTTTTTTAATAAATTTTATAAATTATATTATATTATATATAATATATATTTAAATGAAAATAAAAGATAATTTAAAATTTTTTTTGTTGTTGGTGAATTTTAAATACCTGAAAACTAAAACAACAGGCATATAGGGTTATTTAAAAAAAAATTTAAACACACCAATGCATTCTAAATTGATGGCTTCACAACTGGTAGGAAGCGAAAATTTAATTTAGGCATTTTTATTTTTTTGATAAATTTTCCAAATAATTCCAAATACAAATAATTTTCAAAATTATTATAATCCCATTACATTTCAAAAATGGATTTCATATACATGACAAGTATATGTTAAAATTAATTTTGGCATAATTTTCAATATGAAATGCTAAGTGAAAATAATAAAATTTCCCACATATTACATTTCAATTTAATTTTCAAAATACATAACATATGAAAACCTAAGTTGAAATTACACATATAATTTCTAATTTCCCAATAGCTTAAGCAAATAACTTTAATGGAAAACTGAGGATTTAAAATTACAACAAATTCCATTTCTATAAACATAGAAAATATTTACAAAATGATGAAATTCCATATTTCACTAGTAAATTTTACTCTAAATTTTGATGAGAATTAGTCGAATTTTCTACAACAATTGGTCTAATAGATGACTAAAACTGTGGTTGATTTTTTTTCGTCGAATTTTCTACAGGGTGAATAATAGTCAAAATTTTGACCATATAATTGGTCGAATTATTGGCTGAAACAATCCCTTGGAATTGGAAGAATAAGACGTCGAATGCATAGCATTGTCGTCGATTCAACTGGTGTAAAGGTCAAAATTGAGACCATTTTGTCATTGAATTATCCACGCAAGTGCGTCGAAGAGACCGTTGAATGCATAGCATTCTAGTAAAATTTAGTACTGTGTAAAGGTCGAAAAAGCGACCAATACTAACTTTTGTTTAAAAAAAATGTGACACCATTTTCAACATATTCCTACTTTTAGTTGAATATATTGCTTGTCTATAATTAGTATGCATATATGAATCTATGAAGCTTTGATTTAGCTATTTTCTTCTATTTAGCACAATTAGATTATTTCTCAAGTAGGTCCACTTGAGATACATGTCCCTGCTCTTTTTTTTCATGTTAGCATAGATAATTAAATTTTATAGTCAGTAACATGGCTTTTGCTAAACATTACTATTGGACTATGTGATGCTCTTGCAGCTTAGACAATTCTTTAGTAAGTTTAGTTTTGGCATGTTTTTAGTTTAATTTAGGTATATATAATCTTTTAATTTTCATATGTTATTACTTATTATTAATTGTTTGAGAACTACTCAATTCATTGTTTTGCATTAATCATTATTGTTCATAGTTTTATTTCGTTAAGTGTATGGTTTTCATTGCAATTTTCTTTTTAACACAATAGATGACAACCTAAGTAAAAGCATGCACATATAGTGCTAAACCATGACATGCCTATGTCCTTGGGTTGATGTTTAAATGTATTATATTGTCCATAAGAGGTTTTTTTTTTCAAATAACCTATCTTTGAGTTTATGGAGAAGGAAATTTGTCAAGCTCAAGATTGATGAAATCTCAAGGGATGAATCGGCGTGATTCCACATCATTTTACTAGCACTCTAGTGAGCTAGAGAGATCAATTAATTAAAGTGGATATAAGCTTAATGTGATAGAAAAATACATAAAATATAAGTAACATTATGCTACTAAGAGATTAAAATTTTTTTTTAGTCTACTAGAAATGAAAGAGAATTTGATTAAGATCAACTGGTGGGATTTATTAGTTCATTGTCTTAAATACTTGTACCAGTCAAGGACTATAATGTGGATTCTTGACACCAACATGAGATGCATGCATCCTGTATGGACAAGGTATAGGGACCGAAACTAGAGAATACGAAATCAATAGCTATGCTTACAAAACTAGGAATAGATGATATGTTGATCCTAGGTTAGTGATAGTTGGAAATGACCTATAAGTGCCTATAACAATGTAATAAGGCCAATAGAGCCTCTAAATGATGTTAAAAGCACTAAAAGTGCAAAAACTTGTAAATTGCCTATGAGGGCAATATAAGCCAAAATGGGCTTAAGGAGGGTTAGTTAGGAGTTAGTAGAGGTAAGAAGTTACTAAAGGTTGTCTTTAAACCTTTTAAGAGTCTTTAGATTAGTATAGAAATGTTGAGTTGTCGAGTTGACAACTTTGTTGTCAACTTGACAACATTTTCATATGTTATTTTAGTGAACAGTTAATTTTTTATTGTTGCAGATAGTTAGTAGTTAGTTGGGTGGTTACTCTCAGG
This sequence comes from Chamaecyparis obtusa, assembly GCA_027943335.1. Taxonomy (NCBI): domain Eukaryota; kingdom Viridiplantae; phylum Streptophyta; class Pinopsida; order Cupressales; family Cupressaceae; genus Chamaecyparis; species Chamaecyparis obtusa. Next base: position 185,774 of record BSBK01002270.1, read on the forward strand.
TTATTTGAGGAGTTAGTGTCTTTTGGATAGGGGAGCCACAATGGAAGGAAATGTGATATGATCCAAGGTCATTGTATCCAAAAAGAATGAAAAAGACAAGTGATTTTGAATAAGAATTGAAAATTTCCTGCAAACTGGTGATTCATTGTCCCTACGGGTACAGTCTGGTAATAGCAAGTTGTTCTAATTGTTTGTGAAGTGGTATTTTCTTGGCTATGATTTAGGAATGTGGTGCATGGCACCTTGGAAAAAGCATGCAAGGAGAGTCATTTAGACTCATGAAGGTTTAATGATCTAGGAAGTTCAAATTTTGAATGTAATTGGACCTATGGTCCATTTTTGTAACCAATGTTTTAAATGTGATAAGCCTAAACTATAAAGGAATGTAACAGAGGAAAATGGCATTGAAAGGTCAACATGTACCTAAAGGGGTTCATTAAAGGTTGTTTTTTTTATCATAGTCTATCAAAGGGATCTAAAGGCCTATAAGGTCTTTGACCAATGTAATAGGATCTCTAAGGACAATCTAAAAGGTTGTGAAAGCACCAAAGAGTGCCCAAAGTTGTAATGTGCCATGTTGGCAATTAAGGCCTGATAAGGCTTATAGGAGATTTGATAGGTTTATAGGCCTTTAAGAAGGCTGAGGAATAGAGATAAACACTTAATGGTTATAAGTTGTCAAAGTTGACACTTTAGTGTCAACTAGACAACAAAATTTTAGTTTGTATTAGTTTGTAACTAACCAGCAACAGTCAGATAACTGACTGTTACGGTTATGCAGGAGGATAAACTACTTTTGGAAACCTATTTGGCAGGTGTAGGCATGTGTAGGAGCCATGTAGAGATGGTGGAGTATTGACAAGCAATGTAAAGAATATCAAATTAATAAAAAAATGAACTGCTCTCTGCAATATCTATTCACTGTTCCACAGGTACAGTCTAAAACAGTGAATTGTCTTGATAGTTTGAAGTGATTTCTTGGCATAGAAATGCCATTGGGAATTGTATTAGTTTTTATTTACCCTTTTCTTCCATTGCTTATTAATTTCATTGTGTCTTAGGCAAGAATAATAGACTGGTGCATTCAAGAACAGTGACTAGTTGGGCACAGTCAAATACTTCTTGTTCTGAGGCTTTAAGGATGGCGAACCTCTCCCACCCTCTATAATAATTGTGATTGGTGGGAGAGGATGAAAATTTATTTTTCAACTTGTGTTATATCCATTGTATGTAGGGGAGTGCAGATTTGTTGGAAGAACCACAAAAGTTGGTTGTTTGCTGATGGAGACTAAGCCTAGATTGAGACACCGGTCATTATGAAAGTGATTTGATCCATGGAAGTGGAGATTTGGTGATGGAATGTGTATGGGGGGATAATTTATGAAGTTTTTGTGCTATTTTTTAAATTTGGGAGTGAGTTTAGAGGTCTCGTTGAACATGCCCTATATTAGTGACCCTAGAACCAAGGGTTTGGTGGAAAATGAGTTGGGTGAAGGGTAGAACCTTGTAAGTTTGGAATCCATTATTTATCAACCTCTAGAAAGACTATTTATTTATTTGGAGTCATGGGAGCAAGTGGAGTTAGGGGTTTCTTTGTAAAAGTGGAGAATTAGGCCTAGTGAGGATAGGCTAGGGGTATTGGATCTTAGGTATGGTCCAAAGGAGCATAGGCTAAAAATTTTAGAGAATTTAAAGATCCCAAAGGGTATTGGAATCATGTATTATTTTACTTATTTGTTTGGGGAAAGTTGGAGGAAAATTCAAATTAATGACTGTTGAGGGCTACTAGCTTCAAGGACTGATTGTGTGTGTTGGATAGAAGATGAGTGATCCAAACTTAATGGGTTGATGAAACATGGTAGATAGGCTATATGGAGGTGTTTCATGAAGTTAGAACAAAGGTTGGGGCTTTGGGTGAAGATATGGTGTCTAGGAGGAACTAGGTACACTTGGGAGACAAGTCATGGAGGGACATTGAGGTAAAGAAGTTATTGAAAAGTGGAATGGATTTTCTATCTAATATGATGAAGATGGATACCACACACCACCTCTACATCAGAATGTTTCTTTACACTATACTCACCTATCTATATAATCAAATCATTGTTTTTTGTCATTGACATCACCAAAGAATTGACTGGTGTTTGTTAGTGCCAGAATAATCATTGTAGACACATTCGGTGTTTGGGTTTGTAACCACACCATGTATTGACCCAATATAGTGCAATCACTTAAAAATTTCTTCTATCAACAAAGACAACTGGCTTTTCACCTACATAGTGCAATCACTTAAAAATTTCCAAGGCTTTTTGTCAACAATCACATTTTTTGCATATCCAACAATAACTATAGTCGAGATGACCACAATTTGTTGATGTAATTTGCAAACCAATCTAGCACTCCTATTGAAAATTGATTTGATAAAATCATATTGCAGAATGATCCCAAGGTACAAACTTGAATTTAACCACACATGCTCTATAGAGTTATTTTCTAGAGATTATGTATTTGTGCACATAGATTGACCTTGAAGGATGAAGCAACAATCTGTAATGGAAAATGAACACAATGAATTTAAGGAAACTAGTTGTGTCAAACAAGCACCTAAGCATAAATGCCTTAACATGCAAGAAAGGAAGCAAAAGTATACTTCTCATGACCAACTCTGTGGAAAGCCTATTTGTCTAATATATCTTAATAAACTAACAAGTTTTGTGCAAAAATTCCAAATGTGGTGCATATCAACCAAAGCTATCAGTAATTTTGAAAATAAATAGCATGGAAATACTAGAGAAAGATCCAATAAACAGAATCAAAACATCAAGTATAACTCAAGAAGATTAAAAGACATCACTATGATCAAAATTATAAACTATGTTCCCTGCAAAAATACCTGATCAATTGCAGTCTTCCACTTGCATGTACAATGAGAAAGAAGGAAGCTCATCAAATGGAAGAACTCCATTTGTAAGTCTGACCTTGCTTGCAGACCAAAAACATAAAAAGTTTTGCGGGACAGATATTAAAAAAAAAACAATTTCAAATCATGCATATTGAATCCTTTAATTGACTAGTATACATGGAAGCCTAATAATATTTAATTGATGATAGCTATTAAAATATGTTAAACAATGATGAAATAATCAAATCCAAATAATAGAGAAGATAATTTCTGCAAGATGATAAATAAATGTCTTTAGAAGAGTAAAGAAACATTGAATATTTTAGTTGATTAGTTACTCAAAATAGTACACAACTCACCAGCATATTTTGTACAACAGTAAGATTCAAGTGAGCCAAATTATTCATAATCTTCAGAATACTAGTTGCCACTTCTTCAAAATTGACAAGAAGCATATACGCTGCCTGTAGCTTCAAATCAAATAATTAGAGTAACCCTAGTCACTTCAATAGGTGAACAAAAATTATCTATCTTGACTCAAATCTAAGCAAGATGCTTCCAAAAGTGTATATGGCTTGAATAGATAAACTGAAAATCACTAAAACAATGAACTTGAGGTCAATATAATTCATGGAGGCAAATTTTTAAGAAAAAATATTATCACAGAAATAAAACCATAAATGTACTACATTAATTCATATATAAAGGTCGTTGGATATCATCACGAATACATGTGTTACAGAACATCTAAGAGATTATTTGTTTCTACTTGTATCACATCACAATCTACAAAATCAAAAGACTCATACATATACTTTTTATTCCCTTGTTTACATTGCCTATTCAGAAGATATCATGAAGGATTGAACCAAGTTGTCTCTTTTTGTCTCTGCTTCACTTCTGCTACTCTTTTTTTGTAGTATCAAAGCTCACCCATGCAAAGGGAAATAAAGGGGATTTTAGGGAGATGATATTCATTTTTGTTTATAACAAATGTGAATTCATTTGAGTGTGTTGTCCTTCAAGCACAACTTGGCCTCAAGTCAATAGCATCAGAGCACCTCATTATTGTATATCAAATCCTAGTGGTATTGGAGTTGCTCATCTAAATCCTTCTTCAAATTTTGCATGTCTACTCACACAAGGTCCACATGGAGAAAGTAAGCTCTAGAAGTTCATGAACCTTGATCTTACTTATCTCCATAATCTCAATAGAAGATGGCAGACAAATTGATAGAAAAGATGCATCAACAAAGGGATGATTTGTAGAAACATTATGAATGGATATAGGCTATAAGCATGAATCTAGATTAGAATATCACATAATATCATATAAACAACAAAAACACCATAAACTTGTAATCATAGCATCATGATCATACTATTGTATCATCATATGCCTCAAGTTCAACATCAAAATATTAAAATTTCAAATGATAAATTATAACATCAAGTTCAAGTAAAGGAAATAGAGCCTTTATAACCATATTTGTTTGTCATACCCTTTTTGGAAGGAACTAAAAAATTATTCAAATTAAACAAGTATGAACTGTAAGAGACTAAGAAAGAAGGCAAAGGTGTTACCTCACTAGGATGATAGTAATAATGAGACAAAGAACCATGAAGACTAAATCCAAGGAGACTAGATTTGAACATCCGAGTTTGATCAAATTCAAAATTTGGTTTGCATTCATAGCATTGTCAAGTCAACAACATGAGCATTATTTTGTGTCTAGAGTGTCATCTATGTTTTTAAATGTAGAATGAAATGGTTGTAAGTATGCATTTCTACCACATGCAAATGATTTTGAGATACAGACCAGTGCAATCCAATCTCCCAAGGAATAGACAACACCACTTATTGCCAACTTTTCCAAAACAAGATTTGTCATAAAGTGATGTTAGAATAGTTACTAGAATGGTCATAAATTATGTTCTTATAGTAAAAGAATACTTTAACTTAAGAAGAAAACTACACAATATTAAAACATGACATTGTGCTTTAAAAACTAAAAAGGTACCTGTGACGAAGAACTTCATTTCGACTTGCTAATTGGTTGTCACTATTAACTCTAAGCTTATCTTTAAAGTTTGAGCTTCACTTGGTTTCGAGAATAGTTTAATATTCTCTACTAAACAAGGCTAACCACATGAAGGTGGAAGCTCATTTGGCCCCTCCGCCCCCTAACATCACTCTAAATTCCCCATTAACATTTAATAACATTCATTCATTCATTCATCCATTTTTTAAATATAACATTCAATCATTATAATCACATGATAACATTCATTAACACATAAAATTCATTAACACACAACATTCATGAATAATTCATTAACACAAAATTCATTAACACACAACATTCATGAATAATTCATTAACACATAAAATTCATTAACACACAATATTCATGAAGAATTCATTAACACATCATTCATCAACATTACTAGTACAAAATTACATCCATTAAGACAACGTTCCTTCATTAGCAAAAAATGTAAATTACAATCATTTCTTTTTGGGTTTCTTTCTATTTTTTTTAATCATGTAATTTCTAAGAGGAAGATCAATGTCCTCACCATTCCCCTTCTCTACTAATTCTAATTCCAACGCATGTCTCCTCCTCATCTGTTCAGGAACACGAGGCTGCTATGCCAAAGGGGGGTCCACTGCAATAACAACTACTTCATGAGTTAAATTCACACCATTTTATATTAGTGAATTACAATTATTTATTTAATTAAAAGAACTATAAATCAAAAAATTAATTTAAAAGAACAAAACATAGATTTTGTTTACCTTAATGCCACATGATCTACATGGTGATCAGTCTGAACATCCTTCGGCACTCATTCAGCATGACATGATTCTGTATCCTCTAAAATATACACAAAAAGGTTACACCAAGTTCAATTTAAGATGTTAAATTGTATTAATAATTACATAATTAGTTTTAAATAGCAAATGAGCACCTCCATGCATAGTACGATGCACATCAGGGGCTTCATGATGCAGTGTATGATCTGTGTCACGATTAAGAGGCTACATTGCAATGTCATGCACATTATTATCAAATAGATTGTTGCTCAAGTATTCAATTTCTAATATATTTTTTGGCATATTTACCTGTGCACATGATGTAGGAGACTCTTTGGTTGGGCCAGTGGAAGCTTGCCATAGGTGTTCAGCCACAGCTTGATAGCCTTCCTCGAAGGAAATTTTTTTGTGTTCTTTTGTGGCCTCTAAATTAAAATCAGAGCCCTACATTTTTTGATTAAACAAAATTATTTGCATTTTATAAATAATTTTTCTCTGCAATTCATTTATTTCTACTTACAATTTGTGCTTTAATTTTCAAATATCCACCAGAGCCAAGTCTGTACTGCCTAATCTTTTGCAGCCTAGCCTTTGTTTCCTTTGATGTGTCCTGCAACCTATGAAAAGTTTGAAATATGTTAGATGATATAGATATAAAGATCACTAATTAGTGCATTATTACATTTTACTAGTAATTAATACTATTGCATACCTTCTCTCATTTGTTGGTGTAATTCCTCTTTGAGCATCCCCTTTCTCCTTTGCATCTAAAATGAACTCATTCCAATCTCTCACTGGAATAAAGGAAGGACGCTCGTACTTTGGGTTCTGGACGAGACTCTTTCTATATGAGTCCCTCACAGTCTTAAGATGTTTGCAAGCTCTTTCTAAAATTTTCTTCTCATAAAAAATATTATTACCAAACTTATGCTCTAAATCTTTAATGAGCTGATCTTTTAAATTTTTTTCTTGCAAGTTCCACCTTTTAAGAAAAAACACAAAATTGTTAGATATAGCTAGTAAAAGAAAAAACCCAAATGAAAAGAAAAATACTATACCAATTAATGATATAAAAAAAATAGTGGGATAAAGTTAGTTCACTTATGATGTTCCACCTTGTACATATGGTGGGCCCGAATATATGTAGTGTGAGGTCATAAAGCTTCTTATAAAATGAATCATTTCCTGCAAAAAATGTCATGGGATAATCAATCCAAAACTTGTTATGAATAGGTAAATGCATATTACAATATAAAAAATAATTATTTAAAGTACCTGGAAGCTTAGGACATTTTAAAGGCATCGATTCATTATTGTCAATCAACAATGATGTCTACATAACTCCCGTGATAGAAACACGGGTAGATTCAGGAAATGATGGTGAATTATCACCAATACATGTACTCTGATCTGTATTTGACATACTAGATGGTGCCACCAGTGTATCTCCTACTCCAAAAAAAAATCCACTATGTGATGCACCCAAGATTAAAGTACAAATTATCAAATCATAATTAACACAAAACCAAATATAACAAAACAAGGATTTACCAGCTGGCATAGACCATGAAGGTGCCGATGTTTGCATGCCCCTTGTTGCCAACATTGCACTCGAAAATCTTTAATGGATGTCTATCAACCTCCTAGGAGAAGTCTCTTGCACTTGATGACCTGAACAATACATTGTTAGCAAAGACATTCTAAAATAATAAAAGTAAGAGTTAACTTAAGAAGTTTTTGAATGTTCCAAAGAAAAAATTTCTTGTAACTTGTCAACTAAAGGATTATTTTACTTGAGGCAGTCGGAGCTCTGCTAGTACCGACCTCACCCCATTGTCCTTGACTAGGTTCTGGATCAGTTGCCAAAAATTCCTATAACAAGAACACATATTACATATTTTACTTCACAACATAAAAGAGTATAAAATATAAACTTTTATTGAACTTTTGTTATAACTAAAGATTCATTACTACTTACTTCATAACAACATGCTTGCACTCTCAATTCAGATAGCCTCTTCATCATCTCCTCGGTTGGAATATTTGCTTCATCCAAAATTCTCATTATTTCTAAATTGATTTTTTTAATTTTTTTCCTCAACATAATTGTTACATTAGGCATTTCTGTGATATCATCATCAAAAGGGGTAGCTATTGCCTCTGCACTTACTATAGGTGCTTTTCCCCTATCCTAAACATCAAATTGTGACAGAAATATCAGTAAAACTATCATAAAAACTCCAAAACCATAAATAAAATAACGTAATAATATAACATTTTTCAACTATCTAATTTTTAAAATTTCAATAAGGTTTACCCTTGCTAAAGAATGGGTGGGAGGAGCATCCTCATGGCCTTTATCATGTGCAGGATCCATATCATCCTGTGACAAAGATTAAATATAAAAACTTCAGCAAACTAAAAATAATAGACTTAACAAAAAAAAACTTATTAATAAAATGGTATATAGTACTTACCACCCTCATGATAGTAACTTTGTTTGTATCTATGCGATTTAAATGGTACTCGATTAGCAGTTCTTCCCCTATACTTATTAATTTTATCGCACATACAAAAACTTGATTCCCCTCACGCACCTCAAATATGCAATTGAGTTTTTTATTAGTTGAGGAAGGTCACGTACTATTTATAAAATCCACAATATTACCTGTTACTTTTGATCTCCCATCAATGTACATGGAAAATCTTTTACTTTAATCATTTTCTTTCCATTGTATATAATTAGCCAATAGTGCATACCTACACATACTTTTTTTATATTGAACAATCTGCATCCAATCATTGTAATTGTAACATGGACTGACATACTTGAATAGCTCAACAACTTTGTTGTAACATACCTTTATCCCATCCATGGAAAATAGGCCCAAACCATGTAATGAGTATGGAGCAATGCGATATATCCTCTCATTAACATAAAAATTAGTGTTAATTGGAGGTAGCTCATTGGGTACCCATTCTTTCTTAATGTGTGTGTACCGAAAGGGCACCTTGATGTCACCTTTGGTCTCATCATCATAAGAACATGACCCCCCATTAGCAAGGAAAAATTGCATGCGTTTATCAAATTTTTTTCTAATTTTTTGACCTCTAGTTGATCTCCCTATTTTAATTGTACTACATGTAGAACTTTCATCTAACATTCCCTCATTTCCCTCATTCGATGTAGATAGATCTGACAAGTACCTATTTCGTGGGTCCTGCAATCCATCAAATGAGATATTGTCACGTCCCCGCTTCAAATAAAATTTTGATAATATTTAAATAATATATATAGAATAATCAAGTCGTGACCCATATGTACGGTTCTTCTTTATCTATATGTGAGAGATATAAAATGTACTAAGTTGAAAGTGATTATATAATTATATTTCTATACAGTTCTTTTTTGTCTATATATACATTATATGATTATATAATATGTCTATTTATAACATACATGCTCAGTGATAAACAAGAAGAATATAAGAAAATTATGTCTATTTATTGTCTTATACCTGCTGATCCATGTCACTGTGCACGATCCACGCCAAAGGGGTTAAATTTCCTGCATATGTTAATCATTTATCTTAAGTTAGCTAAAAATTACATGATACATATGCTAAAAATAACTTAGAAGACAACATGAACAATATGCAACATCGTAAACATGAACAAATTTACCTTATATATGGAATGCAAGATTGTCAACATAAGGGGTGACGATGTCTGTAGTCAATTGCCTGTTTGCAAAAAGGGTGATAACCAAACACAATATATACATGTATCGGCAGTAATTAATTGAGCATCATAAACAAAAAATTGGTAATTATAAATCACACATGTTGTAATCATTAGAATTGAACACAATAAATATGTAATCATTACAATTGAAAGCAATAAATCATGTCAATCATTTCATTGATCATTTCAATTATGTCATTGATCATCATCACCATCATCACCATCATCATCACCATCATCACCATCACCATCATCATCATCACCATGATCACCATCACCACCATAATCATCATCATCATCATCATCATCATCATCATCATCATCATCATCATCATCATCTTGATCTTCATCATCTACTTCTTCATCATCTTCAATATCTTCTTCTTTCATAACATTATACTTTATCAGCCTTCCTCTTAGATCATGTCTAACAACAAATGACCAACCCTATTTATGTGAAACCTTTGAGTAAAACACTTGCTCATATTGGCTTGGAAGAACATAGGGCTCATCTCCAACTGGCTCAAATGACCTTGTATTAATAATTGTAAATCCATTATCATGTTGAATAATAGTTCTATCTGAATCATTTTGATTCAGTTGTAGACTGTACCATTTGATGACGAATAGAACTACTTTAAAGGAGTTAAAGTCACACTCAATTATATCATCCAAGATTCCATAGTATTGATTTTGAGATTGTTGAGGATGTATGTCATTTCTAGATGATATATTGGTGACCTCAAAAATTGCAATTATCTCAGAATCACAAGTTTTCTTTGTGTCATCCAACTTTTTTATGTGAAATTTGTGGCCATGATAGTACATAGCTTTGTGGTGTTTAACCTACAATTTTTCAAGCATGTGTAAATTATTTACATCATGAGTTGATATGAAACATACAAGTCATGACCATTAATAAATTTGTACGTACCTCTCCACCTCTTAAACCATGTGTTAGATCAATTACCATTGACGTAACATTGGAATCTCCATTACGATGAGCTTCTCTAACCAATGAAGCAACACCTTCCCATGTTAATGAGCAACCATTTTTTTGACATCATTCAATCCATAGCCTCATCCAATCAAGATTGTTTGCAATATACAAATGTATTGCATCCCACTCTCAACCAATTGTATAAAAAAAATACACCAATTATAAATAACTTATATTGAAGATTTATAAGAATTAATTAACTACAATAACATCTTAGATTTACCTCTCACTTTCCTCAATCTACCTTTTCCCATCAAATACTCCCCTTCAAATTTGTTAATGGAGTTGGGATCCCAAATACGATCTACATGGATCTTTGCTGCAAATTTAGGAAGATATTCACTAATGTACACCATGGTCTGGTATACCATATATCTCTCCACCATAGAACCCTCAGGATGTGCTCTTTGTCAAACCAAGCCTTTTAAAAATTTCAAGTGCCTCTCAACCATCCACATTGACCTAGTTGGTACAGGTCCACACAATTCAATCTTCTCAACTTGATGTATGAGGTAATGTTCTTGTGCATTGAAAAAAGTTGAAGGTAGACACTTTTGCATTTCACACATAAGAAGATGAATTTTTCTCTTCCAATATTTTATATCTTTTTTATTGATTTTTTTAGATGACAACCACCTCATGTATTTTCCAAGATCATATATAACTTGTTTGACATTGTTGGCAAAGTGGTGTGGGAGAGATAGAGGTAGAACGTACTGCAATATTTGTAAAATGATCTTGTTAATATTTTATAAAAGAATGCAATGAAAACTATATGTAGTATACAAATATATAGTGAATACAAAATAACATGAATTACCTTAATAAATGTATGCCAATCATGTGTTTTCATCCTTGGCCCAAATTCACTTTTCTTTGATATGAGATTGTTTATGTTTGCAGCAAATCCTGTGGGAAATCGTATTTTTTTTATGACTTCTTTTATAGCATTACTCAACTACTCCAACAATAACCAACTAAGGGCACTTATATCAATCTGGTCTCCATTGTTATTTGATCGAATGACATTTTTCATTGCATGGTTGGATTCTTCAATGTCACTACAAATTTTGACAATTTGGTCTTTGTCATGCCTTCCATCCAAGATTTTCCATAATGTCTCTGTTACATTCTTTCCAATATGCATAGAATCAAGTAAATGCACAATTGAGAGTTGCTCGTAGTACGGAAACCTAGTAAATTGCATAGGATAACTTTTTAGTCCTTTTGGAAGTTGGTCATTGATGCCTTGACGACCTTCACAAGCATCAATTACATCATCAGTCTACAAAATATAATATCAAAATATAAATTTGAAACAAAAACCATTAGATGGAATGACATTACCTTGACAGTTTATTTTATTGTATGCCAACTTCCATAGGTGAGGTGTCATTCTCCATGGCTTTGATATAGTCTCTTGTTTCCCATTGAAAAGATGTTTTTCAGTAATTTGGTACTTATGATTTCTATGGAGAAAGTGTCTATTCTCATCGAACACCTACTTTCTTAAACTTTTTGAATGATGAGATTTCATCTTTGGACCACAAACTGGACATGCAAATTTTCCCTTTGTCTGAAGACCTACAAGATCGTGTATAATTGGATTAAATGTGTTAACTTTGTGTTAGCACTATAACATACCAAAAAAGAGGTGTTAAGAAGAGAACATACCACAAAAATGTGTTAGCCTAGGGGCATCATGTATTGTCCATACAAGCATTGCATGGAATTGAAATTGTCTTTGTCCTATTAGTCTAGAGATGTCATACATAGTGACCCCATTCCATAACACCATCAACTCATCGATAAGGGGCTCAATATATACATTGATATCTTTAACTTGGTACTTACCTAGTTGAATGAACAAAAATATTACATAATTATTATGACCATTTTGATGGATTATTAATAATAAATTAATTTAGATGACCATTAAATCAAAAAATACCTGGAACAATCAGTGCCAACATTATGTGCTCCCTCTTTATGGACAACCAAGGAGGAATGTTATTGTTGATAAAAAAAATAGGCCACACCGAGTAAGTAGATCTCATCTCTCCAAATAGATTGACACCATCTGCTACCAATGAAAGCTTGAGATTACGAGGTTCTTCTTTAAAGTGTGGCCATTTTTTCTCTATTTCCTTAAATGTCAAACCATATGCAGGCATTTGCATAATGTCATCTTGACTTCTATTGTGTGCATGGTAATCCATAAATTGTGCCAAGCTATTGCACCTGAATAATCATTGCAGACGTGGAATAATGGGAATATGCTGAAGAACCTTGCGAGGCACCTTTTTTGTTATTCAATCTGATTGATATCTACTAATATGACAAATAGGGAATTCTATTGTAAATTCATGCTATTTATGATATATAATATGATCATTCAGACATGCATGTATTGTTTGATATTCCATTCCAATATCTTTCATAATGGTAGATAATTCTCAGTACGAGTGAGGTAGAATGTTTGATGGTGGTAACAAACACTCACCTATCAACCTATGACCAAAAATATAATTTGTTAATTTAAAGAATATTAATTGCTACATGATTCACCCAATGCTAATTGTAAGGGAATTATGACTAAAATAATGAAAAAAGATGGCATACCTTAACATACATGTCATTACTACATTGGATAAACCATTCATAACCTTCAAGTTCACTAACAACAATACAACAGCAAGAAGAGTTGTTTTAGAGCCTTCATATAGGGGCTCATGTGCCTTCTCAAGTATAAGTACATCAAGGTCTACATCAACATCATCATCATCATCATCATCATCATCATCATCTTGATCATCATGATCTTCATCATCGTGGTCTTCTTCCATGGTATCATTACCTTCTACTTCTATATTCACACCTCCATGTTCCCTCATTTGGAAATCCACATTCTTCGGATTGTCATGGTCCATAACATGAAACTCAGGGAGGTTGACCTATATGAAAATGATGACCTTATATTAACCATGACCATGATGTCATCATCAAATCATGTCTTATGTATTTTATAAATTATTAAAATACATACCAATGGACGAAATTCATTTCCCCCTTCAATGTGACCATGTTGCCTATAATGTTCCTTAGCTGTTTTGATTAGATATCTTCGAGTCTTTAAGCCCTTACAAATTTTGTAAGGACAATAACATTTTCTATCACCTTTTTTTTTAAAGTTAGACCATAGTCTAGTAGTCGTCTCCCTATTTTTTTGTGCGTTGATATCATCAGACATGGTCTTTCTTGAATTGAATGACTTGTTGGTGGAAGAAGGATGATTTGTTTGCAACCTGTAGATACAAATCATTACTGAACAACCATTTTCTCAACTATAATTTTCTCAATGCAAAGGGACATTTATCATACCAAATCAAAGTTTAGAAATGGATGGTTCTGATGCTTTGCCATTACAATAGCAATAAAGGGTGTATAGATAGAAAAATAGTTGTAAAGAGTAGATTTAAATAAATAAAATTAGGTAAATAACTAGGGAAATTGAATAACATTGTAGGACTCCTTACCTCCATATATAGGCTGCTCTTAAGTAATGAAAACACAAAGAAACCTCTCCTAATCATATGAATACAAGCATGGATTTTTTTATTTCAAATAGAACATTATCATAAAATCTTGTAGGCCTTAATTTTTTGTATTTTTTTAATGACATTAACATGGTAACTTTCCAAAGTTAAGCACCTCCAATAATACTCCCAAGACCATTCTTGTGTCTTACCATAAATAGGGTTATCCATCAATATTTGGCGGGGTTCCTGATTTCATCATGCTTTCATGTTTTCCTACAATCCTCTTTGATTTTCAAGCATTATCTCTACATTCACCTAGGTTTCCATGTTTGGTAGAAACACTTTCAACACAAAAATATTTAGAAGAGGTCCATTCACTGTCATGGATAGATGAATTTATTGATTCTCAGAGTATGCAATCACTATTACCAAGTAGTCATATTGCTACAAAGATTGATTGTCTCAAAACAATCGTGGTCTGCAATGGAAAAGTAGTGAGATTGATTGTCTCAAAAGATGCTATGAAGAACACTTTGCTTAACAAATTATTTACATAGACAAGAGACAATGCATGAAGGAGCCCAAAAAGGAAAGTCATCCAAGAAGAAAAGAATATGAAGAAATAATGTTGAGCTAGGATAGAAAGCCATGAAATTAGTTTCATGATAGCTTGAAGTAAAGATTGGATGCAAAGGAAACTATGGCTCAATAGGGGTTATAAGAGAGATCAATCATGAACTAAGAACTAAAATAAAGTCACTCAATGATACACTCGTGAAGAGAATGATATTCATGCAATGAAGGTAGGTGCTTTGACAGTCAGTAGCTAGTGTGATAGGTTCAGTTTGAGGGTCTTATCAAAAGACAATAAATACTTAAGAAAACATGATTGTGGTACCTTGTTGAGGTGAATAGTCAGGTGAAATAACATTTGACCATGATAGGTGTTGAAAAAATTAAGCTTATTGATTCATAATGGTAGGGATTTCTAGTCTTGTGCCTTCAAGAAGACTATGAAAAGCTAGAAACATGGTTTGTTTTGATAGTCCACATGTAGAGGGCATAAACTTTTTGGTCCAGCTTCTAAAGTTGTTGTTGTGACCTATAAAAAGATTTCAATATATACAATACAATACATCTTTGCTATCATAGACTATATTTGTTGATTAATAACTTGTTCTCTTGGCATTACTTTGCACATTGAATCAAGATTATTATAAAAATGTTTTGCAGGGTCTTGTGAGGAGAGACAATCCATGAAGTGCAAAAGCACAATATTTTACTACCTTTTTGCCTTGGCATTTGTCATTATTTTTGAGAAATTCAATCTATAAAAGGATGGTGAACAAAAATGACAGTCCAATTGATGGAAATTCAAGTCCCATAAATATTAGTGGATAGTGCTAAAACAATATTATGATAGCCTTCATGTTGAAGTGATAGTCTTGCCTAAGAAAATAGTGGACAATTGTAAGTCTAAACATTAAGGTTGTGTAGAAATAGTCTATAAAAGCTTACAAGAAAGACAAGAATGACCTTTGAAAATGTGGATGGCATGTTGATAATTGGAATATTGAACTAAATATCGTAAAGGAAATACAGTACATGACCTAACCATTATCTAATATGAATGAGATAAACTAAATCTTATATTGAAATAGTAACTTATCAACTAATTAAAACAACTTCTCTATTCTTCTTTGGCTACAAGAAAACTCATACAATTGTATTTTTGCGACTGCAGGGACAATCAACTACTAAATTACCAAAAAAATTAAAAAGTATCTTTAAAGATAATCTACCAAATTAAAATCAAAGTAATCCTCACCAAGTGGCCCACATTGGATGAGTCTCCCTAACAATCAACTATAATTTGAGATATTAAACATCCAAGATATCTTCATCCACTCATGCTAATAACACACAATAACAAAACTTGATCTTTATTCAAAAAATAAAGTGCAGAGTATATTAATAACTCAACCAATAGTTTCTAAGGAAATTTTGGACAACTTATATAAAACAAAAATTATAACCACCTAGCTAGCTACTTTAACTCCTCAATTTGTCACTAGGAAGAGGGGTTTTATTGAAAACATAAAACTAGGAACAAGAAAAGTGGAACAAGGTAGGACTCTATTCCAACATAGCTTCACATTATATCCTCTCCTTTATTCACCATGTTATCACACATGGTAAGAAATTACGGAGATAAATGTCCTTCTATTGATCAAAGGAATGTTCTATGGATGCAACAATTGGACTATTTCTCATAATAGTGTTGACTCCTTCCTCCTTTGATGTCTCTTGACTTCTTCAAAATACTTGTCATATCTCAATGATGAATTTAATCCATCACTACATAATTAGAATTATTCAAATAGCTACATCAACAAGGTTAGTACCCACATAGATCTAACACATTCATCAATATTTTAAATACAACACTAACCATAATTTATTCATGAAAATATACTTATATTTCATTCATCATTATTCATAGTTTTTTTTTCAAAAAGGACACTAGATATAGAAAGATAGTTCAACATCATGACTTGTCAAAAGGGTATTAAACCACATATTCCATAATCTTAGAATAATAAAATAGATCTAGGACAACATAAAAGTATATACTAAAAAAGGACATAAATGGGCCCTCATCAAGCATATTAAAAATACATTGGGTGGGGTATATAATTTTTTTAGATAAGTTATATATATTGACATAGGCTACATTCCCTTTTAACTCAAGTGAGAGTAATATTATAAAGGTTTCTATCCACATTATGTGGATCCTCTCTACCTTAAGGGGATAAATACAATCAATATCTATATAATATCATGTGAAATTTATTTGAGGATATTTTTTTTATACCTAGCTTTGTTCGTGGTTATGTCAAAGAAAACATCTATTCACCCTCAAAATGTAAACCAATTTTGCTAAAGAATTTGCAGTCTCACCTCCCCCCTTCTTGGCTCCAATTTTTTTATTTCATTAAATGAAGACCCAAGAAGTTAAGGTTCTAGAATCAATATATGTCCATGATCTAGTTCACTTAGAATAATTATGTCTCAATGATGTTGTAACTTTATTCTATGAAAAAAAATCCCTTTGGTATCTATAAAAATATTCACCTCAAGTGAATGCAAGGTCTTGATGGTTCAATATATGCAAGACAATACATCTTTGTTGTCATAGACTATATTTGTTGATTAATAATTTGTTCTCTTGGCATTACTTTGCGCATTGAAATCAAGATTATTATAAAAATGTTTTACAGGGTCTTGTGAGGAGAGACAATCCATGAAGTGCAAAAGCACAATATTTTACTACCTTTTTGCCTTGGCACTTGTCATTATTTTTGAGAAATTTAGTCTATAAAAGGATGGTGAACAAAAATGACAATCCAATAGATGGAAATTCAAGTCCCATAAATATCAGTGGACAGTGCTAAAACAAAATTATGACAGCCTTCATGTTGAAGTGATAGTCTTGCCTAAGAAAATAGTGGACAATTGTAAGTCCAAACATTAAGGTTGTGTAGAAACAGTCTATAAAAGCTTACAAACAAGACAAGAACGGCCTTTGAAAATGTTGGATGGCATGTTGATAATGGTTTCCATATAGAAATAGAAAAGGAAAACAGTAGAACAGTCAGTCCTATGAAGAATTTAAAAGGCTAAAATGGAAGACAATCTAAATGGTCATGTGACAATCACAAATGTTGTTGGAGTTGAACAAAGCAACTAGGCCAAGGGAATGATGAACTAATAGGTATAATAGTCAATGTTAAATAATTTTATGTCAAAATAATGTTGATCTCAAAGGATTTTTAGTTAACCGTGAAGGTAAAATTTTGAAGATAGCTGAAGACAACCAACAATCCAAGTATAGCCACAAGAAACATCACAATGAGGACAATCATCCCATGACAGTCATGCCAAACAACAATGAGCATGCAGTAGTTCTTGATGGAAGATCAAAGGAGAGTAGACAACAAGTCAAGTTTTTGCAAGAAGTACATGAAATATTTTAGAGGCTCAGTAGCATGACTCACTAACAGTATGGAGGATAAGGTGACAGTCCACTAAAGGACATTCATCCAAGACAGCATTATGCAAAGGATAGTACTAAAAAATGAGAAGTTTGGTAATGATGGATGATGGAAAGGTCAATGAGAAAAGTATGAATGGATTGGATCAATGGATCAGAATGGATATGGGAAGAGTATAGAAGATTTTAGAATGATGTTAGAGTTTCTTGTGGATGAGAAGGAAAAGCCATAGTGCTTAGGGGAATAGTGTGATGACTGTCGCAACTAGAGAATCACAACTTGCAGAGTCACTGTCTTTAGAAATTGGTGAATAAATTAGATAATGTAGGGTATGGTGGAAGTTGTTTTTGCAAGAGGATAAATCTCATATTGTTAATAGGAAATCTTATGCTCAAGGGAATTTTCTTGAGAATGGAGGAAGAGGAAGAGGATGAGGGGCTCTTAATTTCTATAATCAATTTATATAATTCTTTAAGTACTTTTTCTAGGCTCTTTGTGATTGATCTATAAATACTCTTCACTAAGGGTGGGGATGATTTTTAATCTTCATTATATTCCATAAATACTCTTCAGTAAGGAGGAGTGTAGCTTCTAATTTCTTTCATTCTTCTATATAATAAGTACTCTTCATTAAATGTAAGGGTGACTTTTAATCTTCACTATTGATCTATATTATTCTTTAAGTACTACCCTTAACTAAATGTAAGAATGCCTTTTGTCTTCACCATTGATCTCTATTTTGAGTATTCTTCACTAAGTAATAAATGTCTATGTTTAAATATAATAACACCTATTTTCTCGCTATACCTTTTCTTTCTTGTTTATCTTAACTTAAAATCTTTACAAAGTAATCAATTTTCTATTGGTGTATTGATGTTTGATTTCAAATTATAAATTTCAATAGTTATAAGGTATGTGCATCCATTAATTTTAAAAATTATTAGGAATATGTATCATTTTATTTTGTTCAAGATCTTCAAACTAATGATTTATAAGCTTAATGTGGAGATTGAAATATAAATTAAAAAATAATTAAGAAAATGATATTTGTAAAAAGAAATTAGGAAATGATGAAGAGGATTTCACTCTGCAACTAGGGTAAGTAGATTGATCGGTTTGTTGTACCTCCCACATGTGTAATTTAATCCCTCTCCAAGACAATGGTTGAGATTTATTACTAACATTGTAATCTAGATTGGAGATGTGTAATTTATTCCCTCTCCAAGATGATGGTTGAGATTTATTTGGCATTAAGCCTTGCTTGGACCTCTTCCTATGCCCCTCTTCTTCTGCCTCACCATTTCTTGATCTCTTCATGTTAAGAGTAGTTTGACAAGGGTGCCTATGGATGAATGGATTAAAAGCTCTCACTCTCTGATGCCTATTGATGAATTGTCAAGGAATGGATTGAGCAGTTGAATTACAAGTAATGTATGACATGTGAGGTTACCCTATTCTTTAGGACTCATTTGCAGTAAACCTAAACCATTTGAATTTATTCTATGTGCGGGTTGTTGACCAATGATTGGTAGAATTGTGGCTTGATTTGGGGCTTAGTGATTGGGCACCCCTTTGGACACGGTTTCTAGTCAATGCAAAGATTAGGGTTTTGGAACTAAGTGGCACATAAATTAAACTGTAATGTTTTATAGAATGCCAATAAGGATACATGTGCGATGTGAAGTCATGGAAAATACACACAAATCGTTCAAAATTATAATGCTCAATGATAGAAATTGGAAACATACGCATTCAACACATACCTCCTTTGCTTCTACATTGTTCTAGCTTCTACCTCCTTTTGACCTTCAACACATACGCATTCAGCACATACCTCCTTCACTTCTACCTCCTATTCTAGCTTCTTCCTTTGTGCACGCTAAAATGAAGTTTCAAACCTTTTTTTTTAACTTTAAGTTATGCCTGTGTTGGTCAAACTTTCGACTAACACAATGTTAGTCAAAATTTTGACCAATACAGGCATGTATTAAAAAAAAAAAAGTTTTCCTTCTATAATGCAACCAACCTAAACATTTCTATTTCATGGTTGAATTGTTTAGTCAAAATTTAAGGTCAAATGTACTAGTGTTTACATTAATAACCAAAATCATATAGGATTCACAATTTAAGAGAGGTTACAAGGAATATTTGATTTCCACTTAAAACATAAATATTATAAATTTACAAGTTTAACGATGAAATCCTCAAGTTCAAATTTCAACTTAGTAAAACTACCAACTTCAAGTATCTAGTTATACCTAAAAGAATGTGGTTGACCATAGAGGCTCACCTCCCAACCTAGGCCTTTACAAGGCCACCCTCGAGCTAGGGGTTCCAGTAAGGAATGATAAATAAACAATAATAGAAATAGGAGGAAAGCATACATCACATAAAACACTTAAGAGAAGGTGTTGGGGCTCAAAAATGCTGGTCATTTTGAGGCCAACTAACAGGCACAATAATAGGTGCCTCTGCAATTTTGGTTCAATCGAACCAAGGTTGGTAAACCTAAAATTAATGAATATTCCTAAAAGAATAAATAGAAAATCTAAAGAATTGCTATGATAAAATTAACTGTACTTAAAATAAAGACCAATGCCTACTCCTGATCAAAAATGAAAGTTATGTGTGATTACTTTAATTAAAGACTACTATCAAAGTTCATTCAGTTTTATCTATTAACAAAAAAATGATATCTTGAAATAAAAATATAACTTTGGAGACAGATCCAAATAAATCTATCACTTGAGATTGATCAAATAACAACAGAAATAGGAAGAGAGCTATTCAAAAAGATTTTAATTTCCAGAGGATAGACCAACTGAATTCAATATTATTCAAAAGGCGTGCTTAGCCATACATAATGGAAAACTAATCTGACATAGCTCTCAATTTCCTATTTACAATTGCAATATGATAGTCTCTAAGAAAGCAAATATACTTTATCCAAAGCATTAAACTCAAAATAACACAAAGGAATATATGTTACCGGTGAACTCAGCAAATAAACTTCAAAAACCACTTGATCTACAAACTTGATGCAATAATTTTCATCCAAATCCAAAGCAAGAACATTAGTCTGGTTCCCAATATTTCAGAATGTATTTTGTAAAATTTTATGTCGTGATGCCCTTTGTTTACAATTGTTTGCATATTAATATGTTTTCCTAAGGTTGTCTGTGAGAAGTCATCTCCATTCACAGAAACCTAATCGCCAACTAACCCTAAAAATTATACAATAAACTATTACAATAGTTTTTAGGGAAATATTTTCCATTCAAAAATTTGATTTATAATCATCTTAGGTATTTGTGCATGATAATCCATCTCTTAATTCCTGCACAAAAATACCTGTCATTAGATAATCCTCTAATAAAACCTAAAATCAAAACATTACATTCATAATATATTAGGCTTTTGTAAAGACCATTACCATTTATTTATTAAATAATAATTAATCGCAATAGATTGATGCCATAATTTATAAATGTATTAAATAAAGTGGCATAAAAATTAAATATCGATCATAAGATGCTCTCATTAATTATCAAAACATAAGAAATTTAATTAAAACATTAAATAAAATTATGTCATTATGTTTATAATTTTACTTTTATTTTCAAAGCAAAACATAATGCATTGATATCTATTTTTAAAATATATCTATGCACAAACAATATGCAATGTAATTATTAACATAGAAACATTTTAAAATCACTAGGGAATAAAAGATTTACAATTCACTCTCAAAAGTAGGCGTTTACCCTAAATTTTAAAAATATTAAAATAAAGGGAAAAATCAATTAATTATTAACTATAAATAAATAACAATGGTAATGAATAATCACTTTAGCTCTTTTTACCTAACAAGTTAAAATTTTAAAATTGAAAATAAAATTATGGTAAGATTTCAACATCATATTTAGGTATTTGAAAACTAAAGATTAATATCCATTAATAATATTTCAAAACCTAAAACATAGTAATCCTTTTAATATGAATTAACTTTAATACACTTTTCACTCTAGGTAAATTAGGAATTAAATTTTTATTAAAGAAAATCACACTAGTAAAAAACAAATCACGTAAAAAATAAAATTCTTTTAAAAATATCATGCACAAGAAACTCAATATCCTAATAATTTATTCTCAAACTATTAAAAGGGAATAAAAAACTCTAAAATTTATACCTTAATTACTACCCATATACTCAAGGATAAAGGATGGGTAGAGAGGTCGAGGGTTCTACTCCCTCTCTCCATTCTTTTTCCTTTTTAACATTAAAAATAAATAATATAAAAATAAATAAAATTCACATTATTACAAAAGGAAGAATGATTAAAGGAGAAATTACTCCCTGTGTAAGAGTTGTAATAATTCTTCACCTGCTCATAAAAACAAAGATAAATAAATATCTCCTCCTATTCCTCTTGAAGAAAACAAATAGACTAACTGGTTAGGGGGTAGGAGGGTAGATAGGTAGGAAAAAAGGTCAGCTTGAGAGGTCGAGGGTTCTACTCCCTCTTGCCGCCCTTTTTTCTACCTACTTTATTTTAATTTTTAAAAATATTATTTATTTCAAATGAATATGCATTAAATAAATTGAAATAAATGAATTAAACAACTAAGTAAATGACAAACATAATATGCATCTTCATTTATTTTCACTTTTATTGAAGGAAATTTACAAAGTATGATAAATATATAATATACTTCCCTGTCGTCTTGTTTTTTTAGGAGTTGAAATTCTCAGTATCAATAGTGGCTCTTATTGGGGACGTGCATTCATATCTGGATGCAGTGAGATCCCAGCTATCTTTGGAAAAGCAGACCATAGTGAGAAAAGAAACATGATGCTTTTAAAAGAAAAAAAAAAAGATTATATACAAGTTAGGGAATACTTCCTGTTTTAAGAGAAAAATGGTTTCAAATATTGACCATGAGTAGGGAACTCCTGAATTACTTCATCAGTGTCCTACAACTAATAAGAATTCTCACCCACTTTTGAAACCACCATGTAAGTTCCTAACCACAATGCCTCGAACTTAGCATGTTTTCCTTTGTCTTGGTCTTTAGCATTCCATTTCAACACCCAATCACCTTCTCTGAAAGGTCTATCAGTCGCTCTTTTATCATGCAAGGTCTTAATCTATTTTTGTTGATGTATATTCTTTTCTTGTGCTATTCTTCTCATCTCATCTAACTCTGATAACTGGCTCAGTCGGTCTTCCATAAAGTTTACGTCCTCAAGCTCTTCTTCTTGAATAAATTTGTATATTGGTAAGAGGTTATTTAATGGTAATCTTGCTTGTTTTCCATAAACTAACTCATAAGGAGCAAAACCTGTCGATCTCTTCACTGTAACCATGTCTGCCCATATAGCTAGATTCAGTTTAGAGTCCCAAGCTCTTTTACTATTATTCAACATTCTTCTAATAATCTTCAGTATGTTCTTATTGCTCAATTCTGCCTAACCATTCCCTTGAGGATGATATGGAGATGAACAAGATAGATTTATGCCATATTTCTCACAAAATTCTGAAAATTCTTTAGATCTGAAGCACATACCATTGTCACAAATAATTTTACAAGGTACCCCAAATCTGGTAAGTATATTATTCGTCAAAAACTTAATAACCACTTTGCTTGTCACCTGTCTTGTAGGGATAGCTTCAATCCATTTTGTAAAATAATCGGTTGCAACCAATATCCATCTGTGACCTCCACTCAAAGCATCTACAATTTCTCTGATAAAATCTATTCCCCACATTTTGAAAGGTTCCTCAGTCTGTAATGGAATAAGGGGTAAAGTACCATTGTATTTCAATTTCCCCAAAAAATTTTGACAGGACTCACACTTCCTAACATAATCATGGCAATCCCTAAACACATGAGGCCAGTAATACCCAGCTTTCAATATCTTGTGAGCTGTTGTCTTAGCTAAAAAATGACCGCCACACACCCCATCATGTAAATCTTTAATAACTGACTTGGCTTGATAGGTGTCTAGACAAAATAGGAGAACACCATCATTATTTTTCCAATATAGGTCTCCTTGAATCAACACACATCTTGATGCTTGTAACTTTATAGTTCTTTTCTGATTATCATTCAAACCTTCTTAACATTTCATGTGTTTTAGAAAATATACTATATCTGTATACCATGGACAATGCTCGATACTCATCTCAGCTTCTTCTAAATCTACTTGGTTGACTTGTGCTACATCTAAATTTGTTTCTGCCATGAGTTTTGTCAATCCTTGTCCTCTGATTAACTTAGTGATTTGAATCTCAATGTCAAACACTTGAATCTGATCTATCCATCGACATCTTCTTCCTGTAACCTTTGATTACCTTAAGATGTCCTTAGTTGCTGCATTTGGAACATAAGCCACAATTTTGGCCCCCACTAGATAAGGTCTAAATGACTTGATAGACTTATCCAATGCATAAGCTTGTTTTTCATGTATGTCATAACTCAGCTCAGAAGGTTGGAGAGTTTTACTAAAGAAATTTATTGGTTGCTCATATCCTTCATCATTTTTCTGTAACAGGATTGCTGCTATGGTGTGAAATGAAGTGAAGGAAAACAACTGAAATGGTTTAGAGAAATCGGGAGATTTCAAGACTGGAGCTTCCCTGATTGCTTTCTTGATATTGGAAAATGCTTGTAAAGCCTCATCTAACCAGTTTATAACCACACCTTTAACATCTTTGCAATAGGTTTTATGATTTCTGAGAAGTTTGGGACAAACTGTCTTACAAAGTTGATTTGCCCAAGGAAAGATTGCATTCCCTTAACATTTTTAGGGATCTGAACCCTATCAATTGCTTCAATTCTCTTAGGATCTATTCTAACTCCTTCCTTGGAAACTATATGACCAAGGAGTTTACCCTCGGTTACCCCAAAATGACATTTCTTTGGGTTTAAGGATATTCCATATTCGAGAGCTCTTTTAAAGATTTTCTCTAGATGTGTGCAATGATCTTTTGCTTTCTTGGAATAAGTTGTGATGTCATCCTGATATATTACCATGATAATATCAATGAATTCCTCAAAGGCAATGTCCATGGCCCTTTGAAAATTAGCTCCTACATTCATAAGCCCAAATGGCATTCTTGCATAAACATACGTACCTCATGGCGTAGTGAAAGCTGTTTTGTATTGTTCTTCCTCTTTCACTTTCACCTAGTTATACCTGGAGAACCCGTCCATCATGGATAACAATTCATTTCCTGTAACTTTCTGCAATAATGCTTCCATGTTTGGTAAAGCGTAATTGTCTTTTAATGAGGATATGTTCAGATTTCTGAAGTCCACACAAAGCCTAATATCTCCATTCTTCTTCCTAATAGGTACCAAATTTGAAACCCAAGTAGAGTGTCTAATAGGCTTTATAATACCAGCATACCTCATCTTAATGAGTTCCTCTTTCATCTTAGGAGCCAAAGTTGGATTGATCGGTCTTTGCCTTTGTCTAAAAGGTTTTACATCAGATCTTAAAGGTATTTCATGTTGAAATAAGTCCTCTCTATAGGCCTTAAGATCGTCATAGGACTAGGCAAACACATGTCTATACTTTCTAAGAAGATTAACAATATCAAATCTAATTTTAGGAGTTAACTTTTTACCAATGAAAATTTCTTTAGGAGCATGTTCATTTCCTAGATTTATCTTTTCCACTTCCTCTATATTAGTGTTTTCCAATTTGTCATTACCATTAGAATCTTTACTATCAAACATTTTCTCTAGTGTAACAATTCCCTTAGGAATTTTATGAGTTTTAAGCTGAATTACATCTTTTCCAAATAAAGTATCATTTTCATCTATTGTTTCAACATAAGCATTTAAATCAATGAATTGATCTTCGTACCTTTCCTCACATGGATGAAACTTTATGATGTCTCTATCGCTATCAAAGACTTGCCAATTATGAACATTATCAGGTATTGATGGCCTTGGTTTGATCTCTATTTGCACAATATCTTCACATGGGATATCATTATGCTTAACTGCTAGGTTAGCCATGAAATCAGCAAGAATATTCTCAGATCTATCTATCCATGTTATCGAAAAAGCATCAAAAACTTCTATAGAATCCCGCACTTCATTTTTGTACCCTTTTAAGATGTGATTCTTAGTAATAAACTTATCCCTAATCTGAGATACAATTAATTCAAAATCACCATAAATAGAAAGAATTTTGATACCATGCTTACCTGCTATTTTGAGACCTAGTAAGAGTGCTTCATATTCTGTGGTGTTGTTAGTACATTCAAATGCTAACAAAAAAGAATATTTAAAAGATTTCCCATTTGGTGATACAAACACTACACCTGCTCCATTACCATTTTTACTACATGATCCATCAAAAAACATTTTCCACATGAGATCATTATTTTCCTTGGCACATATTTCAATAGGACTAGTATTTTCAATGAGATTTTTATGAATCCTTACCTGAAAATTCTCCATGTCAGTATGGAAAAAATGTGTAACCTGTCTTGGATCAACATCTTCGATGATGTAAGTAGATCTTGGTTCTCTATCAATCCTTACAACCCTGTCATTCACTCGGATAGAAGCATAAGATAGATCTAATTGAATATTCCCACCTACCAAGTTAGACCACTGTCTAGATAGTAACATTCCATAACTAGGTGGTACTTCTACAACAGTAATGTCTATTTTATAAGATTTTTTAAGACACGAAGGGAACTTAAACTCAACATTTTTCATTATTCCAATAACTGAAACTGACCTATTGTCCATAGCATAACATTTTCCATAAGTAGCATCCACATTCATTCCTAACTCTTTCATTACCCCATGAGGCATAATATTAATTGCTGCCCCAGAGTCTAACATACAATTTTTAACCAATTTATTGTTTATCAATAAAGTTAGAAAGAAAGGATCTACTTTAGTAGCATCTTCACTAATAGAAGTTCCTAGGTAAATAAATGGTAATTCTTCATTATCTTTTTGTTCCTTTGCATATTTTTTAACAACATCATTTATTAACTTGATCGTTTCATTCCTGCAATCAGTTAATTTAACTATTTCCATTAGAGGGATAGAAAGTTTCACCTGAGATAATGCTTGAGACATAAATGAAGTACAGTTTGAAATTTCCTTACCATTGCTCTATGTGTCCATAGGTTTGCTTATCTTCGATGTTTGATCAATTTTCTTTCTAGGGACATGGGCCTTTGACCTCTTTATCTCAGTGTTCTTGTTTGAAATCTTGTACATCCTCACTGCTTGTTCATTTCCTAAGTTCACATTCCTATTCCTTAACTGATATTTGCTAAGCACTTGTTCCAACGCTGCTATAGTGTAAGCCTCTCTTTCTTCTTTTGTTGTCCTCCTAATAATCAGACCTCTATCATCATCTGAGAAGACTTGCTACTCTTGTTGGTATCCCAACTTCTTGTAACTTTTGTCTGGCACATATTCCCCATCCAAATCATCACTATCTCCTGACCAAAAGGGTGTGGATGAAAGAGCGTTTATCACAGGCCTCTCTTCATATCCTTGGTTTTCTATCTCTAAAACCTTTTGTGCTATAAGGCATTGATCCTAAGGGTGAGGCATTTTACATATTTCACACCACATCTCATCCCCTATGAAATGGTTATTCAGTATCCATCTGCTTCGTTACTGGCTTTCCATCTTTCCACTCAGTATGGTAAGGCATGTCCTGTAACCTGTACCTATCATTTTTGTTGAAATGTCTGTCCTGTCTTCCTGCTTGAAAATGACTTTTGTTTGGTTGCAAATTCTTCATTAAACTTACCAATTCATCCATCTTATCACTTTCATTGTTCTTTTTCGGGGCTGCAGGATCAAATAGCTTAGGGTCACTTCTTTTATCAATTCTTCCAGCTGCTATTCTATTGTTTTCAATATTCAATGCTATTTTGAAAGCCTATTGTAAAGTTGTCAGGTTATGAGATCTTATTTCATAATTCATCTTGACATCAAAAGCTTTCAGATAAAAGGTGATTAAAAAAGAGTCAACAAGACGCATATCCTTTGGAATCTTATTCAACACTCTGTTAAACCTTTTATTAAACTCCCTAACTGTTTCATTCATACTTTTCCTCATAGTGGTTAATTCATGAGTTGCAAAGGATGGATCTTTGTGATCCCCAAATTCTTCTATAAACTGATCAACAAAGGTTTGCCAATTGGTAATTGATTTCTCTGGCAAATTTCTGTACCACTCATCTACACCATCCTTGAGTGAAAGAACTAACATTTTCATGTGCACATCTTCGTGAGTAATGTCGTATTCATAAACAATATTCTTCACATTAATAACATGTTGTTCTGCTACCTGAGATCCATCCCCTGTAAATTTAGGAATATCGCTCTTCAATTTATTTGGTATAGAGTCAGGACAACATATTACTTTGGAGAAATCTAATGGTTTATACCTTTCATTAACTTCATGAAATCTGGCATCAGAAAGATTCCTATTATCATTATTATGAAAATATTGATTTTGAGGAATAGGGTTACCTTTCTACCATTGATTTTCCATATTACCATTTTGACCACTGTGAGGCACATTCATTTGATTTGGTATCCATCCTTGAAACTGTTGATATTGTTGTTGTGTAGGGTTTCCAGGTTGCTGATTTGTACCCACAGTATAGCCATATGGATGTATTAAGTTTTATGTTTGCTGTGTATGATATTGCTGTGTTTGAGCTCTTCTAGGATGAGGATTACCATAATAAGTTTGTCCTTGTCCTTGTGTATAATCTCTGCTTATATTATCAATAGGAGGGTTAAAAATTTGTGCCCCACCATGACTCTATGCACAATTTTCAGGATATGCATATTGTCCAGTATTTTGTCCATGATTATATTGATTTTCACCTTCAATATATCGGTTATATACTTCTTTTCTTTCGGCATTAATATTTCCAAAATAATTACTTTGTTGAGGGAAAACATTTTCTTTTACATTTCCAAAATTATCGTAACTATTATTATCACTATAATTATTTTTACCGTATTCATTATTCTCAGTAAGGTGATAATAATTACACTGCTTATAATGTGACTCACCTTTTACTTCTCATTTTTCCTTAGCAAATTTGTAATAAACTTTATCATTTCCCTCTCGGTTATGAAAATCATTGTTTTGACAGATGCTTTTATTACCCTGATCATCATTATTATAATATATACTCTTATCTCCTTTGTAATAATAATCTTTCACCTGCGCATGTTGATTGGATCTGTCATGCTGCAAATGATTTTGTTCACAATATGACTGCTGATGATGCATGTTTGAATGCTGCGTATTATTATTTTTCTTAACATAATGTTGGCTTTGCGCAAGCACAATTGGCTGCTTATGGAAACCTCCAAACTGCATATTAGTGTTTGTATCTAATTAATTACTAATATGCTGCTTAGGTTTTTGGTTATTTCCATGAGGCTGGGCATATTCTTGGTCTTGCACAAACATATCGTTACTCAATTTACATTGTGCATTGTGAATATTTTTAAAACCGTATTTACCATTTTCACATGGCTGCTCACGTTTTTTATCATGTTGCTCATTAAAATAACTCATGTTGCATTTGTTTTTGATAATATATATTATCACTTTGCTTTGGCTCCTTTTGCACAAGCTGATAACTACCACTTTGCTGTTCATGAAAATGATTATTACCTTTAAACTCATGCTGGCCTCTTGCGTAATTACTTGATAAATGGTTGTTTGGTTGTTTATAAATAATATCATTATATTTCTCATTTTTAATACTCACCTTCATGCAATCCTCATTTTGCGTAAATCTGGCATTATACATTTGCTGGCATAAATCTTGGTTTTGATAATATATTTTATTTACTTGAGGTTCCTCCGTTTTTGCAAGTTGTTGATTAAAAAACATATGGTCTTGTCTTTTATTATTATTAGCTTGTTCTATTATCTCCGCAGGCATGTAACTATCATTTCTCGATTTATAAATATTATTATTATAGTTATTTTCATATATATCTCCAGCTATTTGCTCAAACCTATTCGGCTGCTGGCACATGCTTTTAAACTGCTGAATTGGGATTTGATTGGACGTATTATTATCAACATCGTAATGGCAATCCTCCTGCGCAAGTTTATAACTTTCTTTGCCTGGCTGCTTATCAAATATCTTAAGATGCCTGGGATTAAAATATTGCTGCATGCTGGAGTTTTCATTGTATATGTTATTTTTTAGGGCACGTTCCTCCCCATGCTGCACCGGCTGGCATATAATATTGTCTTTATTTTTAACTTCATACATATCTTCTGCCTGCGCACAGTGATGATTATGCAACTGTTCACCACACATATTTTTTAAATTGTCTTCATGCCAATTCAATGTATTCAGCAACGTATCAGATTTGTTTTTAAATTTTTGATTGTGAATGTTTATACCACATACACTACTGGTTGGGGGCCGTGTATTTGTAGCTTGCTCTGTATTATTAATTGCTTGCATCATTTCTACTCCTTGCGCAAGTTCAAGCTTGTGTGGCAGCTTGCGTGGGTCTTTATTACGCTGATGGTGTGTAAAAGACATGAGTTGTTCATCATTTTGATTTCATACGGTTTTAACTATACATCCATGTGAATCCTTATAATGGTGAATTCTTCTTTTGAAATGGACATTATTTATTTGATGTTCATCCTCATCTCCCTGTGCATTATTGTGCATTCCAGACACATCAAACTGTCGGTAATCATAATTATCATTCCTCTTATCATTTTTATCCTTATGCTGCGCATTACTTTGTTCATGCATAAACATGTTATTATATTCACGCGAGTTTGGATGGTCATATGGATCATCATATTTCTGCATACACCATATTTGATTATTGTTATTTTTATGCATCAAATTCATATATTGTTTATTTCCTTGTCCATATACGCAGTCCTCATTAAAATCATTATGCACATCATGTATTTTATCTTGAAAAGGTCTATAACATTCATCCTTTTGCTGATTGCAAACGTAATCTTGGTGCATATCATTTCTATTGTTTTCATAGTATGCTTTTTAAGCTTTTTGATCTCCTTGCATATCAGCATAATGTTTCCCATCATTAACATTATGACCTATATAATCATTATCCTTTTCCCAATACCATGAATTTCCATCATATTGGGGATGATCAACATTATCAAATAGACTATACCTTTTCTTATTATGTACATGTTGTCCCTGTGAATCATTCAATTCATGCTCCTTACTCTGATTACTCTTTCGATCACTGTCATTTCTTCCAATCTTATTCTGATTATCATGGGAATTACCAATGTCTTTTGACCTGTTACTCCAATCACACATTGGATTATCAACAATTTTGAACCATTCATTGTTCTCCCTTCGTTGTTCGTTTGCAACATAGGGTTATTAAAATCATTTTGAGTAACATTATTACTATTTTTTCTGTGAGGGGGAGTATACTTTAGCATTCTGACATTTTGATTTATTTCCCCTTCATCAACCATTTCTCCTTCATTGATTCATTCTGATCCTCCTATACTTTCTGGAGGAGTAATAATATCATTGGTCTGCAACCCAAAGCGTTCCAAAACATCAGCTGGTTATTTTCTGAAATTCTTTATGAGTCTTTTCTTATCAGTAATAAGCTCAACAAACTCTCAAATTGATTTTTGTATCCGAATGTCAATTTCATCATCCTCCTCCTCATTTTCGTAATTGCACTGATTGACATTTGAGTAACAAGGATTTGCATTGCCTTCATCATTCTGATGGTTAGGACTGGGAAACTGTTCGCAAGCAAGTTCCTAACCATCCTCATCAGGCTACTTCTCAGGAGACACATACAACATTTTCTTCTTTGGTTTCTTATTCTTCTTCTTCGGTTTCAATTCAAAAAATGAACTATTCTTCAAGGATCTTCTCCCTAACATAAGTTTCATCATCGCCAATTTGTTGGAGCTCGAAAACGCTGGTCATTTTGAGGCCAAATGACAGGCACAATAACAGGTGCCTCTGCAATTTTGGTTCAATTGAACCAAGGCTGGTAAACCTAAAATTAATGAATATTCCCAAAAGAATAAATAGAACATCTAAAGAATTGCTATGATAAAATTAACTGTACTTAAAATAAAGACTAGTGCCTACTCCTGATTAGAAATGAAAGTTATGTGTGATTAATTTAATTGAAGACTACTGTCAAAGTTCATTCAGTTTTATCTATTAACAAAAAAATGATATCTTGAAATAAAAATATAACTTTGGAGACAGATCCAAATAAATCTATCACTTGAGATTGATCAAATAACAACAGAAACAGGAAGACGGCTATTTAGAAAGATTTTAATTTCCAGAGGATAGACCAACTGAATTCAATATTATTCAAAAGGCGTGCTTAGCCATACACAATGGAAAACTAATCTGACATAGCTCTCAAATTCCTATTTACAATTGCAATATAATAGTCTCTAAGAAAGAAAATATACTTTATCCAAAGCATTAAACTCAAAATAACACAGAGGAACAGATGTTACCGGTGAACTCAACAAATAAACTTCAAAAACCACTTGATCTACAAACTTGATGCAATAATTTTCATCCAAATCCAGAGCAAGAACATTAGTCTGGTTCCCAATATTTCAGAATGTATTTTGTAAAATTTTATGTCGTGATGCCCTTTGTTTACAAATGTTTGCATATTAATATGTTTTTGTTTACAAATGTTTGCATATTAATATGTTTTCCTAAGGTTGTCTGTGAGAAGTCATCTCCGTTCACAGAAACCTAATCCCCAACCCTAAAAATTATACAATAAACTATTACAATAGTTTTTAGGGAAATATTTCCCATTCAAAAATTTGATTTATAATCATCTTAGGTATTTGTGCATGATAATCCATCGCTTAATTCTTGCACAAAAATACCTGTCATTAGATAATCCTCTAATAAAACCTAAAATCAAAACATTACATTCATAATATATTAGGCTTTTGTAAAGACCATTACCATTTATTTATTAAATAATAATTAATCGCAATAGATTCATGCCATAATTTATAAATGTATTAAATAAGGTGGCATAAAAATTAAATATCGATCATAAGATGCTCTCATTAATTATCAAAACATAAGAAATTTAATTAAAACATTAAATAAAATTATGTCATTATGTTTATAATTTTACTTTTATTTTCAAAACAAAACATAATGCATTGATATCTATTTTTAAAATATATCTATGTACAAACAATATGCAATGTAATTATCAACATAGAAACATTTTAAAATCACTAGGGAATAAAAGATTTACAATTCACTCTCAAAAGTAGGTATTTACCCTAAATTTTCAAAAATATTAAAATAAAGGAAAAAATCAATTAATTATTAACTATAAATAAATAACAATGGTAATGAATAATCACTTTAGCTCTTTTTACCTAACAAGTTAAAATTTTAAAATTGAAAATAAAATTATGGTAAGATTTCAAGATCATATTTAGGTATTTGAAAACTAAAGATTAATGTCCATTAATAATATTTCAAAACCTAAAACATAGTAATCCTTTTAATAATACACTTTTCACTCTAGGTAAATTAGGAATTAAATTTTTATTAAAAAAAATCACACTAGTAAAAAACAAATCACGTAAAAAATAAAATTCTTTTAAAAATATCATGCACAAGAAACTCAATATCCTAATAATTTATTCTCAAACTATTAAAAGGGAATAAAAAACTCTAAAATTTATACCTTAATAACTACCCATATACTCAAGGAATAACATAGGACAACTGGTTAGGATAGGGTAGGTAGTTTAGTTAGGATAAAGGATGGGTCGAGAGGTCGAGGGTTCTACTCCCTCTCTCTGTTCTTTTTCCTTTTTAACATTAAAAATAAATAATATAAAAATAAATAAAATTCACATTATTACAAAAGGAAGAATGATTAAAGGAGAAATTACTCCCTGTGTAAGAGTTGTAATAATTCTTCACCTGCTCATAGAAACAAAGATAAATAAATATCTCCTCCTATTCCTCTTGAAGAAAATAAATAGACTAACTGGTTAGGGGGTAGGAGGGTAGATAGGTAGGAAAAAAGGTCATCTTGAGAGGTCGAGGGTTCTACTCCCTCTCGCCGCCCTTTTTTCTACCTACTTTATTTTAATTTTTAAAAATATTATTTATTTCAAATGAATATGCATTAAATAAATTGAAATAAATGAATTAATCAACTAAGTAAATGACAAACATAATATGCATCTTCATTTATTTTCACTTTTATCGAAGGAAATTTACAAAGTATGATAAATATATAATATACTTCCCTATCGTCTTATTTTTTTAGGAGTTGAAATTCTCAGTATCAACAGAAGGTTTCCCAACATGGTTTTAAAAGAGGAAGGTCTCCAAGAGACCTTCTTGAAATAGGGGTAGAGGTGGGACTATTAGGAGGAGAAGCCACAATATTATATACAAAATTTTCACAAGCCACACATGGACTTGAAAGACCAACTTCAAAAGATGCAGTCTAAAATATCCTTATGCCCCATGATGCCCGTAGGCCATAATTGACATCATGGGTATCGTCGAACTCCATGTTTATCCCTCCACACATGGGAGACTTTGGACAATCCTGGGTCTCTTCCTACTAGCCCCTTTAAGGATACTCTACCCTGATCCTTAGGGTGAGTGTGCCTTGAAAAATCCCATTCCAAAATAATTTTACAAATAAAAGTTAACAATTTTGCATAACACAAATGTTTAGACAAAAACCATAGAAAGCCATGGACTCCATTAATGGAGCTCCAAGCTCACATACATGCAAGAAAACCAATTAATTTATAAGAGGCCAACCTTAATCCAAGCCAAGGTTGAAGTTTCTGAAAGTTGAGATCTCCTTCCAAGAAAGTCTTCCCTAAGCTCCTTCCAATCATAAATGGTCTCTAAAACTAGAGACTGGGTGAACACTCAAGTCTTTCCTAGAATTTTCCTTATATAGGCTAAACTCCTAAAATCTAGGAACCAATCACAAGAGGGGAAGAAACTTCCATTCCCTTCTTCCTACTTGCCTTCCTTCTCCATAAATATATTTTTGGGAAGAAAAAAAGGGTTAACCAAAATCTCACAACTCTTCAAATTCATACAACTTAGAAATGAAAAATTTAGGCATGTCATAAATGAGATTAAAGTCTCTTAATGGGTTGAAAATGACCCCTAATGCTTAGAATACCAACCTGGGTAGCTAAAATTGACCCTAGTTACCCTATGGGAGCCTAAAAGACCCTCCTAAACTCCACTTAAAGTTTACCCACGAATTTCAAGTCAAGGTTGACTATCTAGAAACTTTCCAACCTATGGTAACTTGGTACTACACTATGGTTAACCCCTAGTTAACTCTTGACTTAACTAAAATACAATTTACTATCCATGCCAACATTTATGAAACAATTGTCAAAATTGGTACAATTAATTAAAATAAATGACATGACTAAATCACATACATATTAACTAAATTAAATACACACATACAAACCACATTCACAAAATAATAAGTATACAATGAGGTCCACATTTCTTTATACAAAGAGGACCTTAGATGCATGGTATATAACATAGGTTCCATTATTGGGTCCCTGATTTTAGATCCATGGTCAACTATCCCTACAGACTCATTGCACACATCAGTAGGTCCCAAACAACATGATATAAAATACAATACATCATCAATACTGCATGGTATAAAACTATGTCTATGAATAAATTAGCTAAACATATCAGTTTCCTAAACCAATTTTTATCACAATAGTATTTAACACCATAATACACCATATATGACATCATCATAAATTGAAATTGGATCAAAACATATATTATCTTGAGTGTACCCTGATTACATAATCAGGTACCAAACATATAACATAGAGTTCAATAGACCCTCAAATATATAAGTGTCTCAAATAGTCAAAGTACATATATGAAATAATTAATGAAAGCATGGAAATCAAATGAGTATAACTATGACTATTAGGTAGGTCTCACATCCACCCCCTCTAGGCATGAACCTCCTCTTGGAGTTCATCAAAGAGGCAAGGGTACTATGATCTTATATGTGTCGCATCCTCCCATGAAGTTGTGACCTCATCATAACAATCCCACTGGACCCTAACCTCATTCAGCACCCTGTCTCGAAGTGCTAGGGTCCTTCAGGCTAAGATACAGATGGGCTCCAAAGCTAGTTGTCCATATGACTCTACCTGCAAGGCATCCCAATATATCACATGAGTCTCATCATAAACATACTTTCTCAAAATTGAAACATGAAACACATCATGGATGCATGACAGACTAGGTGGCAAAGATAAATGGTAAGCAACTAGTCCTATCCTCTCAAGGATCTTAAAAGGTCCAAGAAAATGAGGTGCTAGCTTAGAGCCCTTTCCAAAATGGATTGGACTCTTATGTGGTTGCACTCTCAAAAAGACCTTGTCTCCCACTAAGTAGGCTTGATCTATTCTTTTTGCATCAGCATATTTCTTCTACCTATCCTGAGCCTCTCTAAGATGGTTCCTAATCAAGGCCACCTACTGCTCCATAACTCTAACTAGCTCAGGACCAATGGAAACTCTATCCTCAATCCTATCCCAACTGAGAGGTGTCCTGCAAGGTCTACCATAAAGAGCCTGGTATGGAGGCATACCCAAGGATGTATGATGCCCATTATCACATGCATCAACATGTTGGGGTGCGTACTAGAGTCATACGACCCTGATAGGAAAAAAAAAATTGTCTCAGAATGCAACTATGTACAAATTGAACATTCCTTATATCAAAACAAGGATTCTTGGATGCTGCGAGCTCAATGGTGAGTTCTGTTTGAGAGAAAAATGCTCCAAAAAATAGAAATTATCACGAGATCCATGCAAGGGTCAGGTGCAAAATTTGTTTTTTCCATAGATTCCAACTTTGTCCAAAATTGACAAACTTTATATGGATTTAAGGGTTCTTAGGTGCTATGAACACATTCGTAAGGTTCATTTGAGGCCAAGATGACCATAAATATAGGCCCCCCTAGATCTAATAGAGAACCCTCTAAAAAACATAAATATGACGAACATGGTCAAATCTATCTAGAAGAGGACATGGGAAAATAGATCTGAAGCTCTGATACCATGTTGGAGTTGATGAGAAAACAACCCATAGTTCCCAAGAACATCTACATGCAAATACATGTCACAAAAAGGTAGAGAAGCAAGAAGATAGAGATGCATGATTGCATTGATCCATGAGAGAGGAGAAATCATTGATGTGAAAAAACAAAAGTTGCAACAATGTATAATTTGTTATTCTCTATTACAAAGTTATGAAAACAAGAGTAGAGATCATCCTTATAAAGGAGATCTAGAACCCTAAAAGGTTGGAAAGTCCTAGGTTGCACAATAATAATTAATAAAGCAATTAATTATTATATAAAGTTTAGCTTAAGAAAAAAGAGATAATATGTGACTTAGTAATTAAATCAATAAGATTTAATTAATAAGTAAATAGTTTATTACTCTAACATATAAGACATGTGATCATTGATTGATTAACTGAGTGATAAAATGATTTGAAAAATTTTACAAATTGATGGATTGACTGATTTTCCTAATACAAGAAATGTTAGTGATAAGTATTAATTAGCTAGAAGAATGAATACTTAATTAATTGCAATTAAGACAAGTGATGATTCTCATTGGAAAATATTTTCAACGATTTCATCATCGTGCCTTATAAATGAAAATAAAGAGACACGAATGCACCCAAATACTAATCATATGGATACTACTACGATCTATGTTGAAACAAGCTTATAGAAAATAAGGAATGTTTTAGCTTCATTCTAAGGTTCGTGTGCTTGGGGTCGAAGTATGTGGGGCATATCACAATCATGTATCTATTACTTTGTATTTAGATACTTGATATAGATATGTGAAGGCTCTTATCGTACACACCCATGACATAGGCACCCTAGAACTTCATCAAAACACTCCACAAACAACAAACAAAGAAAACAAGATTGTGATCCATCTTGGCCACTCTCACCACTCAGTGGTATTCTTGAGGAGTATAGGAACACAATCATGAAAGATAATTCAATAATAGACTAACATGATTGACTCTCTTAATAACCTTATTGATCATTGATTGGATTGATTTTGTTGGTTAATTTGGATTTTGATATGTCTAGTTTCAGGAATGGACTACCCATATAAGAATGATTTGTTTAGTTTCAAGTGTATCCATGACTGTATAAGACAATTGATTGATTGATTGATTTGGTTTGGTTGATAGATGATTTATTGGATTGTCGATAAAGGTGGGTCTCATGATTCCATTTCCAATTTATGAACCTCATTGTTTTGATATGAATTTTTTTTATCGACACTTTCTTCTTTTCGTGACAGAGATGATTTTACTGCAGGGATTTTCACATGTTTTGATTTTTTTGTCAGTTTCTTCAGTACATTTTCTAATTATTTTGGTCCATCAAAGGTTTCATATGTTTGGAGTTGAGGTATGTGTAGCATATCACATAAGTGAAAGCCCTTATCACAAACACCCCAAACATGGTCACCTAATGATAATTTTTTATGTTTTATGATTTTTAGGATTGTTTCAAGATCTTATGTGATGTCTTTGATTATTGCTTTTGGAACTTTTGAAAATACTTTTGGAATATTTTTTTTGGACTTTATCTACATTTTAAGGATTTTTTTCAAGACCTTATTTGAATGTTTTTCAATTTATTTCAAAACTTTAAGACTTCCCTTAGTGTCTAGAAAGGAAAGGAAATTATGGATTTATGGGTGGATTGGTAGATGGATGAAGGCCAAAGGTCTTTTAGTATGTCTTGATATTATTTGGATGCCAAGGAATATCCACAAAATAAGATAACATGTTTTTACCAAGGTTAGGAATTAGACATGACAAGATAGGGTAATGAAATAGTACAGTGATTGGCATGTGGTTTAAAGGAGTGTTCATGTCAAGAGGGTGTTGAAAACATGTTTTGCATTTTATGTCCATTTTTTCTATGAAGACCAAAATAGGGATTTTAATAGGACAATGATAGGATAAGCAAGATCAAGAATGGATGAGGTGAAGGGATATGGATTAAAGGATATGATAAGATAGGAAATATGGACCAAAGAGATGTGGATAAGATTATAAGGGATGTGGACCAAAGGAATGCATACAACATGAATATAATAGGACATGTGATGCTTCTAGGGAGATTCCTAGCCTTATCAAGATCAAAGTTGGTAAAAAGGGAATTTATAGATGTTGATAAGATAGGGGGTATGCGAGACATAGGATAATGGAGTAAATGAAAGGGATATGATATGATAGAAAACATGGATAAAATTTTCCCCCAAGTATGGAATGTAAGAAGTTCATAACTTACACATGACGATTTTTTTTCAAGTTTTCATCATGGTACTTTCTCAAAGCACCTGTTTGCCATATTTCCTTTTTTTTTTTAATATTTTTTACTTTTTAGGAAGATAATGGATGGACTCAAGCATCTTTCTCTTTGTATGGTGATCTTGAAGGGATCATATTAATGGACCATATATTTTGGTGGTATGCTCAAAGATTTTGGTAAGGTTGTGACAAAGGGAGATGAAATGGATGGTTGGATGAAGTGGGCTGAGGGTTTATGATGCAAGGGCAAGGAAGATACAAGAAAAATCAAGCAGAATTGAGTCAACTTGAACCAACAAACAAGACCTACTTAGAGTTACACATGGAAGAAATATATAATTCACATGAATAATGAAAACACATTGTATATGAGGCAAGGCAACTAGAAACCAAACTGGTGTGATTAAAATAAATCAGTCAACATAGCCAGATGTGAGGCCTTTCAGGTTTCAGATTTATACAAAGAGAATTATGAATTTAGAGTCTCATCTTGCATATTATCTTCTTTTATACTTCTACTACTCTTCTACTATCACCATTTGCCATCAACTTGTTGGAAACTGCAATTGAAACATTTTTTGTATTGTCATTGATGTCAAACCTTAATTGGCAAGACTATTGCTACTTAGAAAAGTACTATATCTATTTGAGTGTTGCTAAGGGGATAGGCAAGGTTGGTAACAATAGCATCTAGGGAAAGGTTGAGTTATCTTGATACTACAAAGTGTACTTGACTATGTTGTACAATGATGAGACAATGTATTGTTTATACTAGTAAGACTAAAGACTAAACTAGTAGGTTTAACCCAGAAAAAATGGAGAAATCATGTTTAAGCTGAGCAATGTTAGTGTCGACCAAGTCAGTGTATGCTGAGCAAAATTCTAGTGTCGACCAAACAATAGTTAATTGCCGAGGAAGATAGTATAAGCCGAGGAAACATTTCTAGTAATGACCGAGCTTTCTACATGAAGATCGAGTAGTTGATCACAGTATTAACCGAGCATCAACATTTTTATATTTGAAGAGAATTTAGTTTTGGAGCCGACATTGTTGAATTCTTGGATTATGTAAAATGTGTTGACTTTATTTATTGATTGTTTGAAAGAATTAAATGCACTGTAAAATGTTTTATTGTAAATCTTTAAGAGATCTGAGATGATTCTAGAAATGAAGCCAAAGAAAATAAAATAGGTAGATTCAATGAATCTGACGTAACCCTAAGATCTATGAATGAGATTGAGCGACATAAGATGAGTTAGCCTAATTGAGGAAAGTATTAAGGGAACCTGAGCATTGGATATGTATGTGCATGGGTGAAAAAGAGAATGTTGGAAGATCAGTAAAGTTTTATTGACTGTATAAGCAGAAAAGGCTAAAGGAGAATTGTTGTGGTTGCTTGAAGAAAAGTTCTGAGTAGATCAAAGATGGAGATGGTAAAGTTTCAAAGTCAATAAACCAACATTAGTGTATGGAATCAGATCTGCTATTTGCAAGGTGAGTTGTATGTTTTTCAGATCAATATTGTTGCTACTTTCTAACCATTATAACAGTCAAAATCTTTTTAATAGAGGTTGACCTAACAATCATAAGTTAAATCCTTTGAACAAGGTTGCATTCTAATGGAGTGTATGTAAGTCCTATAACAAGGATCACTTTTAATAGGGTGATTGAAATCCTTTAACCGGGTCACACCTAACAGTGTGTATTGTAACTTTTGACAGGGTTGGCTTTTAACCAAGCTCACTTCAGAAGAGTGAAAATAATAGTAGCATGTTACAAAGTGGTTTTTCCCACATTGGGTTTCCACTATAAATCCTAGTGTTAATACTTGTGTGAATGTTTTGGTTTGAACATTTCTGTGTTTTACAAGTTAAGTTACAACTGGGTAGTGGACTGCATTGTTATATGTTTCTATTATTGAATCAGTGATGATCGAGTTTGTTTTGGTTATTAGATCTGATTTAAGGAAAAGTTTTTAAGTTTGTTTTATACATTAGGACCTAAGAAAAACTAATTCACCCCCCCCCCCTCTCTATTTTTCTAAATCATATTAACACAACTAAACAACCTCAGCTTCTTCTATAGCTAGCTAAGCCATAAGTCAACCAGTGAGTCTTTTAATTATATTATAGGTCCAACCTAGCAGAGCAAACCAAAACTAAAGAAAGAATTAAAAAAAACTCAATGCGAGGTTACATTTAGGTCCACACATGATCCAAGAACATTTCCCTAACTTAGCAAGATCACATTTCATCATACAAAACCGCGGAAGATGAAAAACTCCACGTTTCACATGAAACTGGTTGAAAATTGATACTCGAGGAAAATGGTGATAACTACCAACTCATGATGAATTAGGATTTTCACTCTTAGGTGAAGATATTAATTTAGTTCCTATTTAAGGCCTTAAGATTGAAAAGGTTGATTCATTAAGGATCAATAGCTACACAACATACAATCAACATGCAGAAAACATGAAAATACAACTCTGACCACAAGGTAAAACAACTCTAACTTCAACATGATCCATCCAATCCTTATGCACTCATAGGAGAAGGTTCCAAAATAGGTCCTCAACATCATGTAAGCTTCACATGACATGAAACCAAAAACCACAACAACTATAATGCAAACAACATACAAGTATAGAAAGCATGAAATGTTTTTGGCTGATGCAAGATTGCTCAAAGACCCAAGATGCTCCTACATCAAACACCTAGGGTAAATAAAGAACTCATGTCCACATCAGGAACTTCTCATATTATGACTTGAATCATAAAGATCCAACTCAACTTGTGTAATCTATGAACTATCTTCAACTAGCTTGTCTTTCTAATGAACTAGGTATTCTATGTAGTCCTTTCCTCTTATACTCTTGCTCACTCTACTATTCAAGATCTTCTCAATGATGTCTTTATTCTTCTTAGGATAATCCATATCATCTTCCATCTCATCATTTTGTTCAAAGTACTCAAAGATATCAGCAATTTTGAATATAGGTGACATATCCATGTCCTCTGGTAATTCTACTTCATAAGCATTTCCATTGCCAAATTTCTTCAAAATCTTACAAGGTCCAAACTTCTTCATTTTAAATTTGTTGTAGGGACCAAATGGAAATCTATTCTTCTTCAAATGAATCATAAACTCATCTCCAACTTCAAAATATTTATGTCTCCTTCTCTTATCTTCTATTTTTTTGTATTTCAGATTACTGTCCTCCAAATTCTGTTTAACTTCATCATGTAAAGTTCTCATGAATACTACAAAATCCTTAGCTTCAACACTTCTTCTTGTCTCAGTAGGTAAATCTCTCAAATTTTTGGTTCCCTTAGGATGAAATCTAGTAACTATCTCAAACGGTGTCCTCTTGGTGCTTCTATTCACAAAATTATTATACACAAACTCTGCTTGTGCCAAAACTTAATCCCAATTAATAGGCTTATCTCCAACTAAACATCTCAAAAAGTTTCCCAAACTTCTATTCACAACTTCAGTCTATCCATCTGTCTGAGGGTGAAATGTAGAACTACACTTCAATTATGTATTCATCTTCTTCCAAAGTGTTCTCCAAAAGTAACTAGTAAACTTGGTATCTCTATCTGAAACAATA
Organism: Chamaecyparis obtusa; assembly: GCA_027943335.1. Lineage (NCBI taxonomy): Eukaryota > Viridiplantae > Streptophyta > Pinopsida > Cupressales > Cupressaceae > Chamaecyparis > Chamaecyparis obtusa. Next base: position 228,928 of record BSBK01002270.1, read on the forward strand.
GTTTACGAGAAACCATGCAATCTTACCACTTCCTTGAAAAATAATTTAGCTACATGTAATGCATCAGATGTCTTCTTACAAGGTATGAAATGAGCCATCTTTGAAAATCTATCAACCACTACCAAAATAGAATCATTACCTCTCTGAGTTCTAGGCAATCCAAGAACAAAGTCCATACTCACATCTTCCCAAGGTCTATCAGGTATAGAAAAATGTGTATACAATCCCAAATTTTGACTAGTTCCTTTTGTTGTTTGGATAATTTTGCAACCTCAAACCATTCTCTATACATCTCTATAAATCTATGGCCAAAAGTATCTTTCTGAAATTAGTTTCACAGTCTTATCAATCCAAAAATGTCCAACAAGTCCACCACTATGCTTCTCCTTTACTATGTTCTCTCTCATAGATCCTCTAGGTATGCACAATTGAACTCCCTTAAACAACATGTCTTTTGAATGAAATAATTAGTCCACTTATCACTCATTGTTTGTTTCTTATAGGCTTTCCAAGGCTCTGCAAAATCAAGGTCAATTTCATACAAACACTTTAAATCATCAAAAGCAAGTACCTCAACTCTCATTTCTATTAGAAAATTTCTTCTTTGGCTCAAGGCATCATAAACTTTATTTGACTGCCCACTTTTATGCTTCAATGAAAAGTAAAAATTCTTCAAGAACTCAACCCACTTCATATGTCTCTAATTCAATTTATTCTTAATTCCCAAATACTGCAAAGCTTTATGGTCAGCATACAACACAAAATATTTAGGCATCAAATAATGTCTCCATTTCTTCAAAGCTTGAACAATAGCATAGAATTCCTGGTCATAAATTGAATATTTTTTCTTAGCATCATTCAAATTATCACTATAGAAAGCTATAGGTCTTCCTTCTTGACTCAAAACAGCTCCAACTGCACTTCCACTAGCATCACATTTAACTTGAAAAACTTTACTAAAATCAGGAAAAGAAAGTGTAGGTAACTCTGCAATTGTTTATTTCAATGTTTCAAAACTCTTTTGTGCTCCATGTGTCCATTTGAAATCCCTTTTATCTCCTCTCATAGTTTCAGTCATAGAATTACAAATAGAACTGAAATTTCTAATAAACTTCCTATAAAAACTTGCCAATCCATGAAATGATCTTACCTCTCCAACATTCTCTGGTGTAGGAAAATGTGAGGCCTCACCCCGACCTATCATATCATTACTGATTTGCTCACACTTTGACAATTCATATTTTGATACATTGATGCACTTTGGATTATCCTATCAGAGACTCAAGATATTATGGTTGATGATGGTGATTATATTGCATGAATTACATTCTAATGTGGACTAGGATCTAGGATATAATGTATGTTGTGATTATACATGTTTAAAAGTATGAATTAATGAAAAGAGAAGATCATGAATAGACTTGATTATTTCATGAATGTTATGTCATGATGTTTATGAAATTATTATGTTTTAAACATTTCTAAATAGAAATTGTAATTAAGAATTAAACTCTACATATTGATTAATGTTACTAAGTTGGAATTGAAAATGTATATTTCATATTTTTTTTATCACCTTGAACTACTGATGCTCGATATTTAGGTGTGCAGGTAAGAGAACCATGGAATTAGTCAGAGAATTAGTAACCAACCATTGTGCAAACTGTAAAGCCAAGGTTGAACATAATGAAGAGGTTCAAACCTCATTGTAAAGTGACTTAATTCATAACCATAAAATTGTATGTATGTATTAGGTGTCTCTCTATGTAATTAGTGACATGTCAATGTTGTGTTATGTCATTTTATAGAGTCACTTGACACTTGTTATGTGTTTATTTAACGACATGTTTACTAAGGTTGGCAATGTAAACTTAAACCTAATTGACTTTTAGGAACCTAATTAATTTCCTTGTTGGAGATACTTGTAAACCCCACCAATTTAATTATTTAAATTTCAATTTTTCTTCTAGCCACTTTTAAAGGCCAAAAAGAAGTCCTAAAGGTCATATTTTGCATAATTTAAGCACCTAAATGTTAGGGGTATGGGTTATGAAGGTTTTTAACATATCCATAACACCCTAGTGGCCTTGATGACATATTTTATGACCCATTTACCATAAGCTACGAAATTTTATGAAGTCTTGACCATTACCCAACCCCACTCTTCCTTCCAATCAGGCATTTAAGATAGGGGACAAGGAAAAGCCAAAGGACATGAGAGTCAATTCTAAAATTAATGCTAGTGGGTGGGTAGAAGTTGGAGGTCTTTTTAGAGGCCCTTGGTAGAGTTAGTGGGGGTTCACCCACTCTCTATCTTTAGAGACATTAGGGTTTTGGAGAAAGGAAGGATAAGGAATTGGGCACTTCTCAAAATTTTATTTTCCATAACACATTGTGAAGGTTGGTCTCCATTGCCATGAAAGACCTTTATTCTTCTTTGTTGCAAGTAGATTTGTATGTTCATCTTTCTTTTGGATATTTTTATGTGGTTGTGTTGTTATTTGTATGGGAATGAGATCTTGGGTTTGAAACCTTGTTTATGGTTTTTATCTTGTTTTTGAATATGAGAGTTTTTTTGAAGGGTGTAATGGCATTACTCACCATTGGATAGAGAAGAAGTGGCCTGGGGGAAGGGGTTAGTTGGATTGTATGGTAGTGTAGAGTCTCTTCTCATGGAGAGAAGAGGGAAAGAAATGCAAGGTGTATGGGCCCTTGCATGCGAATGTTTCTTGATCCTAATTTTTCGGGAGATAAGGAGAAGATTGGTTGGAAGAATGTATGTGATTTTAGCCTTGAAGAGACATGTTATTTGAATGTATTATTTGGCATTCTCCTATATGGAAGTCCACATTCACCCTTGTTTATGGGTTCATGTTGAATCCATTTGTGCAAGCCTTGGGAGGGTGTTTTGTTGTTGTAATCATATTATTTTTTATGTGTGATTGTCACCCATTGGTTATTGATTCTCCTAGCTCGGGGGTGGTCTCCTTGAGACCTAGGATGGGAGGTGAGCTTCCCATAGTTCCATTCTTTGATTTGCAGGTTTGAAGTAAAGATCTTGTGGATAAAGATTTGGAGGTTTCTCCATTTTGGGTGGATGTGTGATGACAACCTTATTGTTGTATTGTGAATATCCTTGCATTGAGATTAGTCTTTGGTTGAAAGTTTTAATGTCATTTTCATTTCATTGGCCATTGTGAAGTTGTAATGGAGAGAAGTTTTATTGTTCTCCTTTGAACTCTCATTGAGTAACACTATCAATTTGTATTGTCTTGTTGTCGATGTGAAAACTTCTCATTCTTGAAGAATGTGTAATTGTATTGACAAGATTTCCATAATGTAAATGATGAATCCTTTTTTTGATGATTGTATTCTATCTCTTCTAATAGTGGGGTTATTCTTTCAATACAAAAATGATTTTGCTAAGTTGATGGAGTAAACAATTTTAGAGTTTCAATAGCATATGAAATCTTGTTGATATAGGAACCTTGCAATCCCTTTGATGTTGATTGTGATATTCAAGTTCAAATATAGTCAACCTTCCTCTTGAACAAACTACTATTGAAAATGATCATCACCTTAATTTGAAAACCAACATTGCAATCTTATACTCCCTTAAAATCAAACATGACAACAATGTTTAATTAAACAAAATATTATATTAATGTAACATTCATATACTCCTTAATAAAATGCACTAATTAAACTATCAAATTTATGCTTTTAGATCTCTTATAATAAGCAAAGAGATTGAAAAAAAATGAAACTATGGCCAAACAAAGAAATAGCACTTCCCAAAATTTTAAAGCAAAAATATTCTCTAAATTTTGTATGGGAAGGAAATAATTCTTTTACCACAGAGAATATTCCCTTCCCTTTCTAAATATGCTTCCTAATTAGAATTAATAACCTAAACCCCTATCCTACTCCATACAATTATCCACTAACCCATGTTGTTAATCTTTAATTAATAAAGAATCCCCCATTACTCTTTCCACTTGGTTGGCCATGGGCCCCACCCATACACCTTCCCTTGCTATATGGAGGAGATGGGCTGACATTGCATTAACTCTCTCTGTTCAAGACAATCCTCCTTTTCCATGCATGATCTCATTGTCTCCTTATGTTTGACTTGACATTGCATTTAAATAGGGAACTATAAATCTATGTCTTACCCTTTTAATGAATGCTTGTGGGACCCACAACACACTTCCTTCCCCTTACGTGCTATGCTAGGCAAGGTTTGAAAGTTTCTTGTTGACAAAAAAAAATATGTCATATCATCCTCCTCCTTGCCATGCCTATCTCCTTGCTTGGGGCTGAATTGATGTGACCTTTGGTGGGCCATACTCCATGTTTGCAATTGCTTTTGACTTGCTGCAAAAGATATGTCTTCCCTTGCCTACATGAGTTCTTTGCATTGAAAAAGGTTGTAATATATGGTGGGCCCTCCAAATCACAATGCCTTTAAACTTGTTTTTATATATACCCCTCATGTATTTTGAAAATGCTTGGACATGTTTATTACTTTGGGTTTTGGGTTAACTTGGAAAGTGGGCCCAACCTTCATGGCTTTGAAACCAGCCCATGCCTTTGTCAAAAGGATCTACATGCTCAAACTCATGCAAGTCTAGAATGCTTTGGGATTCCCATTCCCCACCCACTTGGCAAGTGGGCCATGATGGGATGGGGTAGGTTGTTAGGTAGATAGGTTAGGATTAGATTAGTAGGGTAGAAGGTTTAGTAGGATATTCGTGCTTAGTGTGAGTTTAATCTTTTATTTTTTAGATAGGACTTTTTAGTATTTATTATTTCATTAGGAAATTATATCCTTTAATAAATTTGGTTATTGGCTATAAGTAATGTTAATGTTATCAGATTTAGTGTTAGGCCAACTTGTTAATGTGGTTGTTCTTTCTTTGACTTGCTAAGGTTAGTTGCTATTGTTATCTCTAGTTGTTAGTATTACTTAGTAGGGTATTTTATTTATTAATTTAAGTTAAGATTTGTTAATAATACTCTCATACTATTAATATGTAATTTGGGGATTTAGCATGGATAGGTTAGTTAGCAAGTTATAGAATTAGCGGATTGATAGTTTAGGATTAATTGGGTTTTGACACAAGCTACTTAGATAGATGGTAATTACAATTATTAGTCATCTTAGTGATTAATGAGATTGTTTATTATTCAATGGCATTATTGTCCAAACTCTCTAGTAATATAACTTCTCGTTAATTTATGGTTAATTTAATCAATGGACGATTAACTAATGGGACCTTCACTATTAATTAGTTAAAAGCCTTGTATGTTAGATTCATCCAAAAAAAAATCAAGTGAATGATATAGCTCACTATATTCGAATTCTAATTATTAACCACTAGAATGTCATTACTAAATTGGTTGGTTAAGATAAGTTGTCAACTTGTCACTTTGGACTATCGTATCGAGGAACCCTAAGTAACCCCATGTCCCTAGAAGGTGTTTAGAAGATGATAATTTAAATTTCGATGTCTAGATAATATTTGGATTCTAGTTAACATCATTAGGTTCATTGTTAGATCTTAATAGATAGTACAACCACTAATTCAACCTTATTCAGATGTCATAATCTAGGTATGAAAACACTTATTAAGTAATTGGTTAATTGGTATGGAATTGGATAGATGACTAATGCCCTAGATACCTAGAATACATCTCGAATAGTAGTGTTCAAGGAAACTATGTACACTAGGGTTCCCTTATCTAAACTCTGACATTTATATCAATAGTGATGGACTTTAATCCTCAGGACCAAATATCTTATAGTTGAACTAAACCCTAAGTTGTGACATGCTTGACCATAGACAACTTACCCCTATTCTAGAATGTTTTTCTCTCTCATTTGAAACCTTTAAAAAAAAATTTGTTACATTTTTGGTTGGTGAAATTTTGGGCATGACATTTGGTATCAAAGCCTAGGTTTCAACATTGGAACCTTTAGACCCATTACATTTCAGTTCACCTAACTTAAACTATTATGTAGGATGATTGTCGTTACACGAGCTGACCGATGAGGCAGAGGTTGTAGAGCTGCACATGCTAGTGTAGGACAGGGGGTGGACCACCACCACATCCACCAGCACCACCACCTTCACCACCTTAGAGCCCTAACCAAAATATTATGGACATCCTTTAGAATTTGATTGGGGTAATTCAGTAGAGGTTACCACCCATAGTTCCTTAGCTAAAGCATTAGGTTTTTGAAAGGGAAGTAGATATCCTAGAAGGTGGTAGAGTAGATAATAGAGAGAGAAATAGGAGCCTCCACCCAAGTTTATTGGAGGGTTGTGGTGATCATGAGGGTGAGTCAGTTCATCAGCTAGAGAAACCACCCGAGCATGGGATTAGAGGCTGAGAGAGAACCCCTAGAGATGTTGAAGATGAGATCTGAGAGTTAATATGACTCTAGCCACCCTTGTTTTTGGGATCCACTAACGGGTCAATAGTAGAGGCCTAGTTATAGAGTTACAGTGATGCTTTAGATTGTGCCCTTGTGGGAGTAATCTAAAGGCATGACTTGCAGATTCAACTCCTACAAGAGAAAGCTTCCACTTGGTGGCAGTTAGACATGATATCATTTGGGAGGTCGAGTTAGCCTCAGGAGCTAGGGTGTCTGTTAGTTCCCTAGTTCACAGTTGTCAGATTTAGATTGGAGACTTAATCATGATGACCGATCTCCACTTGACCCCTCTAGGTTCTTATTATGTAGTCCTTGGCATGGATTGGCTATATGGCCACAACGCCAAGATGGATTGTCATCATAAGAGGGTTGAGTGTGTTGGAGATCACAGTACTTCTATGGTGATATTGGGGTATAGAGACCCGTATCCCTTTGCATGATTTCTGCTATGCAGCTTAGGCAGTGCATGCAAAAGGGATGTTAGTTATTGGCCATCACACTAGTGATAGAGAGGAGGATTCTAAGGGGGAGCCTTTACTCGAAGATTATCCTATGCTTTGGGAGTTTGCATATGTAATTCCTACTAAGCTACCTGGTACACCTCCACCTAGGGTAGTTGATTATCATATAGACCTTGTGCTAGGAGTCAAGCCCGTATCTAGAGCACCTTATAGGATGACCACACATGAGCTCAATGAGTGTAAGATTTAGTTAGAAGAGCTCTTGGAGAAAGGGCACATCTGACCTAGTGAATCACCTTGGGGGTGCACTAGTGATTTTTGTGAAGAAGTAAAAATGTAAGTCGTTACTTGGACAAAATGATCGATCAACTCATGAGGACCCCACCTTTGATATAAGAAAGATAAGACTAATACAAGTAATGGGATTTAACTACCCATGAATTCCTTCAAATTTAATGAATACAACTTAGAGAGGATTTTTAAGAATATAATGTCAAATTACCAACCAATCTTATTGCCTATGACTATAATACGATAGTAAAATGCATGTGCAAATAGAGTCATTTTGGTAATTAAATATGGAGACCCTCATCGAGATCCACTTCCAAGTTAATACAAAGGTCAAGGTAGATACGTAACATATAAATCTTTTGTGTCCTAATATGTTAAGTATTTATAAATTATCAAAAGGTGAATGTTAGCTAAGAATCAATGACCTTGTTTGTTAGTGTATTAAAAGTAATTAATATGAATTGTAAGGAAACTATGGACAATCAATGATGATTTTAGAGATGAAAATAGAACCTACAAGGATAGTATACATTTAATCTAGCATAAATAACTAGACCATTCTATGTTACATTAATTGTTAGTGTATAAGTGATAGAGCCTTGGTAATGCGGTTATTAATGGAAGAATGTAATATATCTTATAAGAAATTTTATGTTTGGGTAGTTCCTTGTGCTTTGAGAAATTGACTCAAGAATTAAATTACCAGAACCTTCTTACACTACGATCCACCTCTAAGGAATAAAGATGCAATTAAGTGTGTGTAAATTATGAGGAGTTGTAAAAACATCTTTTCACCTTAGTATAAGAACATCATTGAATCCTTCTATGATATAAATGAATAGGGTAGGAAACTACCATAGGCATGTGGAATTTCTTATGCCATGGTATGAGGGATATGTTATAAGAATATAAATCCTTAGGATAGACATGCCATATCAAAATGAATAAGAACTAAAGTTGATCGAAATATTTGACCTAATGAACCATAGGACATAACTATGAGTGTAATACATTAAATCCTAATGGATAGTAATCAAACCTATTAAAGTATAAAATACTAATATGTCTTTACACTGTGTATAAACTTTGAAGCAACCTCCTCGTGATTTAATATGGTAAATATATATATATATATATATATATATATATATATATATATATATATATATATATATATATATATATATATATATATGTATGTATGTATGTATGTATGTATGTATATCAAGTGGTATGATAGAACATATGCATAGCAATATAAATTAATTAACATAATGCCTTTTGTGATGAGTGAAGTTATGTGTGAAGTATCCTAAGTGAGTGACTAGTTCACCTAACCTAGGGAAGTTTTTTGGTGGACATCGAGTGTCAAATCACCAAATAGAGCCACTTGAGGAGTTTTCCATAATTATGATGATTGAAAATACTCATATGAATTAATTATGTTAGTTGATGTTCCCATGGTATTATTATGTCAGTAGTTGTGTCTCTGGTCATTCCTATATTCATGAAATAAATACTCTAGTAGATGTTGTAATAGTGTTGTTTTATGCCTTATCAGCCTAAGTGTATTGACCATCAAATGTTGTGTAAGTACGATGATGTATTCTATGAAACATGATGTAGTGGAAACTTCTCTCGAGGAGAGGAGGATGGGGTGATGTGAATACCCTAATTATATGCTTAGAGATAGTGAAAGAAACTTATAGAGTGAGTAAAACTTTAATGCTTTATCCTGGTCAGGGCATAACTGGCCTATCTTAAATAATGCCATAATAAATGTATGATTGAAATTTCCCCATCTCCCTCTAAGTGACCTCAAAAGGTCACATAGTTCATGTAATCTTGTGGTAGAGTATGGATTGCTAATTTATTCTTCTTTTATTTTACCTTGTTTTGCAAGTTTATTTTGATGATTGCCAACTATGTAAAAGTACTTAAATTAGGTGTTGAGTTTCTTAGCCAAACTTTATTTTGATGTCCTTATTTGCCTCAAGGACTTATCTTTACTTATTTTGTAATAATTTTTTTTTTTTAAATTTTTTTTTAACAATGTGGCCACTTTTTGAATCTTACTTTGTTGAATCATTCTTTTCAAAATTTAAATTATGGATTTCATGATTATTTGATGAGGCTCTTTTGATTGGAATTGTTGGCAAGTTCTTTTGTGGTAGGTTGTATGAGGGAGAAGATCTATTGGGAAATCCATTATATTTTATTATTATAAATGAGGAGAAACTTTAGAGAAGCTTTCCATCACCCTATGTCCATCCTTGTCATCAGCATATCTATGACCATATTTGTAGCCTTGGTGAGAGTCTTTTGTTGGTTGCAATATGTATAGACCTTGTAAGACTATTTCATGATCTTATTGCATAGATATTATGATGATATCAAAAATACAATATTAAGTTGGGATAAACTAAAGATTATCATAGTGGAAAAGATATATTTAGCTTAATATTGGAACTACACTCCAGATATTGAAATTGTAGGAACCAACATCAAGAGTGATGTTAGCATACAGTTGAGTCATCTGGTCAGGAAGATGCCCCATGTATTAGTACATGTTCTTGGGACCATAGATCCCATTTAGTATGTTGGATAGTACTACCTTACGAGATCTTGTTCTCGGTGGGATATGATAACCATGTAAAATACTAATAATCATGAAGTTTGGATAGACAGTTCAATTGTACAATATCTTGCTTGTAAATTTTAGAAGTGCTCAAATCAAGGAAAAACATATCCTTAACTTGTACTATCATTAGATGTATGCATTGTATGAGATTAAAGATTTTTAAAAGAAAATTATCCAATGAACAAAAAAAAGATGTCAATATAGGGAATTTGGCCCTAAGTTGGGTAACTTCCAAGAGGACGTTCATGCCTAGGGGGGGAGGATGTGATGCCACCCTAACCTATCATAGCATTACTAATTCGTTCACACTTTGACACTTTATATTTTGATACATTGATGCATTTTGGATTATCCTACCAGAGACTCAAGATTTTATGGTTGATGATGGTGATTATATTGCATGAATTACATTCTGATGTGGACTAGGATCTAGGATATAATGTCCATTGTGATTATACATGTTTAGAAGTATGAATTAATGAGAAGAGCGGATCATGATTAGACTTGATTATTTCATGAATGTTATATCATGATGTTTATGAAATTATAATGTTTTAAACATTTCTGAATGGAAATTGTAATTAGGAATTAAACTCTACATATTGATTAATGTTGCTAAGTAGGAATTGAAAATGTATATTTCATATTTTTTTATCACCTTGAACTACCGATGCTTGATATTTAGGTGTTTAGGTAAGAGAACCATGGAATTAGTCAGAGAATTAGTAACCAACCATTGTGCAAACTGTAAAGCCAAGGTTGAACCTAATGAAGAGGTTCGAACCTCATTGTAAAGTGACTTAATTCATAATCGTAAAATTGTATGTATGTACTAGGTGTCTCTCTATGTAATTAGTGACATGTCAATGTTGTGTTATGTCATTTTATAGAGTCACTTGACACTTGTTATGTGTTTATGTAACGACATGTTTACTAAGGTTGGCAATATAAACCTAAACCTAATTGAATTTTAGGAATCTAATTAATTTCCTTGTTGGAGATACTTGTAAACCCCACCAATTTAATTATTTAAATTTCAATTTTTCTTCTAGCCACTTTTAGAGGCCAAAAAGAGGTCCTAAAGGTCATATTTTGCAAAATTTAAGCACCTAAGTGTTAGGGGTATGGGTTATGAAGGTTTTTAACATATCCATAACACCCTAGTGGCCTTGGTGACCCATTTTATGACACATTTACCATAAGCTACGAAATTTTATGAAGTCTTGACCCTTACCCAACCCCACTCTTCCTTCCAATCAGGCATTTAAGATAGGGGACAAGGAAAAGCCAAAGGACATGAGAGTCAATTCTAAAATTAATGCTAGTAGGTGGCTAGAAGTTGGAGGCCTTTTTAGAGGCCCTTGATAGAGTTAGTGGGGGTTCACCCACTCTCTATCTTTAGAGACATTAGGGTTTTAGAGAAAGGAAGGATAAGAAATCAGGCACTTCTCAAAATTTCACTTGCCATAACACATTGTGAAGGTTGGTCTCCATTTCCATGAAAGACCTTTATTCTTCTTTGTTGTAAGTAGATTTTTATGTTCATCTTTCTCTTGCATATTTTCATGTGCTTGTGTTTTTATTTGTATGGAAATGAGATTTTTGGTTTGAATCCTTGTTTATGGTTTTTATCTTCTTTTTTAATATGGGAGTTTTTGTGAAGGGTGCAATGACATTACTCACCCTTGGATAGGGAAGAAGTGGCCATGTACGAGAGAAGGGGTTAGTTGGATTCCATGGTAGTGTAGAGTCACTTCTCATGGAGAGAAGAGGGAAAGAAATGCAAGGTGTATGGGCCCTTGCATGCGAATGTTTCTTGATCCTAATTTTTTGGGAGATAAGGAGAAGATTGGTTGGAAGAATGTATGTGATTTTAGCTTTGAAGAGGCATGTTATTTGAATGTATTATTTGGCATTCTCCTACATGGAAGTCCACCTTCACCCTTGTTTATGGTTTTATGTTGAAACCATTTGTGCAAGCCTTGGGAGGGTGTTTTGTTGTTTTAATCATGTTTTTTTTGGATGTGTGATTGTCACCCATTGGTTATTGATTCTCCTAGCTCGAGGGTGGTCTCCTTGAGACCTAGGATGGGAGGTGAGCTTCCCATGGTTCCATTCTTTGATTTGCAAGTTTGAAGTAAAGATCTTGTTGATAAAGCTTTGGAGGTTTCTCCATTTTGGGTGGATGTGTGATGACAACCTTATTGTTGTATTGTGAATTTCCTTGCATTGAGATTAGTCTTTGGTTGAAATTTGTAATGTCATTTCCATTTCATTGGCCATTGTGAAGTTGTAATGGAGAGAAGTTTTATTGTTCTCCTTTGAACTCTCAGAGTAACACTATGAATTTTTATTGTCTTGTTGTAGATGTGAAAACTTCTCATTCTTGAAGAATGTGTAATTGTATTGAAGAGATTTCCATTATGTAAATGATGAATCCTTTATTTCATGATGATTGTATTCTATGTCTTATAATAGTGGGGTTATTCTTTCATTACAAAAATGATTTTTCCAATTTGATGGAGTAAACAATTTTAGAGTTTCAATAGCATATGAAATCTTGTTGATATAGGAACCTTGCAATCCCTTTGATGTTGATTGTGATATTCAAGTTCAAATATAGTCAACCTTCCCTTTGAACAAACTACTATTGCAAATGATCATCACCTTAATTTGAAAACCAACATTGCAATCTTATACTCCCTTAAAATCAAACATGACAACAATGTTCAATTAAACAAAATATTATATTAATGTAACATTCGTATACTCCTTAATAGAATGCACTAATTAAACTATCAAATTCATGCTTTTAGATCTCTTATAATAAGAAAAGAGACTAAAAAAAAAAATGAAACTATGGTCAAACAAAGAAATAGCACTTCCCAGAATTTTAGAGCAAAAATGCTCTCTGAATTTTTTATGGGAAGCAAATAATTCTCTTACCACAAAGAATATTCCCTTCCCTTTCCAAATATGCTTCCTAATTAGAATTAATAACCTAAACCCCTATCCTACTCCATACTATTATCCACTAACCCATGTTGTTAATCTTTAATTAATAAAGAATCCCCCATTACTCTTTCCACTTGGTTGGCCATGGGCCCCACCCATACACCTTCCCTTATCATACAAAGGAGATGGGATGACATGGCATTAACTCTCTCTGTTCAGGAAAATCCTCCTTTTCGATGCGTGATCTCATTGTCTCCTTGTGTTTGACTTGACATTGCATTTAAATAGGGAACTATAAATCTATGTCTTACCCTTTTAATGAATGCTTCTGGGACCCACAACCCACTTCCTTCCCCTCACATTCTATGCTAGGCAAGGTTTGAAAGTTTCTTGTTGACAAAAAAAAAATGTCATATCTTCCTCCTCCTTGCCATGCGTACCTCCTTGTTTGGGGCTGAATTGATGTGTCCTTGGTGGGCCATACTCCATGTTTGCAATTGCTTTTGACTTGCTGCCAAAGATATGTCTTCCCTTGCCTATGTGAGTTCTTTGCATTGAAAAAGGTTGTAATATATGGTGGGCCCTCCAAATCACAATGCCTTTAAACTTTTTTTTATATATACCCATCATGTATTTTGAAAATGCTTGGACATGTTTATTACTTTGGATTTTGGGTTAACTTGGAAAGTGGGCCCAACCTTCATGGCTTTGAAACCAGCCCATGCCTTTGTCAAAAGGATCTACATGCTCAAACTCATGCAAGTCTAGGATGCTTTGGGATTCCCATTCCCCACCCACTTGGAAAGTGGGCCATGATGGGATGGGGAAGGTTATTAGGTAGATAGGTTAGGATTAGATTAGTAGGGTAGAAGGTTTAGTAGGATATTAGTGCTTAGTGTGAGTTTCATCTTTTATTTTTTAGATAGGACTTTTTACTTTTTATTATTTCATTAGGACATTATATCCTTTAATAAATTTGGTTATTGGCTATAAGTAATGTTAATGTTATCAGATTTAGTATTAGGCCAACTAGTTAATGTCATTGTTCTTTCTTTGACTTGCTAAGGTTAGTTGCTATTGTTATCTCTTGTTGTTAGTATTACTTAGTAGGGTATTTTATTTATTAATTTAAGTGAAGATTTGTTAATAATACTCTCATACTATTAGTATGTAATTTGGGGATTTAGCATGGATAGGTTAGTTAGCAAGTTATAGAATTAGCGGATTGATAGTTTAGGTTTAATTGGGTTTTGACACAAGCTACTTAGATGATAATTACAATTATTAGTCATCTTAGTGATTAATGAAATTTTTTATTATTCAATGGCATTATTGTCCAAACTCTCTAGTAATATAACTTCTCATTAATCTATGGTTAATTTAATCAATGGACGATTAACTAATGGGACCTTCACTATTAATTAGTTAAAAGCCTTGAATGTTAGATTCATCCAAAAAAAAATCAACTGAATGTTATAGCTCACTATATTCAAATTCTAATTGTTAACCACTAGAATGTCATTACTAAATTGGTTGGTTAAGATAATTTGTCAACTTGTCACTTTGGACTATCGTATCGAGGAAACCTAAGTAACCCCATATCCCTAGAAGGTGTTTAGAAGATGATAATTTAACTTCTGATGTCTAGATAACATTTGGATTCTAGTTACCATCATTAGGTTCATTGTTGGATCTTAATGGATAGTACAACCACTAATTCAACCTTATTCAGAAGTCATAGTCTAGGTATACAAACACTTATTAAGTAATTGGTTAATTGGTATGGAATTGGATAGATGAATAATGCCCTAGATACCTGGAATACATCTCGAATAGTAGTGTTCATGGAAACTGTGTACACTAGGGTTCTGTTATCTGAACTCTGACATTTATATCAATAGTGATGGACTTTAATCCTTAGGACCAAATATCTTATAGTTGAACTAAACCCTAAGTTGTGACTTGCTTGATCGTAGACAACTTATCCCTATTCTAGAATGTTTTTCTCTCTCATTTGAAACCTTTAAAAAAAATTGTTACATTTTTGGTTGGTTAAATTTTGGGCATGATAGAAAATCAAGTATAACTCTTACTTTCTCAGGATCCATCTTCAATCCATCAGCTAAAATTACAAAACCAAGGTACACAATCTCTTTTTTCATAAATGAACTTTTCTTCAAATTAATCATAAAGTTTTCTTCCTTCAATCTCTACAATACTTGTCTAATATGCTCAAGTTGTTCTTCATTACTCTTACTGAATATCAAAATATCATCAGGATATACAATCACAAACTTACCCAAGAATCTTTTCAAAACTTCATTCATCAGCCTCATGAAAGTACTAGGTGCATTAGTCAAACCAAAAGGCATAACCAACCATTCACACAAACCTTCATTAGTCTTAAAAGAAGTTTTCCATTCATCCCCTTCTCTAATCCTAATCTGATGATAACCACTCTTCACATCAATCTTTGTAAAATAATTTTCTCCACTCAAACTATCCATTATGTCATCCATCCTAGGCAAAGAAAATTTGTACTTTACTGTTATCTTGTTTATAGCTCTAAAATCAGTGCACATTCTCTATTCTCCATTATTTTTTGGTACTAACATAGGAGGTACTGCACAAGGACTCAAACTTTCCCTAATCAAACCCCTCTCAAGAAATTCTTGCACTTGTCAGTTCAACTCAATCTTTTCATCAGGTGTCAATCTATGTGGTGTGTTATTAGGAAAACTAGCTCCAGGTATCAAATCCATACAGTGACTTATACTTCTCATAGGAGGCAAACCATTAGGTACATTATCAGAAACAATGTCATGAAATTTAGTCAACAAAGGTTTAACCTCAGGTTCATGTTCTAATTCATCTTGTTTCTCAGTTTTCCTTGAAATTAAAGAAAAGAAAATATTTTGTTCTTTCATTTCTCTTGTGAATGTTTTACCATCAACCAAGCATACTCTGACCGTAGTATAATGACCTTCATCAAGTTTCTCTACTAAAGGAAATAATACTTTTTTCTTCCCATCCATTCAAATAGTATATTGATTCAATCTACCATCATGCAAAGCTTTCCTATCATATTTCCAAGGTCTACACAAAATAATATGACAACAATCCATAGGCATAATATCACACAAGACTTCATCATGATAATTCCTAATTTTGAATTTAACAAGGCATTGTTCACTTACAAGTAGTTTATACTCCTTCTGGATCCAAGCAATATGGTAAGGTTTAGGATGTTTCAATCTCTTCAACTATAATTTGTTAACTATCTCTTCGAATGCCAAATTATCAGAACTTCCACTATCAATGATTACCTTGCATTATTTGTCTATGATCTTACATCTAGTTCTGAACAAACTTTTCCTTAGAATAGGTTCCTCATCAGCTTCTTCATTCCACAATATCCTTCTCAACATCAAGTTCTCACCATGTTCAGGTTCATTAGATAATTCCTAAACTTCTTCACAAGCTAAATTATTTATGCCATTACCTCTAGTCTTCTTTCCAGAGTTAGTACATTCAAAGCTCTATGTCCTTCTTCACCACATTTGTAACAAGTAACTCTAAACCAAGATTTCTCTTCTCTTTTCCCACTATTGTTATTCCTAGAGTAACTAGTATAGTTACCTCTAGAGTAGTTGCCTCTTCTACCAGAAGGTTCATCTTTCCATCCTTTATCTTGTACTGCATTGTTAGATCTGCTACTTTCTCCATAAGATCTACCTCTACTTCTTTGAAATCTACCACCTCCTCATTTCTATCTTTGATCATGTCTTTTTGTCAATCATTCTTCTACCTTCAAATAAAATTGGTATGACTCCTCCACACTATCTATTTTAACTTAGCTTATCTCATCTTGAATCGATGTCCTCAAACCATTCAAGTATCTAGCCACTTTCTCAACTTTATCATCCATATGTCGAGATCTGATATCCAATTTGTAAAATTCCTTAGTATATTCCTTCACACTCATGTCCCTTTGTCTCAAATTTTGCATTTTTTTCATCAAACTAACTTGGTAATCAGCTGGAAGAAACTTCTTCTTCATCTTTCCAAGCATCTTCATGCATGTGTTGATCTTTTCTTTTCCTCTCTTCTATCTCTCATTTTGCAAATGATCCCACCAAAGAGATGCATGACCTTTCAACTTTGTGACTTCTATCTTAACCTTATTATTATTAGGAGTACCTTCATACTAAAATTATTTATCCATCTTAGAGATCCAATCCAAAAGTGCATTGGTCTCAAGTCTTCCATCATAGCAAGAAACTTCAACCGAAGGTCTGGAGTTATCCTTAGACAAAACTCTCAAAAGTCTTTCCTTATCTTTCTCAACTTCAAGTTTAGGATTAGGTTCTACCTCTTCTTCATTACTAACATCTTCAAGATGTGTGCCTCTTCTCTGGGCTATCTCTATAGCTTCAAGCCTAGTTGCAATCTACCTCAACATATCCATGATAGCATTATCATTTCCTCTACCATGAACCATCTTGACAATCAGGTTCTAGCAAGATAGTAACCTTCTAAAAGTTATAGGTCAGATCTTAGATCTTCCACCCTACAACCAATCCAATAAGGCTCTCCATAATCCAATCCACCAGAAAGAACTTGCTTTGATACCACTTGACATAGGGGCAAGGAAGATACAAGAAAAATCAACCAAAATTAACTCAACTTGAACCAAAAAACAAGCCATTCTCAAAGTTACACATGGAAGAAATATATAATTCAAATTAACAATGAAAACACAATGTATATGAGGCAAGGTAAGTGGAAACCAAATTGGTGTGATTCTAATAAATCAGTCAACATGCTCGGTTGTGAGGCCTTCTAGGTTTTGGCCTTATACAAAGAGAATTATGAATTTAGAGTCTTAGCTCACATATTATCTTATTTTATACTTCTAATAATCTTCTACTATCACCATCTTCCATCAAATAGACAACCTTAGCTTCTTATATAGCCAGCTAAGCCACAAGTCAACCAGTCAGACATTTAATTACATTATAGGTCCAACCTGGCAGAGTAAACCAAAACTAAAGAAAGAATGAAAAAAACTCAATGCAACATTACATATAAGTACACACATGATCCAATAACATGTCCCTAACTTAGAAAGATCCCATTTCATCACACAGAACTATGCAAGATGAAAAACTCCATGTTTTGTGTGAAACTGGCTGAAAAATCAATACCTGAGGAAAATGGTGATAAATCCCAACTCATGATGAATTAGGATTTGAGGTCTTAGGTGAAGATATTATTTTAGGTCATATTTAACTCCCTAAGATCTAAAAGGATGATTCATTAAGGATCAATGGCTACATGACATGCAATCAACACGCAAAAAGTAGAAAAATGCGGCTTCGATAGCAAGGTAAAATAACTCTAACTTCGACATGATCCATGTAATCCTTATGCGCTCATAGGAGAAGGTTCCAAAATAGGTACTAAACATCATTTAAGCTTCACATAACATGAAACCAATAACCAAAATGACTATAATGCAAACAACATATAGGTACAGAAAATAGGAAATGTTTTTGGCTGATGCAAGATTGCTCAAAGACCCAAGATGCTCCTACATCAGTTTATGCAAAAGATCAAATAGGAGGTATGGAAGGATAGAAAATATGACTCAAATAATACATGGGATATTGGAAGAATTTTTTAGGATTATATGGAAAGGGTTACAAGGTCAATATTGGTACACAACTTGAAGGGTGGTAGAGTGATGGATAAAAAGAAGATTTGGAAGCCTTAGGTTTTGATAGAGAAGTGAATGTGGATTTTGATTTTGGGATATAAGGCCCAAAAATAGATTTGGAAGTGGGTGGAATTATTTTGGGTGGTACATTTGAGGAATCCTTAGGAATCTTGAATGCCAATTTAGATTTTTCTTTAGTCTGCAAGTCTTTTATGAGAGACTTGGGAATCCACATAGTTCTTGACTTTTCTTTGATTTTTGATTCTTTAGAATGTATTCCGTCAATGAGGGATTTAGGAACCCACATTGTACTTGGTATATCATTTTGTTTAATGGGCCTTTGTGGCCTTTTGGATATTTACATTTTCTTTGTATCTCGGTTAGATTGGACATGTTGATTCTTTGATGGATGTGGAATTTTAAACTTGAAAATTTTATGCTTAGGTTCCAAGTTGCTTCCCAAAGTATTGGGATTTATGGATAGATAGGAATGATATGAAGGGATCATGTAGATATGTGTTGCAAATATTTTCAAGGATGTTCCCTTTGTTGATCTTGATTTGGGGTAGGATAGGTGGATAGTGAGCAAGAAGTGATAGGGATAGGTGATGGAGGGATATAAAAATCTAAGATGGATGGAAGCTTTGAAGGATTTAATGTATGGTTTGGTTTAGATAGAGGAATGTAGGATCTAGAAATGGTACCAACATCTTAAGTGTGATACATGTAGCCAAGGCCATAATTACTGCATTTTTATATTATATATGGAGGTTTTAATATGCCTTGTTCATGAATGCCCAACCCTTTTCCTTAATAGTGTATGCTTTGGAAGAATTTCTTAGAAAAGGGATACTTTTTACTTTGATAGAAAGATACAAGTAATTTTTGAGGTGGAGGAGGAATAAGGAATGATAGGATCATGAAGTATATTATCCTGAATAAAAATAGATGAGGCAATTTATATGTAGAGGGCTCATTATTACTTTTGTAGGGGTGATGGGATCTTTTGGGGGATAATTAGGATCATGGAGTGGACCAAATTGGATGAAAGTGGAGGAACCTATTTTGAAATGTATGGGGTTTATGAATAAATTTCATAAATATTCTTAGATCATGAGGGGGATCAGGAGGAATAATGGGATCATGTAATAGAATAGGAATAGTGAGAGGATCATTTGGTAGGATATGATCTTGTGGATGATATGGAGGATCAGAACATGTAGATGAAGGAATGGTAGGATCATGAGGAGGATCTAGAGTGATGATGATATTTTGTGGTGGACATGGAAGTGGAGGGATAATTTAATCTTGACTTGGTAGAGGGCTATTAGACTCCATTGGAAGGGTGATTTTTTCTTCACTATAAATGGAATTATTTGGAAGAATGGATAGGATGTCATGATATTTCTTATGAATAGGAAGTGGAAGGTCAATAAGACTTGGAAGATTACTTTTTTCTTGAGATGGAAGAGGATCATCTTGGATAGAATGGAAAAGGATAGCAAAATTTTTATAAGACTTTAGAAAGATGGTTTCTTGGTAAAAAACTAGATAGATTTGGTCATTATTGGGATCTTTATCATGATTTTCTTCAAGACTTGTTCCTTCATGATTTTTATCATCCTCTTGACATGGGGTATGATTTTGGATATGTATAGTTAATTCTTGGAAGGGTTCAATTTTTTTACATGAGAAAGGACTTTGAATGAGACTCTCTATTACTCCTAAGTGCATTAAGAGTTGTCATTAGTATCATTCATACAGTCGGTAAATAGAGAAAGATATTTCATTTGATCATCACTACAAGCATAGTCACCGAGCATAGATATTACTAAGTACAGTAGTAATCAAGCACATAGGATTATCGACCATTAGTATAATACTAAGGTAGAGACCCATCATTTATCAAGTAATTTAGAGTTGTCATAAAATTTTGGAATGACACATAATTCAAGGTGAACAACTTTTTACCGAGATAGAAAATGGTTTACTGAGATTGAGGTGAATATTAAATATGGATGTAATCATTTAATGATTTATGATCTCTATGTAAAGATGATCTAGGTTATTCACTTGAACTGTTGATCTTAGGTTTTCTATATATTGTTACAACCCTAATTAGGTCAAATCATTTTGATATAACAATTGTAAAGATGTCATTTTGATGAGTATCACACATGAAGTAGACACCATTGGGAGACATTTGAAGATCCGAAAGGGTTATGTTGAAAGGATTAGATAGAGTATTCAGTTTATCAAAAATAGTTCAAAGGCTATCAAGTAGTATAGAAGAATACATTCATCACTACAAGGTGATTTATTAATTGTACTTAAAGGATCTAATATTAAAAAAAGTTATTTTTTATTCACAGATCAATTTTAATGTGACTCTATAGCCATTTTGATAGATAAAATATCCTAATAGAGTAGACTTAACAATCTTATGTAAAATCTCTTAACTGAGTGCACACTTGAAGAGTGTTGCTAAAATTTTCTAGCTCGGTAGATCTAGTTGGTCATTTTGTTACTCCTAATAGGGTAATATCACCAGAAGTGATCAATCTTTATAGCCTTAACCGAAAAAATTATTTACTATAGTAGTGAAGCTTTGTGGGTTCCATCCCCACCATAGTTTTAACCTTCTAACAAGGGTTTCTGCAATACCAAAATACAAGTGTTATGTGTATGAAGTTTCATGTATGCTTATTTTATTAGTTTACAAGTATTTACATTTCAGGTATGATATTGAATGTATGATGAATGAAAATGCTACATTTAGTTGATGAATTACATTTATATAAAGATTTAGTTGAAATTTTTTTAGGGTTACTGATTCACCCCTCCCCTCTCAATAACTCACCTTTCCATAATCCCAACAATTGGTATCATATCTAGTTCTCTAATTGAGGATGTTTAATCACTAGAGAGAAATGATCTTAAGGATGGAAATGTATAAGCTTGATAAGACTACTAAAAATTAGAAATTGGAGATGCAGATTCTCATGGAACAATTCAAGGAAGCCAAAGAAAAATTGAGAGATTTACTTATCAAAAGGAATGAATTGGCATTTTGGCACAATGAGACTAATTATTAGGAAGAGGAGATAGAAGAATTATCTGAAGGATCTGGGTTTGGAAGCATATCTGATGCATCTAAAGGAACCATATCAGATCTATCTAAAAATAATCAACACCTTATCAAACAAGTGAAGGCATTGCAAATTAGACAAGAGACTCAAATGGTAAGAATGATTGATGCCATGAACAGTACAAGATAGGATGAACAAGAAAGGAATCTGTCTATTGAAGATAGAAGACAAATGATTGAAAAGATGGAAGAAAAGGAATATGAAATACTAAGGCTTACTAAGCATCATTTTGAAATTTCCAATGAGATGGTTGTCATGAGTCAGGAAATCAACCAAGTAAATAATGAGCTTACTAGAAGATTGGAAGTTATTGGTGAATTGGGGGAAGAAAATGAAAGACTAAAGAATGAAATGAAGATACAAAAATAGCATAATGAGATGATTAATAAAGTTGAAGAAAGTACTAAAAGGATGGATGAATTTCTAAATAGTCAAAGAAGACTTGACAACACTATTGGTTAGGGTTATACCAAGTAGGGAGAGTCATCAAAACAACTTGAACAAAAGAATGCCTCTTAAAATCCAAGGCCAAAGAATCTCTCATGCTATCATTTTGGAAAACTAGGTCACACATCAAATGTCTACAAAAGCAAAGAAAAAGGTATTCCTAAATATACTCATAAATTTTATGGTTATTGATATAACTTGATAAGTATGGACATCAAGCACATGAGTGTATATAGAAGATGAATAAGTTATCTAAGAAAAACTATATGGAAAATAACTTTCACACTTGCAACATGCATGGACATATATCATAGGAATGAAAGACAAAGATGAAACAAGTCTGGAAACCAAAATGACAAAGTAAGACATATCAACCAAGAAGACAAGGTAATGCATATACTTGGGATTACAACACTTGGGCTAGTTGTACAACATGTGGTAGATATGGTCATATTGTAGATAATTGCATGAGAATGCACCCGAGAGGAAGATCTTGAAATTAGAAAAATTCTAGAATGGCATGTCTACACTATCATAGGGTCGGCCATTTAAGCAAAGACTACAGAGACCAAGCACCAAAACTAAGTATTCATGTAAGTGAGAATATAATTGAAGGAATCATGAGGATAAGGAACCAAATATGGAGAAGAGAAACAAATGACAATGATGGAACAAGCACAATAGTTGGTGACACCTCATCCTTTGGATTAGGTGATCTCACCACCTCCACCTAAGAAAAACAAGTAATTATGGAACAAAATTTCAATCGGTTATATCTTACAATAGTTCCTTATATCTATTGTATGAATACCATATCAACATGAATTAAGAAGCACTAGGGTTTATATGTTATTGACTTGAAATGAACATAGTCGATTAAGCTAGACCAAGTAAGAAATTTTGAGTCAGTGAAAGTGTTAGAGACAACTGAGGTGCATATTCAACTAATAATTGATAGTGTTCACCAAGCTGAAGTATCTATTGAGTTAAATGAGTGATTTTATTATTGATCGAGTAGTAGCTGGCAAAGAATTTAATGCACCACATGTAAGCTGAACAAGGTTTTTGGCTATAAATACATAGGAAATGAATTCATTTGATCATATTACATTCAAGAGTGAACCAAAGAAAAATGGAGTGAAGATCGAGCAACTTGTTTCTAAGATTTCAAGAATATTTGAGCATTTTAGAGAGCATTTGGAAGCAATTCAAGAAGTCAAAGAAGTAACTAGGCAACTAGTGCAAAGATTTTCAAAAGCCCTAATTTACAGCCATGATGGTGATGAACTACAACTGACTTAGAACCTAATTGAAGATCCGTGATTAGAGATCACCGAGTTGTTGATTAGATATGTAATATGATTAAGTCAGTAATATGTTGTCATTGATGTCAACTAGTATGACAACACTTATCTTGTAAGTTACAATAACTAAACATCTGTAGAAAAGGATTAAAAGAGATGAAGAATAGAAATATCTACATGAGGAAGATGTATATGATAGGTGAGGATAAGGAATACATTGGGTAACTTGTTGATGAGTCTATAACCTTATGTTCTTGACTTGATTATGTTTCATTCATCTATGATGAGGAAAAGAGATGAAAGACACAAGGTAGTGTGGTCAGTTGATGAACCATTACAGTATACACCGAGCAGTGTAGTGTATACCAAGCATAGTATAAATTGAGCTTGTGTTCACCAACACATTTCTTTGTTAACTGAACAAGAGAAAAGGAACTAAATGATTAGTTTAGCTGACTAGGATTGATGAGTTGTACAGTACCACAAAATTAGAGATGGAGATAATGTTTGTTATGAAGATAAATGGCTAGCATAATTTGAGGAAGATCTAAATGATGGAATCAAAATGTGTTACTAGCACATCAACCGAGAAAGGTTTAAGTGGCAAAATGGATGAAGGAGAATAAGTGGAAAAATATTGTGGAGGAGAAGAAAATGGTTTACTTGTCTATTTAAGAGACTAGGGTTTCTTTATCAAACTCATGTCGAAGGAGACTGCAAAATTATCACATGAACAAGTTTCATGTATGCCTGATCAAACTAGTTAAGGAGAACCAAACTATAGAGTTTACCGAGCATCAGAAAGATATTACCAAGCGACAGTAAGTCATTGATTATTGTTGATACATAATTGATATATTGATCAGAGGATTTGAATGAGCTTAGCATAGATCTGATAATTTGTAATTAAAGTTGTATTGTAATCATATCACCTACTGTTACATTTTAACCATTGTAAATAGATAAATCTCTTAATTGAGTGGACTTGAAAGTCTTGTAATGTCATTCATAGAATATACATTTGTTATCTTATCAACCCCATAGTGAATGCTGGTTGGACGATAATAGTTGGTCTAAAATCCTCTAACAAGGTCACACCTCACAGTGTATTTGTAACCTTTAATAGGGTTGGGTCTTCACTGACCCCACTTTAGAAGAGTGAATAATTTTTGGGTTGCCAGTCCCAGGTGGTTTTTCCCTTCACAAGGTTTCCATGTTAAATCTTTTGTGTTATGTGTTCATTGTGGTGATTGTTTGTTATCATACTTTACATATTGCATGTTGGATTTGATCGGTAATCATTATATGTTATTAACTGGTAATCGGTAAAAGCATAGATAGTATAGTATTGTATGTTATTGAGCTGCAAAAGTTTAAGTAAATTGTTTTGGATTATACATTTTGATTTGGGACCATGGATAACTGATTCACCCCCCTCTCAGTTATTCTAACAATTGGTATCAGAGCTTTGGTTGCTTGGAATAGAGTTTTAAGGACTTCAGCACAAAGGTCTCAAAATGTTTAAGAGGGAAGTACCAAAGTTAAACAAAGATAACTTCACAATATGGCAAAGTCGAATGAAGCTGTATATATCCAAAATTTTCCTAGATCTGATGGAGAATGGATACCTTGCACCGCCCACTGGTCCCTTGACCCTTGATCAACTAAGAGACATGCATGAACATAATGTTACTATGATGGAGATTGCTATTGCCTATTCAAATGCTGAATTTGAAGACATCAAGGACTGTACTACTGCTAAGCAGATGTGGGATAAACTTGCTCAAGTTTATAGTGGTGATGTGAATTTCAAGAGAGCAAGAGTTGAAAGCTTAAGAGGAAGATTTGATGACATGAAGATGAAAGAAGGTGAAAACATTGTGTAGTACACAAATAGGATAAAGGAGGTAGTTCATGCTATTAGAGCATCAGATGGAGTTATTGATGAAGACACTGTGGTAAGAAAAATTCTAAGGACCTTATTGCCTATCTATGCCATCAAAATATCTACAATTCATGAAAATAGGTTAGCACCTAACAACACACTCACTCTTGATAATTTGATCAGAAAGCTTACAACATTTGAACTGAACACTTATGATAATAGTGTTGTACTAAATGTTGAATCTGCTTTTATGTCTTTTCTAAAGATTGGTAAGTCTAGTAGCAAAAATAAGAATGATGATAGTGATAGCAATACTGAGGATGAGCTTGATGAACTTGAAGCTCTTATGGCCAGGAGGTTTCCTAAAGGAAAAGGAAGATATAGAGGAAAATTACCTTTAGCATGCTTTAATTGTAAAGAGGTTGGTCATATTGCTGCTAGATGTCCACACAAGAAAGATGATGAAAGAACCAAAGACTGATCTAAAGGAAGCTATGGGAGAAGAAAAAATAAAGGCTACTGACACTACAATAGAGACAACTGAGACAATAATGATAAAGGCAAGAAGGTATGCTACATTACCGAGGAAGAAGATATCATTGATACCAACACTGATGATGATGTGGAGATAGTATTTGTGATAATGAAGGATGATTTGAAAGAAGATGAAAGGTATGTAGAGACAACACTTATCTCTAAGGTTAATAAAAATGATACATGGATCATAGATAGTGGCTGTACACATCACATGACTAGTGATGAAGAAAATTTTGATTATCTTGAAGAATACAACAAAGGATTTGTAAGAATGGGTAATGATGCACCCTATATGGTAAGAGGTAAAGGATCCTTGATGATAAATGATAGATTAAAATGTGAAACTTCTTATTGGGTAAAAGGATTAAACTATAATTTGCTAAGTGTGGCACAGCTGAACAATTCAAGCCACCGAGTTTCTTTTGAGAGAAAAAAGGTGAAGATATATGATGATGGAGGAAGACTTGTTGGAACTGGTACACAATCCAAAGATAATCTATTTTATCTTGATAATTATCAATCTTCTTGTTTAATGATGAAAGATGAAGATGCATGGTTGTGGCATAAAAGGTTATGTCATGTAAATTTTGATAACATGATTAAGATCAGTAAAAAGAAAAGAGTTAGAGGTTTGCCTAACTTATCTAAGCCTGATCATATTATGTGTCATGAATGTCAGAAAGGTAAAATGACTAAATCTAGTTTCAAAAGAAAATATTATTCAACAAAGAAAATACTTGAGTTAGTGCATACTGACCTATGTGGTCCTATGAAAACTCAAAGTTACTATGGAGATAGATATTTTATTCTTTTTGTTGATGATTATACTAGGTTGATGACTGTCATGTTCTTGAAAGAAAAATATGAGGCATTCAAGATGTTCAAGTGGTATAAAGAAAAAGTAGAAAAAGAGACTGGTAAAGAATTGAAATGCTTAAGATCTAATAGAGGAGGTTAATTTATCTCTGATGAATTTACTAATTTTTGTAATGAGCATGGTATTAACAGACAAGTCTCTACACCAAGGACACCTCAGCAGAATGACATTGCTGAAAGAAGAAATAGGTCAATTGTTGACTGTGCAAGGACATTAATGATAAAAAAGAATGTTGCTCAGACATACTGGAGAGAAGCTGTTAGCACTATTTTTTATGTGCTAAACTAAGTACGACTGAAGGACACTAACAAGACACCCTATGAGTTATGGTTTGGACACAAACCCACTTTAAGTTATTTCAAGATTTTTGGAAGAAAATTTTTTATTCTGAAAGATGAAATAAATGGAAAGTCTGACTCAAAAGGTGATGAAGGGATATTTCTAGGATATTCCAGTAAAAGTAAAGCATACAAGTGTTTGAACAGAGTCACTAATAAAATGATTGAAAGTACTAATGTTTGATTTGCTGAGTTTGATGATAAGAATACAAAGGAAAGAAGAAAGGAAGCAGAAGACTATGGTAGATTCACTTACATTGAACAACCTAAGTATCAACCGAAGTGGCAGACTATTTCTGTCAGTCAGCAGGAAAACAATACCGAGGAACTAGAAAGAGAAATCGATGAGAAGAAAGGACCTACCAAGCAAGCAAATGAACCTGCACAGGATGACCAAGAAAGAAGAGATCAAATACTAGCAATATTTGTTAGAAGACATCATCCTGAGACACAAATCATTGGAGATAGAAAAGCTAGCATGCAAACAAGGAGTAAAACAAGACAAGGTACATGTCTAGTTTGTGAATATGAACCGAAGAATGTAAAAGTTGAATTAGAAAATGATGAATGGGTAAATGAAATGAAAGAGGAAATAGAACAAATAGAGAAGAACAAAACCTAGACCTAAAAATAAGAATGTTATTGTTACTAAGTGGATATTCAGAAACAAGAAAAATGAGAATGGAGAGGTAACAAGAAATAAAGCTAGATTAGTATGCAAGGGATGTGCACAGGAGGAAGGCATAGATTATGGTGAAACATTTGCACCTGTTGCTAGAGTAGGAGTCAGAATGTTACTTGCATATGCTACTCACAAAAAGTTCAAAGTTTACCAAATGGATGTCAAATCAGCTTTTTTGAATGGAATACTTGAAGAAGAAGTCTACATAGAACAACCTGAAGGGTTCGTGGATCCATAAAACAAAGATATGGTATGAAGATTACATAAAGCTTTGTGTGGTTTGAAGAAAGCACCTAGAGCTTGGTATGAGAGGCTACATACTTATTTGTTAAGTATTGGATTTGTTAGAAAAAGTGAGAACAACAATTTGTATATGAAAGGAGATACCGATGATACTATTCTTATTGCTGAAATATTTGTGGATGACATAATATTTGGAGGACAAGATCAAATTTGTAAGTCATTTTCTAATGAAATGAGAAGTGAATTTGAAATATCTATGTTTGGAGAGATTAAGTTCTTTCTAGGACTACAAGTGATTCAGTAGGATGATGGTATATTCATCACACAATCCAAATATATCAAGGAAGTATTGAAGACATTTGGCATGGAAGATGCTAAACCTATGGGAACACTAATGGCTACTAGATGTAAACTGAATAAGGAAGATAAAACTACAGAGGTGAACTAGACACTGTACCAATCTATGATTGGTAAATTAATGTATGTAGTGCATAGTAGACTAGACATAGCACATGTTGTGGGAATTGTTGCAAGATTTTTTGCAAACCATAGAGAGTCACACATGGTTGCTACAAATAGAATCTTAAGATACTTGAAGAAAATAGAAGATTATGGATTATGGTATCCTAAGGAAGGAAAATTTGAACTCAAATTCTATACTGACACTGATTGGGCTTGAAATGTGGATGACAGAAAAAATACCACTGGAGGAGCATTTTTCTTTGGTGAAAGACTTGTTACATGGACAAGTAAGAAGTAGGCTTGCATTTCTCAGTCTATAGCTGAAGCAAAATATGTTGTTGCTGCTACAAACTGTTCAAATATTGCATATATTAAGCAAGTGTTGGAAGGTATGAATGAGATAATCACTGAGCCAATGATTATATATTGTGATAACACTAGTGCTATTAATATTTCAAAGAATATAGTGATGCATTATAAAATAAAGAATATATTTATTAAGTATCACTACTTAAGAGAACAAGTATAGGAGAAGCAAGTTAAGTTATAATTTGTTACATCTAAAGAACAACTTGTAGACATATTTATAAAGCCTCTACCAAAGGATACAGTTGAATACTTGAGGACTAGACTTGGGGTCCGTCACCTATCTATTGGTCACTAATGTGATCTGGATGTTGCATTAGCCTAATCTTATCAAAAGATCATTCATGTTGAAGTAGCATAGTTCACACTTTGGATCATGTCTAAGGTTGTGAAAATTTTGGAGAACTGGATCAGATTGGCATATCAGTATACAGAGATATAGAGACTGCACTAGACAATAGAGGGTTCAATGGATATTATAGAGTTGTATGTTTATTTGTTTCTTTTGGAATTGTTGTCAAAGGGAGAGATAAACAATATGAAATAATATGCACCAATGAGAACACTGAAACATCTATCTAAGGGAGAGACAAACTAAAAGAAAGGGAGAGCACTGAAGATCAGATATTGAGAACAAAAGAAGGAATCCAAGAGCTAAAAAGATCATATCTGTAGAATGTCAAAGCTGCATTGGTAATGTTGTTGAGTAACATAGTGATTAAAGATATTAAGCTAGGGAGAGCTTGTACAACATTTGTTCACAAAGTTGTAGAATACATCTTTGGTATGTGTATGGTATATTTCATATTACTTGAGTTGCCATCAATGCCAAAGGGAGAGATTGATGAACTACAACTGATTTAGAACCTAATTGAAGATCTGTGATTAGAGATTACCAAGTTGTTGATTAGATATGTAATATGATTAAGTCAATAATATGTTGTCATTGATGTCAACTAGTTTGACAACACTTATCTTGTAAGTTACAATACCTAAACATCTATAGAAAAGGAGTTAAAGAGATGAAGAATAAAAATATCTACATGAGGAAGATGTATATGATAGATGAGGATAAGGAATACATTGTGTGATCTGAAACATTGATGCTAAAAATACGCACACAATCGAATCCAAAAATTCATAAATGTATTACTAATGGATTGTGGAAATCTAATGTTGTTAATTGGGTAACTTTTTGATGAGTCTATGACCTTATGTTATTGACTTGATTATGTTTCATTCATCTATGATGAGGAAAAGAGTTGAAAGACACAAGGCAGTGTGGTCGATTGATGAACCATTATAGTATACACTGAGCAGTGTAGTGTATACCGAGCATAGTATAAATTGAGATTGTGTTCACTGACACATTTCTTTGTTAACTGAGTAGGAGAAAAGGAACTAAATGATTAGTTTAGCTGACTAGGATTGATGAGCTATAAAGTACCTTGAAATCAGAGATGGAGATAATGTTTGTTATGAAGATCAATGATAGCATAATTCAAGGAAGATCTAAAGGATGAAATCAAAATGTGTTATTGGCACATTAGCCAAGAAAGGTTTAAGTGGAAAAATGGACAAAGGAGAATAAGAAGAAAAATCTTGTGGAGGAGAAGAAAATGGTTTACTTGTCTATTTAAGAGACTAGGGTTTCTTTATGAAACTCATGTTGGAAGAAGGAGACTAAAAAATTATTGCATGAACAAGTTTCATGTATGCCTCATCAAACCTTTTAAGGAGAACTAAACTACAGAGTTTACCGAGCATCAGAAAGCTATTACCGAGTGACATTAAGTCATTGATTATTATTGATACAGAATTGATATATTGATCAGAGGATTTGAATGAGCTTAACATAGATCTGATAATCTACAATTGAAGTTGTCTTGTAATTAGATCACCTACTGTTACATTTTAACCATTGTAAATAGATAAATCTCTTCATCGAGTGGACTTGAAAGTCTTGTAATGTCATTCATAGAATGTACATTTGTTATCCTATCAACCCCATAGTGAATGTTGATTGGATGATAACAGTTGGTCTAAAATCCTCTAACAAGGTCACACCTCACAATGTGTTTGTAACCTTTAATAGGGTTGGGTCTTCACCAACCTCACTTCAGAAGAGTGAACAATTTTTAGGTTGTTGGTCCCAGGTGGTTTTTCCCTTCACAGGGTTTCCACATTAAATATTTTGTGTTATGTGTTCATTGTGGTGATTGTTTATTATCATAATTTACATATTGCATGTTTGATTTTATCGGTAATCATTATATGTTATTGACTGGTAATCGGTAAAAGCACAGACAATATAGTATTGTATGTTACTGAGCTGTAGAAGTATAAGTAAATTGTTTTGGATTATACATTTTGATTTGGGACTATGGATAACTGATTCACCCCCTCTCAATTATTCTAATCGATGGCATAATCTTTACAATCTATTCAATCTAAGGAAGATAAGGGGAAGAAGGTATCATTAATCAAGAACTCAAATTGCATAGAACCTAACTAAAACTTCTTCTGAAAGTGGCTACACAACTTGATGACAAAGGAACATTTTATATGATACCACCCAGGGTTCTGTTGGTGAATGACATAAGGTCATACATAAATCACAAAATGAATGAGATTGATGACTTCAAGCTATAGGCTACTTACCAAGAGCTTTGCATTGATGGAAAACCAAAGGATGCGCACAAACACTTGGAGGTAAAAGGGTTAACCAACTCATTGCATCTTCTAAATGAATTTAAAATGGAATGGATAAGGATTGTACTTAGTTGAGTACACAAAGGGAAGATGTGATTGGATGAACCAATGAAGATTTCTAAGGATTTCATACATGTGGTTAGCAGGTATCCAACAAATGACAAGGTGAAAGCCTTAAGACACCCACTGAAGGTCAAGATTGAAAAGATAACATGAGAAGAATGGGACAGTGACGACATGATGAATAACATGATATGAAACCCTGAGATAAGATTTGGCACTTATGTTATTGCTTACAAAATATTTCAGTCGAGTAGACCAAACATGGTTGCATATGGAGTTGTCGACATCATGCACAAAATTGTGAAAAAGGGTTTGCAAATCAACTTAGCCAAGTTAATGTTGAGACAACTAGAAGAAAATATGTGGACCATCAGAGTCACAAGATTAAATACTTGCAAATTTTGTTCACTATTTGTATGTCCATTTTTCTATCTCCAAAACTATTTTTCTTCAGTTGCTAATGTTGAATGGGATGGAAACCAGCTAGTTATAATGCAAGTTAGTGAATTCAATAGCAACCTAGACAAGAATTTAGAGCTGGTTATGGAAGATTATTTTAGAAAATTCAAGGAAAAAATGTAGAAAAGATCTTGGATTCTGGCATAGCTAGTTGAAAAATATAAGGATGATATTTTGTTTTTGGTGGACACTTATTAATGTTGTTGAACCAAGAACAGCTTGGGTAACTCCCATGGACTATGAAATTGATATTGATCGAGCCACCAAATCAATAAAGGCTTTACTTTCTAAGCCTAAGAACTTGTTAGAATAACTAAGAGGGGGGGGTGAATCAGTTAGATAAATTACCCATTAGTCCCAATTACAAAATGTATCCCTTTAAACAAATTCAACAAATTTTTGCAGCTCGGTAACATAAAATACTCAACTGTCTATGTATTTACCAATTACCAGTCAATTACTCATAGTGATTACCGACCAAATCAAATATGCAATATGTAAAGTATGATAATGAATCAATCACCACATAAACACATAACACAAATATTTAACGTGGAAACCTTATTATGAGAAAAACCACCTATGACCAGTAACCCAAAATTATTTTCACTCTTTTGAAGTGAGGTCGATGAAGAGCCAACCTTGTTAAAGGTTACAAACACATTGTTAGGTGTAACCTTGTTAGAGGATTTAAGACTAATAGTTATCATTCAACCAACATTCACTATGGGGTTGATAGGATAACAATGTACATTCATTGAATGACATGGGGTATATCATAAGACAGTTAAGTCCACTCGGTTAAGAGATTTTTCTATATCAATGGTTAAATTGAAATAGTAATTGATCTGATTAAAATACAACTCAATTTGCATATGTTTAGATCTATTCTAAGCCCATACAAATCCTCTAATCAATATATAAATTCACTTCTTGAACTTACTTTACTTGGTAATAGCTCTCTAACGCTTGGTACTGTTCTCCAGTTCGGTGCTTCTTCAACCAGTCTAATTAGGCATGCATGAAACTATATTCATGTGATATCTCTATAGTCTTCTATCTTCCAGCATTGTTTCATAAAGAAACTCATATCTCTTATATAGACAGATAAATTGTTTTCATATCAACCATCATATTTTGCCACTTAATCTCCTTCACTAATTTTTCTAGTTTAACCTCCCTCAGTAGATGTGTCAATAAAACATTTCACTTTCACCCTTTAGATCTTCTTCAAATTTTGTCAGTCATGGATCTTGTAACAAACTTTATCCTTAACCTCAAAATCATAACAATTCTAGCTCATCAATTTATGTAGGCTAAACTTAAACATTTAGTACTTTCATCCATACTTAGTTAATGAAGAAATGCATCAGTGAACACAAGCTTGATTAATACTATCACTCGATATACACTGCATTGGCTCAGTGTATACTGAAGTGCTTCATTTACTAACCACACTGCTTTGTTAAGATTTGCTTCCTTCTTCAAAATAGATTAATGCAACATAATCAAGTCAACCATATGAAGTCATGGACTCATCAATTAGTTACCCAAAGTATTCCTTATCCTCATCTATCATATCCATCTTCCTCCATGTAGATATCTTAGTTCTTCATCTTTTCTCTCCTCTTTACAAATGTTTAGATGTTTGCAACTATCATGATAAATACTGTCAAAACTAGTTGACATCAATGATAACAAAATGACTGATTTAATTATCTTACATATCATTCTAGTACTCAGTGATCTCTAATCACTGATCTTCAAATCATTCAGGTATTTGATTAGTTGTAGTCCATCAATCTCTCCCTTTAGCATTGATGGAAACTCAAGAAATATGAAATATACCATACACATACCAAACATGTATTCTACAACTACGTAAGAAAATGTTGTAGCTTGGTAAGCTCTCCCTAGCTTGATATTTAATATGTTTAATCACTATGTTACATGACATCATTTACAAGTGCAGACTTTCCTTTGCAAATTTGATCTTTTTAGCTCTCGGATTCCTTCTATTCTCAGCAACAAATCTTCAAAACTCTCCCTGACTTTCTCAGATTATCTCTTCCTTAGATAGATGTTCCATTGATCTCTTGGTTTTTCATATTTTTTATCTCTCCCTTTGATAGAAATGCTAAAGAAAACATAAAACATATAGCTCTGCAATAGCCAAGTGAGTTTCTATTGTTCGATGTAGACAATGTATCTTGGTATACTGATATGCAAATCTTTGTTCTAGTTCCTTGAATCTTTCACAACCTTAGACAAAATCCAAAGTGTGAGCTATGTTGCATCAACATGAATGGTCTTCTAATAATATTAGGCTAATGCAACCTCCAGATAACATTAGTGACCGGTAGACAGGAGATGAACCCCACGTTTAGTCCTCAAGTATTCAAAAGTGTCCTTTGATAGAGGCTTGGTAAAAATATCAGCAAGTTGCTCTTTTGATGTAACATATTCCAATTTGACTGGCTTCTCCTATACTTGTTCTCTTAAGTAGTGATACTTAATAGAAATATGCTTGGTCTTTGAGTGCATTACAGGATTCTTAGAAATATTTATTGCACTACTATTGTCACAGTATATAATCACTGGCTCAATGATTACCTCATTCATCCCTTCCAACACTTTCTTGATATTTTCAATGTTTGAACAATTTGTAGCAGCAACAACATATTCTTCTTCAATAGTAGACTAAGAAATACAAGGTTGTTTCTTACTTGTCTAGGTAACAAGTCTTTCACTAAAAAAAAATGCTCCTCTAGTTGTGCACTCTTTCTATCATCTATATTCCCAGCCCAATCTACATCAGTGTAGACTCTTAGTTCAAACTTCCCTTCCTTAGGATACCATAAACCATATTCCTTTGCTTTCTTCAGGTATCTTAAGATTATTTTTACTGCAATCATATGTGAATCCTTTGGATTGGCAAAAAATCTAACAATAATCCCCACTGCATGTGCAATATTTGGCCTATTGTGTACTACATACATCAATTTATCAATCATAGATTGGGACAATGTCTAGTTTACCTCTGTAGATTCATCATCTTTCGTTAATTTGTAGATCCAGCTGGTTTAGCATCTTCCATGTGAAATATTCTCAATACTTCCTTTATGTACTTTGATTGTGTGATGAAAATTCCATCGTTCTGCTAAATAACCTATAAGCCTAGAAAGAACTTAATCTCTCCAAACATAGACATTTTAAATTCTTTTCTCATCTCATCATAAAATGATTTACAAATATGATCTTGTCCTCCAAAAATTATATCATCCATAAATATTTCAGCAATCAAAATAGTATCATCTGATCCTCCTTTCATATTAAAATTATTGTTTTCACTAGCTCTCACAAAACCAATACTTAAAAGATAAGTATGCAACCTTTCATACCAGGCTCTAGGTTCTTTATTTAAACCATATAAAGCTTTGTGTAGTCTACATACCATGTCTTTTTGATTTGGATCAACAAACCATTCTGGTTGTTCTATGTAGACCTCCTCTTCTAGTATCCCATTTAGAAAAGAAAACTTAACATCCATTTGATAGACTTTAAACTTTTTATGTGTAGCATATGCAAGTAACATGCAAACTCCTAATCTAGCAATAGGTACAAACTTTTCACCATAATCAATAGCTTCCTCCTATGCATATCCCTTGCAAACTAGTCTAGCTTTATTCCTTGTAACCTCTCCATTCTCATTCAGCTTATTTCTGAAAATCCATTTAGTACTGATAACATTCTTATGTTTTGGCCTAGGTACTAAAGTCCATGTCTTGTTTTTCTCTATCTGTTCTATCTCTTCATTCATTGCTTTTATCCATTCATCATTTTCTAGTGCAACCTTAATATTTTTTAGTTCAAACTCACAAACTAAGCATGTACCTTGTCTTAACTTACTTCTTGTTAGCATGCCATCTCTCTTATCTCTAATGATTTGATTCTCAGGATGATTTCTTCTAACAAATCATGCTAGCACTTGATCTCTTCTTTGTTGTTCATCTTGTTCAGGCTCATTTCCTTGCTTGGTAGCTTCTTCTCGATCCTCGATTTCCCTTTGTTGTTCTTCGGTGTTCTTTTCCTGATGCTTGGTTGACTCAGCTTGTGGCTTTGTTAGGTACTCTAGATGCTCAATGTAAGTGAATCTACCATAGTCTTCTAGCTCCTTAGTACTTTCTTCACCATTTTTATCATCAAATGCATCAACTCTGACATTAGCACTTTCAATCATCTTATTAGTAACCTTATTCAGAAACTTGTAAGCTTTTCTTTTAGTAGAATATCCAAGAACTATTCCCTCATCCCCTTTTTAATCAAATTTCCCATTCCTATCATCTTTTAGAATAAAACATTTGCTACCAAAAATTTGGAAGTAACTTATAGTCAATTTGGGACTAAACCATAACTTGTAGAGTTTTTTGTTTATCTTTCTTCAATTGTACTTGGTTCAAAACATATACAGTTGTGCTAACTACCTCTCTCTAGTATGTTTGAGCAACATTCTTTTCTATCATTAGTGTCCTTGCACAATCAACAATTGATTTGTTTCTCCTTTTAGCAATCCCATTCTGGCAAGGTGTTCTCAGAGCATAAACATGTCCTTTTATGCCATGCTCATTATAATAGTTAGTGAATTCATAAGAAATAAACTCACCACCTCTATCAGATCTCAAGCATTTTAGTTCTTTCCTAGTTTCTTTCTCTACTTTTTCTTGGCACTGTTTAAACATCTTAAATTCCTTAGATTTCTCCTTCAAAAACATTACAGTCATTAATCTAGTGTAACCATCAACAAACAGAATGAAATATCTATCTCCATAGTAGCTCTGAGTTCTCATGGGACCACATAGCTTGGTGTGAACTAATTCCAAGATTCTCTTTGTTGAATAGTCTTTACTCTTAAAACTAGATTTTGTCATTTTTCCTTTTTGACATTCATGACACATAACATGATCAGGCTTTTCTGGGCTAGGCAAACCTCTAACCTTTTTCTTTCTACTAATCTTATTCATGTTATCAAAATTTACATGACATAACCTTTTTATGCCATAACCATGCATCCTCATGTTTCATCAGTAAATAGGAAATCTCAACATTGTCAAGATAAAACAAGTTACCTTTGGATTGTGCTCCTATTCCAAAAAGCTTTCCTCCATCATCAAATATCTTTACCTTCTTGCTCTCAAAAGCTACTCAGTGACCTGAGTTGTTAAGTTGTGCCACACTTATAAAATTGTAATTTAGTCCTTCTACCCAATAAGCATTATCACATTTGATTTTATCATTTATAGTAAAGATCCTTTTCCTCTAACCATACATGGTGTATCATTACCCATTTTTATAGAACCTCCATTATATTGCTCAAGATGATCAAATTTTTCTTCATCACCAGTCATGTGATGTGTGCAGCCACTATCAATGATCCATGTATCATTTTTATTAACTTTAGAAATGATTGTTGTCTCCACATGCCTTTCTTCTTCCTCAGAATCATCCTTCATCGCAACAAATACTACTTCAACATCATCATCTATGTCAGTATTAGTATCATTCTCTTCAGAAATGTAACATACCTTTTTTCCCTTATCATTTTTGTCTTGGTTATCTCTATTGTAGTGTCAGTAACTTCTGTTGTTTCTCCTCCCATAGCTTCCTTCACCAGATCGATCTTTGTTTCTATCATATTATTTCCTATTCGAGCATCTAGCAATAATATGGCTAACTTCTTTGTAGTTAAAACATGCCAAAGGTAATTTACCCTTATATCTACCCTTACCTTTAGGTAATATCCTACCCATAAGAGCTTCAAGTTCATCAAGCGCATCATCAATATTACTGTCACTATCATCCCTATTATGTCTACTGCTATACTTATCGATCTTCAGAGAAGACATGAAAGTAGACTCAACAGATGGTACAATACTATTATCAAAATTGTTCAACTCAAAAGTTGTTAGCTTACCAATTAGACTATCAAGAGTAAGAGTGTTGCTAGGTGCAGATCTCATTTCATGTATAACTGATATTCTGATTGCATAAGCTAGAAAAAAGGTCCTTAGAATTTTTCTTACCACTGTATCTTCATCAATGACACCACCAGATCCTCTGAAAGCATTGACTACCTCCTTTATTTAGTTCATATACTGTACTATATTCTCTCCTTATTTCATTTTCATATCATCAAACCTACCTCTTAGGCTTTTAGCTCGGGCTCTCTTGACATAAACATCACCACCATAAACTTGAGAAAGTTTGTCCCACATTTCCTTTAAAGTAATGTAGTCTTTGACATCCTCAAATTCAACATCTGATAGAGGAGTAACAATCTCTATCATAGTCATGTTGTGTTCATGTTGATACTTGAGTTGATCAAGAGTCAAAGGTCCAGTCGGTGGCTGTAAGTAGCCATTCTCAAGTAGATGTAAGGTAGAATCTCCGATTCTAGATATATAAAGTTTCATTCAACTTTTCCATATGGTAAAATTGTCCTTGTTCAGCTTCGACACTTCCCTCTTATACATTTTGTGATCTTTCTATTGAAGTCCTTAAAACTCTATTCCAAGAAACCAATGCTCTGATACCAATTGTTAGAATAACTGAGTGGGGGTGAATCAGTTATATCAATTATCCAATAGTCCCAGTTACAAAATGTATCCCTTTAAACAAATTCAACAAATTTCTATAGCTTGGTAACATAAAATACTAAACTATTTGTGCATTTACCAATTACCAGTCAATTACTCATAGTGATTATCAACCAAATCAAATATGTAATATGTAAAGTATGACAATGAATCAATCACCACATAAACACATAACACAAAGATTTAATGTGGAAACCCTGTTAAGGGAAAAACCACCTGGGACCGGTAACCCAAAGTAATTTTCACTCTTCTGAAGTGAGCTTGGTGAAGAGACAACCTTGTTAAAGGTTACAAACATGTTGTTAGGTGTGACCTTTTTAGAGGATTTAAGACTAACAGTTATTGTTCAACTAGCATTCACTATGGGTTTGATAGGATAACAATGTATATTAATTGAATGACATGGGATATATCATAAGATGCTTAAGTCCACTTGGTTAAGATATTTTTCTGTATCAATGGTTAAACTGAAATAGTAATTGATCCAATTATAATACAACTTAATTTGTAGATGTTCAAATCTATTCTCAGCCCATACAAATCCTCTGATCAATATATCAATTCACTTCTTCAACTTACTTTACTCGATAATAGCTCTCTGACACTCAGTACTGTTCTCGAGTTTGGTTCTTCTTCAACCAGTCTGATTAGACATGCATGAAACTATATTCACATGATATATTTGTAGTCTTCTATCTTCTAGCATCATTTCATAAAGAAACTCATATCTCTTATATAGATAGATAAATCATTTTCATATCAACCATTAGATTTTTCCACTTAATCTCCTTCACTAATTTTACTGCTTTAACCTCCCTCAATAGATGTGTCAATAATATGT
Source organism: Chamaecyparis obtusa (assembly GCA_027943335.1). Lineage (NCBI taxonomy): Eukaryota > Viridiplantae > Streptophyta > Pinopsida > Cupressales > Cupressaceae > Chamaecyparis > Chamaecyparis obtusa. The sequence goes on from BSBK01002270.1 coordinate 268,455, forward strand.
TTCACTTTATTCCTTTATATCTTCTTCAAATTTTTTCAGTCATGGATCTTGTAACAAACTTTATCCTTAACCTCAAAATCATAACAATTCTACCTCATCATTTTCTGTCAGCTAAACTTAAACATTTAGTACTTTCATCCATATTCAGTTAATGAAGAAATGTGTAAGTGAAAACAAGCTCAGTTAATACTATCGCTCAATATACATTACACTGGCTTGGTGTTTACTAAAGTGCTTCATTTATCGACCACACTACTTTGTTAAGATTTTCTTCCTTCTTCAAAATAGATTAATGCAACATAATCAAGTCAACCATATGAAGTCATAGACTCATCAATGAGTTACCCAAAGTATTCCTTATCCTCATCTATCATATCCATCTTCCTCCATGTAGATATCTTAGTTCTTCATCTTTTGTCTCCTCTTTACAGATGTTTAGATGTTTGCAACTATCATGATAAATAATGTCAAAACTAGTTGACATCAATGACAACAAAATGACTGTTTAATTATCTTACATATCATTCTAGTACTCAGTGATATCTAATCATTGATCTTCAAATTATTTAGGTATTCAATTAGTTGTAGTCAATTAGAACAAATATTCCACATGGTTCGGAACATATGAAGAAGCCAAATCAAGAATAAAGATGGGACTAGTAGTAGAAAAGATGGGAAGGAAGAAGGATAAAATGGTAAAATCTTTGAAGAAATAATTCAGTGTCAGAGATGAAGAAGCTAAGAAATTGGTTGAAGAGGAAATCAAGGAACATGTATAAGTCAGTGAAGATGATGATGAAAAGGCCATTGAGTCTAATGAAGAAGAACAAGAAGAGCAACCAAGGACTTAAAATGAAATAGGTAAGCAGGTTGACACTTCAACCCGAACAAGGACAAGATAAAAAATTGGTAATACACCACCTCTGAAGAAAGGTGTAACAAAAATAATAAGACCAACACTAACTCACACTTATCAAAAAAAGTGAGGATCAAAAGCTTCTACCGAGCTCCCTAAATCGAAAAGGAGAAGAAAACTAATAAGAGGAAAAGATGACATAGATTTAGAAGATGAAGATAATGATCAATTTTGAGTTGCAATAAATAAAGGACCTTAAACTATTGATGAAGTAGCATAAGGTATAAATAAGATAGGAAGACTCAATACTCCTAAGCTTAACATGTATTCCAACCTGAGCACCGAAGATCAAGATAAGCTAGAGGAAGCTATTATAGGTATGATGATTAATTTTAAACGAGTTCCAATTGAATTTTCAAGTAGCATACCAAAGGATTTGTATGACAAAGTGTCTACAAAATGGACATATTCTCTTTAGACTGAGAAGAGAATGATAGAAAGGTCTCTAATTTTGGCAAAACCTTATTTCTCTATCCCTAAGATTGATGCTACCTTGCAAAAATTTTCAGGTAATTTTTTTATGAAGGCAAGAGAATTTAATATTTTAAAAGGTAAAATAGAAGAGGTAGATGAAGAAAGTAGCAAAATATGGACTAAAAATATAAGTCCATTAGAGAAAACTAAGGCAACTGTACCTATAGTTGACACCGAACAATATCTACCGAGCTCACAAGAAGATATATTGATAGATGTTGAGGATGAACCAATTCACATCTTCGATATTGAGCAGCCTAGGGAGGAAAGATATGTAGAAGACTTCATCACTTTTTCTTAGAATGTCATGGAAGGTATTCTAGAGATGCTGACAACATTAGGGGAAGAAGAATTTTTGATTGAAGATATCATAGGAGGATACCCCGATGAGTAAGTAAAGGAAGATGAAATAATAACTTCTGCTACTGAGAACCTTGGAGAAGAAGAAGTAACTGAGGTAGCAAGAGAAATGGTACCAGGTAATTTTCCTATTTTGGTACAAGCTATAGACATAGATACTAAGAAATAAACTGAGGAAGATCCACCCAAGAAAGAAGAGGACATAACTGAAGACAAGGGTGAGGAGACCTGTAAAGAGACCAAGTATAGTGGTGAAGGTACACAAGGTGAAGAACACACTAAGACCACTGATGCAGAAGAAACTAACCAAAGAACACAAGAATAGAACATGGTAGACACTTTTACCATAGACACAAGGTCATAAGCCCTAGCACCACAAACTATTGAAACTACAACAAGGCAAGAAAAGGAAGAAGAGAAAACTACCAAGCAACCCAAGCCAAATCTGGAGCATAAGGATCAAGTCTCAATTGCACAGTCTTCTACATCTAGCTTGCAAGACAAGAAGAAGAAGAGGAAATATGGTAGTAAGGTTTTGGTCACTCTTGATGAGGTAATTGAAATTCCAACATGCAAGCTAAGGACACTTGACCCCAAAGCTCTAAGAAAATATGGAGAGTTATGCACCTGGAAAGAAGCTCAAGAGAAGTTGAAGCAAGAACACAAGAATACTAAGGTGATAGAGGATGTCAAGAAGATCTTAATGAAAGTTACACCTGATGTTAATATAGATGAAATTGCACCCATCATTGACCAACTTGCACTTCTCACTGAGACAATCAATGTACTAACTACTAATGTTGAGTACAAATTGACTGAGAAAATCAGCCAAGCAGTTGTAGTTAATAAGGTAAAACTTTCTAAGGTAATAACCGAGTTAGATAGTATTATTCAAAGGGTTATTACAATCTTGAAAAAACAATGCACTATAGAATCTTTCACTGTCGAGATTAGTGAAAAGATAAAGAAACTAGATGAAGATCTAAAGAATAGTGTAAAGATTCTAACAACCAAGCCAAATGCATTTCATGAGCATTATGAAAAAGTTACAAACATTCAGTGGTTGATTCTAAACTTGAGGAAGGAAGAGGATAAAATAAGAGAACAGGTAACCAAGTTACAAGTTGAGTTAATACCACACTTAAAGGTGATGTAGAAACATATGAACAAGAAAAAGGAATTAATTGAAACTCTTGAGATATCAGTAATAGAAAACATTTTTGATATGCATGCACAAGTAGGCTTAGAGAAGATTGCTCTATAAAATCTCAAAGAGGAATGGGAAAACCTCTTGGCCACTCTCAAGAAAACCCAACAAAATATATTTGACAAATTGTAAGTACATTTTTTGGCATTACTTTCAAAAAAGGGGAAAATATACGTATATATTTTTGTATGTACTTTACACTGAGAGCATGTTCAAAGGGGGAGTTCACACAGTTCATACATTTTTGGTTTGTAAAATTTTCAAGTCCAAATTTTTGTAGTCAGCATATACATATATGTTTTTATACTAATACCAAAGGGGTAGAATGTTAGTCCTAAGTGCATTAAGAGTTGTCATTAATATCATTCATACAGTCAGTAAAAAGAGAAAGATCAGTCAATCATCACTACAAGCGTAGTCACTAAGCACAGAGATTACCATGTACAGTAGTCATTGAGCACATAGGATTACCGAGCATTAGTATAATGCTGAGGTAGAGACACAACATTTATTGAGTAATCCAAAGTTGACATAAAATCTTGGAATGACACATAATTCAAGGTGAACAAATTTTTTCCAAGCTAGAAAATAGTTTACTAAGATCAAGGTGAATATTAAATATGGATGTAATCATTTAATGATTGATGAACTCTATATAAAGATGATCTAGGTTATTCACTTGAAATGTTGATCTTAGGTTTTCTATATATTGTTACAACCCTAATTAGGTCAAATCATTTTGGTATAAGAACTGTAAAGATGACAATTTTGACTAGTATCATGCATGAAGTAGCCACCATTGGGAGACATCTAAAAATTTCACAGGGTTATGTTGAAAGGATTAAATAGAGTATTCAATTTATCAAAAACAATTCAAAGGCTACTGAGAAGTATAGGACACATTCATCACTACAAGGTGATTTCTTAATTGTACTTAAAGGATATGATATTTAGCAAAGTTAGTTTCTATTCACATATCAATTTCACTATTACTCTCTAGCAATTGTGGTAGAAAAAATCTCCTAATAGAGTAGACTTAATAGTCTTATGTAAAATCTCTTAATTGAGTACATACTTGAATAGTGTTTCTAAAATCCTCTAACCAGGTAGATCTAGCTAATCTTTGTTACTCCTAATAGGGTAAGATCACCAAAAGTGATCAATCTTTGTAGCCTTAACTGACAATTTTTTTCCTATAGTACTGAATCTTTGTGGGTTCCATCCCCATCATAGTTTTAACCTTCTAACAAGCATTTCTACGATACCAAAATAAAGGTGTTATGTGTATGAAGTTTCATGTATGCTTATTTGAATAGTTTACAAGTATTTACATTTCAGTTATGTTATTGAATGTATGATGAATACAAATGCTATAGTTGGTTAATGAATTACATTTCTACAAGGATTCAGTTGAAATTTTTTTAGGGTTACTTATTCACCCCTCCCCTCTCAATAACTCACCTTTCTATAATCCCAACACTCTCTAGACTAGGTTTGTCTAGGAATAGAATATACAATGGCATCGGATCTAGGGCTATTGAATTGTATAAAGGAATTGTATCATGAAAGTGATTATCTGTGAAATCAATTATGGATAGACCTTGGAAGGTCTCCTCACTAGATATATCATTTCATGGAAATGGAAAATATTTCCCTTCTCATTCTTTAGGAGATGAAGGAAAGGTGGGAAATATGGAGGTTTCTTGAGAGACAACTTCGGGGGAGGCAAATTTGTCATTGGTGTGATTTTTTTGTAATGTGTCATTTCTATACATGGGTAGATGATTTTGATTCTATTGAACAATAAGATGATATTTATCAACCAATTTTTGATGTAAATGATAGAAAGGATTAGATTGGAATTTTTTCTACTTGAGAGATCTAGTCGGTGATACCACATTCATGTTTGCATGTTGTAGGTTATTTATTTACTGAACATGTTGTACCATAGGTTTCTTATTGATCTTTCTTGATTGATGTCCAAAGGATGAAACATTTGCAATTGTGTTTGTTTCTGAGATCCTCAATGGTGAATATGAAGAAATAAGAGGATATTCATTGAAATGTGAGTTGATTAGAGGCATATACATTGATTGATCATGAGGGTAGGGAAATAAGTCCTCTATGGTATAATATTTTGGTTAATGTTGACTTTGAATATCATCTAACTAGGTTTGTAGGTCTTACATTTGTTGTATGAGGATATCAATTTTCCATTGTTACATGCTTTCAATGGTAGACAATACATTAGCTTGCCTTTGATAATGGGGTTCTAATTTAGGCACATATAATTTATTGTAGTTTTGATATTGAGCTTTAGATTGGGGTACTTTTTGAAAGCATAAGGCATTGAGCTTTTGTGATCATTGATATTGAGCTTAGGGATTGTGGAGCATAGAGGGATTGGAAGGTGGTTATGTTATCATAGGAAGACTTTCTAAATACATGGAAGGGTCTATGTCATCATAGTAGTTGGGGTCTTTTTCTTCTTCATATGGGGGAGATGGATTGAATTACATGTCATTTGGGTTGTTCCTTGTTCGAGATCTAATGATTGGTCTCTGGCCAAAAGGGTGTGGATGAGATATCTTGCTATTGATTTGAAGTGTTTGGGATGTGATCCAAGCTAATAGGACGAGGTTCCAAAAATGAAGTGTGTCTTTGTGATGAGGTTTGATAGAAAAATATTTATATATGGTTAAGACTATTGATATTGATTTGAACTTCTTGGTTCTAAGGACCTAGTGTCCTTGATGGTGATCCTTTGAAATCTTAGATAAAGGCTATTGATGGTACCTACAAATAAATGGAATTTGGATTGAGTGTATGTACACACTAAGTGTATGTTCTAGATAATTTTCATTGGTCTGATACACAAAAAGATCATAGATAATCTACCTAAGGTCATTTTGGTTTATCATGGCTAAAAAGGTGGCTTACTACTTAACCAGGTTCTAGTAAGGATTTCATTCAAAGAGCTTTCTTTTACCTCTCTTTCGAGAGCTTCCCACCACATGCCAAGAAGTTTTTGTGCAATTCATTAGGACTACTAGAGGAAGGCTATTACAATGTTATTTTTCCTTCTACCCATTAAGGATGAATTCATTTTTTTATAGTGGGTCGAAATATTGTGTAAAAATAAATTGTATCTCACTTTGGGATTTCCCTCTCATTGGCCTCACTGTAAGAATTTGCAAATAGAAAAGATTGAACCAAGGATATAAAGGTTAAAGAAAAGAACAAGAGAGATGATATGAATGCAATGATTGATATTGAATTGATCCAATGAATTCCCCTTACATTATGTACATAATAGGGCTCATTATATAGGAAAGGCAATAAGAGGGAATGATAAGGAGTTGATAAATGTGGATCATCCTCCATTATGCAATGAAGTATGTGCAATAGGATTAGGATGATAGTGCATGATAAGAGCACTAAAGGTGGATATCATACCTAAAGTGGAATTTCTCCTACGTGATGTGCTTAATTGAGGTGAAAACTCTTAGATGTCTCAATGAAAAAATACTATGCAATGCATTATCCTAAGTAAGATTAAGTTAAGTGTGATTAGGAATATTTAATTACACCAATACCCTCCTTAAGTGCAACTTAGGGGAATGCACTTAAACTTACAATGCAAGATGGGTCCCGACTACTAGGCCATGTTAGGTACCCATGTGAAATATGCAATGCAATACATGAAATGAAAAAGACTCACATAAAGTGGAGAAAGAGGGAAAACCTCATGGAAAAACCCTCCCCCAAAAAGAGAGAAGAAAATAAGATGCATGGAAGGACGGAGTACTCAAGACCCCCCAAGAACTACACTTATTGTGTATATAAAGATAATTATCAACCCATAAGAAAGATAGTTGGATATGATAGGCCAACACTGGGGAAAATAATAAGAAGAATTAATGATTTTATGATGAAGTTCGGCTGGTCTATACGTGTCAATTTGAGAGCGTAAGCTTGCGAAAGGTGTCTGAGCAATATGCTATCAAGGGATGATAGTTGTGAGATGAGGGTTTATGAATGCATCTACAACATGCAAAATAGAATATATGAAAAGCCAAGTAAATCCCAGCGACAGGAACTGTCACTTCCTGGTGACAGGAACAATAGAAATAGAAATTAATATTAACAACTACGAGGATAACAAATGTAACAAATCACAAATTCAACTAATCTAGAGGAAACAATACCAACACCAAGTATATAACTAATCTAATATAATAGTTTACTAATATAAATATGATAATGCTATATTGATTTATCTCTTAATATGATAGCAAATTTAGAATATGTTGGTTATTATTAATAATATGTATAATAATGAGAACGTGATAATCTGTCTTACCCAGCTATGATATTAATCTAACAACAGAATTATTTATATAGACTAACTATTGAATTGGAGAGAAACCTTATTCTATTAACAATCAAATAAACCAAACTTAAGCTACAATAATTCACAATACTAATAACCTCACCAAACATTCCAAGAGCGGGCCCTTTCTCTGGTCTGCAAGGTGAGTGGAGAATGATCAGGTTCTACACTGCTGCAACCATGCACAAACTGATGTTTTTATTTATTTCAAAATAATGTTGTTCAAACCTACGTACAACAGTTCCTTTTACAGAAATCTATATATTCAAAACCTGCTTTCCCCTTGCTACAATATTTGACCATATATATATATCATTTCTATAAAACAAACTCTAAACAAAATATGTACGTGGCTGGCTTACGGCCAAGTAGATATAACAAAACAATGCCACATAAATTACATTTATAACTGCACATAAATATAGGAAACTAAATACTAATAAATTTTCCCACGTGAGTATGTGCAATAGAATTTTTCTTTGGTTATTTGCTATTGTTTCCCTTGCATGGCTGGAGGTCATCATGTGATGGAAACAAAGGTAGATATTAAGTAGTTTAAACTCCATATAGATTGTAATACATGTGTCCAACTAGCATATATTCTCCAATGAGATTGCAGCAGTAGACATTTTATTCTGGAGGAATAATAGTTCACATCCAAATGTGACAGGAAGTTATAGTGCCAACTAGCAGGCGACAGGAAGTTGCAGTCCCAACTGGCAGGCGACAGGAAGTTGCAGTCCCGACTGGCAGGCGACAGGAAGTTGCAGTCCTGACTGATAGGTGACAGGAAGATCTATGCCACAAATAAACATGCTGCAATAATTAAGATTAGTAAAATGCAATCAACAATGAATTTTCCATAGTTTAATCCCAAAACAATATTAAACACTACTTATTTATATTAAACTATATGCAATGTTATAATGTTAAAATGGAATGAAATAGGATAGAAATGGAATGAAGAAGTAAGTAGGAAAGTGTGTAAGATGGATTAGAATAGGGCATTAAATAGGTTATAATTGGCTCTCATCATTCCCCCCAACTTAGCTTATTGCACGTCCTCATGCAATCATTATGATCATGAGGTCTTTAGTTTTAACTGGAAGCACTTTAGGTTTATGGTTTTTAGCTTTGTCTCCACCCTGAACCATGATAACTCATAAACACAAATCCCTTTCACTGCTCCACATGACAAGCTTTGTTATTATTTTTTCTTTCATAGGGATATCTCTTTTGTTTTTGTTTTTGTTTTCTTTTCTTTGCATTTTTTATAGCATCATGGTTCAAAATGTTTCACATAGGAGAAATTATCCCAATTTACACAACAGAGGTTTAAATGGGTGAAGTGGGAGAGATAAGAGACAAAACAAAGGCTATTATATGATGGATATAGTATGATGGGTTTAGTAAGGGTGATGGATGGAAGATAATAGAGTGACATTCCTCCCCCCAACTTAAAGGTTGACCGTCCACAGGAAACAAGGAGAGGATAAAGAGAGGTGTTGCACAATGATCAATATAATAAGTAATACCAATAAAGTTAAGAGATAAAATAAGGAAAAACAAAATTGATTGATTTACCAACATGCATGTGGAGATAGACCAAAGTGGGAACATAGAGCAGCTCAGCAACCAGGACCACCAAAATGGATGAATCAACAAAAATGAACGAAGAGAGGCATCCAAAACTACAACACCACAAAAGATCTCCATCGAACTGAAATCACCAGGGAGTATACCACTGGAAGGAACCAAAAACTAGGATAGAGACTACAACTGTAGGAGCCACCACCATCAAACTAAAAGCAATGTAGAACAAACAATGGGTAGCACATTCCACTAAAACACCTTAATTGAGTAGGTAGCACATACTATAGGTGATCAAAGTGTTGATGACCACACCAAAGAAGAATTTCAAGAGGGAACGATAGGACATCCCAAGAGCTAAAGAACCACAAAATCCATTGAGTGTTCTTGAAAATAATGATTAGCAGAAAAACCAAGAACACCAATTATTGCATTTGTTATTTTTTTTCAATATTTTTTCATTTTTTTTCTTTTTCTATTTTCATTTTTTTTTCATTTTTTTCAATTTTTGATAATGACAAGTGACCGCTGGCAAGCTAGTTTTCAATCACTCACCGCTTAATGGTGCTGTTAAAATAGTTTTCACCATTAAGAATTTATTTTTCAATTAATATCCACCAGAAACTAGTTTTCAGATATTAACTGGCCAACAATGCCCGAAGGTTTTCATTGTTGGATCTTTTTATTGTTTTTTTCTCTTTTTTTTTTTCAATTTTTTCAATAACTGCATAGAATGACCAAAAAGAATGAAATCTTGACATGGATGATGAAAAATGATACCATCCAAAACTTGAGTTTTGTCCATGACCATGCAGAAGGTACTGTTGAAACTTGATTGCATAAGGAACTTGGAATCATGACTATGAATAATCTCCACAAACTTGGGAATACTGAAACACTGTGAAAGCAACCTTGATCTATGTATCTCACACTGCTAAATTTAGAAGTGCCTTGTAGAGATTGGGAACATGTACTAGCATACTTGGATGAAAGAAGTACTCACAAGGATGATGATACTTATATGACATAATGCTGTGATAAAACTAGATCACCTAGCATGAAGTTGTGCTACATATCCAATCCTTGCAAAGAATGAGAGATCCTTTTGTTGAAATAAACACACCTTCATTATCAAGGACAAGGTCACAGAGTGAAATACCAATGGTAGTCTCCAATTTTTCCATAGAACTGCTGAGAGGAGGAGACACAACTTGAGGAAGGTATATGATAATTTGCAATGTCTTCAAAGTGTTTCCGGATGTGTAGCTCATGAATCTCATGGATCAAGTTGCATATTTTCCTCCATGTGATAAATCACCAAAGAAAAGAAATCTCATCTCAAGGAAATGAACACCTTATGCCAAAATTGACATGTGATCTTGAATAGTGAAGCACAAGTGAAACTAAGATGCACCAGATAGCTAGCAAACCCACATAATGTTAACAAAGCTAACATAGTGTGTTTTGCAATGCTTGTGTAGAGAAGCATCATCAATTGGTTTTGCACCTCACCAGAACAATAGACCTATAACCATATTCTCGAAACCAAGCATATCAAGTATAGTAAAGAAACTTAATCCAATTAATAACCCTACCATGAAATGAGTAATACATGTATACAAATGGTAGGTAGAGTCATTAATATAAATAAATACTTGATAAAAACAAAAGAATGTGATTACTATGATTATACCAATGGCAATCAACATAAAAGTACATACCTTGAATTGTTCAGATGTCACATGGTGAAGTTTACTAAAAATGAAACAATCAATGAATCTTGATTGGAAATCATCCTAGCACCACAAATTTGGAGGGATTCCCCCCAACTTAACTTCATGCTACAAGGTCACAAAATCATTAGGATAACCAAATAAATTAGGCAACCCATAGAGAGTAACACATCATTAGCATTTTTGTGAGCCTTTTTGAATGATAGATAAATCAAATATTTCAATAATTCAATGGATGTACTCCCAAATTAACTCTAGGTTATAAAAGCATAGGGAATTTGAATTATCCAAGGAATCAAGAAATGGATTTAGTACTTGTTATCAATGAATGATCATCGTAAGATACAAGAACCGAGAATGAAGAATATATGGATATTAATACCGTGATCCTTGTTAAATAAATGAATCATCCATAGTTTATTTGGTCATCTTAGGACAATGGAAACAATCAACAATGAGGAATAACTATCATCCAGTTTTAACATATTGGCCATTAATGCATAGAATCCCTTATAATTGTGCTTAATTAATTATTGGTCATGCTTAATCAATTATTGGTCCTAAATCAACCAGTGTGTGAGGGATGCATATTTTAACCATAGGCCTCCAAATATCAATATGTATAAGTACAAAAATAAAATAGAGATCTTGGAGGATCTCGTAGCATGTTTGGGGAACATGGAATTCATATGGCTTAGAATTACTTAGTGCATGATTGATATTAACACACATACTCATGAGTCCATTGATTAAAATTGATGCAATTTGAAGTATGGGCTCATTTGTAGGTATTTGGAAATCACTAAGTAGAAAAGAAGAACAAAGTTGATTATAATCCAATAAATAATATTGTTCTTCTAATTTAATTAAACCAAAATCCCATTCCTTAAGTACATCGATATATTCCAATGTTGATTTGTCAATTTCAAGCACATCATTAGATGGAAAAGGGATCAATGAAAGTTTATATGTACTATTAATCACCTTATTATGAAGTGTTGTATGAGGCAATATAGTTGCCTTTGGTGGATAAGGTGGAGTGCAATGTGAATGGGATAATGAATATGGTAAGAAGAATGAAGTGGATAAAGTAGATGGGAATAAGGAGGAAGGATGGAATAAAGATGGTAAGGATGGATATGGTGGAATATAAGAGAGATATATGGGTTGTTGTGAGCATGCATGATTACATTCATTATGTATGCTAGATGGAGACGTATGTTTTGAAGAAATGTGTTGGCTTTGTAATGAAACAGAGTGACAATATATGTTACCAACATAATGCATACCTTGATCTTCTTGGGTTGGTATTTGAAATGGAGTACCAGGTATGAGGAAGAATTGTTCTCTTTCATCCTTATCATGGAAAGGCTCACAGATATCTTGTACTTCATGTATAATATGCTCTTGGTTGTTTAGGCATAGGCATTGGTCATCTTTCTTGTCACAATTAGAACAAGCGGTTAAATTTTCATCATCAAAATCACATTTCTCTAAGAATTCATCAATGATTTGCTCATGTTCAAACATAGAGATAGAATTCTTGCATACCTGTGATAATGGAAGATCAAGATCATTTAAGATGCATTCATTAGGTAGAGAGGGTATTAAAACATCACCTTTGGTCGGCGCATTTTCCCCACCAAGTTCTTATTTTATTTTTAAATTTGAAGGCGGGGGTCTGGGGTCTGCAACCAATAGTGGGGTCAAGGGGCAACATCCCTTGCCTCTTGTGTTCCCTTCAAATCTTTCATTTTTGAAACATTTTTCAACCAAAATTGATGTATTTGAACAACCTTGAAAATGCATCATTTTTAACATTTTTCTTCAAAATAGCTTCTTTACCAATAGCTCACAACAAGTAATGATAATATAAAATTGAATCTAATTTATAAAGCAACTAATGAATCTAATTTGTAAGGTCTACTTGCAAAATCTAAAACAAAAATCTAAAGCAATGCACCTATATGATTTACACAATGCAAATTAAGATTAGTTACTTAAGCAAGGCTAGCAATTGCAAAAATTTTCATCCTAACGCATTGTTCCTAACTCAAATCAGCAAACTAACATGCCTTTGACACCTTTCCCCGGCAACGGTGCCAAAATGATAGGCCAACACTGGGGCAAATAATAAGAAGAATTAATGATTTTATGATGAAGTTCAGTTGGTCTATACATGTCAATCTGAGAGCGTAAGCTTGCGAAAGGTGTCTGAGCAATATGCTATCAAGGGATGATAGTTGTGAGATGAGGGTTTATGAATGCATCTACAACATGCAAAATTAAATATATGAAAAGCCAAGTAAATCCCAGCGACAGGAACTGTCACTTCCTGGTGACAGGAACAACAGAAATAGAAATTAATATTAACAACTACGAGGATAACAAATGTAACAAATCACAAATTCAACTAATCTAGAGGAAAAAATACCAACACCAAGTATATAACTAATCTAATATAATAGTTTACTAATATAAATATGATAATGCTATATTGATTTATCTCTTAATATGATAGCAAATTCAGAATATGATGGTTATTATTAATAATATGTATAATAATAAGAACGTGATAATCTATCTTACCCATCTATGATATTAATCTAACAATAGAATTATTTATATAGACTAACTATTGAATTGGAGAGAAACCTTATTCTATTAACAATCAAATAAACCAAACTTAAGCTACAATAATTATCAACACACAATCTACAATAATTCACAATACTAATAACCTCACCAAACATTCCAAGAGCAGGCCCTTTCTCTGGTCTGCAAGGTGAGTGGAGAATGATCAGGTTCTACACTGCTGCAACCATGCACAAACTGATGTTTTTATTTATTTCAAAATAATGTTGTTCAGACCTGCGTACAACAGTTCCTTTTACATAAATCTATATATTCAAAACTTGCTTTCCCCTTGCTACGATATTTGACCATATATATATATCATTTCTATAAAACAAACTCTAAACAAAATATGTACGTGGCTGGCTTACGGCCAAGTAGATATAACAAAACAATGCCACATAAATTACATTTATAATTGCACATAAATATAGGAAACTAAATACTAATAAAGTTTCCCACGTGAGTATGTGCAATAGAATTTTGCTTTGGTTATTTGCTATTGTTTCCCTTGCATGGCTGGAGGTCATCGTGTGATGGAAACAAAGGTAGATATTAAGTAGTTTAAACTCCATATAGATTGTAATACATGTGTCCAACCAGCATATATTCTCCAATGAGATTGCAGCAGTAGACATTTTATTCTGGAGGAATAATAGTTCACGTCCAAATGTGATAGGAAGTTACAGTGCCAACTAGCAGGCGATAGGAAGTTGCAGTCCCAACTGGCAGGCGACAGGAAGTTGCAGTCCCGACTGGCAGGCGACAGGAAGTTGCAGTCCTGACTGATAGGTGACAGGAAGATCTATGCCACAAATAAACATGCTGCAATAATAAAGATTAGTAAAATGCAATCAACAATGAATTTTCCATATTTTAATCCCAAAACAATATTAAACACTACTTATTTATATTAAACTATATGCAATGTTATAATGTTAAAATGGAATGAAATAGGATAGAAATGGAATGAAGAAGTAAGTAGGAAAGTGCGTAAGATGGATTAGAATAGGGCATTAAATAGGTTATAATTGGCTCTCATCAGGATACATGATATCTCCCCCCCCCCCCCCCATAATGAAGAAGCTCCCATGTTAGTACCTATAAATAATAGATAAGCCAATTCTTACGAGAAACATGTCTCCATTTAGGAAGAAATAGATACATCAAATGATGAAGAAGCTAATCCATATGCAAATAGAATGAGGAAGAAAATGAAGTTCTCCATGTATGAATCTTTGAAGATTGAATAGGTCTCTCCAAGCTTAAAGAATCTATCACCTCATGTGACAAATCAAGTGAAGAAGGAGAAGAATTAAGAGTGCTAATCTCCAAAGAAGGTGAAGATGTATCCCCAACTATGATGCTATCATCAAAGGAAATAGAAACCCCCTCATGTATGTCTCCCAAATTTGCATCATGAGAATCAATAAATGTTGAAAATGCATCTAAGTAGTCATCACATTCTACAAGATCTGAAGCACTATGACCATCATGATAAATAGGAGAGCCCATGTGTAAAGAATTAGGAAGTGGAGGAGTAGGAAGCTCAACACTTGTCTCAACAATAAAATGATTCAAGTGTCCAAAGTTCTCACATACAAAATTATCCCTTGGAAAAGTGCTTTATCCCTTCTATCTAAGAGAGTCAAGTTATGTATCCCTTTGATCAAACCATTTTAACCTTTTTCCAACACCTATAATTGGTTCTTGATCTTGCCCAAGAGTTATTCTAAGCAATCCAATACTCAACAAATTATCACTTAAAGAAACTTTCCATTTAGGTTAGTTTTATGGAGTGAGTATTTTGACCTTTGAATTATCCATAATACAACCAAATAATAACTGATAATTATTGATAACACTTTCAAATGAATGATGCAAATCAGAAAATTGAAATCCAAGGATTAACCAAGTGAAAATATAGCCCCAAAATGACATATTTCTAAAAATGATATATCCACCCCAAATCACTAAAATCTTATTGTATATCTGGAAAGTAGACAAAAAATCATGTACTTTCACAAAAAAATTCACCTCAAAATGTTACCGTATGTGCCCAAACGAAGCCCTAGAAGTTGTAGAAATCAGGAACATGTAGGAACATTCAAGAAAATATGCAATTTCTGATAAATCTAGCCACCAAATTGAAAAAATAATACCACCAATGGAATCTTCAAGAAATTATACCCAAAATAAAAAAAATTGCTTGAAGAAAGGACCAAAAGATATGGCCCTTTGAAGTTGGACTAAAATATCAAAAACTCCAATGGTGAAGGCTGAGAAATTCAAACCCTTACTGATGTTGGCATTTCATTACATTAAATTTGAAAGCCATATAAGCATTACCAGAAAGAAAATTTGGCATGTTTTGATGACAAGATGGTTGTCAATTTTAGGAGGAAATGGATGACGTGGTAGAAATTTTGGGTCTTGTGCTTACATGGAAGATGACTATATCAAATGTATAGGTGACATCACTGCTAACATCACTTGGGTGACATGTGTTGTAGTAGATATGCCATGTGTCTTTGCAACCATGTTGGCTAGGCCGCGTGGCTATCTGTGTTGGTGCCTAGTGGTGTGACAGATGTGTTGTCACATGGCCTAGGATGCGACACCATGTGACGCTGACACAACATTTGCATGGCAAAGGTGGTTGCACAGTGGTTGAGTGGTGACTGATCTGCAAGAAAGGGCAGTGTGGAGGTGGGGGTTTCACAGAGGTGGCAAGGATATGGGTAGGTGTCAAGATCTAGTGGAGGTGCACTGTTGGTTTAGTCCCACATTTGGTGTGGGAAGGGCTCTATAGCCCTTATCAATGCACGTCCATGATGCAAAAATAAAGAGAGATTACCCCATGGTTTTGGCTTGGTTCACACACAGTATCTTGTGCTTGGTCTATGGATCATGTTGCTTGGCTTACTCCTCCTGGGGTCATTCTGTTGTTCGGTGAGATCTAGGGCTCGATTGCAGGGGATCTCTGATGTAGTGTTGGTCAGATCAGATCAGCTATCAATATGAGCCATTTTTCTTATCGTTATAGAACAATTTGTCCCACATCAATAGTGGGGAGAAATTATACAGACTTTATATATGCAAAGCGGTAATTGTTAATATGAAGAAAGAACCTGGGCTGGGGTTCGGCTTAGGCCTAGAGCCCAAGCATGATTGGGAGGCCCTTTGTCAAATGATGTCACCGAGCTATTTGTAATGATGCTAGCTTTTGATGATAGAAAATTATGTGTACCTAACAATAAATGTGAGGCATGTACCAAGCCCGAAAAAAATTTGCAAAAAAAATTATGAGGAAAAGTAGAATTAAAAAAAATAAAATATATATATATATATATATATATATATATATATATATATATATATATATATATATATATATATATATATATATATATATATATATATATATATATATATATATATATATATATATATATATATATATATATATATTCAAAATCATACCATAGAGGTACAGATCGGGTTGTATAGCTCAATTTGCAAAAATAATTGCCTTGATTTGGAATTTTTTTGAATATGGGAAAGTTTATAGTCAATTTTAACCAAAACAACCTCCTAGATGTAATGGTGAGGTCCGATCTATCCCAAGATGATTCCATAACACACCGGTCTTCAAATCTGAGATTTGGACCTTCAATGATTGCACCAAGATCTCTCCAAATAGGCTAATAAAAATTCTCCAATGGCTTTGATACCATGTAAGAATTTTCAAATAGAAAATATTGAACCAAGGATCTAGAGGATAAAGAAAAGTACAAGAGAGATGATATGAATGCAATGATTGATATTGAATTGATCCAATGAATTTCCATTACATTATGTACATAATAGGCCTCCTTATATAGGAAAGGTGATAAGAGAGAATGATAAGGAGCTAATAAGCTATCACCTATGCTAGGTGTAGTCACATGTCCACCAAATGTGGATCATCCTCCATTATGCAATGAAGTATGTGCAATAGGATTAGGATGATAATGTGATAAGAGCACTAAAGGTGGATCTCATAGCTAAAGTGGAATTTCTCCTACACCATGTTCTTAATTAAGGTGCAAACTTTTAGGTCTCTCAATGACAAACTACTATGCAATGCATTATCCTAAGTAAGATTAAGTTAAGTGTAATTAGGAATATTTAATTACACCAACACTCACTAAGGAAAATCTCAAGAGCCATACCCCTAAGCCTCAAATTAAAATAAACTATTTAATGTGAAGATTAAAATTAAGTGTAGGTCTAGCAGTTTGATCACCCTAAGAAGGGTGAGAGAATATCCCCATTACTCCTAATTTCCAAACATGATGAACATGGTGTTAATTAACCAGACCTATAATCTAATGAAACTCGATCAAGTTTGGAATTATAATCACCCAAAAAGGTGAGAGCATAAACCTACTCATTTTTTTCACAGGCACATGAGGTCTCCCTAAATAAGCTATGTGTTTGAATATAAGTTTTCCAAAGTAAGATTGGAAGGTACATGAAAGATCAAAAGATTGTAGTGTGCACCTTATTCGATGCTATGCACATTTTTTAGATTTTTCATTATACATTACCTCAGTGATCATTCCAACTCCTAAGCATCTTCAGAAACTTCTACAAACATTAGTCCAATACAAAAATATCCAAGGTGAAGGAAATTTGACATGGTTAGAAAATTCAAAATTTACCAAGGATGAACATACAAATCAATTGAAATTGGAACAAGTGCACCTTGATTTTTTTTGTGCTTTTGACTTAGTCGTCAAGATCAAATTTTTAGATATATTGTTGGGCCAAAAAAGATAAAAATGGAAATAAGTAACCCCTTCTTTAAATCAGTGATATTTCCAAAAATGCTAGAATTTTCAAAAAACTCCTTCATTTGTGCCCTAGAGACCCAATTTATCAAAATAGACCAGTTTTCAAAGATCTATTTTTTTCATCCATTATTTGTCATCAAAATTAAAACTACAGAGAATAGAACCCCTCTATAATTTCAAGTTCTTTTCAAAAATATAAATGTTTCAAAAAAATTATTGATTTGTTCCCAGAATTATTTTTTAATGAAAAATTATTAAAAAATTATATTTCGCACAACATTAATTAGAAAAAAATTGATTTTTGGATTGTAGATTCCTGATATCAACATAAACCTATGGTAACAATTTCATAGAAAAATTACAAGACTTTTAGAAGATACGACCATATCTATGAAAACCTTGCATGCAACAACAAATCAACAAAGAAAACCTGCATGCAAACATAGAAGACAAATTTATAATATTTTTAGCATGTTCACATCAGATTCATAAAAATGTATTTAGGGTGAATATAATTTTCAAGACTCGGGAATAATTAAATTAGTAGCTAAAAAATTGATCTAACAAACTACTAACAACATAAAACCCTACAAAACAAAAGAATATAGACATAATAGTTGGAAACTAAAAATAATGAAGCTTAATTCAAACCATTCCAATTTATGCTTAACATCTTTTGTTGCTTCTTTGCACTCTTGTTGAAATGGTCCTCAATGTCTATTTAGGCAACACTTAGACTCAGGAGATTCAAGAATTGAAAATTTTGATAATTGATTGCTAGATTGAAACCTATAGAAGATAATTGCTATTCAGAAATCACGATCCTTCATATGGGTTTGAAGGGAGTTTATTTAGATTTTTTAAACTGGGTGGACAATCAAGATGGATGTGAGAAAAACATATTAAATGAATGAGATAATTAGGAGCTAGAGAGATTTGGGTAATTTTCCAAGAATTGCAAATTTAATTCTAACTTAGCTCAAAAAGTGAGCAGTTAAAACAGGAAGTTAAAAAGAAGATAAAGATTGAAAAGATTTTTTTATTTTTGAAAGATAATCATTCGAAAAAATGCAAATTTGAAAGAGGAATAATTTTTTTTATTTTTATCTAATTTTGAAGAAATATTATATTTTTAGAATTTTAATTTTTCCAAATTTGAAGATTTATGCATTTTTTATTTATTCATTTTTTTTATTTTTAGAACTTAGCAATTTGGAGATATTTTTTATTTTTTATTTTCTGAAGATTTTAAAGATTTAAATTGAATTAAAAATTTAATTTATGAGAAAGATAAAATTAAATTAAAATTAGTAGAAAATTAATTGGAAATTACACTATTTAGAAATTAAATTAATTTAAGAAATTAATTTAATTAAGAGGAATAATTAGATAATTTAAATAATTAATGGTAATTATTTAGACTATAGGACTTAGGAAATTGAGCTTAATTAACCAATTGGGATTATTAAATTAAATAATATTAATTATTTAATTAATATTAAGGGAATGATTAAGTGATTAAGAGATGAAGCTTTAGAAGAATTAAAGTAATTAATAAAATAATTGAAGAACTATTTAATTAATATAAGTAAACTTAGTAATTAATTCAAACTCATAAGAGTGGTCAATTATGGTGTCTACATTTGCCTCATTATGTTTTCAGCAAGTACCCCATCTAAAATTCAATATCAAGCCTAAAAAAGATCATACGTACCTACATCACAACCCCAATATCAAAGGCAAGCTAGTGTATATGCTAATGTTGAAAACATGTCACAATGGAAAACTGATAGCCTCATACAAAAAATGAAATACTTACAAACCTAGTTAGATGATCTTCAAAGTCAACATCAACTAAAATCTTATACCATAGAGGACTTATATCCCTACCCTCCTGATCAATCAATCTATATGCCTCCAATCAAATCACATCTCAATGAATATCCTCTTATTTCCTCATATCAAGTATCGAGGATTTCAAAAACAAACACAATTGAAAATGTGTCATCCTTAGGACATCAATCAAGCATGATCAATAGGAAACCTATGGTACCACATGTTCAATCAATAAATAACCTACAACATGCAAACATCAATGCGGTATCACCAACAAGATCACTCAAGTAGAAAAAATTCCAATCTAATCCTTTCTATCATTTATGTCAAAATTTGGTTGGAAGACATCATCCTATTGTTCAATAGAATCAAAATTATCTACCCATGTATAGTAATGACACATTCCAAAACAATCACACCAATGACACATCTACCTCCCATGAAGTTGTCCCTCAAGAAGCCTCCATATTTCCCATTATTATTCATCTCTTGAAGCATCACAAAAGAATATTTTCCATTTACATCAAATGATATATTTGGTGACAAGACCTCCCAAGAGCTATACATAATTTATTTCCTATAGAATCCCTTTCATGATATAATTCAACAGTCCTAGATCCAATGCCACTAGATGTTCTATTTCCAAACAAACCTACTCCAGAGAATATCATTCAAAGTCGTTATCCCTCATTTCAAAACATTGAATGCTTCAAAAAATCCACCATACATATCCAAATTCATACCCCATGTCAAGAGGATGATCAAAAGCATGAAGGAACAAGTCCTAAAGAAAATCATGATAAAGATCCCAACAATGACCAAATTTGTCTAATTTTTGACCAAGAACCCATCTTTCTCGAGTCTATTGAAGACTCTACTATCCTTTTCTATTCTACCCAAGATGATCATCTTCTATCTCAAAAAAAAAGTATCATTCCAATTCTTATTGACCTTCTGATTCCTATTCCTAAGCAACTTTATGACATCCTATCCATTCTTCCAATGATTCCATTCATAGTCAAGAGAAACCCACCCTTAAAATGGATCTTGATGGTCATCTTCCAAGTCAAGGACAAAGTGTCCCTTCACCTCCATGTCCACCAGAAGATCTCATCATTCCTCTAGATCCTCCTCGTGAGCCTAACATTCCTTCATCTGCATGTCCTAATCCTCCATACCCTCCACAAGATCATATCCTACCAAATGATCCTATCATTGTTCCTAATCCATTTCAAGATCCCATTATTCCTCCTAATCCCCCTCATGATTCAATAACATTTTCTCATTTTTATAAACTCCATACATTTCAAATGGGTTCCTCCACTTCCATCCAATCCGGTCCAGACCATGATCCTAATTATCCTCCAAAAGATCTCATCACCCCTACAAATATAATAATGAGCCCCTACATATAAACTTAGTTCATCCACTTTCATTTGAGATAGTATATTGCATGATCTTATCATGCCTTACATACCTCCTCCACCTCAAAAAGGACTCACATATTTCTATGAAAGTAACAAGTATCCCTTTTCTAAGAAATTCTTCCAAAGCATATGCTAACAAGGAAGGCATATTAGAACTCCCTCATATAATATAAAACCCCAAGAATCATGGCCTTGGCTACATGGTTCACACTCAAGATGGTGGTACCGTTTATAGATCCTACATTACTCCATCTAAACCCAAGAATTTATTAAAGCCTTCAAAGCTTCCATCCATCTTTGGTATGTATATCCCTCCATCACCTATCTCTATCACTTCTTTCTCATCATCCACCTATCCTACCCCAAATCAAGATCAATAAAGGAACACATACTTGAAAGATCTCCCATCACATATCCACATGAACCCTCTATATCATTCCAATCCATCCATAAATCCCAATACTTTAGGAGGAAACTTGGATTCCAAGCACAAAATTTACAAGTCCAAAAATCCACATCCATTAAAGAATCAACATGTCCAATATAATCTACATGTAGATACACAGAAAATATCAATATCAAAAAGGCCACAAAGGCCCATTGAACAAAAATAAATATCAAGTACAATGTGGGTTGCTAAATCCCTAATTGAAGCTATGTGTTATAAAGAATCACAAAGAAAAAAAAAGTCAAGAAATATGTGGGTTCCCAAGTCTCTTATAAATGACTCTCATACTAAAGAAAAATAAAAATTGGCATTTAAGCTTCCCAAGGCTTCCTCAAATCCACCATCCAAAAAACTTCCATCCACTTATAAATCTATTTTGGGGCCCTATACCCAAAATCAAAATCAATATTCACTTCTCCATCAAAGTCTAAAGCTTCCAAATATCCTTTTCCTCCATCACTCTACCACTCTCCAAGGTGTGTTCCAGTATTGACCTTGTCACCTTTTCCATATAGTCCTACACAAGTCTTCAATTACCCCATCTATTATTTGAATCCTATGTTTTATCCTTCATACCTCTTATCCAATCCTTAGCATAAACCCTTACCCCACTTTATCCAAACATTCATTTCATCCCCCTTTTTTATTATCTTACCAACATCTTTAACCATATCATCAAAAGCTATGGTCCATTACTCCAAACCCTTCAAGAGCACCATACAAAGAGAAAGATGCTTGAGTCCTTCATCTATGTCATGCATCCATTATCTTCCTAAAAAGTCAAAAATGTCAAAAAAAAAAGATTAAAAATTCATTGCCTTGATGAAAAATTTGAAAATGGGCATCTTGATAACAGAAAAAGAATAAAGAGAAATAATTTTTCCCAATAGTGAAAATATGGAAAATAGGTGCTTTGGGCAAGTACAATGATGAAAACTTCACAAATAGGTGTCATGTGTAAGTTATTAACTTCTTGCATTCCATACTTGGGGGAAGATTTTATCCATGGAAGATTTTATTCATGTTTTCCTATCATATCATATCCCTTTCATTTCCTCCATTATCCTATGCCCCTCATATCCCTTATCTTATCAACATCCATAAATTCTATTTTCCCAACTTTGATCTTGACAAGATTAGGAATCTCCCTAGAAGCATCCCATGTCCTATTTGCTTCATGTTTTTTATCCTTTTGGTCCATATCCCTTATCCACATCCCTTTGGTCCATATTTCCTATCTTATCATAGACTTCAATCCATATCCCTTCCCCTCATCCATTCTTGATCATGTTTATCCTATCATTATCCTATCTAAATCCCTCTTTTGGTCTTGATAGAAAATAAAAAGGACATAAAATAAAAAACATGTTTTCAAAATCCTCTTGACATGTCCACTACTATAAACCACATGCCAATCAATGCATTATTTCATTACCCTATCTTGTCATGTCTAATCCCTAAGCTTGGTAAAAACATTTTACCTTATTTCATGGATAGTCCTTGGTACCCAAATAATATCAAGACATACTAAGAGACCTTTGGCCTTGATCCACATACCAATCCACCCATCAATCCATAATTTCCTTGCCTTGCTAGACACTAGGGGTGGTCTTAAATTCCTAAAAATAAATTCAAAAAAATTCAAATAAGGTCCTGAAAAAATTCCTAAAAATACAGATAAAGTCCAGAAAAAAAACATATATTCAAAAAGAATTTTCAAAAAGTCTATAAAAAATGATAAAAAATATCACATAAGATCTTAAAATAATCCTAAAAATCATAAAACATAAAAACGTCATCATTAGACAACCATGTTTTGGGGTGTCTATGATAAGGGCCTTCACTTATATGATACGCCACACATACCTAGACTCCAAACATATGAAACCTATGATAGACCAAAAACATCAAAAAATATCCTGAAGAAACCATCGAAACATGTCAGAATCCCTGCAATAAAATCATCTCTATCACAACAAGAAGAAACTATCAATCAAAAAAATATTCATATAAAAATAATGAGCTTCATAAATTGGTAATAGAATCATGAGACCCATCTTTGTCAACAATCCAATCTTTCATCTATCGATCAAACCAAATCAATTGATTGTGTTATACAGTGATGGATACACTCAAAAATAGATAGATCAATCTTATATGATTACTCCATTCCTGAAACCAAACATATCAACATCCAAATCAAACAACAAAATCACTCCAATCAATGTTCAGTTAGGTTGTTGACAGAGTCATAGGTGTTAGTCTATTATCAATTTATCTTTTGTGGTTGTGCTCCCCTTCTCCTCAAGGATACCACTGAGTGGAGAGAGTGGTCGGGATGGATCATAATCTTATTTTTTGTTTGTGGAGTGTTTTGATGATGTTATAGATAAACTATGCCTAGGGTGTCTATGATAAGAGCCTTCACATATCTATCAAATATCTAAATGTAAATTATTGTAATAGATACATGATTGTGATATGTCATGCATAACTTGACTCCAAGAACATGAACCTTACAATGAATTTAAAATATTCCTTTTTTTCTATCTTCTTGTTTCAACAAAGATCATATCAATATCTAGATGGTTAGTATCTAGGTGCATTCATATCTCTTTCTTTTCAAATAAGACACAATGATGAATTGTTGAAAATAATCAGCAAGGACTCATAATCATCACCTATCTTGATTGCATTTAATTAAGTATTCATTCTTCTATCTAATTCAAAATTCTCACTAACATTTCTTCTATTAATCAATTAATCAATTTTTCAAATTTAAAAAATCATTTTATCACTGAATTAATCAATCAATGATCACATGTCTTATATAGGATGTATCTTTCCTGAAACTAGATGTTGTCACTTATCTTATATAGGTTATGTCTTCCCTGAAACTAGATGATGTTGATAGTCTTATACATATGGGTCCTACCTAAAACCAAACATGATTCTTGTTAATAATCTTTGTATCCAATGTTGATCAAACAACCATCATCATCTACTAAGTCTTCACTTCTTACTAACTATTCTTCTCTCTCATCATTTCATCTAACATTATCATCTTCTTTCAAGAGATCATTCATGCATTTCTTACACAAATAATCTCTCTAGTGGGCATAAACACACATGCTATCACCAGGGAAAGCTTGGGTTGGATCTAAATTAGACATTCTTTCGCACAATGCTTATAATCACATTGTATCAAAGAGGAGAAAATGTAGACAGCAAAAATTGGCCACTCTTACAAGTTTGAATTAATTACTAACTTGTCTTCTATTAATTAAATAACTCTTAAATTTATTCAATCAATTACTTTAATTCTTCTAAAGCTTCATTTTTTAATGACTTAATCATTCCCTTAATATTAATTAAATAATTAATATTATTTAATTAATTAACATTAATTAATTAATATTTAATGGTTAATTACATTCAAGTTCCTAAGTCCTATAGTTTAAATAATTAGCATTAATTATTTAAATTATCTAATTATTCATCTTAATTAAATTAATTTCATTCCATTTCAATTTCTTAATAAATTTCATTTCCAATTAATTTCTTACAAATCCCGATCTAATTTCATCTTTCTCATAAATTGAATTTTTAATTCAATTTAAATCTTTTAAATCTCCAAAAAATTAAAAATACAAAATATCTCCAAATTGCTAAATTCTAAAAATAAAAATTGCATAAATCTTCAAATTTGGAAAAAATCAAAATTCTGAAAAATCTAATATTTCTTCAAAATCTGAAAAGAAAAATAAAAAAATCATTACTTTTTCAAATTTGCATTTTTTTGAATGATTATCTTTTGAAAATAAAAAACCTCTTCAATCTTTATCTTCTTCTTATCTTCCTCTTTTAACTCTTTTATTTTTGTGTTAAATTGGAATTAAATCTACAATTCGTGGAAAGTTACCAAAATCTCTCTACCTCCTAATTATCTCATTCGTTCAACCTATTATTCTCAAATCAATCTCGATTATCCATCCAGTTTCCAAAATATATATAAACCCCCTTCAAACCCATTGTCATGCCCAAAAAAATCAATCAACCAAAAACGTAAAATTTTTTTTTTTTTAAAGTGCAATGTTAAGGAGTGTCATTCAACGGTTAAGTGAAAGTTGACATCAGTTATGTCAGGTGCAATCTAGGATCAAGTTTATAACTAATGTTGTAAGAGGCGGGTTCAAAAGTGAAACCCTAGAGTATACAGTTTCCTTTAGAACTTCTAACCAGAATGCACCCAAGGTATCTAGGGCATTGAATATTCGATTAATCCTACTTAGACTATACTCAAAAATGGTATATCTACCAAGGTTATGGTTCCCGAATGGGGTTCAGATCAATGAAAGGATATACAATCCTGTGATGAGGGTTCATGGGATAATTTCATCAGTGCATGGGTATAATTATAATGCGACAATGAACCCTATGAAGTTAATTAGAGCATAATGTTATTTGTTGGTTTAAGAATATTGACGACTATACTACTCTTTACTTTGACTTCTTTAAAGAACAAATTTCTTTCTTTTCACTAGGACAATGAATTTCATTTAATCCTAATCCTAAGGATTAGCAGTGATTTAGAATTTTAAATAAACCCCGATAATTTATTATACAAGCAATAAAATGAACTATAGAGTTAACTAATTGATTTCTTAGTGTACCTAACATTCTAACAATACATCTTTTTCCTTATTAACTAATTGATTAAATTATGATTAAATGTTCTACCAAAGCAATTAATAATTAAATGAACAAATCATATTAAGTATCAAATCACCAATTAAATAAATCCAATTATTTATCCTTACTAGCCTTATATAGACAAATTAACCATGAATAAAAATTAAACATTAACTTGGCAAGTTGATAATTTAAAGACTAAATCTAAGTACACTAACTATAACTATAAATTGATAATTAATTTCAGTAGATATGAAGCTAATCGTAAAATAGAATTAACAATTTACAATGAACTAATCATTAGATTAATATGTTGATCAAAGTTAAACACTTCAATAATAATCATCTAATTAATAATTAATTCTATAAATGAGGAATGTGTTAAATCAAGTTCAAATAATAATTAAGAAGGATCATGAATTAAAATAGTATATTAGCCTACTAAACATACTACCCTACTAAATTGACACATCATTCTACCTATCCCTATAAGCTACTATCCTATCAAGCCACCACTATCTACCCCTAAGCTAGCTCCCCCTACCTACTAGCCAATGATTCATGCAAAAAGGGGAGCACATATCCAAGAAGGAAAAGGGGGACAACACATGGCTGACTTGGGCCCACTACTATATCTCCCTTTTCAAAAGCTTAACAAGGCTTACATGGATTATAAAGGGGGAAGGTTTGTTAGAAGTTTTAGGTCCCATCTCCATTGTCATTTAATTCCCCAAGACTATGCTCACATAAGGCATGTGGTTGGCTTTGACAAAAGGAAAAGGAAGCATTTACTAACATGTCAGGTTACCCATAATTTGCAGCAAAGTGAAGTTTACAAGTTGTGTTATTAATGCATGAGGTGAAAGGTGGTGTAAGTAATGTGTGTGAGGAAAAAGAGTCAAGTCTTGGTGACATGACTAGGTGGCCCCACTTGCTAGCAAGCATAAAGATTTAATATAAACCTCTCTCCTAAGACACTGTGCCAAACTTAAGGGTAAAGGAAATTTATGACCATATTTCTCTTTAATAATATTATTGGTAGGGCTACAAGAATAGGTGGGTCCCACTTGCTTACATTGGATAAAGTATGGCTTTATGACATTGTTTTATAACATTGTATTATTAGGAATTAGTGACTAATAGTTAGGTTAGGCTAGGAGTTTAGGTTTATGTTAATTCTAATCAAGAACGTAATGGAATGAGAAGGAATATTTTCTATGGTATGGGAATAATGTCATTCCCATACAAATTCCAGAGAGCAATTTGCTCTTAAAAATCTGGGAAATGTCATTTTTATAATTTGGCCAAGGCTTTATCACATTGATCTATTTACTAGCTATAGGGGAGATATTTGAATGCATTTGATAATTTTATTTAAAGCATTGCACTAAGAAGGCTATGATTAGAGTATTAGTTATGTGTGATCTTAACATTGGTGTCTTAACTTATCCAATATTTCATTGACAACATACTTCATTTGGAGAGATTTAGAGGTTGCAATGTTGTTCTCATCTAAAGTATAGTTTCTATTAAGTTTGAAGGTTGTCTATGATAAGATAGAATGTAATGAACATAAAAAATTTCAATCAATACATTAAGAGGTTTCTAAATATTCATTTCAATGAAATTTTACTTCCTATAACCAATACATTGTTTTCTTCTTTGTCAACTTGGAAGCCATTTCCAATGAAAGATTCACACCTCCATTTCAAATAAGTAGAATGCATTAAACATGATAGTAAGGAACCCTTATTTACATTTTAAACCAATGAAATATAATTTGGTAACCATACATGAATGATAGTATCAAGAAAATGAACATGCTTTTCTCTATTTTATTACAATATACAATTTCATGGTGCTCCAACAAAGAGAAAAAGAACACTATTCAAATCCACAAGTATGCTCCCCCTACAAGGAGAGGTTTCTTCATTACAATATGCATCAAAGGAGGATCTTACTACAAAGATCAACCAAAACAAAAACATATGGTGTTTCCATACAAACACATCCAAGGAATGAACTCCTTCAAAGCTTCTTCTATATGAGTCTTGACATCAATACCTGCAATGAAAGGGGGAGAACCATGGGATGCTCACCTCCCAACCTAGGTCTCTATGAGACCACCCCCAAGCTAGGAGAATCAATAACCAATGGGTGACAATCACACATCCACAAAACATGATTGCAACAATAAGAAACACCCTCCCAAGCCTTGCACAAATGGATTCAACATGAACCCATACAAAGGGTGAAGGTGGATCTTCCATGTAGGAGAATGCCAAATAATACAATCAAATAACATGCCTCTTCAACGCTAAAATCACATACATTCTTCCAACAAATCTTCTCCTTATCTCCCCAAGAGTAAGATGAAGAACATTGACTTGCAAGGGCCCATACACCTTGCATTTCTTCCCTCTTCTCTCCATGAGAAGAGACTCTACACTACCATAGAGTCCAACTAACCTCTTCACCCATACATGGCCACTTCTTCCCTATCCAAGGGTGAGTAATGCCATCACACCCTTCACAACACTCCCATATTCAAAAGCAAAAAAAAACCATAAACAAGGATTCAAACCCAAAATCCCATTCCCATACATAAACACAATACAATTACATGAACATAAACAAGAGAATGAAGAACAAGAAAATCTACTTGCAACAAGAAAATGAAGGTCTTTCATGGCAATGGAGACCAACCTTCCCAATGTGTTATGGAAAATGAATGTTGAGAAGAGCCCAATACCTTTTTCCTTCCTTTCTCCAAAACCCTAATGTCTCTAAAGATAGAGAGTGGGTGAACACCCACTAACTCTACCAAGGGCCTCTAAAAAGACCTCCAACTTCTACCCACCTACTAGCATTAATTACAAAATTGACTCTCATGTCCTATGGCTTCACCTTGTCCCCTAACTTAAATGCTTGATTGAAAGGGAGTGTGGGGTTGAGTAAGGGTCAAGACTTCTTCAAATTTCGAAGCTTAAGGTAAATAGGTTATAAAATGGGTTGCCTAGGCCACTAGGGGTTTCTAGTTGTGTTAAAAACATCCCTAACCCATACCCCTAACACTTAGGCACTTACATTTTGATAAATATGGCCCTTAGGACCCCTTTTTGGCCTCTAGAAGTGGTTAGAAGAAAATTGAAATTTAAATAATCAAATTGGTGGGGTTTACAAGTGTCTCCAACAAGGAAATGAATTTGGTTCCTAAAGGTCAGTTAGGCTTAGGTTTCCATTGCCAGCCTTAGTAGACATGTCATTACATAAACACATAATGAGTGTCAAGTGACACTATAAAAGGACATAACACAACATTGACATGTCACTAGTTACATAAAGAGACACCTAATACATACATACAATTTTATTGTTATGAATTAAGTCACTATACAATGAGGTTTGAACCTCTTCATTAGGTTCAACCTTGGCTTTACAGTTTGCACAATGGTTGGTTGCTGATTCTTTGACTAATTCCATGGTTCTCTTACCTGCAAGCTAAACGTTGAGCATCAGTAGTTCAAGGTGATAAAATTACATGAAATATACATATTCAATTCTTTATTTAACATAAACCAATATGTAGGACTCAATCCTAATTGTAATTTTTTCATTCAATAATGCTTAAACATAATAACTCCATAATCATCACGACATGTCATCTGTGAAGTAATCAAATCTAAATATGCATAATCAAAATCATGACATACTCTAGGCTCTAATCCACATCATAATGAAATCCACATAGTATAATAATCATCATCAAAACATAGTATCTCGAGTCTCTATCAGGTTAAATCAACAAGTGTATCAATGTATCAAAATGCAAATAAGCAAAGATGCTATGATGGGTCGGGGTGAGGCCTCACATCCTCCCCCCCTAGGCATGAACTTCCTCCTAGAGTTCATCAAAAAGGTATGGGTACTATGAGCTCATCTATGCTGCATCCTCCCATGAAGCCGTGACCTCATCATAACAATCCCACTAGACCCTAACCTGGTCCAGCTCTCTACCTAGAAGTGCGAGGGTCTGTCGACCCAAAATGTGAATGGGCTCCAAGGCTATTTGTACATCTGACTCCACCTACAAGGCATCCTAATCTATAATGTGAGACTCATCATAAATATATTTCTGTAACATAGATACATGAAACACATCATGGATGCGTGACAGGCTAGGTGGCAAAGCTAAACAATAGGCAACTGGTCCTATCCTCTCGAAAATCTCAAAAGGTCCAACAAAGTGAGGCACTAACTTAGAGCCCTTTCCAAAATGGATTTGACTCTTATGTGGGTGCACTCTCAAGAAAACCCTATCACCAACCATATACTCATGGTCTACCCTCTTCGTATCTACATACTTCTTCTGTCAATCCTAGGCCTCCCTAAGACATTGTCTAATCAAAACCACCTATTGCTCCATATCCTTGACCAACTGAGGTCCAATAGATACTCTGTCCTCGATCCTATCCCAACTTAGTGGTGTTTTGCAGGGTCTACCATACAAGGCCTGATATGGTGGCATACCAATAGAAGAATGATGCCCATTATTATAGGCAAACTCTACCAGATGTAGGTATTCCTCCCACTTGACTTGATGGTCCATCACATACATATGTAACATATCCTCTAACACCCAATTAACCCTCTCTATCTATCCATCTGTCTGAGGGTGATATGTCATTCTGAAATTGAGCCTAGTGCTGAATGCTGCCTGTAACTCTCTCCAAAAAGCTAATGTGAACAAAGAGTCTCTATTAGATATGACCTTATGGGGAATGCCATGAAGTCTGACAATATCTTGCTAGAACACCTGATCTACATCTTGTACTATGAATGTAGTATGCATGGGTGAGAAGTAGGCAACCTTGGTCAACGTGTCGACTATCACCAAGATGGCACATGGTGGTGAGAAGACATAGAGAGACTGACAATGAAGTCCATAGATATAGTATCCCACTTCCACTCAGCAATCTCGTGTGGCTGCAGAAGCCCACCTAGATGACTGTGCTCTGCCTTCACTCTCTGACACTCTAGACATCTAGCAACTATACTAGCAATCTGTAATCTCATGCCTGGCCAATGATATAACTGTCTTAGATCAGCATGTAACTTCTTAACCCCTGAATGAGCTGCATAAGGTACTTTGTGAGCCTCAAGCACAATAAAATCTCACAAATAACCCATAGAGGGTACATAAATGTGTCCCCTATGATGCAGGAGTCCATCAGGCTCTAAAGAATACTCTGCAAATCTCCCCTCAAGGGGCCTCTAAGAACGGACAATCTGACAAACCTCTACATAGAATCCATCCTCTAACAAATGATGCAAAATGCACCCCCTCAAATCTATACTATTAGTCATAGATGAGAGCTTGTGCCACCTCCTACTCAAGGCATCTACAACTACAATCTCCTTCCCTTTGATGTAATGAACATCAAAGTCATAGTCACACAAAAACTCCATCCATCTCCTCTACCTAGCATTAAGATTAGGCTGTGTAAAGATATACTGTAAGCTCTAGTGATCTGAATGAAGCTCAAATCGGTGACCTAGAAGAAAGTGTCACCATCTCACCAAGGCATGAACTACCACTACAAGCTCTAGGTCATGAGTAGGATAATTGAGCTTGTGAGTCTTTAGCTTCCTAGACTTGAAAGCTATAGGATGACCATCCTACATAAGAACTACTCCTAAGCCATCCAAGGAAGCATCAGTGCACACAACAAAGTCTGTTGAAGGGTCTGGCACTGCTAAAATTGGTGCACTAGTGAGGACTCTCTTGAGCTCTTGGAAAGCTCTCTCACACTTCTCTATCCATTCATACTTCTTCCCCTTTCTCTAAAGGGAAGTGATGGGATGAGCTATCCTAGAAAATCCTACCACAAAGCACCTATAATAACCTGCTAAGCCCATAAAAATCCTAACCTCAGTGACACTGGTGGGTGTTGGCCAATCCATAATGGCTCTAATCTTTGATGGGTCTACAGAGATCCCATCACCAAATATAACATGACCAAGATAATGCACCTCGGGTCTAAAGAAGGCATACTTAGACAAGCTTCCATATAACTGATTCTCTCTCAAATGCTGTAGAACCTATCTCAGATGCTCCTCATGCTCCTCCTCATTATGATAATATATCATAATGTCATCTAGGAACACTACTACAAACTTATCCAAGAATGTATGAAATACTCCATTCATGAGGCTCATGAACACAACTGGAGCATTCGTGAGGCCAAATGGAACCACTGTGAACTCATAGTGACCATACCTCATACAAAATGTAGTCTTATGGATATCACTCTCCACTATTCACAATTGATGGTACCCTGACTTCATATCTATCTTTGAGAATACTTGGGCACCCTGTAACTGGTCAAACAAATCATCGATCCTGGGGAGTGAGTATCGGTTCTTAATTGTTACTTTATTTAGCTCCTGATAAACAATGCACAATCTAAGTGATCCATCCTTCTTCTTCACAAAAATCACTAGTGCACCCCAAGGTGATACACTAGGTTGGATAGGCCCCTTCTCCAAGAGCACTTCCAACTCAATCTTGAGCTCATTGAGCTCATGTGTGGTCATCCTGTAAGGTACTCTAGATACGGGCTTGACTCCTGGTACAAGGTCTATGTGAAAATCAACTACCCTAGGTGGAAGCATACTAGGTAGCTTAGTAGGAAATACATCTACAAACTCCTAAAGGATAGGGTAGTCCTCAAGTGAAGGCTCCCCCTTTGAATCCTCCTCTCTATCACTAATGGTGATGGAAAATAACTGACATCCCTTTCACATGCACCGCCTAAGATGCATGGAAGAAATCATGCAAAGGGATATGGGCCTCTGTACCCCAAATATCATCATAGAAGTACCATGATCATCCATGCACTCAACCCTCTTCTGACAACAATCCATCTTGGTGCTGTGGGCATATAGCCAATCCATGCCAAGGACTACATCATAAGAACCTAGAGGGGTAATGTAGAGATCAGACATCGTGATTAAGTCTCCAATCTGAATCTGACAACTATGGACCAAGGAACTAATAGACACCCTAGCTCTTGAGGCTAACTCGACCTCCCAACTGACATCCTATCTAACTGCCACCAGCCCGCAATGCTCCACTACATATGGAGATATAAAGGAGTCTGTGGCTCCTGAATCAAATAAGATAGACACACTGATACCCTGAATCATACTTGTGGCCTCTATGACCATGGCCTCGTGCTCAGCCTGGTGGTTATCAACCATTACAAAGACTCTATGGGATCTACCCATATCTTTGAATATAGGCTCTGAGGTAGCTCCTCTCTAACCACTGGCTAACTGTCCCTATGGGCACTTCCTCACAATATGACCCATACCATCACAAGTGTGCCATGGCCCTCAGGTCTGAATCTATACTCCTTGTGTCCTAGGCTATTATGACCCTCCTATCCTATTGGAACCACTATATCCACCCCTAGAGGACTGTTGAGTCCTAGCTAATTGTGTCTAAGGGGTCTGTGTCCTCTGATCCTATCTAGGGATCTAAGACTACCACTGCTTGGGCTTAGAGCCCTGATAACCCTATGAATGCCTCTATCTAGAACCCTTCATAGATCCCTACTACTGAGATTGTTGACCCTTAAAGGATCCTACTGAATGGTTCTATTTCCCCTTCCAAGAGGATCTCTAATGTCCTGATTGCTGGGATGAAGGGTTTCGGTGTTGAGATTGATCCCGAGACTCCTATCTAGTGCAGATATCCTTAGCTACAAGTGTCATCTCAACTACATTTCTAAATGTGGTAGGAAAAGCTAGACGTAATGTCCCCTGAAGAAACATATTAAGTCCCATAATGAAGTGATGGATATGTAGTTTCTCATCCTTCATATAATCTATGTATGGAAGGAGCTCAAGAAACTGACTCTCATACTGGGCCACAGTGAAACCTCTCTACTGGAGATCATGGAACTCCTATATCTATCTCTGTTTGAAATGCTCAGAGAGATACCTCTCTTAGAAATGGGCTACAAAAGTCTCCCAAGTGAGTGTGTCAATAGCCACTCCTCCAATGGACTCCTCTTGCTGCCACCAAGTGGAGGCCTTATCTTGTAGGAGATGAACTGCAAGTCATGCCTTAAGATTACTCCCATAAGGATGTAATCCAAAGCATCATTGTAAACTCTATAACCAAGCCTCTGCTACTGACCCATTAGTGGATCCCAAAAATAAGGGTGGCTGGAGTTGTATTAACTCTCGAATCTCATCCCCAACATCTCTAGGGGGTCTACCTCTATCTCATATCTCATGATGAACTAACTCACCCTCATGATCACCATGGCCCTTAGCATTACTGGCTGGAGGACTCCTACTCCTCTCTCTCCTAGCTGCTCCACCACCTCCTGGAATCTCTACTCCTCTTCCAGAAGCTTGTTGTTGTTGCTAATGATCTATGAGTGATAATCTCTTCTGAATTACCCCAATAAAATTTTGAAGGACGTCCATGATATCCTAGTTAGGGTTTAGTGGTGGTGGTGGTGGAGGTGGTGGTGGTCCACCTCCCTGTCCTGCACTAACACCTACAGCTCTACGACCTCTGCCTCATCGGCTAGCTCATGTGATGACATACATCCTACACAATAGATTAAGTTAGGTGCATTGAAATGTAATGCTTCTAAAGGTTCCAATGTTGAAACCTAGGCTCTGATACCAAGTGTCATGCCCAAAAAAATTAATCAACCAAAAATGTAACAATTTTTTTTTTTTAAAAGTGTAATGTTAAGGAGTGTCATTCAATGGTTAAGTGAAAGTTGACATCAATTATGTCAAGTGCAATCTACGATCAAGTATATAACTAATGTTGTAAGAGTCAAGTTCAAAAGTGGAACCCTAGAGTATACAGTTTCCTTTAGAACTTCTAGCCAGAATGCACCCAAGGTATCTAGGGCATTGAATATTTGATTAATCCTACTTAGACTATACTCACAAATGGTATATCTACCAAGGTTATGGTTCCCGAATGGGGTTTGAATCAATGAAAGGATATACAATCCTGTGATGAGGGTTTGTGGGATAATTTCATCAGTGCATGGGTATAATTATAATGCAACAATGAACCCTATGAAGTTAATTAGAGCATAATGTTATCTGTTGGTTTAAGAATATTGATGAATATACTACTCTTTACTTTGACTTCTTTAAAGAACAAATTTCTTTCTTTTCACTAGGACAATGCATTTCATTTAATCCTAATCCTAAGGATTAGCAGTGATTTAGAATTTTAAATAAACCCCGACAATTTATTATACAAGCAATAAAATAAACTATAGAGTTAACTAATTGATTTCTTAATGTACCTAACATTCTAACAATACATCTTTTTCCTTATTAACTAATTGATTAAATTATGAATAAATGTTCTACCAAAGAAATTAATAATTAAAAGAACAAATCATATTAAGTATCAAATCACCAATTAAATAAATCCAATTATTTATCCTTACTAGCCTTATATAGACGAATTAACCATGAATAAAAATTAAACATTAACTTGGCAAGTTGATAATTTAAAGACTAAATCTAAGTACACTAACTATAACTATAAATTGATAATTAATTTTAGTAGATATGAAGCTAATCACAAAATAGAATTAACAATTTACAATGAACTAATCATTAGATTAATATGTTGATCAAAGTTAAACACTTCAATAATAATCATCTAATTAATAATTAATTCTATAAATGAGGAATGTGTTAAATCAAGTTCAAATAATAATTAACAAGCATCATGAATTAAAAGAGTATATTAGCCTACTAAACATACTACCCTACTAAACTGACACATCATTCTACCTATCCCTATAAGCTACTATTGTATCAAGCCACCACTATCTACGCCTAAGCTAGCTCCCCCTACCTACTAGCCAATGATTCATGCAAAAAGGGGAGCACATATCCAAGAAGGAAAAGGGGGACAACACATGGCTGACTTGGGCCCACTACTATATCTCCCTTTTCAAAAGCTTAACAAGGCTTACGTGGATTATAAAGGGGGAAGGTTTGTTAGAAGTTTTAGGTCCCATCTCCATTGTCATTTAATTCCCCAAGACTATGCTCACATAAGGCATGTGGTTGGCTTTGACAAAAGGAAAAGGAAGCATTTACTAACATTTCAGGTTACCCATAATTTGCAGCAAAGTGAAGTTTACAAGTTATGTTATCAATGCATGAGGTGAAAGGTGGCATAAGTAATGTGTGTGAGGAAAAAGAGTCAAGTCTTGGTGACATGACTAGGTGGCCCCACTTTCTAGCAAGCATAAAGATTTAATATAAACCTCTCTCCTAAGACCCTGTGCCAGACTTAAGGGTAGAGGAAATTTATGACTATATTGCTCTTTAATAATATTATTGGTAGGGCTGCAAGAATAGGTGGGTCCTACTTGCTTACATAGGATAAAGTATGGCTTTATGACATTGTTTTATAACATTGTATTATTAGGAATTAGTGACTAATAGTTAGGTTAGGCTAGGAGTTTAGGTTTATGTTAATTCTAATCAGGAACATAATGGAATGAGAAGGAAAATTCTCTGTGGTATGGGAATAATGTCATTCCCATACAAATTCCAGAGAGCAATTTGCTCTTAACAAAATATGGGAAATGCCATTTTTATAATTTGGCCAAGGCTTTATCACATTGATCTATTTACTAGCTATAGGGGAGATATTTGAATGCATTTGATAATTTTATTTAAAGCATTGCACTAGAAAGGCTATGATTAGAGTATTAGTTATGTGTGATCTTAACATTGGTGTCTTAACTTATCCAATATTTCATTGACATCATACTTCATTTGGAGAGATTTAGAGGTTGCAATGTTGTTCTCATCTAAATTATAGTTTCTATTAAGTTTGAAGGTTGTCTATGATAAGATAGAATGTAATGAACATAAAAAATTTCAATCAATACATTAAGAGATTTCCAAATATTCATTTCAATGAAATTTTACTTCCTATAACCAATACATTGTTTTCTTCTTTGTCAACTTGGAAGCCATTTCCAATGAAAGATTCACACCTCTATTTCAAATAAGTAGAATGCATTAAACATGATAGTAAGGAACCCTTATTTACATTTTAAACCAATGAAATATAATTTGGTAACCATACATGAATGATAGTATCAAGAAAATGAACATGCTTTTCTAAATTTTATTA
The DNA here is from genome assembly GCA_027943335.1 of Chamaecyparis obtusa. Classification (NCBI taxonomy): domain Eukaryota; kingdom Viridiplantae; phylum Streptophyta; class Pinopsida; order Cupressales; family Cupressaceae; genus Chamaecyparis; species Chamaecyparis obtusa. The sequence continues at coordinate 306,218 of BSBK01002270.1, forward strand.
CAGTATACAATTTCATGGTGCTCTAACAAAGAGAAAAAGAACACTATTCAAATCCACAAGTATGCTCCCCCTACAAGGAGAGGTTTCTTCATTACAATATGCATCAAAGGAGGATCTTACTACAAAGATCAACCAAAACAAAAACATATGGTGTTTCCACATAAACACATCCAAGGAATGAACTCCTTCAAAGCTTCTTCTACATGAGTCTTGACATAAATACCTACAAGGAAAGGGGGATAACCATGGGATGCTCACCTCCCAGCATGAATAAGCTAAGAAGGTCACTAGATACATATAAGAAACTTGAGAGAGGAAAAAAATGATTTTATCTCAATTAATTCACCTCCAATATTTGAGAAAGTTGAAGTATCATTTAGAGAATATGTATCTTCAAGAATAGTAAGAGACGGTAATGCAGGGGACCCCCCTAGCACACCCAAAACATGTGCTTGTTTACACTATATGAGGGTTAGTACACCCAAGATTCATGCATAGTATAGAAAATAAAATTTCATAGAAATTGGAAGAATACAAATAACTAATTTTCTATTATTTCAATACAAATATTAAAAAATTATAATTCTTAGTCTAATGGGCTTTACCAATCTTGAAAGAAAAAATACAAATCAACTCTCAAAATAAAGAGGATTGTTTGCAGCTTCAAATCATCACTCCACGCTAAATGATCCACACCACTCTAAATGATCCACTCAACCTTTGATCAACTCTTAATGATCTACTCAACTTTAGATCAACTTTCAATAATTCATTCAAGTCTAGATGATTAACAATTAGCCTAAGTGTTTATTGTATATCATCCTTGTGTCTCTTGGGAATTTCACCTCCCCCCCCCCCTTCTATTGAGTTTCACCATCCTAAAAAGTTATCATCCATTATTGGATGCCTTTAGGACCTTTTTGGGCTCCATTTTAGTAATTTCCTATATTTGGATGCATTTATGCTTGATTTATCGCTTCCCTCTTTCCTTTCTCCTCTAATATCTCAACTCTTCCTACATCTCAAAGGTCATTGAAAAAAGTTCCTCTTTGGGACTAGGCCAAATTCGGCCTAGTCCTAGACTAGGCCAACTAAAGTGGGCCTAGTCCTTGGGTGATTTTTTCTATGGGCTTTAGGCCTAGTGCGGGGATGTTTCTTTTCCTGCTCTTGGTTGTTGTAGCCTAACAATTTTGGATCTCAAATTGACTATAAAAGGACATTCAAGATCTTTAATTTTACATATAGGAGGATACACAATTACAAGCAATCAAGTCTATGTGAAAGCATTTATTTGTGATTTCAAGTTCTCTTTTGGATTCAAGATTTGAAGAAAAGACTTCCAACTCAAGATCTTCAAGCTTCCTTCCATCAAAAATCCATTCAAAGTAATTATTCTCTCATTGATGCAAGTTTCTCTCTCTCATGCTATCCAAGTAGAGGAATTCACAAGCAAGAAAAAAGATCCACATTTATTTCCTTCTTCCTCCTCTTCTCTATTGAAGTGATCAAGCATACATACATCCAATATCTAAGAATTTGACAAGTGTGGATCAATTGAATTTGTGAGGAAATCCTTGATTATGCATTACACATTTCAAGCATACATCTTTCTAGGTTTATTAGATCTGTATCCATCCATGAGGGTTTTACAAGAAAGATGAATACTTATATTTGTCTTATTTTACATGTTTTACTTATTTACTTTCAAGATTAAATATTATCTAGGGGCTTGACCAAGGCAAGCCTCTTTCCACAATAATTTCCCCATTTTTCATGTTTTCAAGAATAGGTGTATAGTTGTAAATTTGTATTTCTAGGATTTCAAAACTAGGGCTTGGTCCTTTATGGATTTCATTAGGTTTTATCCTCCCAGGAATAGGATGACTTTTTGGAGCTAGGATGAATTTTATGACATGTTCCTGAAGATCTAAAAATTACATGATCAGAAGTTACAATTTTCATAGTCCCATATCCCAAATGATTTATGATTCTAACAACTTTTTCGTCAGTCAAATACAGATTTGAGGTTCACTTATCCTCTTGTATAAATTAAGGCAAGTGTATCATTCTTATTCTCCTTTAGTATTTTCTTTGGTATATTTAGATTTGATATCATAAATTGTTGATCATCATCTTCTTTATCATTGCATAAGTGTTTGTCATACTTTATACTGCATACACATACATTTATATCTGTATAGGAAATACAATACACACCCCATCAAACTCCCCCTTTATCTTTATAATGCATTATCACCCCTTCATCTATTTTGGGTTGTCTTGATTAGATTTGGTCTAAGGGTGGGATTTGGTATTTCCAATGTATATAGAAAGTGGGGGTCTACCATTGATCACCATTTTCTATATCACATTTTGATGAATCTGACTCATAATATTTTCCTTTTGATTTTGTGTGTAGATCTCCCCCATTGTATACATTTATATTTGGTAGTTACAATTACTTCGCATTGCATTTTCATACCTAGATCTACTTTGTATGCATTTACATTACATCTTTGCTACATTTTATGCATTTATCTTCCTATTTCATGCTTAAATTTGATAGTTAAATTTGTTTGAATTGTATATTTCTTTCTGTAATCACCTAAAAATGGACAAGATTAATCTAAGTGAGCAACCAAGGAAAAAATCAAAGCAATTAAATCAAATAAAGCTAAAATAAAAGAAAATTTGCAATCAAGACAATAATCCAAATTTAATTGAAAATCAAAAGCCAGTAAAAAAATTTAAAACAAATAAATCAAGTTAAATCAATAAATTATGTAATTAATCTAATTAATTGTATAGTTCAATTTAAATAAAATCAACCTATTTAAGGGGTACACATGGCTAAACAAATTAAATAAATTCAATTATTAAATCCCTATTTTCCCTCAATCACCAAATGGGGGAAAATGCATCAACCAATGCGATTTAAGGATCAAACTCACATGGATCAAGCTCAAAATGAATCTCAATCACATGTAAGGTGTGAGCATCTTATCCACCCATTTTGTCTCTTTATCCCAAGCTTTGAGGACAATCCATTTAAATTGTCTCCAAATGTGGAACCATGGACTTAACCCTAATCCAACCATGATCAACTCAACTCTACCCCATACCCTTGCCAAAATCTATAAAAGTAAGGCTTAAATCAACCAATTATCATCCACAAATCTATGAATAGCATCAAACCTCTTGCAATTTTAAGTTAGAAAGGAAAATTTAGTACTAATTAAAGCTTAATTATTTTGGAATTGAACTTTTAGTTTACTTATCATTCAATTCTTATTTTAGGGTTGTCGATCACTAATGGAAGCTTGCTGAGAGCTTTGCATTAGAAAACCTAAATAGAGGTCCATAGAGTTCTTAATTGTCATTTATTTTCTTAAATAGCTTACTCTTTATGGTAATTTAGTTATTATTTTCATTTATTTACAATACTAACGCTATGAAGGTGCTTCTCATAGCATACAAAATGGCACCCACCATGGGACATTAGGCCTCATTATTTTTAAATTTGGAGAAATCATATTTTTCTTGTATATCTTTGTGTTTTTCTATGTTTTACAGGTCTTGTAGTGCATTTGACAGTTTCTGTGGTGCATACAAGGTTTCCTACAAAATTTTTTAGGCCTGGAATGGCGCTTCCATGACAAATTTGTGCGCCTTTGCATAGCCAAACAACGGGTTTAATCCATCTAATATTTTTTTAATCATTATTTTAGTGTGTATACCCTAACTATGGAGTGCTTTCAATTTATTCTATTACGCATATAATATTTTCTTTAAGTGCATTTGCCTGTTAAAACAACGCTTTTAATTTTTGTCTCTACGCGTTCAATTTATTCTGCAACATTTTCAATTGATTTAATAGCACGTTTAATAGGTTTTGTTGCATTTTTAATTAAATTGCAAATTTACAAAATCTAACTTTCGGGAAATAAATTTTCTGTGGTTGCAGGACGATAGGTCATAAAAAAATTAAAAATCCAGAGACCAGATTTAATAGTGAGGACAAAGTATTGGCCAAACGAATAAAAAATGAGAACATAGCAAACATCAAGCTGGTTTTGGAGAATTTGCAGCAAGAAAGTGAGGTATATGAAAAATATTTGAAAGTTGTAGAAGCTTACAAATTAAAATTTGTTTCCTTAAATTGGATTTACTTTCCTTAATCAATTTTTATCAATTTTGAAAAATAAGGCTTTGATTTCAATTTTTTTCTTGTTTTCTTCATTTTGCTTTTTTGTGCTCACAAACTTTTTGGAGAGGAAGGAAAGGAGAAGGAATGGTCGCCACTAGGTGAGTCAAAAACATGACAAAATCCATTAAAAATGCCCCTAATCTTTGCTAGCTTCAAATCAAGGCAAGCCTAAAACTTGGTCAATTTTTGTTTAAATTGTGCCCTTGTGATTTTTTTGCTAAAATCTAGAAATTAAACCAGCATAAAGGATAAAACCAAGTATTTAATCAACAACCCCTTGTTTGTGGAGGAGAGTAGAAATACTCAATTTCCATTAGTTAGTGGGTTTGGATAAATTGAACATTGTTAATCATTCTTGGGAGGCAAGAATAGATAGGGATATGCTCTTCACCTTTTGGTGAATCAAACTCCTAAAACCTATTTCTTAAATCCATTTTATTGCTTTACAAATGAACATGCTAGATCTATAGTGGGCTCACCTCTTGATATTTTCCTTAACAAGGCCAATGAGAGGGACAACCCAAAGTGGGATACATTTTCCTTTGTCACAAAAATATAACCCATTATAAAATGAAATGTACGCATCCTTAATGGGGTGTGTGACAAAAGGATATTAAGTTTCAAACTTTCTCGACTAGTCCTTCGGGATTGCACAAAACTCTGATATACCAGTGGTGGGAAGCCTCCTAATTTGGGGGGATGAAACTTAATGTCCATTTTGAACAGAATCTTGATTAAATACCTTGTTAACTTAGCAAGCCTACCTTGTAAAGCCATGCTTACAAACTAACTTGACAACTAGGTAGATTGCTTGAAGTTGATTATTGTGAAAAATCCACGATAATGTTCTTACATATTCAAACACTTTTTTTGTAGAGGGGTTAAAAAGAAAAAGTGTATTAGTGGTTGCTCTATTTGAAGATACATAGAACAAGTGACAGATATCCATTTTGCAAAAACATCTTATATTTTTAATATCTTCATAAAAATAACAATCACCAAGTTTGGGGAACACAATTTTGAATCAAACCTTTTCTAATTCCAATTTCTACACGATCTCATAGACTTAAACTATCTTTACAAGAAGATGACACTTGCATAGCAAGAGAGGTCCCCAAATTTGAATCTCAAAACTCTTTCATAAATCACAACCTAAGGGATAGTCTCCCAAACCTTTTCAAAAAGAGATTTGACCAAATGGATAGAGATGCAACAAATCATGATTACCTTCATAGGGGATATCATGAAGAGAAAGGAACAAACAATCATGAAAACATTAACGAAGAAAATCAAGAGCCTAAAGAAAAAATTGAAGACAAAGCCAATAGGGTAGCTCAAGATATCTAATTTCTTGAAGTTATGGACAAACTTATAGAGAGAAATAGGGAAAGATATTTCCTTAATTTAACCCAAGCAAGGGTAAAACTTCCTCATGACTATGATGTTGCCCAACTTAAGAATGATGAGGAAGAGGAAAATATTACTATAGGTGCTATGAATAAACAATTGAAACTATTTCAAGCACAAATCAATACAATGAAGAAAGCGACCGAACCTAATCCATTTTCCATCAAGGGTTTATGCCCATTTTCCTTTGATAAGAGCTTGGTTATGGCACCTTTCTCACTAAATGTGGTCTTCCCCAAATATGAAAAATATATAGGTAAATCAGACCCACAAGACCATCTTAGAGAATTTTGTGCTCTAAGTATTGAATTCATGTATGACACAACCTATTTAATGAGGCTTTTTCTGAGAAGTTTAGGAGGCCAAGCCATGGAATGGTTCTCAAAACATCCACAAGGAATTAAAAAATTTGAAGAACTAGCTTTATAATTCATGACTCATTATTCCTATAACATAGAGCATGAAATCACCATGCTTAATCTTTGTGATACTAACAACGAGATGGTGAGTCTTTTCTAGGGTTTCTCCAAAGGTGGAGAGTAGTCTTCGCACGATATCCACAAAGCATACCCAAGAAAGAAAGGATGGAAATATTTATGAATAATCTAAATGTGGAGATGAACTATAGACTCCAATTTCAATGTCCCCCTACATTTGAAAAGATCATTAAAAATGGGATCAAAATTGAAGAGGTATTGGTTAAAAGAGGGGAAATCAAGTTATTCAAAGATAACAAACCCTATACCAACACCAATAAAAATAATAACTTATATAAATATAACAATAATAAAGGAGAAAAAAATCACAATGATAAACCAAGACTATGGTTGAAAAACACCAATAAAAATCTTGTGAATGACGGAGTTGTGGAAGAACACAACTTGAAGGCTACCCCCTTTAATTTATCAAGCGGGTCAAATCCAACATATATTGTTAATCAAATGACCAAGGATCCTTATAATAACCACACCAACAACAATGAAAACAAAAAAAACAACAATCTCTTCAATAATTCCAATGTTAATAAGCCTAAACCATTCTTTTCCATATATTAGAAAAGAAAATTCACCTTTTTAGGTGAACCTTTGGAAAATGCGTGAAGGACTTTGGTGGCTAATACAATAATTGTCCTACCAAAATCAATGCCATATGAACCAAAAATCAAGCTAACTTGGTCGAATTATTCTCATCATTGCTAATATCATTGCAAAAAGGACATAAAATAAATGAATGTATGAAATTGAAACATCTTGTCCAAGATCTAATCGATGATGGAACCATAAAAGTGGAAGGGCCTCAAAATAATGAGGACCATATGGCTTTCAAGAACCCTTTCCTAAACCATGAAAAGTGGGAATCTTCAAATACCAATCACAACAATAAAAGGGGCAATGAGAAGGTGAATTTTGCCCATACTTATAATAACACCATTAATGCCTTAAGTGGTGATAAAAACACAATAAATGTGATTGTAGTAAAAGAAAATCCAAGGGAGGAAACATCTAATGTTGTAACTAGGGGGAAAGCATCAAAGATCACTTTATCGGGAGGTTCCCCAAGGATTATCCTCCCTAATCTAACATCTTCATCTGCAAAGAAATATAATTTGGCGGACCAATTACAAAGAACCCCTGCTCAAATTTTTATCCTAGAATTGTTAAAACTCTCACCAACTCATAAGGAGATATTGAAAAAGGCCCTTGTAGAGACTAATGTGCCTTTGAATTTAGATGTGGATAAGTTCCAAAACATGGTAGGTCATCTTATTGCACCCCATTGTTTATATTTCTTAGAACAGGATGATATGTCCTTGAATCACCCACAAAATCTTCCTTTTCATATAGAGGTTTTGATCCACAAGGATAGAGTGAAGAGAGTCCTCATTCATGGAGGATCAGGCCTAAATATTTGTACCCTAAACTTGGTTAAAGCCTTAGGATTTTATGAGGAATCTATTTACCCAAAGAAGAAAATAACTATTAAGGCTTACGATGACGAAGAAAGAGCCTCCAAAGGTGTCATAATAATCCCCATTAGAGTTGGCCCAATGAAAAAAGAGACCATTTTCCAAGTCCTAGACCTCAAATTGACTTACAATATCCTATTAGGAAGGTCATGGATCCACAAAATGCAGGCAGTACCTTCTACATATCACCAATGCCTCAAATTTTTATACATGGGACAAGAAGTCATGGTAAGTGGGGATTCAAATCCTTTCCAATATTATTAGAACATGAAACCTATAAATGAATCCTTAGTTCCACATAATGCAGAAGGATCAATGTCCCAAAGAATTGAATAAGTACAAAGCTCAAAAGATCTTCCATCTTTGAAAGGAAAATAAAAGGAAGAAAAAGAAGATGTTGTTGTAAATCACCAAGTTCTCACTAACTTAACTACGTTGACTAAAGGAAAGGAGAAAGTTACTGAGGAAAGTATCCATGATGAACAAAAATAAGGCCAAGCTAGATCTATTCAAATCTGCATGAAGGATGCCCATTATCAAAAGATGGATCACATAATGAAATTTTTTGAGAAATAATGCCACATTAAACAGAAAGGTGTAGATGAATACTCATTATCTATGATTGATCTACCCTTATCTCCCAAATCCCATGGAAGACCATCTAGCATACATATACCCCATAAATAAAATGATCAATTTGTAAGGGCAAGTATTTCTTCATCCATGGATGAATAAGATAATGAAATATTATATTGGCTATATGAGGATGAAGAATCAAGTACCTGTGAAAAGTGCATTAAAAACATAAGCATTCCCACTCATCAATATGGCAAAGGATTTCAAATAATGCATAAAATGGGATATAAAGGAAAAGGGCCTTTAGGAACAAGAAATAAAGGACTAATTGAACCCATTGAAATGTCATGGAGAGATAGTAAGGAGAAAACTAGATTGGGGTACCTTGAACAAGGGTACACTCAAAAGAAGTACCCAAGGGTTTATGATCAAATCTTGCAACTAGGTTCCCAAAGTGATGAAGATTAAAATAATTGGGAGTGGGACTCATTGTCAAATGAGTCTTTCAAGATAAGGAGGTAGATGCGATTCACACTTATACTTCTAGCAAAGGAAAAGAACAAACCTTAGAATCAAGTCAGAATCAAGCTTCAAGCTCTAGCCAAGAGGTCTTAGATAATATTAAAAATAAAGAGATTGAATAAAATGCATGGGTAGGAGAAACCTATGTTCCATCATGGAGACCTACTATAGGAGAATCTAACCCTAGGTTTAACCCAAGATGTTTTTACTTGACGGAAACCCTAGAGGATTCAAGTGAGGAATATTTTGACCCTAGTTCTCTAGAACACCTAGAAGAGGCACATATAATAGATTTAAGCAATAAAATGTTTGAACCTTCCAATGAGGTCATGTCCTTCAACCCTATTGAGCCAAATCAAAACATTGACCCCTTATCCCTTATTTATCCAGAGCTTATTGAATAGGATTCCATCAAACCTACCATCTTACCCACATTTTTGAATGATAACTTGGTGTCCCAATACCTTAATGTAGTTGAACCTTCTTCTACCATGGAATATCAAGAAGAAGTGAAGAAGGGAAGTATCCAAACTCTTAGTTCAGTTAAAAATTTAAAAAAAAATGAAAAGAATCTAATGTTGAAAACCACATTGTGGCAACATTAGATCAAGAAGAGAAAGAAATAAAGAATGATTCCGAAGGTGAAAACCCAACAGAGGAACCTAAGGAAGGTATTTTGGATGCTTTTCCCAAACACTATGAGGAAAGGTCTCCTATTTTGATTGAATTGACAGAAAAATTCAACTTTGGGTTAGAATCAAAACCAAAGATCATACATCTAGTAGTATCTTTATCTAGTGCAGAAAGAAAGGAGTTCATAAAATTATTCAAAGAGAAACAAATCAATTTTGCATGGTCATACGATGATATGCTAGAACTAGATCCTAATCTGATAATGCATCATTTAACATTAAAGAAGGAGTGAGACCAATCAAGAAGAAATTAAGAAAGATGCACCCACATATAGCACTCCTTGTCAAAGTGGAGTTGGAAAAATTGTTAAAGGTGGGATTCATAAGAGCCAATGATTATGCCGAGTGGATTTCAAACATTGTGCATGTGTCAAAAGTAGACAAATCAATCAGAATTTGCACAGACTTCAGAGATCTTAACCTTGCATGTCTGAAGGATAATTTTCATCTACCAAGCATAGAAACCATCATAGATCTAACAAAAAGACACACAATGTTCTCACTTATGGATGGGTTTAGCAGCAATAATCAAATAAAGATAGCACCTAAAGATTAAGACAAAATGGCATTTACATGCGTGTGGGGGACATTCTACTAAAATGTTATGCCCTTTGGTCTCAAGAATGCTAGAGTGACATATCAGATACCCATGATGACCATATTTCATGACATGATGCACAAGTTTCTAAAAGACTATGTAGATGACATACTTGTTAAATCCCATTCAAGGGAGGAACATCTACTCATCCTATTAGAGATTTTCTAGTGTTGATTATATGTTTGTTATTGATGAAAACATATGGTAAGCAATGTGCATTTTAGTTATATGGAGAGATCCTTGAGCATATGTTGTATGGATATGTTATCAGCGTGATATCATAGATGCCAAGGTTGATTCTAAGTGCAGATAGTTGTGCAATTGTTTGTAACAATAGTGTTCTTGAGAGTGTTGCAAGCAAAGTTTTGTATGTAATTCATAGTATGGTTATGATGGGGCCATGCACATTTATTTTTGTGTTGTAGACATAATCATGAAGCTATGTTTATAGATGTAGAGTTAGTTGTGCAGTTGAAGTTGAGTTATGATGTTTCTATTTGCCAGTTAAAGTTTTAGGAGTTTATTTGTTAAGAGCCGACAATGTTTATATTGTTTCATTAGTTACACCTATCATTATGGTATGCATGTTTGGTTTCATGTTTTCTTATGAGCTAAGTTTTTTTGGTTAAGAGTGCATAATGTATTTCAGCTTGAGAGTAAAGTTTGAGTTAATTTGGTGGAGTCGACAGTGTGAAGCGACGCATTTACTCATATTGGGTTGCACGGTCCTATTTCTATTGCATGCTTAGTATAGCCATTGGAGATGTTGTTAGAGAGTTGTATTTCTTCATTAATATGATTTCAAGAAGTTTATAATAGGCCAAATTGATTATATCTTTTGGAGAAGGCTTCTTATAGCTGGTTAGTTGTGGTTGCTAAAGAAAAAAGGATTAGGGAAGCAGTGAAGAAGGTGTGAAAGTATTGGGCTAGTAAAGCTATATCAATCATTAGTTGAAGATCTATGTGAAGAAGCAGTGAGTGTATGTTATTCATTATAACTAATCAAGATAGCAGGTCTAATTCATAGCTCACCAAGATCCAGATATAGTGTGTATATATTGTGTAGAAGGTTGCAGTCTTCACCATTTGAGTAGTGTGCTCCTAGACAATGTGTCCTCACCTTTAACAAGGTTAATTATAAAAGACTCCTAACAGGGTCCAACCTTTGACCAGGTCACTATACTTCATGTATTGTAAAGATCAACTCCTAACAGGGTTGTAAGATATTCTAATAGGGATCATTATACTCTAGTATAGTTTATAGTGGGTGCTAATTCCCACTAGGGTTTTTACCTATTTTGGGTTTCCCCATAACCAAAATTTTGGTGTTGTGTTAAGTGTTATATTATTGTGTATATTCTTATTGTTCTTTTGTACTAATTTGGATAAATAAGTGAATCTTATAGATAACTGATTCACCCCCCCTCTTAGTTATCTCTTAGGAATATTCCTAATAATTGGTATCAAAGACAAGTGCCTCAGGGATAAAGTTTAATAGCTTGAGGTTGATCAGATGGCATTCTTTAGAAAAGAAAGTCCTAAGTTTGATGAGAGAATTATCTAGACTGGAAGAAAAAAATGATAACACATTTGTAGTGCATTGGTTTTCAAATTTTTGATGCAGCTACTCAAGATGTTCATGTTCCTTCTCTAAAAGAACTTGCCAAAGAAGATGAAACCATTAAACAAAAAGAAATGTTCACTCAAAATGAAATTGCCAAAGAAGCCCTTATCAGTGCTGTATCTGACAACGAGTTTTCAAAGATCAAGAAAGAAGATAGAGCCTACATAATATGGAAGTATCTAGAAGACATGTTTGAAGGAGATATCCAAGCCAAGAATGCACACATAAAGACATGGAAGAAAAGATATAACAATTTGGAGATTCTACCTAAAGAGAACATCAGAGCCTACAATCAAAGAATTAATGAAGCAGTTGCAAGAATCAAAAACAATGGTGGAGAGATTTTAGAAGAAGACATAATGGATAAATTGATGACTACTCTAATAGCAGATTATGAGAGTAAGATAAACATCCTAGATGAAACTATGCATTTTTCAAAAGACTTCAAGAGAGGGACCTTAATTAGAAAGATTTAGCCATTCGAGATATCAAGATTGAAGATAGAGCCTAAAAGTGAAACAACATTCAAAGCCTCAGTCCATGGTAAGGAATCTTCAAACACTTCTTGTAATTTTGATGATGAAGATGATGATAAAGTGTTATGAATAGTCCCCAAAGATAACTGAGAGGGGGGGTGAATCAATTATCTAAAAGTTTCAATTCTTTATCCAATTAAGTATACTTAAACATAAAGCATAAACACAATGAAAGAACACTTGAACACAACACTAATATTTTGGTTACAGGAAAACCAAAATAGGTAAAAACCCTAGTGGGAACTGACACCCACTAATAATCTGCACTAGTGTATTATGATCCTTGTTAGAAGATCCTTAACCCTATTAGGAGTTTCTTTATAATGTATTTAGTACAGTGACCTGGTCAAGGGTCAAACCCTATTAGGAGTCTTTTACAATTAACCCTATTAGGGGTGAGGACACACTATCTGAGAGAACACTGCTCAAATGAGTGAAGGCTACAACCTTCTAAATGATAGATACACACTATATCTGGATCTTGGTGAACTTTTCTTTGACCTACTATTTAGATCAGTTCCAATGTATAGTAAAAACACTTTACTTGGTCACATAGACCTTTTGCTCTACTCTTCACAATTAACTCTGAACCATGCCTTAGCAATCACAAATGACAGCATATAAATATCTTTCCTCTAAATGATATAATCAATTTAGCTTGTTAGAACCACCTTGAAATCATATTATAGAAACCATAATATACTCTAAGAATAATTTTTTCATCTCTACTAAGCACGCAACACATTCTGGGACCTATCCAATAATAATAAATGTAGACACACGCTACACACTATTGGCTCTACCAAAGTAATTGAAACTTTCTCCTTAAGCTGAATTACATCATGCACTCTTAACCAAACATTACTAACTCTTCTCCAAGAACTAATCCAAGGTGCATACTAAAATGATAGGTGCAACTCCTAAACCAATATAATCTCTATCGGCTCTTGTGAATAAACACAAGAAAATACTACTAGTGAATAGTGACTATATAACTTAACTTATACTGATCATCAAACACTACATCCATAAATGTAACATCACTAATATGTCTCCATAGCATATCCAAATGCACAAGGCTCTATGATAACTATATGGACAATCAATCACAGAACACTGCATGTAACTCTGTTAGGAACACTACTGACACAAGCTGCTATATAACTGTTTGTACTAATAGTTAACCTCTACATCCATGATATCATGCTGATAAAATGTCCATGCTACATATACTAAAAGATTACTGCATAAGTCTTCCATGCATACTACTTACCATATGTTGTCATCAATGACAAACATACAGTCAGCACTGGCTTGCTAGCAAATCTCCAACAATCTCCCCCTTTGGCATTGATGGCAACATATGGAATGAAAAACTCCACCAATCCAAATGAACATTTCTTTTATAACATTCTCCATTTCCTCATCAAAACTCCCCCAAGGATGAATCATCCATCTACTGTAATATTCTTCAACATTCTCCATTCCTCAACTAAACTGCTTCCATAACTGAATACTACTCCTTAGTATATTACTCCTTCTTTTACTTCTATTTTTCATGACTATATATTAATCCCCCTTTGACATCAATGGAAAAGGGTGCCAATCAGTTTAAGCACTAGTACTACTTCTGAAGTAGAGTAGTCAACCATCAATCAGTCCCTGAGGATTGATGCTCTTTCTTCTTACTTCTAAGCAGAATCAGGGAAGGGAATTACTCCCAGCTTCTCCTTGAGATACTCAAAAGTATCCTTTGGAAAAGGCTTTGTGAATATGTCTACTAAATAATCTTTGGTACTCACATAGTCCACCTTGACTTCTTTCTCTGCCACTTTCTCTCTTAGGAAGTGATACTTGATCTCAATGTGCTTTGTCTTTGCATGCATCATAGGGTTCTTTGACATGTTGATATTGCTAGTGTTATCACAATGAATAACAATAGGATAATCAATCTAAATTCCAAAATCCTTTACCATCTTCTTGATCCAAACAATTGTAGAACAATTTAGGGCTGCTACAACATACTTCACTTCTACTATTGACTGAGAAATACAATTTTGTTTCTTGCTTGTCCAAGTGACAAGTATGTCACCAAGAAATACTGCTCCACCTAATGTACTCTTTCTATCATCACTACATCCTACCCAATCAACATCAGTATATACATGACGCTCTACATTTTCTGAATTAGGATACCATAGACCATAACCTATAGTACCCCATTAATATCTAAATATTATTTTTACTACCATGAGGTGACTTTGTTTAGGCTCTGTTGCAAATCTTCCAACTATGGCAACTGCATTGGAAATATCAAGTCTTTTTTGAGTAATATATATGAGTTTACCAATCATAGACTTCAGATCCATTAGATTTCCACAATCCATAATATTAAGTGCTAGTTTCTGGATTCAATTGTGTATTCCTTTTTTCTATCAATGTTTCAGATCATACTACATGATCCATCATCATGATGCTAGAGAGAAAAGAGACATGAAATGATGGATCATGTCTCTTTTCTTTCTAGCATCCTGATGATGGATCATGTAGTATGATCTGAAACATTGATGGAAAAAAGGAATACACAATTTAATCTAGAAACTAGCACTAGCACTTAATCATAGACTTGTACAATGTTGTATCTATTGTAGGTGATTCATCTTCTTTTGTAAGCTTGCATCCTATTATAAAAGGTGTGCCCACTGGCTTGCAATCATCCATCTTGAATTTCTTCAATATCTCTTTCACATACTTGGACTGATTAATGAAAATTCCTTTCTCTGTTCGCTACACATTCAATCCCAAAAATTATTTGATAGGTCCAATCATGCTCATCTCAAATTCACTCTGCATCTCCTTAGCAAATTTAGCATTTAGTTTGTCATTACCTCTAAAGATAATGTCATCAACAAATATATCTACAAGTAGTAGTCCTTCAGATATCTCTCTTATGAATAGGTTACAATCTTCTACTCCTTTCTTGAATCCAATTTTTGTTAGATATCCATCAAGTCTCTCATACCAAGCTCTAGGGGCTTGCTTAAGTCCATAGAGGGCTTTTTTCAATCTGCATACCATATCAAGTCTGTCTGATAGGGTGAATCCTTCTGGCTGCTCAATGTATACTTCTTCTTTTAGCTCTCCATTCAAGAATGTTGACTTAACATCCATCTAATAAACTTTGAATTTTTTGAATGTTGCATAAGCTAAAAACAACTTAATGGATTCTAATCTTCCCACTGGTGCAAATGTGTCCGAATAATCAATACCTTCTCTTTGCGCATATCCCTTACATACTAATCTTGCTTTATTTCTTACTACTGGACCATCTTCATTCATCTTATTTTTGAACATCCATTTTGTTCCAATAACATTCTTATTACTAGGTCTTGGGACCAATTCCCAAGTATCATTCTTGATAATCTAATCTAGTTCTTATTTCATAGCATCATGCCGATTTGAATCATTGCATGCATCTTCAACACTTAAGGGTTCAATCTGAGATAGTAAACATACCGCTCATTGCTTACAGAACTCCTTTCTTTTGATATTGTTGTGACTTTACCATTCTGATCTCCAATGATGTCATCCTTAGAATGGTATCTAGATGTGAACTTTGAAGCTTTAGGTGATACTGTCTCAACTTCCTTTGGAGTTTCTTCTTCACTTGTCTTAGGGTCATTAAATAAGACATCAATACTATCAAACATTTCTTCAACAACTATCTCACTTGTGGAGGGTCTAGGTTCTTTTTCAATCATAGGTGAGTAATCATGATACTTTCTTGAACCATAAACTTTTCATCAATATTAACATGAGAACTTTCAATGATCTTCTTTAATCTCAAGTTAAAACATCTATAAGCTTTACTTTTAGTAGAGTAACCAAGGAAAATACCTTCATCACTTCTTGCATCAAACTTGCCTACTGCTTCATCCCTCTTGATGTAGCACTTGCTTCCAAAGATTCTAAAGTATTTTCCTATGGGAACATTACCAAACCATAGCTCATAAGGTGTCTTGTCCGCACCTAGTCTCAATTGTATTCTATTGATGGTGTAGACTGCTATATTGACCGCATCTCTCCAATAGGTGTGTGCAACTTTTCCTTCAATCATGATGGTGCATGTTGTGTCAAGGATGATCCTATTCCTTCTCTCTACAATCCCATTCTACTGAGGGGTTCTAGGTGCACTTAACTATCTTTTTGTGTCATATTCTTCACAGTACTCATAAAATCTATCATAGGTGAATTCTCCTCCTCTATCCAATCTTAGACACTTCATCTTTAGTCTAGATTCATTCTCAACCTTAGCTTTGAATATTTTGAACTTCTCAAAGGCTTTTGACTTATCTTTCAAGAATGAAACCCACATCATTCTAGAATAATCATCTACAAACAAAATGAAATACCTTTCACCATAGTATGATCTTGTTTGAGCTGGTCCACATAGGTTTGTATGAATCAAATCCAAATTGCTCTCTACTGAGTTATGCTTTCTCCTAAATGAATTCCCCACATGCTTTCCCATCACACATTCCATGGAAATTTTATCAACTATATTTTCTATGCTAGGTAGGTCTCTAACTGCCTTCACATTACTTATCTTTACTATCTTATCAAAATTGATATGACATAGTCTTTTATGCCATAGCCAATTATCATCAACTTTAGCAATAAAATAACTTGCTTCTGAATTAAGTTGAAAAACATTACCTTTAGTCTTTGAGCCTAATGCAATCATAACACCATCCTTGTTGTTAATGATGCACATTTTGTCTTTGAACTCCAACTGATAACCTTTTTTAAGTAGTTGTCCAACACTAAGAAGGTTATGCTTCAAACCATCTACATAGAGAACATTATCAGTGTTGTTCTTTCCATCAAATGTGATAGCTCCTCTACCAATGATAGGTTTAGGAGTGTTATCTCCAAATATAACCATGCCACCATTGTATTTTTCTAGATGAACAAACTTGTCTTTATCACCTATCATGTGATGGGAACAACCACTATCTATGATCTAATCTATCCTTATGTCTTCTTGTGAAATCAATGCTAACTTTTCTTCTTCTTTATCATTTACATGATCCATTTCATTATTTATTTTCTCTACAATATAAATGAATCCAATTTCATCTTCAACTGAATCATCATCTAATACTACATCTCCAGCATAGTAACATTCCTTTGAATACTTAGGCTTGTAGTCATTTTTGAACTTTTTAGCTCTTGTAGGACACTTGGATGCAAAGTGACCAATCTTATTACATGAAAAGCATTTAAATGGTAATTGACCTTCATATTTCCCTTCTCCTTTCTTTTCTCTTTTAGAAATCATATAAATGAAATTATCTAATGTTTTCTCTTCATCATCATCATAAAAATTACCAAAAGTGCTTGCAGATTTCTTACCATGGATTGATGCCTTGAAGGCTGTCTCACTTTTAGGTTCTGTCTTCAATCTTGAAATCTCAAAAGATAAAATTTTGTTGATCAAGGTCTCTCTTTTGAAAGTTGATGTAAGTTGCATGGTCTCATCAAGGATGTTGATCTTATTTTCATACTCTATTGTGAGAGTGGTCATCAACTTATCCATAATGTCTTCTTTTGAAATCTCTCCACCATTATTCCTGATTCCTGCAACTACTTCATTAATCCTTTGGTTGTAGGCTCTGATGTTCTCTTTAGGTATAATCTCTAATGCATTTTATCTTTTCTTGCAAGTTTTTCTATGTGCATCCTTTGCTTGTTTGTCTCCTTCAAATATCTCTTCTAGGTGCTTCCATATCTTGTGGGATGTATCTACTTTCTTTATTTCTAAAAACTCACTATCAGATAGGGCATTGATAAGGGCTTCTTTGGCTATTGCATTTTGATGAAATAATTCCTTTTTCTTTTCAATAGCATCATCTTTTGTAAGGTCTGCTAGAGTAGGGAGCTTGACTTCTTTGATAGTTACATCAAAAACTTAAAAATAAATGCATTGGAAATGTGTCACCATCTTGTTCTTCCAATCAAGACAATTCTCTCCATCACACTTAGGAATTTCTTTTTTGAAGAATGCCATCTGATCAATCTCAAGCTATTAAAATTTCTCTCTAAGGTACTTGGCTCTAATACCAATTGTTAGGAATAGTCCCAAGAGATAACTAAGAGGGGGGGTGAATCAATTATCTACAAGTTTCAATTATTTGTCCAATTAAGTATACTTAAACATAAAGCATAAAAACAATGAAAGAACACTTGAACACAACACCAGTATTTTGGTTATGAGGAAACCCAAATAGGTAAAAACCCTGGTGAGAATCAACACCCACTAATAATCTGCACTAGTGTATTATGATCCTTATTAGAAGATCCTTAACCCCATTAGGAGTTGCTTTATAATGTATATAGTATAGTGACCTGGTCAAGGGTTAGACCTTGTTAGGAGTCTTTTAAAATTAACCTTGTTAGGGGTGAGGACACATTGTCCATGAGCACACTGCTCAAATGAGTGAAGGCTACAACCTTCTGAATAATAGATACACACTATATCTAGATCTTGGTGAGATGTGCTTTGACCTACTGTCTGGATCAGTTCCAATGTATAGTAAAAACACTTTACTTGGTCACATAGACCTTCTGCTGATGGCTCAACACTTCACACACTCTGCTCTACTCTTCAGAATCAACTATGAACCATGCCTTAGCAATCACAAATGACTGCATATAAATATCTTTCCTCTAAATGATATAATCAATTTGGCCTATTAGAACCACCTTGAAATAATATTAGAGAAAAAATAATATACTCCAATAATAATTATGTCAACTCTACTAAGCACGCAACACATTTTGGAACCTGTCCAATAATAATAAATGTAGACACATGCAACACACTATCGGCTCTACCAAAGTAACTGAAACTTTCTCCTCAAGCTGAATTACATCATGTGCTCTTAACCAAACATTACTAACTCTTCTCCAAGAACTAATCCAAGGGTGCATACAAAAATGATAGGTGCAACTCCTGAACCAATATAATCTCTATCGGCTCTTTTGAATAAACATAGGAAACTGCTACTGGTGAATAGCGACTGCATAACTTCACTTCTACTAATCATCAAACATTACATCCATGAATGTAACATCACTAACATGTCTCCATCATATATCCAAATGCACAAGGCTCTATGATAACTATACGAACAATCATTCATAGAACACTACCTGTAACTCTGTCAAGAACACTACTGACACAAGCTGCTATATAATTGTCTGTACTAATAGTTAACCTTTGCATCCATTATATCATGTTGATAACATGTCCATGCTACATATACTAAAAGATTACTGCATAAGTCTTCCACACATGCTACTTACCATATGTTGTCATCAATGAAAAACATTCAGTCAACACTGGCTTGCTGGAAAATATCCAACATAAAGAACAAGAAGAATTCATTGCTATGGTTGCTAAGAAAGAAAGAAAAGGAAAAGGAAAATATGAAGGTCAGTTACCATTTAAATTTTTTTCATGTAACAAGATTAGTCATTTTGCATCTAAATTTCCTACAAGAGTCAATAAGTACAAAACTAATTTCAAGTCTAAGTATACAAAAGAATGTTACTATGTTGAAGATGGAGTGTCAAATGAAGATTCAGTGAAAGATGAAATTGGATTTATTGCAATTGAAGATATAGATAAAATGTTTGATGACATGGATATTGAAGATAAAAAGAAAGCAAAAGAGAAAGCATTGATTTTATAAGCAGACATCAAGATAGACTAGATCATTCACAGTGGTTGTTCACATCACATGACAGGAGACAAAGATAGATTTGTACATCTAAATAAGTACAAAGGTGGCATGGTTATATTTGGAGACAACACTCCTAAATATATCATTATAGGTAGAAGAGCTATCACTTTGAATGGAAAGAATAACACTGATGATTTTCTATATGTTGATGGTTTACAGCATAACTTACTGAGTGTTGGGAAGTTATTTGACAAATGATATCAGTTGGAATTTAAAAATAATAAGTGCATCATTAATAACAAAGAAGTATTAATGATTGCATCAGGTTCAAAGACATAACGTAATATTTTTTAGCTTAATTCAGAAGAAAGTTTTTTTGTTACAAAATTAGATGATAGTTGGTTATGGCACAAAAGAATATGTCAAATCAATTTTGATAGTATAGTAAAGATAAGAAATGTAAAAGCAGTAAGAGACCTCCCTAGTATTGAAAGACTAGTTGATACAATGTGTAGGGAACGTGTGATAGGAAAGCATGTAAAGATCAACTCATTCAAAAGCAAGAACAATTCAGTAGAGAACAAATTGGATCTAGTGCATGCAAACCTATGTGGACCAACTCAAACAAGATCATACTATGGTGAAAGGTACTTTATTTTGTTTGTTGATGATTATTCTAGAATGATGTGGGTTGTGTTCTTAAGAGATAAATTTGAAGCATTTGAGAAGTTCAAAATATTCAAAGCTAAAGTTGAAAATGAGTCTAGATTAAAGACAAAATGTCTAAGATCAGATAGAGGAGGAGAATTCACTTCTGAAAAATTTTGAGTATTGCAAAGATCGTGGGATAAAAAGACAGCTAAGTGCACCTAGAAACCCTCAACAAAATGGAATTTTAGAAAGGAGAAATATGATCATACTTGACACAGTGCACACTATCATGATTGAAGGAAAAGTTGCACACACCTATTGGAGAGAAGCAGTCAATACTGAAGTCTATACTATCAACATAATTCTATTAAGGCCATGCACAGACAAGACACCTTATGAGCTATGGTTTGGGAATGTACCTATAGTAAAATACTTTAGAATCTTTGGAAGCAAGTGTTACATCAAGAGAGATGATGGTGTTGGAAAGTTTGATGCAAGAAGCGATGAAGGTATTTTTCTTGGTTACTCTACTAAAAGAAAAGCTTATAGATGTTTTAACTTGAGATTGAAGAAGATCATTGAAAGTGCACATGTAAAGATTGATGAAAAGTTTATGATTCAAGAGAGATTCTATGATTATGCACCTATGATTGAAGAAGAACCTAGACCTATCAGTAGAGAAGTAGATGTTGAACAAATGTTTGATAGCATTGATGTATTAATTAGTGAGCTTGAACTAAGTGAAGAAGAATCATAGAAGCTAGATGAGAAATTCACACCTAATGTTCCAAAACTCACATCTAGATACCATTCCAAAGAAGATATCATTGGAGATCAGAACAGCAAAGTCATGACAAGATCAAGATAAAAAATTTCAACAGCTGATGAAGTAGTATGTTTACTTTGACAAATTGAACCTTTAAGTGTTGAAGATGAATGTAATGATTTAGATTGGCATGAAGCAATGAAAGAAGAGTTAGATCAGATAGTCAAGAATGATACATAGGAATTGGTCCCTAGGACTAGTGATAAAAATGTGATTAGAACCAAGTGGATATTTAGAAACAAGATGAATGAAGATGGTACAATGGTAAGAAACAAAGAAAGACTAGTATGTAAATTAAGGATATGCACAGAGACAAGGAATTGATTACTCTGATACATTTTCCCCTGTAAGAAGATTGGAAGTTATAAAGTTATTTCTAGCCTATGCAACATACAAAGACTTTAAGGTATATCAAATGGATGTCAAGTTAGCATTCCTGAATGGAGAATTGAATGAAGAAGTCTGCATAGAGAAGCTTGAAGGATTTAGTTTATTAGAAAAAATTGACATGGTTTGTAGATTGAAGAAAGCCCTATATGGACTAAAGAAAGCCCCTAGAGCATGGTATGAAAGAATGGATGGTTACTTGATAAAGATCAGATTCAAGAAAGGAACAATAGACTGTAACTTATTCATAAGAGAGAAACCTGAAGGATTATTACTAGTTTCTCTTTTTGTTGATGACATTATTTTTGGTGGTAATGACAAGCTTAGTGCATATTTTGCTAAAGATATGCAGAGAAAGTTTGAAATGAGCATGATTGGACCTATCAAGTACTTTTTAGGATTGAATATGCAATAGACAGATAAAGGTATATTCATTAATCAATCTAAGTATGTGAAAGAGATATTAAAGAAGTTCAAGATGGATGATTGCAAGCCAATAAGAATCCCTATGATAATAGGAAGAAAGCTTTCAAAATATGATGATTCTAAAATAGTTGACAAGACTCTATATAAGTCTATGATTGGTAAAATCATATATCTTACTTAGTCTAGACTAGATATTTCTAATGAAGTCGGTATTGTTGGAAGATTTGTAGCTGAACCTAAAAAAAGTAATCTAATGGGAGTAAAGAGTATATTCAGATATTGAAAGGAACTATAGACTATGGTTTATGGTATCCTAACTTGAATAATGTATAATTTCATGTGTATACAGATGCAGATTGGGTAGGTTGCGTTGATGACAGAAAGAACACCTCAGGAGGAGAAGTATTTCTTGGAGATAGACTAGTTACTAGGACAAGCAAGTAGTGGAATTGTATTTCTTAGTCAACAGTAGAAGCAAAGTATGTAGTAGCAGCATTAATTTTTTCTACAATTGTTTGGATCAAGAAAATGATAAAGGATTTTGGAATCCAAATTGATTATCCTATTGTTATTCATTGTGACAACACTAGCACTATCAACATGTCAAAGAACCCTGTGATGCATGAAAAGACAAAACACATTGAGATAAAATACCATTTTCTAAGAGAGAAAGTTGTAGAGGAAGAAGTAAAGTTGGATTATGTGAGTACTAAAGAACAATTAGAAGACATATTCACAAAGCCATTGCTAAAGGATACATTTGAGTATCTCAGAGAGAAGCTAGGAGTAATTCCCTTCCTTGGATTTGATTAGAATTTCTAGTTGTACATCAGTCCTCAGTGATTGATGAATGGTGGACTACTCTACTTAGGAGTAGTACCTATGCTTATTTGTTTTTGGCACCCTTTGTCATTGATGCCAAAGGGGGAGTATATAGTCATGAAAAACAAACAATTGATTTATTCTAGAAAGGAGGAGTATGTAGTAGTAAGGGGGACTATATAGTAAGAAGATGTAGCAGTTGATATTCAGAGCATTCAGCAGTGGATGGAGAAATCATTTATGGGGCAGTATGTTGTTGAGGACATGGAGATATTGTTGTACTTTTGGATTGGTGGTGTTTTTCATTTCATATGTTTCCATCAATGCCAAAGGGGGAGATTGTTGGATATTTGTCAATGTTGACTATATTTTTGTCATTCATGACAACATATGGTAAGTAGCATGCATTGTAGTTATATGTAGAGAGCCTTGAGCATATTTTATCAACATGATATCATAGATGTAAAGGTTGATTCTGAGTGCAGATAGTTGTGCAGTTGTTTGTAACAATAGTGTTCCTGACAGTGTTGCAAGCATAGTTTTGTATGTAATTTATAGTATGGTTATGATGGAGCCATGCACATTTATTTTTATGTTGTAGAAATAATCATGAAGCTATGTTCATAGACACAGAGTTAGTTGTGTAGTTGAAGTTGAGTTATTATGTTTCTATTTTCTATTTACAGTTTCAGGAGTTTATTTGTTAAGAGACAACAATGTTTATAATGTTTCAATAGTTGTGACTATCATTATGGTATGCGTGTTTCGTTTCATGTTTGGTTATGAGCTAAGGTTGTTAGGTTAAGAGCACATAATGTATTTCAGATTGAGAGTAAAGTTTGAGTTAATTTGGTGGAGCCTACAGTGTGAAGCGATGCATCTACTCATATTGGGTTACGCGGTCCTATTTGTGTTGTGTCCTTAGTATAGCCATTGGATATGTTGTTGGAGAGTTGTATTTTTTCATTAATATGATTTTAAGAAGGTTCTAATAGGATTAATTGATTATATCTTTTGGAGAAGGCTACTTATAGCCGGTCAGTTATGGTTGCTAAAGACAAAAGGATCAGGGAAGTAGTGTAGAAGGTGCAAAAGTATTGGGCCAGTAAAACTATATCAATCATTAGTTGAAGATCTATGTGAAGAAGTAGAGAGTGTATGCTATTCATTAGAACTGATCCAAATAGTATGTCTAATTCATAGTTCACCAAGATCTAGATATAGTGTGTATCTGTTGTGTAGAAGGTTGCAGCCTTCACCATTTGAGTAGTGTGCTCTCGGATAGTGTGTCCTCACCTTTAATAGGGTTAATTATAAAAGACTCCTAATGGGGTCCAACATTTGACCAAGTCACTATACTACATGTATTGTAAAGATCAACTCCTAACAGGGTTGTAAGATCTTCTAACATGGATCATTATAATCTAGTGCAGTTTATAGTGGGTGCTAATTCCCACTGGGGTTTTTACCTATTTTGGGTTTCCCCGTAACCAAAATTATAGTGTTGTGTTAAGTGTTATCTTATTATGTATATGCTTAATGTTCTTGTATACTAATTTGGATAAAGAATTGAATCTTGTAGATAACTGATTCACCCCCCTCTTAGTAATCTCTTGGGACTATTCCTAACACATCCTAGAAAGGATATTTACAAGATTGGAGCAATTCAAATTAAGGTTAAATCCAAAGAAATGTGCATTCAGTGTACAATCAGGAAAACTATTAGGATACATAGTTTTAGCCAAAGGAATAGAGGTAGACCTAGCCAAAGTAAAGGAAATCATTGAAATGGGGGCAAGATTCAATCCATCAGAAGGTTCATCTCCCAATTAGCAAAAAAGTGCCACAATTTTACTCAACTCCTTCACAAGGACATAGTATTTAGGTGGGATGAGAAATGTGAAGAACAATTCACACTATTGAAAAAGTACCTAATGAATCCACATACTGTAATGCCACCAATAAGAGGCAAGCCCTTCATTTTATACATCTTAGCGGTAGAACATGCATTGAGGGCACTCTTGGCTCAAGAGAATGAAGCTGGAAAGTAAAAAACCATATACTACATAAGTAAAACATTGGTGAAGTATGATTGAACTACACATTTATTGAAAGAGCATGTTTGGCCATAGTTTTTGCTTCCCAAAAACTATGCCATTTTATGTTAAGTCACAAAATCTGACTTATAACAAAAATTGATCCTTTGAAATACCTTCTTAGTAAAACAACACTAAATGGAAGATTGGCCAAATGATTCATGGTTCTAAGTGAGTTTGACATAGAGTATGTGGATCAAAAAGCTATCAAAGGATGATTAATAGTTGATCAACTAGTAGAGTCACCTTTACAAGATGAACATCCAATCCAAGTGGAATTTCTAGCTTCTAAAATCATTAATGTTGAAGCAAAGACATGGAAATTATATTTTGATGGCTCCTATACAAAACATGGCTCAA
Organism: Chamaecyparis obtusa; assembly: GCA_027943335.1. Taxonomy (NCBI): domain Eukaryota; kingdom Viridiplantae; phylum Streptophyta; class Pinopsida; order Cupressales; family Cupressaceae; genus Chamaecyparis; species Chamaecyparis obtusa. The sequence goes on from BSBK01002270.1 coordinate 331,662, forward strand.
GAGAAGGGATGATATTTATTACTCCTCAAGGTTCCACAATTCCAAAATCATACAAGCTATTATTTCCATGCACCAATAATATAGCTGAGTATGAAGCATTGGTCATCGACATAAAGTTGGAATTAGAATGGAAAGTAACCAAGCTACAAATCTATGGAGATTCCCAACTGGTTATTAATCAAATCAATGAAGAGTATCAAACTAAAGATGATAAGTTGATACCCTACAAGAACATGATTGAGAAGCTCAAGAAATACTTCACTCTAATCACATTTAAGAAAGTTTCAAGGGATAAGAATAAAGTAGCAGATGCAATGACTACTTTGGCATCACTTCTCCAAATACCAGATCAAAGCACTAGACATGAATTCCTAGTAGAAGAAGTTGAGCAAGCTACATTTGACCCTACACATCCTCACACCATTTTTTTAGTAACGGGACATGACTCACCCTAGTATGGTTCCATTTACACATACTTAAAATACCAAATCCTACCCATGGACCAAACTGAAAATCAAAAGAAAAGTTTTATATGACAAGCCTCTCGCTATACCTTGGTATCCAACATGTTGTATCGCAAGAGTCTAGATGGAATAATTTTAAGGTGTCTAGAGAAAGAGGAATCAACCATAGCCTTATAAGAAATCCATGAGGGAATTTTTGGGTCACATTCAAATGGTTTAACCCTAGCTAAGAAACTTCTTAAGATAGGATATTTTTAGCCTTCTATGGAAAAAGATGCTTGTCACTTTGAAAAAACTTGTCATCAATGTCAATACCATGGAAACTTGATCCATGTGCCAGCACAAGAGCTTCATCCTATGACTACACCTTGGTCCTTCTATCAATGGGGTTTGGACTTGATAGGGATGATTTATCTAGCATCTTCAAATGGTCATAAATTCATCATTACTACAATGGAATATTTTACCAAATGGGTGGAAGCTGTACCCTTATCCACTGCCATAGGAAAGAAAATATCCTTGTTCATATTAAATCACATCATTTGTAAATATGGTGTTCTGTTAGAAAGTAAAGATCCCCAAGATAACTAAGAGGGGGGGGTAAATTAGTTATCAGATAATTTAACCATTCAACTACTTCAAACAATATAATCAATGTAATAATCAACCATAGAAAGATAACCATACACAATTGCACAATAACACAAGATATGTTGACTAGGGAACCTCTTGAAAAGAGTAAACCCCGGTGGGAATGATGCCCACAAAATGATCCACTAATATGAAAGTTCCTTGTTAAAGGATGGACCTTGTTAGGAGTCTTATGAAATACATTTAGTACATATAAATCCCTGTTAGGAGAATTTGAATCCCTGTTAAAAGATTCTAACTCGGTTAAGAGTTTATGGAAGACAGAAGGACCCACTACCCAAACAGCTTCAAGGCAAGATCTCTGAACCCACTGTCCAAAAGATCTTAGAATTATTCAATAGAATAATATGAAATATATTACCTCCTTCACACTATGCCAAAACTACACTCTCTGCTACACAAGATCACAATTCCAGTTCTCTGTACTCACAAGTCTTCCTTCATCACTGAATTAGCTCTTTTCTTCACTTCATGCATATATTCACATCTCAACCTTCACAGTACATATTAAAACAAGGAAAACATTCCTTCTTATATACCAAACTCAAATGATTACAAATGAGTCGGTCCTCAATTACAAAATAATAAATTCTACACGCTACACACAAAATTTCACATAAAACTGTCGGCTTCCAGATACTGTAACTTTCTCCAAAAATATCTTTGAATTTTGTGCTATGAACCACATCATCATTAATGAGTCTCCAACATCCCTTTATCTACACAAAATTAGATTCCATCCCAGCTAAGAGATATCCTCCGATTTCTAAAAATCGCTTCACAGAAACACTGTCTAAACATTGCTTTCAACAAAATGCTCATAACTCTCATAAATGAATGAATTTATTTTTGTGTTGTTAACCATAGGTTAATAACACACCAAAGAACATACCATCAACTGTGCAAAATCCAATCTACAATACAACATGTGCGCAAAATAAAACTGTACCTACTTTCCTGCTGATATCCAGAATATCACTGTGTTGACATCAATGACAATCCAAGTCATGAATGCAACAACAACTGCTACAGAATGACTACCAAAATACTTTGCATTCATTCCTAACAATCTCCCCCATTGGCATTGATGGCAACATAGATGAAAAACATCCAATGTTCCAAAAATCCAATACTGCAACATCACTGCAAAATATCAAATTAAATCTTGCTTCATGTTCCTATTCAACTCTCTCATACAATACACAATGTTTTTCATGTATATCTCTCCCCCATTGACATCAATGATAGAAATTTCATCACTAAGTCAACAACAACTTAATGTCAAAAGACACTTTTTAGAAAAATACAATAACAAGAGTCCTCATGACTCAGCTCATAAACTCCCCCATAGAGGAAGTTCCAACATCCAATCTAGAAGAAAGATAGGGCTCATATACCAATGGATAGATGCAATCATCTGCATCAATTCTCAAAAATAGGTTGGGGCATAACCCCAAGCGTACCTCTTAGATACACAAATGTATCCTTAGGTAAAGGTTTTGTAAATATATCTGCTATCTGTTCCTTTGTGCTTATGTACTCCAATCTTACTTCTTTTTCTGCAACTTTCTCTCTTACAACATGATACTTGATCTCAATATGTTTAGTCTTAGAATGTAAAACATGATTGTTTGACATACTCACTATACTGGTGTTATCACAATGTATAACAACAGGCTCATCAAACTTTATTCCAATATCCTTCAACATCTGCTTCATCCAAATAATCTGATTACAATTATTTGGTGCTGCAACATATTCTACTTTTGTTGTACTTTGTGAAGTACAATTCTACTTCTTACTTAACCAAGAGACCAATTTTATTCCAAGAAAAAAGGCTCCACCACTAGTGCTTTTCTTGTCATCAATGCTGCCTCCCCAATCTGCATCAATATAGGCACATAAAGTAAAATCATTATAATTCTCATACCATAATCGATAATCCATTATTCCTTTCAGATATCTCAGTATCCTCTTTACTACTACATAATGTGATTCTCTAGGTTCTACTTGAAATCTTTCTACAATCCCAACTGAATGTGCTATATCAGGTCTTGTATGTGTCAAGTACTACAATCCTCCAATTCATAGATCTGTATTTTTTCTGCTCAACTGCTGGTGTCTCATCTTTGCTAGATAACTTATGTCTAGTTACCATAGGTGTTCCAATAGGTTTAGAATCTTCCATTCTAAATCTTATGAATAAGTCATTCAAATACTTAGTCTGACTTACAAATATACCTTCCTTGCTTTGTGTTATCTGTAATCCCAAAAAATATTTCATTTCTCCAATCATGCTCATCTCAAATTCAGTCTTCATTTCATTTGCAAATTTGTCACTAGCTTCATCTTCTCCTCCAAAGATAATATCATCAACAAATATAACTATAACCAACAAACCATTCTTAATTTCTTTTGTGTATAAGTTACTATCTACTATTCCTTTTATAAATCCCAATTTCAATAAATACTTATCCAATCTTGCATACCAGGTTCTAGGTGCTTGTTTTAATCCATATAAAGCTTTCTTTAACTTACATACCATATCTCCTTCTTGTGTCAAAAGAAAACCTTCGGGCTGCTCAATGTAGACTTCTTCCAATTCACCATTCAAAAATGCTGATTTCACATCCATCTAATACACTTTGAATTTCTTGTAAGCTGCATATGCTAGAAACATTCTCACTGCTTCAAATCTGGCCATAGGTGTAAAAGTTTCTTCATAGTCAATTCCTTCTTGTTGTGAATATCCTTTACATACCAATCTTTCTTTGTTTCTTATCACTTCTCCTTGTTCATTCATCTTGTTTCTGAATACCCACTTTGTTCCAATCACATTCTTGTCTTCAGGTCTAGGGACCAATTCCCATGTCTTGTTTTTTTTAATCTGCTCTAGTTCTTCTTTCATAGCATTAATCCAATGTTCATCTTCACAAGCTTCATTAGTATTCTTAGGTTTAATTTGAGAAATCAAACATAAATGTACCTTATTTTGAGTCAAAACTCCTCTATCTAAACTTCCAATAACTTGCTCAATAGGGTGATGTCTTGAAGTATACCTATTAGGTGTCATAGTTACTGATCTTGTTCTGACTGTAGATTCTTCTCTACTTTCTTCTCTATTTTCTTCTCTATTTTCTTCAATACGACTTTCATTCAACAAATCATTGTTAGTTTCAAAAAATAATTCTACATTTTCAATGTTAGGCTGAGGTTGTGCTTCTCCATCAGAGTCATAATCAAGCATTCTTTCCTAAATTTTAAACTTCTCGTCAACTTTTACATTTTCACTTTCAACAATAGTCTTAGTTCTTTTGTTATAAAATCTATATGCTTTTCTTTTTAAAGAATATCCAAGAAATATTCCTTCATCACTTCTAGGATCAAATTTTCCTATATCATCATCTCTCTTTATATAACATTTACTTCCAAAAATTCTAAAATACTTAACTGAGGGTGTATGTCCAAACCATAATTCATAAGGTGTCTTGTTTGTATCTGCTCTGATTTGTACTCTATTTGTAGTGTATACTGTTGTGTTCACTTCTTCTCTCCAAAAAGTCTTAGCCAAATCATTTTCAAATAACATAGCTCTTGCTACTTCAGTTATTGACCTGTTCCTTCTTTCTGCAATACCATTTTGTTCTGGTGTTCTAGGGGCTGAAAGTTGTCTCTTAATACCATTCATTTCCCAAAAGGTGTTAAACTCTCTAGATGTAAATTCACCACCTCTATCAGATCTTAGAAACTTAATCTTCATTCCAGATTCATTCTCAATTTTGCTTTTCATGATCTTAAATTTATCAAATGCTTCATATTTTTCTTTCAAAAATGCAATCCACATCATCTTTGTAAAATCATCAACAAGAATCATAAAATACCTTTCTCCGTAGAATCCTCTAGTCCTAGTAGGACCACTCAAGTTTGTATGAACAATCTCCAGCTTCTCTGTTAATGTGAACTTCTTGTTGGGAAATGAACTCCTTTTCTGCTTTGCCATCATACATTCTTTGCAAATCATGTTAGCAAGTTTCATAATTCTAGGTAAATCTCTTACCGCAAGTGTAGTGCTCACCTTGACAATATTATCAAAGTTTATATGACAAAACCTTTTATGCCATAACCAACTGTCATCAATCTTAGTTATCAAACATGTCATCTCAGTAGGATTCAACTAAAATACATTACCTCTGGTTCTGGATCCTTTTCCAATCAGATTTCCATCTTTATCTTTTATCACTCAAGTTTTCTCAGAAAACCAAACTTGATTACCCTTATCAGCCAATTGTCCAATGCTTAGTAGATTATGTCTCAATCCATCAACAAAGTAAACATCATCAGTGTTAGTCTTTCCATCAAGAGTAATAGATCCTATACCCTTAATCAAACAAGGTGCATTATTACCAACCCTAACAATTCCTCCATCATAATTATCTAACTTAACAAACTTTCTTTTATCTCTAGTCATATGATGTGAACAACCACTATCTATAATCCAATCAGATTTCTTTTCAACTTGTGAAACTAATGCTTTTTCTTCCCTTTTATCAGATTCATAACTTTCTTCTTTAATTGCTATAAATCCTATTTCCTCAAAGTTATCATTATCACTATCACTTAAATGTCTTTCAATTCCTTCTTCAAGATCTTCATCATTTGCATAATAACATTCTTTAGATCTCCTAGGTTTAAAGTTGCTTCTATACTTCTTAACTCTTTTAGGACATTTAGATGCAAAATGATCATATTCTTGACAAGTCCAACATTTAAAGATTTTCTTACCATCTGGTTGTCTTTTTACAAGTAATGCAATACCTTCTTCAATCTTCTTATCTTCCTTAGATTTAGATCTGCTACTGCTAGCATAATCTCCATTCACACTAGTACTTCTTGTAGGTCTAATGTTAAGAGCATTGAATGATGTTTCCATTCTAGGTAGCTCTCCTAATAATCTCAAGTTCATCTCTTCTATTTCTAATCTTCCAAGAAGAGTCTCTCTTGAAAAGTTCGATGTACAAGGTATCACTTGTTCAATCATCTATGTTGTCTGCTTGAATACTGGTGTCAAAGTTCTCAGAATTTTCCATATCACTTCATTCTCTATCTTATCACCTCCACAAGACTTTATTCCTATTACAATCTCAGACATCCTACCAATATAGCTTCTAATAGATTCATCTTCCATCATTCTAATATCTTCAAATGCACAAATCCAATTATGTAATCTAGCCTTCTTTGCATGTTCATCACCTCCAAAAGTAGAATGTAAAGCTTTCCAAATTGCATGAGATGTTTTCAAACATCTTACCTGACTATATTCATTATCTGGTAGTGCTGAAAAAAGTGCTTCTCTTGCAAGTATGTTACACATGAATAGATCTAGTTCATCTTTAGTTCCCGCCTCTAGATGGTCTTCCTCAATGATAGTCTTCTCATTCTTTGTAATCAACCAATAACTTGGTCCTAAACACAATAGATGAGTCTTCATCTTTTCTTTCCAGCTGTCAAAATTTACTCCATCAAACTTAGGGCTTTCTTTTTTGAAATTCACCATGGATCTCCTTAAGTTGTTAAACTTTTCTTTCAAGGACCTGTTGCTCTGATACCAATTGTTAGAAAGTAAAGATCCCCAAGATAACTAAGAGGGGGGGGGGGGGTGAATCAGTTATCAAATAATTTAACCATTCAACTACTTTAAACAATATAATCAATGTACTAATCAACCATAGAAAGATAACCATACACAATTGCACAATAACACAAGATATGTTGACTAGGGAACCTCTTGAAAAGAGTAAACCCCGGTGGGAATGATGCCCACAAAATGATGCACTAATATGAAAGTTCCTTGTTAGAGGATGGACCCTATTAGGAGTCTTATGAAATACATTCAGTACATATAAATCCCTGTTAGGAGATTTTGAATCCCTGTTAAAAGATTCTAACCCGGTTAAGAGTTTATGGAAGACAGAAGGACCCACTGCCCAAACAGCTTCAAGGCAAGATCTTTGAACCCACTATCCAAAAGATCTTAGAATTATTCAATAGAATAATATGAAATATATTACCTCCTTCATACTATGCCCAAACTGTACTCTTTGCTACACAAGATCACAATTCCATATCTTTGTACTCACAAGTCTTCCTTCATCACTAAATTAGCTCTTTTCTTCATTTCATGCATAAATTCACATCTCAACCTTCATAGTACATATTACAACAAGGAAAAAATTCCTTCTTATATACCAAACTCAAATAATTACAAATGAGTCGGTCCTCAATTACAAAATAATAAATTCTACACGCTGCACACAAAATTTCACATAAAATTGTCGGCTTCCAGATACTGTAACTTTCTCCAAACATATCTTCAAAGTTTGCACTATGAACCACATCATCATTAATGAGTCTCCAACATCCCTTTAACTGCACAAAATCAGATTCCATCCCAGCTAAGAGATATCCTTCGATTTCTAAAAATCGCTTCACAGAAACACTGTCTAAACACTGCTTTCACCAAAATGCTCATAACTCTCATAAATGAATGAATTTATTTTTGCATTGTTAACCATAGGTTAATAACACACCAAAGAACATACCATCAACTACGCAAAATCCAATCTGCAATACATGTGTGCAAAACAAAACTATACTTGCTTTCCTATTGATATCCAGAATATCACTGTGTTGACATCAATGACAATCCAAGTCATGAATGCAATAACAACTGCTACAGAATGACTTCCAAAATACTTTTCATTCATTCCTAACATGTTCCTCATGCCATCATGATAGATAATGCAAATCATTTCAAGAACAAGGACTTGAAATAACTATGTACAAGATTTCATGTGATACACCACTCATCTTCAATATAATACCCACAAGGTAATGGACAAGTAGAAGCAACAAATGAGAACATCTTAAAAATATTGAAGAGGACCATGGATAATTCAGGTAGATATTGGCACATTTGAATAAACCCTACTCTATGGGCTTATAGGACAAGCATCAAAACACCAACATGATCTATATCATTCTCACTAGTTTATGGGGCAGAAGCAATTTTACCTTTGGAGGTAAAAAATCCATCTTTAAGAGTCTCATTGCATGGGTTACTAAGTGAAGAAGACTATAGAGTTTCTAGGTTTCACAAATTGGAGCTACTAGATGAAAGACAACAACAAGCTTTTGACCAATTAAAAGTGTATCAAAATTGAATGTCAAGGAACTATAAAAAGCACATCAAATTGAGGGCATTCCAAATAGGTGATCAAGTGTTGCAAGAAAACCCCAAAAATTAAGTAGAAAGAGAAAAGAAAGGAAAATGGGAAGCTAACTAGTTAGGACCTTTTGTGATCACTTCATCTTTTGGGACAGACACCTATAAACTAGTTGATTGTGAAGGAGAAGAGTTGCAAGAACCTATCAATAGTATACACTTGAAAAGGTTCTACACATGAAGTAGATGAAAGGGTATAAAGAAAAAGAGTATCAGAAAATTATATTAAAGTGCATCCTATTTATTGTACATAATCAAAAAAGATCTTGAAAATATCAAAAACATTGAAAAATAGAAAAGAGAAAACAAATCATAAATGCAGAAAAGATAAAAAGCGGTGAAAAATTGAGCATGAAGAAAGCCAAAAATATTCATAAATGATCCTCAAAAGAATACTGTCTTGGTGAAAACCTAGGAAATAGGTCCCTTGATGATATGAAATAAAAAAAATTGGAAAAAAAGAGAAAATACAAAAAAATTGAAAAAAGAGAAAAAGTGCCTTAGTGAAAACCTAGCAAATAGGCACCTTGGTAGAAAAAAAAGAAAAAAAGCTTGAAAAATAGAAAAAGAGAAAATCCATTCAATCGGTGAAAACCTGGTAAACATGCACCATTGAAAGTCCAAGTCAGTCTCATGCCTAGTCATCATCCTTGTAAATAATGCATTCACTAGCATTTGTATATATTACATAATAAAACCCCACAATTGCATTTGCAAGTACCTAAAGATTTTTTCACTAATCTACAAAATGTACCAAGTCCAACAATTGAAATCACATCCAATTAGGGGCAAAATCTATTCCCAAGAAAAAGGATTCATCAAAGAAAACACCAAATCAATTCGTCAAATGATAAATCAAAACACTTAGACACGATCATATTTTAAACCTAACATCAATTAAACAAACACAAAATTTTGATCAAAGATCTCACAACGACCTTACCTTTATCAGGATTAAAAATACAAAATGGATGGAACTATACATGAAATATGGATTTGAAAAACAGCACAAAATTTTGTAAGTGATTACTTGATTGATGAAGTCATGTCTTTCTAGCAAATCGATGAAAGTTGTTAAACTAGACAAGCTATGATGAAATCATGATATTTTTATTAGTTTCTGAATGACTGTCTTAAGTTCAAGGTTTTAAAGTGTGTGTTATTTTTCTAATGACATGATCATCAAAGAATCATTGAGGACATGTACATATGGAAAAAATGATATCTTTGTTGTTTGTTTACGCAATAGGATACCTTGGATATTTTGATGTTAAATATCATAATGCCAAAATCCACTTGTAACATAGAATTTGACTAAATCAGTATTCATACTCTCATGATTAACTTCAATCAATGATAGTTCTACCAAGAATGGGAAAGCAACGTAAAAGGGGAAAGAGGTATTCATATCATCATGGTTGAACCAGTGATGGTTGTACTAATTTCAGGTTTCAAAACTGTTCAATGATGAATATAAGCTCCTAAATTTGTGAATAGTGACATCTAGCTACACACATCCTATATTAAATGCATTTAAGTGTTTTTCCTTTCTTATCTTGAAAATAGATTTTTCAAAAGAGAAAAAGAAATGGGGTGGAGTTAAACAAAAAACAAAAATCAAATGTTCATCAGAAACTATATGTGATAAAGTGTGTTGGAAACTAAAAAACAAAGGCGCCTTGCATTATATCAATTGCATTTAAATCATGTTTCATTTAGATTCATCTCATTCCTTGTAATCTTTCATTCATTTAGAGCATTAACTTTAGTTCATTTAGATTCATTGCATTAAGTTGCATTCATTTTAAATCAAATCATTGAGTTATCATTATAGTTTCATATCATTAAGTTTATTTTAAAAATACATAATTGGCATTAGTTTTCATACATGTAGTTTGTTCCATTCATTATGATTCATCATATCATTAAGTTCATTTTAGATTGCATTGCTTTAGTTTTCATTCATTTTAAATTCTCGTCATTTAGTTGCATTAATTACATCATTTCAAATTACATCATTAGGACATTATTAATTTGTATTACATTCATTCTAAACATTGCATGTAAAGTTATCTCATTATTACATTGCATTTTTCATATAGGTGCATTCATCAAAGTTCATTACATTTAAAAATTGCATTACATTTAAAATTAAGTGTATTAGGTCATTACATTTACATTTAGATCATCATATCATTTAGATCATCCATAATTACATTAATCATTAGTTATTGAAACATCAAAATCCATATATCATATAATTTCATCCATTTCATTTACATCACATTTACATCTCATTTGCATCCATTGCATTTATATCACATTTACATCTCATTTGCATCCATTTCATTACATTGCATTATCTATAGTGTCATATAAAAATGCATCCATAAGTACCATCACATAGCATTAATCATTAAAAACCATTACATATTCATCATTATACATCATCATATATCATAAACATTAAATCATGTATCACATCCATCGATCTATTCTATGTCATAAATATGAAAATCATCTACATCAATGGTAGAATAAACATGTGCATTCATATCATAAACTGCATTTGAAAAGCATAAAAACAAAGCATGTAAAGATAGAATCATATAGATCTACACATCATGTAAAGTACTAGAAACAAATATCCAACACATAATGAGATCATAAAAAGTAAATCTATCAATATATATCCAGATTCCATGGTATCATCAAAGAGTCCATTAGAATATGTGCATCAAATTCTATCAAACATAACAAGTATCGATCATAAATAAACATCATCAAATAAAAGAATATGAGTCCAATGTCTCGATATCAAAAATAATCATCATAATATACAAAAGAATGGATCAATTGTATAGACATTAACTGCTAGAACCACCGACACCATCAAGACTAGGATCAGTGTCTGGACCTCAGCTCAGGCTCACCTGTAGCCCGTACTAACTCATAGCAGCCATGAAATCCTGCATCATGCTACCTAACTGACTAACCTACAGCCTAATCTTTGACACATCGAACTATAAAACCTAAACATCAGTAGTTGACACTGGAGACTCTATAGGAAGAGTCTGAGTAGGTGGAGGAGCACGAGGTGGAGCCATGGAAGAAGATGGAATGGAAGAAGATGGAAGAATAGAAGAAGATGGAATAGAATAAGAAGAAGAAGACATTTGTAAAGGAATAGGACCCTATGGAGGAGGAGGTGCTAGAGGTCCATGTTCCTAATCAAGCAAAATATGTGCTACATGTTCATCCACATTAGCCACAACCTATGCACTAACCTACTTGAATACCTAAACTCTATGTTGGCCCCATCTAGCCAATCTTTCAACCCCAACCTAATGGAGTTCTCTAAATGGACCACATGTCACCCTCACCCACCCACCTCTCATCCACACACCACATGTGGGAGGAATAGGAGTAGCATAAATAATAGGTATAAAAGCCATGCCTCCTCTATCACCACATCACCCCCGTCATCCTTACCAACCCCGTCTCCCACCACAACTGTCATCCCCACTATCATCATCTGAATTCTCCTCAATACCAAGCACTGGCTCGGTTGGATTTGTAAATCTTGGAAAAGGGTTTTGAACAAACCACTATGCATAATCTATTGTCATCCTAGTGTCAAATATGCGGTCCCTCATATTCCATGCAAGATGGGGAATCTATAGCAATACATCTTAGGTGGTCCGATAATCAATTAGAGGGCCCTAGAGGGACCTCTTCACTTGTACACAAGCGTATATGGATAACCTCTATGACATCCCCTGTATCTGGCCATACTACCCTATAACTCGCTAGAAGAAAAATTGCTCTATAATCATGGGCATTCTCCCTATCATCCATCAAGGCATGTACATGTATGGTAACTTGGCTACATCCTTGGGCAAGACCTCACATCCGATATATGGTCTCTAGACCACCTAATCAATATCATCAATAATATGACACCAGTAATCTAACTTTCCCAAATGGACCTACACCACCATACCCTCATACATCCAAGCAAATGGCCAACCTGCATCTTGATGATAGACAAAGATTGGACATGTAATAGGAATATGTTCCCAAGTCCACAACTGCAATAAAACTACTCCATTGGAGAGAGTAGTACCATGATGATAGACAACATCAAGAAACTCATGATACAATGTGCTAACATGTAGGAGCCCCAATCAGACCTATGAGGATGTACAATCAGATCCTCCAAGATCTGGCCCCCACCAATAGCAAAACCATGACCCCGTTGATCAGGAACCAGGAAGCCACCAATGAGTGCAACAAGAACAATAGGAAGAATAGGGAGTGAAAGGAACTGATCCCACTAGATTCTATCATCTCCAATGGTCAGATCATAAAACAAGCATATGCAAACTACACCATCATATACCTGATCAGAATATAGGATCTCACCATGAGTAGGGATCTGCAGCAATCGATAAACATCCTCGGGAGTGATAGTCATCTCTCGCAATGGCAAGTGAAAGGTATTATGGTCAAAGTGCTAGTGATCTACCATAGCTATAAGAATACCTCTATTTACTCAAAATTAAGGGAGAAAGAGAAGGAAAGATAGACTACATCATCCTTTAACTTAGTTCTCAGCTCTACTCAACTCATCGATCATATCAAATGACAATGGATATAGGCCTCGCACACCCAACTTCTGAAGTTGAGCCTATAAAAGAAAGTTTAAGCACATCAAAATCAAAATCATTACATATTGGATCATCTTAAGTCAATCTAACAATCAAACCTAATCAAATCATAATCATTTTCATGATTCTACTCAAAGAGGATGAAAATTTTATCATCATCCACCATCTAAGTCAAGATTAACCATCAAATAATCAATATCAAATGACTCGAACTAACATCACACTACTTGTTAGAAGTAGAACTCAAAAATCTAAACCAATTGCTAACTTGATGACATCAAATGGAATGGAAAACTGAATCAGAAGCTCACAAAACTAACCAAACATGATATACGCACCATTTGATTACATAAAGTGCTGAAAATCAAAAGCCTGGGTTAAAATATCAAACGCACTACAAAAATTATCATACACACTACAAAAAAGTGTAAGCGTTGTAGAACTTAGTACGTGCTACTAAAAATCTTAAAAGTGTAATCAAATTTGTAAGCGCTATAGGAAAGGGCAAATGTGAAAGATGCCCTAGTTCTAGCATTTGTAAACACTATTGAAAAGGTTGTATGTGCTATGGAAAACCGTAGATGTGCAGCAGGATGGGTGTACGCATAGTTAAAAAAATTGTATGCACTATTTAATTTGAAAAAAAAAAAATTCATAGAAAAATTTAAAAAATTCAAAATTAAATGCAAAAATTGGGCAAGAGGAGTTGTTGGGGTACATACCGGAGGTCCGTAACTAGGTGGACACAAATATCAGTAGCCTCGCTCAAACTAATGCTCTTGGATCAGAATCACCATCGTAGAAAGCTCCAAAGGGGGTCAAAGTGAAAAGTCAAAAGAGAAGGTAAAATGAATAGTAAAAAGACCTTTTACCCCCTTATATAGCCCTTTTTAACCTAAAAGCAGTGTAGTTTAGCATAAAATGACCTAAGACTAAATTTTCACAACCAATTAGCCAAATCAGGGGTATTTGTCATCACTGCATTGCAAACAAATTATCAGACATAAAATTGAAATTTTCTCATTATGAACTATTTTTCCACACTAATTAATTGAAAACACAATATCTTTCACCAGGATTAAAAGTCAATTCATTTCTGAGGGGGCATACACTCAAACAATTAGGACCGACATCATAATCATCAAATCAGGAGCATAACATCAAATCAAAGCTTAAATCTTTCATCAAATTTTTTTTTTGCTTAACAATCAAGTGGGGCATCAAACATTGAATCAGATCAAATCAGGCATCATATCGACTATCAAGGACTTCAATCAATCAAAACTGCATCAACTTTATCATCAAGATTTGCATCTTTTATCAAACATCAACTCGAGCATCAATCTAATCAAGACTTCACATAAAAAACAACCAGCACATTCTTTGAACTGATAAGCTTTGCACATCGATTCAAAGAGGGGAATTTGTAATCATTTGAAAATGGACAAGATTAATCTAAGTGAGCAACCAAGGAAAAAAACAAAGTAATTAAAACAAATCAAGCTAAAATCAAAGGATCTTTCTTCCTGTTTTGATTCTTCTTGCTTTGATTCATCTTTCTCTCTAGGTGGTTCTTCTTTAGGTGGATCTTCCAATGTGTTCTCATCTAGCTTTATTTCTTCCACACTTTCAGATGTCTTCAGATCTGGCTTCTTACTTTCATGGTTTGTTCTAAACATACTATATCCAAATCCAGTCCTATCAAAGAATGGTTCTTCAAAAGAAATTTGTTTTTCAGTCTTATCACCTTTTGAATATAGCCTTTCAAGTTGTTGTTTAGATTGAGTTAATTCACCTTTCACAATTTTATTATACTTCTCAAGTTCCACATACTGCATTTTTACTTTTTCAAATTTGGATGTTTCCTTTTCAAGTCTTGACCTTAGATCTTCATTCTCAATTTTCAATTTTTCATTATCAAATCTCAAATTTCCATCTTTCATACTAAGCTTCAGATTTACTATCTTCAACTCATGCTTAAGGATCTCATTTTCTTTTTCTAATTCATCACAATCTTCAACAAGCATATCAGATTTCTTTTCAGATTTCAGATCTTCAATCTTACCTTTCAATTTGTCAATAGCATTCTTTGCATCTTCATATTTTCTTCTTAAGGAGTTTCTTTCGTCAGTAAGCATATCAATCTATTCAAGAGCTTCTTCAAGATTCTTCTAAAGTTGATCCATATCCATAGAGATCTTACTCAAGCTGCTAAGCTTTCCTTGAATGTTCCTTCTCTGAGTAACTATGCTCTGATACCAATTGTTAGAAATAGGAAATACTGAGAGGGGGGGGTGAATCAGTATTTCAAAAACTTTTTCTTTTGCCCACTTATGGATATAACAGATTACTTTAGTGCATACAAAGATTATCAAGCTGATTAACAAACATAGCAGTAAATAGAAAGAACTCATAACACATCATATGTTCTCGAGGAAACCCTGGCCAAGGGAAAACCCTAGTGGGGATGGTACCCACAAAGATCACTAATCAAAAGTATCCTGTTAGGGATATTGGACCCTGTTAGGAGTCAATTTACAATATATAGTAGATCTGTCCTAGTTAAAGGACTTTAGGCCTTGTTAGAAGCCTTAACCCTGTTAGGAGTTAGATTACAAAACCTGATCACCAGCTGAGCTCACTGCCCAAAAAGGTAATACAAAAATGTTTCTAACTGTAATATGGTACTGCTTACAACTTCGCATCAATAGCCTTTGCTGCTATCACAATATACAACTATCGCAAGTTATCTTTTCTTTCTTTTTACATATCACTTCTATGTTTCATTACATTTCAAGTATGCCTAATATATGAGTTATTAAAGCTAATAAATTTGCATGGTCAGCATCCAAAATCATTATCCAAGAGTAAACATCTAGGATGTCATCCCTTAATAATGTTAAGTCATTATTTTGACAAGCAAAAATAATCCCTTAACTCTTTCGCTAAAACTGTCTCTAAAACTGCTCTGTCTGCAAAACTGTCTTTGGTAAACTTTGAATAACTTTGTTCGTACTGCTCCAAACTTTATGTGCACTAAGATGGGGTATCCTCATACTCTATAGAAGCTTTAGTTAACTGTGCAAACAAAAATATTTCTCCAGTGGATGTCTCCAACTAAATCTTCATCGGGTGCTCTGTCAGGATCACTGTATCCAAACTTAGACAATTTCTTTCTTCAACTTTGCATACTTGCATTCCAAATTCTGCACTCTTAATAGAGATCATATGTTTCCATAATGACAACATCTATGCATCCACATTAGCCAAATTTCCAACAGACCTGATAGCAGAGAAGCTTCATAAGGAACTCTTAAATGTTACTAATTTATCTGCATTTTATATGTCCTCCTATCTAATTTATATTTTAGCCTATTGCCGAGCTTGGGAGGGGTTACCTCATGAGGTGTGGACAAATGATATGAGGGTGTATGATTATTTCACATGCCTATGAAAGGATAATTTTCCCAGTTTCTACAAGTTAGTAAATGATAGATTTTTAGGAAAGTTGGTGTTTGAGCTGAGAGGTAAAGATAATTCCAGACTTTCTGAAGAGGCCAAGCAGGTAATCAATGTGTATGGCTGTCATTTCATTTAGTTCTCAAAGTTTACTTATCTCAGGGTAGTTGCATTTGATGGAGAACCCTTCAAACTCCCTAGGTTCTATTTAGATGATATAGTCCTGATGGAGCTATCTAGGCAGCAGGTTCTAGTTGAGCAGAAGGTTGGGACCCCAAGAAAATCTTTAGGTATTATTTTCCCAATTGAGTTAGGACATTATAGATGTAAGAGTTTCCAAGATGCTTTGGCTATGAAAGAGGAGCTGAATGATTTTTTTTACAAACTTATATTCCCAGGATGGATTTTGACTACCGAGGCTTTGTAGGAGAAAATCTCAATGTACTAGAGACCTTTATGCATCTCCCAGAGCTAGAAGATTTTTGGATTGGCTGCCCTAATGAATTGGAGTTGAGGAAAAGATTATGGTCTCGGTTAACTTTGAGACAAATCATTACTTTTAGGTTGAATATGAACACAGATGGGATAGAGGAAGATAGTGAAGTTGATATTCTAGATTCCCTATATTTGGAGAAAGTTGAAGCTCTTCCCATCCCTGAATTTGATTGGTCAGAGCCTGAAGAAGATGATTTGCATGATAAAATGAAAAGAGTGATTGAGAGAACAGAAGCATGGTTGTTAACAAAAAGATTCTCTGATACTCCTTTGTAGTCCTCTAAAGGACAAGTGAAAATAAAAAAGAAGCATTCAAGAAAAAAAAGTTATGTTTTGACTAACTTAAGTGTTAATCAACCTTGTGTAGGGAAGGCCAAATCTGAAGTCAAACCTGAACTTGAACAAATTTCTCCACAAGTTCAAGTTCAACACCCAGTTGAACCTAAAGTCCGAGTGACCTAGTCAAGTGTAAGGATGAGGGAAAGGTCTCAGAAGAAAAAATCTATTCCTAGCATCATCGTGGATTTAGATGTTTTAGGTCTTGATCCTGAAGCAGTACAAATAGAAGATCATAATGTACCTAAGATGGTGGATGATCAACAGGCACCACAAGAAATAGAGAACACTCCTATGGACTCGCTGGCACTTCTCAGCAAATATGAAACAAAGAAGAAATCCTCTACTGCTCCATCATGGTTAGAAACCCTGAAAACTAAGAAAAGGAACATGGTTCCTCTATCAGTACCTATCGATGATGTGGTAAGTAAATATCTGGGGAAAACATCTAAGGTTAAGAAGCCAAAGATGGAATCAAGGATTAACTTTGACGAAGGCAGTGGCCACTGGGTGGAAGAAATTGCAAAGCCCGTGGGTGATAGAATTGAAGAAGAAGCCACAACTTAGGATTTTCAAGTATCCAAAGTAGATTTGGGAAAGGACACCAGAGCCACCGACATGAGGTTTTTCAAAGTGTCAAATAAGAAGATTGCTAGTCAAGTCTGGAAAGATGCCAAGGAAAAATAGGACTTGAAAGAGGCAATAAAGAGTATGGCTCAGTATATAAATGCCATTAAACATCCTGAACCATTTCCCCTAAGTGAAATGCCTGCTTTGATTGACATCAAGTCCCCTAATAACCAACATTTCCTTGATCAAGTTTAGAGGAGTAAAGTAATGAGCAAAGCATTTGATGACTGGATTGAGTGCATGAAATTGGAGACTATCAAAATGTTAAATGATTTAGGTCAAGCCAATAATGAAGGAGAGTTCCTAATAAAGAAGACAGAAGCTAGGATCGAAGAAAGGGAGCTAGAAAAGACTACTTGGGTTAGAGAACTTCATTGGATTGAAGAGGTTGAAGAATATGGTTTACAAAAGTTCCTTAAGGAGAAAGCAGTGCTAGGGCTAGATGATAAAGTCCTTTATGCCATAAAGGAGTGTATTGAATGGAGAAATGAAGCAATGGTCATGGGAATTACTGAAATTAAGAATCTTGAGAAAGGGGTAAAAACAATAAAGGAGATCCTCTCTAGTGATATAAAATGGATCAGTGAGTGGTGTCATGAGGCTCAAGGGGAGTCCGATATGCTAGTTGAGTAGGTAATCAAAAACATAGGCACCTGGTTTGATGAAATCAAAAGCATGAAGGTGCCTACAGATGAACATTTTACAAAAGCTGCGCGGATAGAATCAATGATGATTCTGCAGAAAAATCATTTGGTCATGCATAATGAAAAGGTTACCGAGCTCAGTAGGGAAAGTGAAGTCTGGAAGCATAGGATCAATTTTATTGGTTTTCCACATCAGCCAATAATATCTCCATTTATCACCTCATTCAAAGACTGGAAAGCAGTGCGACTTGTAGTAGCCTCAGCTCTGTAACCCTCAGGGACACTTGGCAATAGTTGAAAGGTGTTTTTGAGTCCCAGTCCAATTTTTATGCTTACTACTAGGGTAGTTTCTTAGATTTAGAATTATTTACTTTCAAGAAGACAATTTTACGAAGTTAGTTATCAAGGCCCTACATGGCTATTTATTGCGAAACTTTAAACTGATTAAGGGTTCGGCTCTCTGGGATTTTTTGGAACTATTTTCATGAATTCTATGTTTTAAGTTTCTGAAACTAATATAATAGAACATATATGCTATCCTATGGTTTTATATATGTGATTAAGCTTTTGGAATGGTAGATACTATTATTTATCAAAGTATGGTTTGTTTTCCTGTGGAAATAAATTATATTTGAAGAAGGCTTGACTGTTATATTGGTTGATTTTACGCTTGAAGCAACAGAGGGAATTAGTGGATAGATTTAGTTTTGAATCTTTTGATTATATTAGAAGTGAATGTTCTTTTATTTTGCACATTATTTTCATGGTGATGGAATGAGTGTTCTTCCTTATGTGTTTTCTGGTTAAAGGCACACATGTTATTTCATTCTTTGTTGAATAAAATCCTATTGAAAATCCACTAGCGAGGGGCTGCACCTTGTGAATTTGCAGAGAGTTGACTTTTAGCAACTCATTTGTTAGTATTGAGTTATTCTTTTCTTCTCTTCATTCTTTGAAGGAGCATTAGATTAATTTAAAGAAGAGGGAAAAACTATTTACTAACAATAACCATAGTCAACATTTCAAAAAAATTGATATCCTTGAGCACAAGCACCAATAACATCAAATAATAGAGTTAAAGCACAGGCTAGGGCACGACACCCGTAGAATGCGGTCATTTTAGTGATAGCAATAGACAATGGCAACATTAAACATATATACTAGTAATATCAACAAGCGTGAATCCAAACATTTGAATACAGTGAATCGATATCCTTGAGCACAAGCACCAATAACATCAAATAATAGAGATAAAGCATTGGCTAGGGCACGACACCAGTAGAATGCAATCATTTCAGAGAGCATTCATGATCACATAAAATGAAATGCATTCGAATATGATGCCAGAGGCTCGAAAGATGAAGAAATCACATACCTTCTCCCGCGCTCAGCTTTTGCTCCTTGTCTTCCACTCCTTCTCTATCCAATCGAAATAAAAATGATGAGGTCATTTCACTTTTTTTTTTATGTATACTCCGAATATGTCAAAATTTTGATGGTCAATTAAACACCCATTGAAAACTTTTGTCAAAATTTGGCCCCAAATGTAGTAGTGATATATATATATATGTATGTATGTATGTATGTATGTATGTATGTATGCACACACATATACATACATACATATATATAGTTATATATATGTGTGTGTGTGTATGTATATATGTGTATGTATATATATGTATATATATATATATATATGTATATGTATATATGTATGTGTGTGTATGTGTGTATATATATGTATATATACATATATATACATATACATATACATACATATACATATACATGTACATGTATATGTATATGTATGTGTGTATATATATGTGTATATGTAAAAGTGTATATATGTGTGTGTGTATATATACATGTATATATATGTATATGTATATGTATATGTATATGCATATGTATGTATATATATATATGTATATATGTGTGTGTGTGTATGTATTTGTATATGTATGTATACATATATATATATATATATATATATATATATATATATATATATATATATATATATATATATATATATACATACATACATACACACACACACACACACACACACACACACACATTATACATGTGTATGTGTATAACAAACTTACATATACGTAAAAGTACAAACCTGTGTCACACTTTTATAAAGGAAAAGGTCAACAACATGCAAATTTTTTAACTTTAACAACATAAAAGTGAAATTTTTGTTTAGAATTTGAAGATGATGTAAAGTAATGAAATGTGTAAAATTGGATGAATTTTATGCGTACAATTTTTTTAAAAAAAATTTGAACAAAAATCAACATAGTTTTTTAATTTTTTAAGTCTATTTTTTATTGTTGAAATATGTTGAAAATCTAGGGTTGAGTTCCTACCAAAAACTATATGCAAATAATCTTTTTTTCCTTTGATTTCAAAATATGTTTTAGATGACATTTATAGCTAGTGTAGAAAAAAAGAAAGATTGGATTTCGGTAGAATATTATAACTATTCAAAGTCAGTGTTACCCGAAATCAATAATTTTTTGTTCCCACCAAATTTTCCCTATCAAATCTACACCATTAAGAAAAAAATTATATATTCTTGAAGAGGACTCTCTCCTCTAGTGTTAAATATAAGTTTTAAATTTTTCTAACATGATTTGTTTTTTGTTTTTCTTTTTTCAAACGAGCATGTTCTTAAATGTTAAAATACCTACTTGAAGTATTTTCAGCTTATAATAATATATTATATGAAATCAAAACATAATAAAAATTATATGATCATAATATTGACTTCGAGCTCTACAAAATGGTATTTTTAGATTTTACAAAAAGTTAAATTTTGACAGAGAATTCAGATCCAGAAGTGAGAACTTATGAAACTCACCTTTTTTTGCTTATTTGGCTGCCACATGGGATGCCACTTAGATAGGTTCGGTCAAAACTAGTTCAACCATAATTGGTTCAACTACACCTAGTTCGGTCGAAACTAAAGGCGACCAAACATGGTCCTGTGGATGAGCATGCCCCTCAAATCTCATATTTTTAAAAATTATTTTTTGAATTAAAAAAAAATTGCAAATTGATAAAATCCGACGAGGAATAAATGGATTTTTAAATAAAATCATTTTTTATAGAATTTTAATGGTTTTTTCCAAATTTATTAATTACTTTAATTTTATTTTTGTTTTTAATTAAAGCATTGTTCAATTAGTACTTGAATTATGAACTTATTAATATTATTTTTTATTTTTTTCTTGGGAAAAATTATTTTTTGAATTAAAAAAATTGACAAATTGATAAAATCCACTAGGAATAAATGATTTTTTAAAATAAAACTATTTTCATAGAGTTTTAATGATTTTTTGCAAATTTATTAATTACTTTAGTTTTTTTTTAATTTTTAATTAAAGAATTATTCAATTAGTACTTGAATTGAAGCTAAATTAGTACTTGAATTATATGGTTTTGTGTTTGCAGACGGATTGAAGCTCTCAATTTTAATAGTTTTTGCACTGGGGAATAAAATGAATAGAACAAAAAAATATGATCAAATAAGGGATGACAAAATGAAAGGTTGTACAAAACGTAATCAAGATCAACCTTTTAAAGTTTAAGAACCCATTGAAGTTCAGGAAGAACCTATTGATATTCAAGAAGATGCAATTCAAGTAGGGGAACAAACTGGTAGTTCTGAAGGTGGAAATATATCTTTTGGCATGGGCAATTTGATGGACATGAATGAGGATTCACTTTTCAGTCAAATTTCATCTGAACAAATGGTATCTAAAAGCATAATTAAAGTGCATTGCAAAAAAATTTGGGATGAATATTTTAAAACTAAAAGTATGGTTGGAAGAGCTCAATTATTTGCTAGGTTGTTCAAGAAAAAATATGACTCATGTTTTGGAGTTGTTGGGTGTTGATAATAAGAAAAACTCAGGAGACAGTGTAAATTGAACAATAGTTTAAAATTTGCAAGATGCATTGAACAACATTAACAACTCAAGTCGAGGAGCCGATTTAAGTGTGCATGTAGAGCATTGATGACTACTTTATCTAGTAGGAGGTTGACACAGAGAAAACAAGTACATGGAATTTTTGATTTATTGAATATATCTAAAAGGACTATTCAAAGATACATCAGGAAGAGAAATATGTTAGATGAAAATATTGAAAAGAATTGGGTAAATATTTGTAGACTTCCTCTAAAAGACAAAATTTCTAAAGATGCAAAAATACTAGTCATAGAATATTGGACCACTCACTCTCGTGTTTCTTCTAATAGAAGGGATACAATATAGATGAAAGATGAAGAGACTAGTATGAAAACTGCACATCCAAAACATTTTATAGATACAACACAAAGTGAATTGTTTGAAGCATTCAAGCAAGAATTTTCAGATGTGAAAATATATCAAAGAATGTTTGAGAGGTTGCACCCTTCCTTTGTATGCATAAATAAGGTTTGTGAAAATTTTTATTGTTGAAATCATGTTGAGTTTCATCTATACTTGCAATCATATAAAAAAGTTATGACAGTTCTTGATTCAAATATGGTCATCCCTGGAAGTACGACATAGTTTGTGAAGTCTATTTTAAATGTGATAAATTAGAAGATTCATATGAGTTCAAAGTACAATGTATAAAGATTTCATACAATGATTGTGGAGATTTGCATAAATTTCTATTGCAAATTAAGAATATTAATGTTTCAACATCAGTTTTGTGGAAAAGATATGAATATGAGACATATCGAACTAAGACTGGAGATGAATCCAAAAAAAATGTATTGAAGGAGAGTGAATTGCCCTACCTTGAGTTTATGACCATATTTTATACTCTAATTTATCCGCATATCTAGCATTTTCATGGTGCATGATGGAAAGCTAAATAGTTTTGTGATTCCAAAGATTGTTTTCCACTTGGTTGTATTCTTTCAATTGTAGATTTCTTTGAGAACTATACATCTTCCCCTCAAATGGAGCTTCAATATAAATATTATCATTCTGATCAGGTTGTAATATTTGTGCAAATGACCCATAGACATGCACAATTTGATTTGGATGAGGTTGAAAGTACCAATCCAAATGAACGCATTATCATCAAGGAGGTTCATTTCTATATCAGCAATGATAATGTTCATGATAGGATCTATGTGGCTCATTTTTTTGCAATGTATTTTGAAGATATTGTGAATTGTAGGATAAAGGCTTCACAACACTAGATTTGGTCTGATGGTTGTCCAGGTAAGTGTATCTACTTCAATTCATTTTCATTATGATTTAATTACTTGTTAAATTATTAAATGATTACATGTATGTATCCATTTACAACTTAATTTTGTAGGACATTTTAAATCTACAAAAGCTTTTAATTGGCTAGCCATGCAACATGCTAGATGCAATGTTAAGTTTCTGTGGAACTTCTTTGAAAGTGTACATGGAAAAGGAGAGGACGGTGGAGTAGGAGCTTGTGTGAAGAGTGCACTTCACCAACATGAACTTTCAGGTACAAATGGTGTTTAGTAGCTATATATATATATATATATATATATATATATATATATATATATATATATATATATATATATATATATATATATATTTCAAATAATATAATTTTAGCTTAGATCCATTTGCTTTAAACTGATAGTTTAGAAATGTATAGGTAACATGGTAGATAATTCAAATAAAATTGTTGAATGGTGTCAAAGTCATTTTACTAGTCGGGACACCAAATATAAAAAATGTTATTTTTGGGAAGTGAAAGGTAATTTATATTTTGTTGTAAAATTTTAAATTAAAATTTGATTTCGTGTTCATCTATTTTATCATAATTGTTGATTTAAAAATGTGCAACTTTCATTTCATATTTGTAATAGATATAGATCGATCTAATCCTTACAATTGTCATAGAATTGTTGGTATTAGAAGTTTACATCAATTGATGACTATAGGACAACACAAGCCTCTTTTGATTCAATTATGAGAAAACCATATTTTTGTGCTCACTACATTGAGAACAATCCAATGAGTCAACGTGAGAATATTGCAAAATAGATATGTTTCAGGATGGGATGTGAAGGAGTTAATCAGAATGCCTCCTTATGAAGATAATGACATTGACATAAACATTCACGATCCTATATATTCAGCTGCTTATGAGCATGTTTCTGATTTAGTTGTTATAGGTGCATGCACATACATGTTCTTTTATTTAATTTTAATTTATCATGAAAATGATGTTTAATTTTAATATAATCCATTTGTATAGGTGATTCTTTTGTTGTAGTTGCAGATCCTGACAATGCAGAAAGTGTAGATTATTATCTACTAAGATGCATGAAAGAAAAATACAAGTTGCCAAAAGAAATTGTAGATGATGATGGAAAGACATATCCAATGGGTTCAGTTGTTATTGAAGGAACCTATTATCAGAAAATAAAGATCGAAAAAAATGGTGTTCAATTTATTGAATACATGTGTGGCCAAAAAGTTATACATTACAATCACTTAGTTATAGCAACAAATTTTCAATTCAAGACATTAAAAAAAAGAGGACGTGGTAATCAAAAGTGGAGGTTGTATATTTAAGAACATGAAAAACTTTTGGAGATAATAAAAGATAGAGAGGATCGAAACTATATGTATCAGGAGCTTTAGGATAAACTTGTTTTTGTAGCTCGCATACTTTCATATTTGAACTCTATAGTTTGAACTCTTATTTAATGCATTGGATATTGGATATATGCATTTATGTATGTCAAAAGACATCCCCTTAAGAAATTAGTTAGTTACTTAATTAATTATTTTTCAATTAAATGATATTAGTTAGATTACTTAATTGTATTTTAAAGTTTGTACATGTATATACTTTGATGATTCAATAGTTTTAATATATATTTAATGTGCATGATTTTATGTCTATGGTGTGATGCATTACCTCCCCTTAAGACATTAGTTAGATTACTTAAAATTGTATTTTAAAGTTTGTACATGTATATACTTTGATGGCTCAATAGTTTTAATATATATTTTTGTTGGAGATTTGTTAGTAGGCTAGTACTGACTGTATGTTTGTCATTGATGACAACATATGGAAAGTAGCATGTGTGGAAGTCTTATGCAGTAAGATTTTAGTATATGTAGCATGGACATGATATCAGCATGATATCATGGGTGTAGAGGTTAACTATTAGTACAGACAGTTATATAGCAGCATGTGTCAACAGTGTTCCTAACAAAGTAACAGGAAGTGTTCTGTAAATGGTTGTCCGTATAGTTATCATGGAGCCTTGTGCACTTGGATATATGTTGAAGACATGTTAGTGATATTACATTCATGGACGTAGAGTTTGATGATCAGTAGAAGTGAAGTTATGTAGTCACTATTCACTAGTAATAGTTTCTTGTGTTTATTCAGAAGAGCCAAGAGAGATTTTATTGGTTCTAGAGTTGTGCCTATCATTTGGATATGTACCCTTGGATTTAAGCTTAGAGAAGAGTTAGTGATGTTTGGTTAAGAGCGCATGAAGTAATTTAGCTTGAGGAGAAAGATCTAGTTGTTTTGGTAGAGCTGATAGTGTGTAGCATGCGTCTATAATTATCTTATTGGACAGGTCCCAGAAAATGTTACATGCTTAGTAGAGCTAACTAAATTATTATTAGAGTTTTTTATGGTTTATGTAATATGATTTCAAGATGGTTCTAACAAGCCAACTTGATTATATCATTTAGAGGAAAGATATTTATAGGCAGTCATTTGTGATTGCTTGAGTGTGGTTCATAGTTGATTAAGAAGTGCAGAGTAGAGTGTGCAAAGTATTGAGCCATCAGAAGAAGGTCTATGTGACCAAGTAAAGTATTTTTTCTATACATTGGAACTAATCCAGACAGCAGGTCAAAGCACAGCTCACCAAGATCCAGATATAGTGTGTATCTGTTAAACAGAAGGTTGTAGCCTTCACCTCTTTGAGTAGTGTGCTCTCAGACAGTGCGTCCTCTCCCCTAATAGGGAATATTGTAAAAGACTCCTAACAGGGTTAAGGATCTTCTAACAAGGATCATAATACACTAGTGTAGAATATTAGTGGGTGTCAATTCCCACTGAGGTTTTTACCTATTTGGGTTTCCCCGCAACCAAAATATTGATGTTGTGTTCAAGTGTTCTTTCATTGTGTTTATGCTTTATGTTTAAGTATACTTAATTGGATAAAGAATTAAAACTTGTAGATAATTGATTCACCCCCCCCCCCTCCTTAGTTATCTCTTGGGACTATTCCTAACAATTTTATGTGCATGCTTTTATGTATATGGTGTGATGTATTACCTCCCCTTAAGACCTCCAATTAGTTAGTTACTTAATTAATTGTTTTTTAGTTACATGACATTAGTTAGATTACTTAATTGTATTTTAAAATTTAAACATGTATGAAATATATATATATATATATATATGAAAAATTAGTTTACATGAATGAAAATTATTCATAACATTAGTACATGGCATAACATAATGTATAAAATATGAAATAATTAAAATAGACATGTATATATTAAATGTCACATGAAATATCTAAAATAAGATGGTCACTCAACTAGGGCCATGTCCTGATCCATAACTTGATGGTAGTCCATCTCCTCCCGATCTCTATGTATAATAAAAGAAATATATGTGTCACACATACATACATGTATAATAAATTAAATACTTATGATCATAGAAAATTTATTTTTGAACAAACATCTAAATTTACTTGTGTCATGATGTAGAGGATTGCCTAGAGTCTGTAAATCTCCATATGGTGCCATATCATTGAGAACACCCTGGAGTACACATATATATAATATATGCTAGTCAAAATTCAAATTTAAATTATTTATATACTCAAATAGATATATATGTGTAAGTTTTTAAAAAAAATCAAAATTTAAATTTAAATATATACCATAAAAGCCTCTAATGCTCTCCCGACACCGCTCAAATCTAAGTCATGTAATGACACCTGTGCAGGATCAATTTGGTCATCTATAAGAAATGTGGTAAAAGTATGACAAGCTACACATGATGAAGTGGCTTAAGTGACCTACGGAGCTATAGGTGGTGCAGGAATATCTGCGTCAACTGTTGTCTACTAAGGAGTTGTAGGTGGTGCGGGAATATCCTTGCCAACTGTTGTCTACTAAGGAGTTGTAGGTGGTGCAGGAATATCCTCACATCTCTCTACACCCTGAGAACTTGATCCAGTAGATCTAGTAAGAATGACACTAACAAATGATGGAACCTCCCTGAGCGGAATCCCAATGACTATCTATAAATCCTAATACACACAAAGTAGATCACTAGATAAACATACATAGATAAAATGTAAATGGTCCACATCTGATAAATTTTTAACTTCTAGGGGAGATGGTATGTCTAGTACAACATATGGATCACCACTGGAGGATGCATCCTATGCAGGTGGAGGAATGCTGGAATATGAATGCAATATGTATCTTCGCAAATGATTATACGACATCTCTTGAACCTATGTCACAATACTTGCAATACTAGAATATACCTCCCTCTTGATCATGTGATCTGGTACAGTGTCTCCTATAGTTGCCATTTCTAAACCTTTTGGTACAACCAAAAGTTTTGGACCCACCCTTTCCCACTTTTTAGCGAGTACTAGGGAATTAGGCCCTCTGAATCTGTCAGATAATCTTCCCCTCCCCTACCCAACATGACCTATAAAATCTGTATAATCAACATTTTATTGCAAATGAAATTCTATAAACAATTGTTTGCAAAAATATAGTGGAAGCTCATCCTTCTAGGGCCACCTATGATGAGAAGCCAACCATCAAGGATATATAAATGGTGCGACAAGGTCATCATCACACCTCATAGTATTGTACCCTCTCACTTGAGCCATGTCTCTGTAATGAGGAAACACAGTCTTCACCATAGCGGTGGAAACCTCTGTGTCAATCTGCTTGTACTTCATAGTGCCAGTAACATTGTGAGATAGAGAAGTATAGAATGTATGAATATTGATGCTATCATATGGGTTGTATGATTGAACTATGTCAATCATACGCAAAAAATCATCTCTAATAGTGTTCACTCTATCCATGATATTGGGAAGGGTGGTGGATGATGTAGTGGTCTAATCAATAACCTCTATGGCTTGTGTCAATCTCATAATGGTAGAAGCAAATAGCTCCTCCCTTGCCTCTCTAGAATCGACTGATCTATGTGAAGGGCGGTGAATACCACCCCCCCTGTACATTGGGCTCTCCTGAATTTTTGGTCCATCTAGATGATGTCATGTAATAGATAAAAGAATATATGTGAAAGTATAAACATGAATATATATGTATATATCTTGGCACATGTACATTATAATCATCTAGTTTAAATGAAATACATATACATGATGTACATACAAATTTAAGAAACATACATGAATTATACATACATATGAATCATATTAAGTCTTAAGGGGTCAATTAATTAGTCTTAATTGGTCAATTAATAGGTCCTAATTGGTATTATTAGTCACATGTTAAGTCTTAATTAGTGTTGATCAGTCAATTAATAGGTCCTAATTAGTCGTATTAATCATATTAAGTCTTAAGGGGTTAATTAATTAGTGTTGATCAGTCAATTAATAGGTCCTAATTGGTCGTATTAATAATATTAAGTCTTAAGGGGTCAATTAATTAGTCCTAATTGGTCTATTAATAGGTCCTAATTGGTCTTATTAGTCACATGTTAAGTCTTAATTAGTATTGATTAGTCAATTAATAGGTCCTAATTGGTCAAGTATTAGTCATATTAAGTCTTAAGGGGTCAATTAATTAGTCCTAATTGGTCTATTAATAGGTCCTAATTGGTCTTATTAGTCATGTGTTAAGTCTTAGTTAGTGTTAATTAGTCAATTAATAGGTCCTAATTGGTCATATGAATAATATTAAGTCTTAAGGGGTCAATTAATTATTCCTAATTGGTCTATTAATAGGTCCTAATTGGTCTTATTAGTCACATGTTAAGTCTTAATTAGTGTTAATTAGTCAATTAATAGGTCCTAATTGGTCGTATTAATCATATTATATCTTAATGGGTTAATTAATTAGTCCTAATTGGTCTATTAATAGGTCCTAATTGGTCTTATTAGTCACATGTTAAGTCTTAATTAGTGTTAATTAGTCAATTAATAGGTCCTAATTGGTCGTATTAATCATATTAATTCTTAAGGGGTCAATTAATTAGTCCTAATTGGTCTATTAAAAGGTCCTAATTGGTCGTATTAGTCACATGTTAATACTTAATTAGTGTTAATTAGTCAACTAATAGGTCCTAATTAGTCATATTAATCATATTAAGTCTTAAGGGGTCAATTAATTAGTCATAATTGGTCTATTAATAGGTCCTAATTGGTCATATTAGTCACATGTTAAGTCTTAATTAGTGTTAATTAGTCAATTAATAGGTCCTAATTGGTCAAGTATTAGTCACATGTTAGGTCTTAATAAGAAATATTAGGTCTTAAATTACTCATGTTATGTCTTCAGGGGTCCTATTATGTCTTCTTAATCATTTTAGGTCTTAATTGGTCATATTAGTCATATTTTAAGTCTTAATTAGTCTTAATTGGTCAATTAATAGGTCCTAATTGGTCTTGAGTATTAGTCACATGTTAGGTCTTAATAAGTCCTATTTGATGCAATCAAGGATGGTGGATCCAATGAAGGGAAATCCAAACCTTGTAGCCAATATAATTACACATCATAATACTAAAAACTGCAACACAAAGTAATTGTTTAACACTGATTTTCATTAACATGCCTAACTGTTAGGCCTTTCAGGTTAGGGCCAATTACAATCAGAAAACAATTCTACAAGATCCACAACCAAATCTAATACAATCTCAGCTAGTTCATCTCTAAAGACAATCAGAAGCTGATGGAAACCCTAAGGTAGATCTAGACTTGAGCTCACAAGCCTCCAAGAAATCTCCTTTTTTTGAAGTATGCAAACCCCTAGCTCTTCTACAAACAACTATCGGATATCAATCTGATCTACAAGATCATCAAGAACTTTTCCACAACTTCGCCAACTTCAGCTTTAGAACCTCAGATATGACTCACTAAGTCTTCAAGTCATGAACTTCTCTGATCTCCCAATGATCTCTAAGTTGTCTCCCTAAACATCTACCCAAGAACTCCTTAAATACTAATCATCAGCCACAAGTCGGCAAGATGAAACCCTTAACTCCACAAAACAAATAATTAAATGTCATACAAGTCACCTTACAAATGTATACAAACATTTAATTCAACATGTTGACCCATAATAATGGCTACCAATAATAAATGCACTGAGTCGGCTCAACAAATCACATAAAACTCTAGTCGGTAAGCCAAAAATACCAAGCAATAGTGAATTCACTTAGCAAGCTAGGCATCTTTGAGCACCAATGTCGACTGAGCACCGCAGGCATGACTGAGTAACACTTCACTGAGCATCAGAGACTACTGAGTTCCTTCAGTGGCCAAGCTTCCTTCAATGACCGAGACCATCGGTCAAGGTTGCAACCAAGTAACACTGGCTAAAATACTAACATCCCATCCAGTTTCACTGAGGACAAAGAATGCCCCTACCTTAACCTTGGATGCCCCTGCATCAGACACCCCAGGTTCCAAAAGATGTTCATATGTGAGGAGAACATCTTTCAAGATTTAGCACATAAATCCTAAACTGGTTCTTCACATACAAGTCCTCCACCTTTTCTGCTTGCAAACTCTTCCACTTTAGTTTCCTCCATCTCTTCAAGTCTTTTCTTGACAATGTACAGGTTGGTTCTCCATACTGATCATTAATTTTCTCTGGATCCACAATCTCAACTTGGCTACCAATACTCAGGCTTCTCCTACTGAGTGTTGTATCCATCAAAGGCATCAGTGAAAACTTCATACCATCCTTCTCAACAGTAAATACATTTTGGACACAGTCATAAATAGCTCAGCAATCATATTGCCAAGGTCTACCGAGAAATATATCACAACTATCATCCTCACAATATCACAAAGCACAAGATCCTTGTACTGGCCAATCTGAACATCAATGAAGCATTGTTCTCTAACTTCCAAAGCATGAACATCTTGTAACTAGCCAAGCCTATAAGGACAAGGGTGCTTCATTCTATTCAAACCAAGTTTCTGAACCAGGTCCTCAGAAACAAGGTTATCAGTACTACCACTATCAACAATAACATCATAGAGGTTACCATCAGATTTGCATCAGGTCCTAAACAAGTTACTCCTCTGACAAGGATCATCCTTTGTGCTGAGCAATGTTCACCAAAGTAACAAGTTCTCTAATTCAGGTTCATTCTGAATGTTCTCATTCATCACAGAAGTTCATCAGTCAACCTTATTTTGTGTACACTCAAAAGAATGGTGTCCTACCTCCCCATAGTTATAGAAAGTAACTTTAAAGATAACTCCACCTATCTTCTTCTTTGGTTCCATAGGTTTCTATTCATCTTCTACATCAATCGGTTTATCCTTCACCGAGTGATCAATCTTTTCCTTCCCTCAGGAGCTGCTAGGTTGTTTCCTCTTCAACTTATCTTCTACCTTTAGAGCATATTGATAACCATCTTCAACATACCAAGCTCATCTTGAATATTGAATCTTAGACCATTCACATACCAAGCTACCTTTTCCTTACCAAGCTCTTGGTGTCCAGAGTGAATAGTAAGTTTGTAGAACTCCTCGATATAATCTTCAATAGACAGATCCTTCTATTTCAAATTCTGCAACTTCTTAAACAAGTCAAGCTCATAGTCATCTGCTATGAACTTAGCTTTCAACTTAGTCACCATCAACCTCCACCAATTGATCTTTGTTTCACCTTCATCTTCTCTATCTCTTTGTAGTTCCTTCCACCAAAGAGAAGCATGTCCTTTCAACTTTGTCTGTGCTAATCTCACCTGAAGAGGATCTTCAATTTCTTCCAGCTCAAAGAAATCTTTAAGTTCACCAATCCAATCAATCAAGTTGTTAGGCTTCAAAGTACCAAAGAAAGTAGAAACTTCCATTCAGTAATTACTAAATTGAGTAGCAGATCTAGGTAATCGAGCAGTTCTATCTTCACTAGATCTATTCCTCCAGTCATCACCACTAGATCCAACAGTTTCAAATTCTTCAATAGCTTCTTCATAGCCATCTTTAGTACCAACATTCTAAGGTACACCAGCAATAGCTCTCATGATCTTGAAGACCATGTCATTCTTCATCAGTTCTATCTTAGATCTGACATCCAATTTGACTTTATCAAAAATCTTTGATTCCATAGCATCAGAAAGATTTGCAATAGCTCTAGGGTCCATTCTTCTAAGAGGTATCCTTAAAGATAAGAGAAACCCTCTGCAAAAAACCATCACTGACCACCTTGTGACAATTTCCAAGTTGTAAACAAGTCAAATCTCAACCTATAATCTTGCAAACAACTAGGGCACAATTTCACAAGTTCAGTGCTTCAGATCTACAACCTAGATTGTGCACAATCTCTTTGCCAACAGGATCAACTTCACAAGATCAGCCTTGCTAGGTCAACCTTCTGCTCCAACAATATCAAACTCTTGCTCTGATACCACCTGATGTAGTCAAGGATGGTGGATCCAATGACGAACAATCCAAACCTTGCAACCAACAGAATTACACAATGGAATACTCAACAATGCAACACAAAGTAATTTTTTAACACTGATTTTCATTAACATGCCCGATTTTCAGGCCTTCTGGGTTAGGGCCAATTACAATTAGAAAAAAATTCTGCAAGATCCACAACCAGATCTAATACAATCTCATCTAGTTTAGCTTTGAAGACAATCAGAAGTTGATGGAAACCCTAAGGTAGATCTAAACTTGAGCTCACAAGCGTCCAAGGAATCTCCTTGTTTCCAAGTATGAAAACCCCTAGCTCTGCTATAAACAACTATCAGATATCAATCTGATCTACAAGATCATCAAGAACTTTTCCACAACTTCACCAACTTCAACTTTAGAACCTCAGATCTAACTCACTAAGTCTTCAAGTCATAAACTTCTCTAATCTCCCAATGATCTCTAAGTTGTCTCCCTAAACATCTACCCAAGCACTCCTTAAATACTAATCATCAGCCACAAGTTGGCAAGATGAAACCCTTAACTCCCCAAAAAAAATAATTAAATGCCATACAAGTCACCTTAAAAATTTATATAAATATTTAATTTAGCATGTCAGCCCATAACAAAGGCTACCAACAATAAATACACCAAGTCAGCTCAACAAATGACACAGAACTCCAGTTAGTAAACCAGAACTACCGAGCGATAGTGAATTCACCAAGCAAGCTAGGCATCGCCAAGCACTAGTGTTGACCAAGCACCACAGGCATGACTGAGTAACACTTCATTGAGCATCAGAGACTACCAAGTTCCTTCAATGATTGAGCTTCCTTCAATGACCGAGACAGTCAATCAAGGTTGCAATCGAGTAACACCGGCCAAAATAGTAACACCCCATGCAGTTTCACTGAGGAGAAAGAATGCCCCATCCTTAACCTTGGATGCCCCTCCATCATATTAGTTCTAATTGGTCTTAATAGGTCCTATTAGTTATTAAGGGTACTATTAGGTCTTATTATTAGGTATTAGGTCTTATTAGGTTGTATTAATCAATTTAGGTGCTAATATGCCATATTAGACCTCTTATTAGTCTAGTAAGGTCCTAATAGGTCTTATTAGGTCTTATAAGTCTTAATAGGTCCTATTAGGTCTTATTACTAATGTTAGGTCTTAAGATATCATATCAATTGGTCTTAATAGGTACTATTCACTCCTATTAGTCTTATTAGATCTTAAGGGGTCCTATTAGGTCTTAAGTGTTCCTATTAGATGTTAAGGGTCTTATTAGGTCTTAAATTACTCATGTTAGGTCTTAATGGGTCCTATTATGTCTTATTAATCATGTTAGGTCTTATTTGGTTATATTAGGCACATGTTAA
Organism: Chamaecyparis obtusa; assembly: GCA_027943335.1. Classification (NCBI taxonomy): domain Eukaryota; kingdom Viridiplantae; phylum Streptophyta; class Pinopsida; order Cupressales; family Cupressaceae; genus Chamaecyparis; species Chamaecyparis obtusa. Next base: position 366,329 of record BSBK01002270.1, read on the forward strand.
GTCTTAATTAGACTTAATTGGTTAATTAATAGGTCCTAATTGGTCAAGTATTAGTCACATGTTAGGTCTTATTATTAGGTATTAGGTCTTATTAATCAATTTAGGTGATAATATTTCCTATTAGACCTCTTATTAGTCTCGTAAGGTCCTAATAGGTCTTATTAGATCTTATAAGTCTTAAGGGGTCCTATTAGGTCTTATTATTGATGTTAGGTCTTAAGATATCATATCAATTGGTCTTAATAAGTCCTATTAGCTCCTATTAGCCTTATTAGATCTTAAGGGGTCCTATTAGGTCTTAAGTGTTCCTATTACATGTTAAGGGTATTATTAGGTCTTATTAATCATGTTAGGTCTTAATAGGAAATATTAGGTCTTATTACTCATGTTAGGTCTTAAGGGGTCCTATTATGTCTTATTAATCATGTTAGGTCTTAATTGGTCATATTAGTCACATGTTACTTTTCTTAATTAGTCTTAATTGGTCAATTAATAGGTCCTAATTGGTCAAGTATTAGTCACATGTTAGGTATTTTTTTTTTATCTATAGCAACATAATATATTAATAATAAAAGGAGGATTACATCATGTTTGGCTTTAAAAAACTCATCCTCAAAATGAATGAAAAGATAGGATTAGACATTCAAGTAATACACATTAAAGATCCACCTAATAATTACATAAATACATTCACCAACTATATGTTTATAACAGGCCTATCAACCCAAAAAAATAAACACCCTATAAGGAAACTAATCTGTTTGCATCTCTGGGCACTATCGCAGCTTTCACTTTGTCTCAATTTTTCTAGCCTTGTAAAAAGAAGCCTCTAACATCCTGTAAGATCCCAAAAACCTCCATTGCTATTTAATTTTTGTTAAATTTCACCAAAGCTTCCTTCAAAAAATAAGAACAAAACTTTCAAATCTGTCGATGTGTTTGCTAATGTGGGTTCATTCCATCACCAGAGGGCCCTTTCCTCCTTTGCATCCCTTTTTTCCTCCAAGGTACATTATCATAGATCTCCCAAACATTGCCTTGAGCCGAATCCATTGCTCTATCTAATTCAATCTTTAAACACCTCCATTTCCACCCAATATCAATGTTGTAGGCCTCTTTGTCAACTTTTCCCCAACATCGCAGAAAGGGGACTCTACCATAAAGACACCCATCATTTTCATCCTCAAAGAACTCCTCATAATTAAATCCAATTATAGGGTAGGTCCATTCAAGAATCTATTCAAGCCCTCCTAACAGGCCCCTGTCAAAAAGATCTTCAACCACTCTTTTCACAACCTATTCGAGATCCCCTAACTGTAAATCCCAAGCTATCACCATTGACACAACATCTAAATTGGCCCTCCATTTTTCCCTTCGTTCTTGAAATTGATCACCTAGAACCTCAATAGTTGCCATGGCGACACCAGCATCCTTCAAATTTAGCATGCCCAACATCTTTTCTTTGCTGATCGGGCCCTTGAATGCTTTGTGTAGTTTCTTGGTGTACACTGAAAAGGTCACCTCCATTGCCTTCATAGAAAAGGAAGCTAAGAAATACCTGCACAAGAAACAGTCAGAGAAAATGCTAGAAATAATAAGTAAAATCCTCAGAGATGTTGCCCATTTAATGCAAACATCCCATCACCAAACTCCTTACAATACACGTGTCCCACCTTTCTTAATAAAACTTTAAGCACTGCTAACCTCTTAATATGTAATGAGGTTTAATCATTAATAGATGCATCCCTTCACTTTGATTAAATGATGTATAAAAATAGACACACGTTGACATCATTAGAAAAAATCAAAATGCATAGGAAAAGGCCCAAAAATAACATTCACTAAAAAGGAACAGAGCTCATTTGAATATTAATTGTCACTCCACCAATCAAGAAAAATCCTCCAAATAAATTTCATCAATATTTTTCAAACTAATTGCCCACTTAGAAAACACATTTGCATCTCGGTTACCTTCTCTCCTAATATGACTTAATTTGAAATCATCAAATGAAATAAGCTTAGCATTGATCTCTTGGACATAGTTTTTTAAATGCCATGCCTTCATATCCTGATTACTTAAGGCATTAATAATTATCTTAGAATCACCCTCCAAATAAAATTTTCTTTCTTTCAATTTGATCCCCAAGCTTATGGCTAAAAGTGTTGCCCACATTTCAGCTTCATTGTTTGTCCCAATATTCAATCTTTGAGCTGCAAAAGCTATTGTATTGCCATCCCAGTCTTTGGCAATCACACTAGCACCAAAAGGGCCAGGGTTACCCTTAGAAGCTCCATCAAAAGTAATCTTCATCCACCCTTCCTCTAGTTTTTTCCACTGCACAGTCTTCTCTACCTTTGAGGAAAAACTAGTACCAAGAAGATCTCCCCAACTTAACCTTAAATAAGACCATTCAACATGCAACTTCCTATCTTCAGCAGTATAAACCAAAGAAATTTGCCAAGTGAATATTTATGCCTTCATCACTTCCTCTATTGAAACATAAATTCTCATTTTTAATTTGTCCACTGACTCAACCTTATCTTGAAAAATCCTTCTATTCCTTTCCTTCCATAACTCCCAAATTATAATGGAAGGGAAAATAATCCAAAGAGGTGCCATTACTGATTTAAGCTTAAGGATAGGCCAGGACTCAAAGGTTTTCCTAATAGTGTTAGGGAGAGGGCCTAACCATTTTAGTTTAGATCTAATGAAATTCCAATAGTCGTAAGAATAAGGACACTGAAGCAATAAGTGATCTGCATCTTCAGAAGCATGATTACAGAGAACACTCATTGTAGGACCATGCAGACCAAACCTTCTCCTCCACTCACCAGTAAATATCTTTCCATGGGCTTCTAACCATGAAAAGGAGCCTTCCTTTGGAAGACATAATCTATTCCAACATAAGTTCATTGGCCATCTGTTTATATCCACTTGATTATCCAAAGCCTTATATCCTAATTTGTCCGAGTAAGAACCTGAAGAGACTACACAAAAAATAACCCTATCTTCCACAAAGGATATGAACACTTTCCTAGATTGGAAAAGGTCCATCATTAAACTTTTCTTCTATTCATTTATACCCAAATTGTCTAAATTTTTCCATGTCCACATAGGGCCCATAAAAGATTCCTCCAAGACCAAATAATTAGCCACATTATCCCCCCAATGTGCAGTCATAATTCTACTTAAAACTCTATATTTTTCCTCATTTTGTAGAGAAGCATATCCATTCCAAGAATCCCTCAAAATAAAGCCTTCCATTACCAATATGCCAAGAGATATGATTTTTTATCACATCTCTACAATCTAGAATAAAATTCCAAATTGCCAAACCTCTAGGAGAATTTCTTATCTTCAAAATACACTCATTTTCATTAGAGTCCAGATATTTTGTCCTTATAATTTTTACCCATAGTTTGGAAGGGTCATTATAAATATTCCAGACAAGCTTAGCACCAAGAGGTTGATTCATCTTCCTCCAATTTCTAAGTCCAACACCTCCATTCACCTTAGTGCTAAAAATTTTATCCCAAGAGATAAGTGGTCATTTTTCATCCTCTTGATTACCACACTAGAAGAATTTTCTCATCCTCTTTTCAATATTTTTTAAGACTTTGAAAGGGATATTTAGGCATCTCATAGAATAAATCGAAATGGCAGAGATAACTGACTAGAGAAGTAGAATTCTACCAACAGAAGACAACCATCTACCTTTCCAACTTTCCATCCTTTTGAAATAGTGGTTAGTTAAATCCTTCCATAAATTCACCTTGCACACACCTTCAAATAAAGAGACACCAAGAAATTTACCCAGGAGAGATCCCTGTTTCATTTCTAGAATTTGACATAGTTGCCTTCTCAAAGAAGCACAAGTATTAAAAAAGAAATTTTTTTATATTTTCCAGTTCACACACTGCCCAGAAGGTTTAGAAAAGGAGTCTAAAGAGGCTTTAATAACCCTTGCCTCCCTTGTTGTAGCATCTCCCATAAGAAATTTATCATCCACAAATTATGAGTGGGTGGTTGGATCAACTCCCTCCACAATAGAAATACCTTTACATACACCAATTTTCCTTTTCCATGTAATGAGTCTCCCCAGAGCTTTTTCCATAATAATAAAAAGAAAAGGAGAAATAGGATCTCATTGTCTAAATCCCTTAGAGGTCTCAAAGAAACCTTGAGGGCTTCCATTAACAAGAACTGAGATCCTTGGGGAGTTTATACATCGTCCAATCCATTTTAACCAAGCTTTACACAAACCAAATTTCCTGAGAACCTCTATAAGAAAATCCCTATTTACATGATCATAAGCCTTCTTGATGTCAAGCTTGACCATCAACTTTGCAACTTTATCTTTCCGAATTGTATGGATTGCTTCATGAGCCATAACAATACCTTCATAAATAGATCTATTATGAGTAAAACCACTTTGCTCAGGGGAAATAAGAGAATTCAGTAGTGGTTTGAAACTTTTTTCTATCACCTTGGTAATTACTTTATAGATTGTGTTACTTAAGGAAATAGGCTTAAAATCTTCAAAGGAATGACACTCACCTTTTTTAGGAATAAGGGAAATAAATGTATTGTTTAAATCTTTCAATATAAAACCTCCACACCTAGATTCCTTTGGACAACTTCCCACATATCATTACCTGCAATGTCATATAACTTCTAAAAAAAGAAGATAGGAAACCCATCTAGACCTAGGGCTTTATCCCTTCCTAAGCCAAAAAGGGAAGCTCTCACCTCTTCTTTAGTAATCAAGTTCATCAGTCTTGAATCTTGACCATCTATTAAAATTATTGGAATTCTATCCAACAAATCCCGAGAACCTTCTAAAGGAATATAATTGTTTGAAAATAAATTGCCGAAAAAATTCACTGCCTCCTAATTTATTTGATCAGAACTAGTTAAGAGTCTTCCTTGCCCATTAGAAATAGAGAAGATTATATTCCTTGTATGCCTTTCTTTTACTGGTTTATGGAAAAAATTAGTATTCTGATCTCCATGCCTCAACCAAGTTTCCCTTGATTTTTGTCTCCAAAAAACCTCTTCTCTTGCAAAAATTTCCTTATATCTACTTTTCAATACTTTTTCCTCAGCAAAGGCCATCTTATCTTTCACAACCTCTATCACTCTCTCATTAAGAGATGTACGACTATTTTCTAAAAACAACTTTTCAACAAAGATATTTTTAAAGGATTCGTTATTCCATATTTTCAATTGATCCTTAACAAACTGCAAACATTTAAAAAATTTGAAAGCAAGACTACCTTCCATCTTAGGGGCCTGTTTCCACCAAGCCATAATTTTAGAAACTAAATCCTGATCTTTGAACCACATTGCTTCAAATTTGACAAGGGAGTGAACTAGAGTAGAGTCCTCTTGAAAGTTACAGCAAATTGGGAAGTGATCTAAACCTGAAATAGGAAGGATATCAGCATTGCACAACCAACTGAGTTTATCCCACTGCCTAGATAAGAAGAATCTATCTAACTTTCCTGCAATATTTAAAAAACCACTTCTTCTATTAGTCCATGTGAAATCCCCTGTATTGAAATCAATCTCTTTAAGACCATTATTCCATACAATATTAGTAAAATCCCTCTGACTTCTCCCCTTCCAACCTCTACATCCCTTTCTGTCACCAGGGCATAAAATTGCATTAAAATATCCAGCTAGTAAAAAAAAGGCATCTTTCTTTGAGTTCATCATTTCACTAATTGCACACCATAAATTCCTTTTCTCCCTAGAGTTATCAGGGCCATAAAAATTCAATACAAAAAAGGATGTCAATAATTGTTGAGATATCACTTCTAACCATTGCACATTATTAGTTTGGAAAACTAGGAAAACATCAACCACACTGGGATCCCACATAGCACAAAGCCCACCCAGAGCTCCATTAGAAAAGGCAAAAACACATTCCCTTTTCCAAAACATTTTTAAAAAAATTCATCATCTCCTACTTTCAATTTAGTCTCCTGACATAAAATTAAATCATCTCTCACCTGATCAAGACCTCTCTTGATCAAAGGAATATTGTTAGGGGCATTTCAGCCCGTGACATTCCACAAAAGGAGCCTCATTGCTATCAGGAAAGGACATATCCCTTTCCCAATCTCAGCAACTTGGTATGTTCTGATGCACAACCTTCTAACTCAAGTTTCTCCTTGTTTGAACAAGCACCTCTCTTCTTCTTTTCCCCTAGCCTGGGGCCCCTTAGTCTGGAATCTATTTGTTTAATCCCTCTTGGACTCAAAATATTTGGGATTTCAAAAAAGCCCATTTCATCATCTTCCTCATCCTCTCTCTGAGAATGATATATGTTATCTGACACAATTAGATCTCCTCCACTATCTCTAACATCTACAAATAGGCCCTCTATGTTTCTGATAGGAGAAATTCTACCATCATTTACCTCCCTTCTAGTCCATGTTATGGATTCTCTTCTATCTAACCTGCTATTAGACTCCTCACTCAAAGGAATGTCTTCTTCCCTTGTATTATCCCCTCTATTTTCTTCAAAGGAACATTATCTTCATCTTCCATAAATTTAATCAAAGGATCATTTGTTGCCTTATTTTCCCCCTTTTTTTTGTTATCGAAGGACTTACCTCTTTAATAACCCAATCATAAGTAGCATCTCCACCAACCATATCAGAGTTCATACAATTATGAATAGAGTCTATAACTAGATTCTCTAAAGCATTATTAGAACCTTTACTTTTTTCCAGACCGAGAGAGGTGTTTCACTAACCTTTTGGGTAGAGAGTTCTTCCTGATCTGTGTAATAGAAAGGTTCATATTCCTCCATCAAGGTTTTATCTATTTCTCTTAGCACAGTCATTTCCTCTAAATAAGAAGCCCTATTTATATTCCCCATAATCCCAAAAGGAGGAAAGAATTTTGAAGGAGGCATCTCCATCATATTATCTTGTTCTATCAACTGAAGAAAACATTGAATCATTTTTGAGTCATTAGTGAATTTACCTTTATCACAACATTCATTTGTTTTCTTAGAAAATGAAACCCCCTCATTATTACCAACTTCCACCACTAGTAATTGCCACCATTCATCTTTGTTTGTGTGAATAATGATGTGACAGGGGAGCTCATAACATGTTTTCCTCCACACCAAGATCGTCAGTGTAATAGAAAAATTTACATGGTTTATCCCTTCTTCCCATCTTACATACTTTCCCAAGGATTCACCCAAAATTTTCATGGATTCCTCACCTCTATATTCATGTGGCAATTTTTCCATCTTGAACCAAATAGGTGTTTCCTTTTCTGGATTAAAGTTATCTTCCCACCTCTTCATAAACAACCCTTTTTCCATCAATGAAATAGGAACCATTCTCCAACATCCAATCCCTATCTTCTTTTAATGAACAAAAGATAAGGTAGAAAACATTATTCAAAGTCTTCAAAGAGATGAAAGAAATATGCTAATTTTTCTCACACCACTCTTTTATTTTAGTTTAAGAGGGCCAAGGTCCAATCCACTTCATTACCAAAGCCTTATCTTCCAACATTGCTCTTTCTTCCATCCATTATGGGTTATTAAGTACCACTTTTCATAACAAGTGGTGACATGAATATTTTCAGCCCTTGGAGGAGTAGGAGACTATGCCTGATTACTATTTGGATGCATTTCTAATCCCACCTCTGGTTTTTTCCTCCAAAACTTCTCCTCAATCTTTTTGAACCTAAAACCACTATCAATTAGCATATTGCCCTGAAACTCTCTTTGCATAGTTTTTATCTCCTCCCATCTCCTACCATTCCCATTTGATCTCCCTTGAAACCTTTGATTTCCTCTCTTTCGATCCTGAATAACACTTTTATAATAATATTGTCTTCGCTTATTGAAAGGCCACCACTGCTACCATCAAAAACTTGCATTCCTGCCATTATTATGAGCTTGAAACTCCTTTCCCACCCTTGTCCTCCATAACCATTGCTCCATCATTTCCTGCCTATGTGTTTTTTTACTAAACAATCACATGTTAGGTCTTAATTGGTCCTATTAGGTCTTAATAGGTCCTATTGGTCCTAATTGGTCTTCATAGGTCCTATTAGTTCTTCACGGTCCTATTAGGTCTTATTATTACCTATATTAGGTCTTATTAGGTCTTATTAATCATGTGTTAGGTCTTAACAGGAAATATTAGGTCTTGTTACTCATGTTAGGTCTTAAGGGGTCCTATTATGTCTTATTAATCATGTTACCTGTCTTAATTGGTTAGAGAGAGAGAGAGAGAGTTCATGTGTTGGTTTCTACTATTTTGGTTTATGTTGGTTTCTAGTGTTAGGGTTTATGTTGGATCATGTTCCACTTTCATGTTGGTTTAATGTTAGGGTTCATGTACGTTTCCTATTAAGGTTTATTTCTCAATTAGGTTTAGGCATATTTTTTAAATTAGGTTTATGGTTAGGGTTCATGTTTATTTAGTGTTAAGGCTTATGTTGGTTCATGTTCTAGTTTCCTGTTTCTAATAATTTGTAACATTTTTCTAATATTTTGTAATATTTTTCTAATATTTTGTAATGTTTTCCTAATGTTTTAAAACATGTGATAAAACTAAATTAATTAACTAACTAACTAACATATTTTCTTAATTGGGAAAAAATATACTATATTAATTAAATAACTAAATCTACATAAAATCATATTATTTTATTTCTTCAATTAAAAATAATAAAATTACATAAACAAAAATAACTATTAAATTAACATTAAATTAACTTATTATTCAAACAACTATTTTTACAACTATTAAATTAACATTATTATTAAAATTATAATTATTTAATATTAAATTGACAAAAACAACTAAAAAATATTAAAAAAATGAAAATAAAAAAATAAAAAAAGGCCTACTTGTTTCGGCTAAAAATCTCCAAAGGCTCTCTGCAATTCTCAAAAATTGCTCCATGCAAATGAGTTGATTAAGACATTTTGAGGGTATATATAGTTTTTGCTAGTCCTGGCCGAAATCGTTCCAGTCAAAATGGTTTCGACAGGAAACCTTTTGCCACATCGAGACCACATGGCACCCTGTGTGTTCCATGTAGTTCTGGCTGAAACCGGTTCAGTTGGAATAGTTTTGGCCAAAACCGTTTCTGTCGGAACCATTAAAATGTCCTCTAGTGTGACACAAGTTTGTACTTTTACCCAGACATCTATACTCTATCCAACAAATATTTCTAGAAGAAACACCTCTCACTTCCTCTACCCACTCACTCTTAAGGGAGTAATTATGTGCACCTTCTACTTAGCATCAATATTTATTGGAGAACAACCAACATGTTGTCATAAATATTTCATCAAACCCCAAGGTCCTGAGGTAGATTGCCTCACATGAATAGCAATATAGATTTACACACTCAATATCTCTAGCTTTGATACCATTTGTTGCAGGAGCCCCCCCAAAACACCCAAAAACACATTCTCTTTTATGCTATATGAGGGTTATTCCCCAAGAATCAAGAATAGTATAATAAATAAATTTTCATGTAAAAATTAAAAGAATAGAAATAATTTATTTTATATTAACTTTAATACAAATACTTAAAAAATTAAAATTCTTGGCCTCATGGACTTTACCAATCTTGCAAGAACACTACAACTCATGACTCTCAACTGAAGGAAATTTCTTCTCAACTTTAAATTATCACTCCATCTTAAATGATCTACACCACTCTAGATGATTCACTTAGCCTTTGATCAACTTTCAATGATCTACTCAACTCTAGATCACCTCTTAATGATCCATTCAACTCTGTATGATTAAACAATTAGTCCAAACCTCCCTTTTATAGCATTATTGTGCCTCATGAAAATATCACTCCCCCTCTTGATGAAAAACACATGGAAATAAATAAATACAACACATAGCCAATAGATGACCCTTTAACTTCCTGAGAAGTATTCATAAGAAATGTCTTTTCAATTTTCCAAAGTGTGTGACAATAAATATGAGTTCATGACTTTGCCCCTTCTTTTTTCCAGCCTCATGAAAGATATTTCTATGATTTTAGAATCATAAATGATAGAAAAAGGTGTCCCTTATTTAAAATTACAATTACTTTTACACATAGGCCACAAATATTATATATTTTCAATGCCTTATGTCATTTTTGATACTTTCTTAGGTACATAGAGACCTATATATGCCTACATTTATTTTTAATCACCTAAACTTTATAGATAACAAAAAATCCAATATTTTTTAGATAATGCAAGGTTTCTCTATGCCACTAGAGATGCTCTTGCATAATTAGGTGGCATCATTTTTTCAATTTCTAACATACTAGTGTTTTCTTTGTGATTTAACTCAATGTAGAGCATAAGTTATTTCCATGTGAAATTAGTAGACTTCCATAGGTCCATTAACATTATGATACCTTTCATGAATAGGCATTTAGATTCTAAAAAAATTGACCAATAGAAAGTAATTTTCTTGAATCAAGTGATTCCACCAAATTGATGATCTTGAAAAAATAAGCCCATGGTTGAAAGGATGGTCATAACTTTAAAGACAACTTTTGTTAGACCAATTGTCATATTTCCTATATAAAAGTGAGAGGCATTGATCCAAGAATCTTAAAGCATTGAGCTAGAATTATCTTTTCATTCCAATAGACATGGCTCCAATCTTTACCAAAAGTGGTTGTTTGTATACACTACCTAATTAAAAATTTTGAGGGGGCATTGCCTTCCAATGCTCTAAAAATATATTTGGAAGAAAGATGGATTATTCATGAGAAGGGGTATTTTATACTTAATGCACCCTTCTCCTTAGGATGATATAATGAGACCATGAAGTGGTAGGCATTCATTTTTTACCATTTGGACCAAATAAAGTTTCAAACGCATTGATTATAGTTAGGGTTTTGAGAATATCCAATAAGGGAGACTTTTGAAATCCCAAAGTTCAAACTCGGAAATGTGTAACATAGGAAGTTTGGTGTACTTTAAAGAAACTATGAAATTGTGCTAAAATAATTTTGCCAACTCAATCAAAAATAATTTCTTGACCTTTTCAATTCCAACAAGTAACATAAGCTACATAAAGTAGGATAATCATGACACCTAAACATATTTCAAGAAGTTCAAAGGTTGGAGGATCAATATGGGTGTTATAGTGATTAAATACCAACTTGTTTTCCTAGCCTTCAATAAGATGGGAGAAAGAACATCATCAAACATAGGAGTAACCAATAATTGCTAAAAGTTTCTTCTTTTCTCTTATACTCTCCTTTTCTCCTCTATTATATTCATTTTTCCTTCTATTATTTCCCTCTCCCTATTTTATCAACTTCCCTAATCTTGCCATGACCCATAGTTTATTGAGGGAGAAAATAATTGATAAATCCATAATATTAGGTACAATCCAATATATATAAGAAGAGAATAGTTATAATGTTACCGTAGAATAGTGTGTATAATGGTGTAATTATATCTAAAACTTACATAACGATAATGCAATATGCTAACATTTCACCCATAATTACATTTTCCTCATAAATATACCATCCAAACATCAAGTTTCACCTTAGTCAAGGGGTTCACCTTAAGGCTTACACAAAAAAAAAAATTACTAATTACATGACATAAATACTTATTTTGAGAAGATTTTTCTTTGAAGAACCAAATCTTGAATCAAGTGGAACTCCCACAAGTTTCCCATAACCTTTGTAAAATTGTAGCTTCAAGTTGAATCCTTGATCTCTTGGTCTGGAACTCTCGAATCAAAGACATCAAATTATTCTAGATGAAAATTCTACATATTGTTTCTTGAACCTTGGAGGGGTGATAATTATCTATCATGATCTGATGAACTCTCTGGGAAACTATCCATACTCAAGGTCTTCACCAAATGCCAAAAAAGAAAGGAAAAAAAAAACATAAAAGAAAATCCAAAAACGGTTCTCCTACAAGCACAATCTCAAAGCAAGAAGCTAGCTTGAGATGATGTAAATTCCTCCATCCTTCAGTATCACTAGCCTCCAAAATGATCCCATTAAAATTTATCTATTTGATGTCATACTAATCTCTTCAATAGTACAAACATGTGAGTCTTTGAAGGTCTCATCATTTATAACAAAGATGAGTCTGAAAGCACAAATAATGTTTTAGATGTGTATAACCATAATTAAGAAAAGATAACATAACCAGCAATTAACCCATTAACCAGTCAACATTATACCTCCAAAAGAATAAAGCACATCTTAGAATCTCTTATACCTAATCCTTTCGAACTTAATTCAATATCTAACTCCACTAATACTTACGAGAACTTCTTATATACAATATTTGAAATAATGTCAAAATTATGTTATACAATGTTACTTTTTACTTTAATATCTCAAATAAAGTTCAATTACCAATTCTCTATACTACCAATGCAACATTCAAAGAAATTTATAGTATTCACGACACAATATTTATTATATTTCACAGCCTCAAAGTCAATAGTGCCTCTCCATATCACAGGCACAATAACATAATCTCTGCAAACTCAAGTTCTTATGCCTGCACTACTTTGATGATAATGCCTACAGTGTCTTCTTCCAAATTTAACATGTCTATTAGTGGTTCAATGCTGAGTTATAGGCTCAAAAATGATCTGGGAGCTCCAAAATCTGTAGGAAACAAAAAAAAATGTTTACACTCATGAGCGTATGGTCACAGTTATATCTCCTGAAGGAAACAAAGAAAATCTGAGGGAGAAAGATGCTTGATAAATCATAATATTAGACACAATCTAGCCACAGGAACTGCTCAGTAAGATCTCCATGACTACGTTTCTCTGATACCAAAGTGAGGGAGAAATATGCTTGATAATTTAAATCATAATATTAGATACAATCAAATATATACTTAGAAGGAAAGAGTTACAATATAACTATAGAATGTTGTAACTGTAGAACAGTTACATAACAATATTCCAACGCCAACATTTATATCACCTTAGGTTGTTTCTAGTAAATACTAGATTTCCACTCTATTTCAAATGTGATAACGTATCTCTATCATAATCTTCTTTCTCGTTTCTACCAAGTTCAAAACCCATTTCTTTGAGAAATGTGGTGGGATAGTATATTCTACAATATGTGTATGGTTATTTAATGATATATGTATACTCCAATCTATACTAACCACTTTCTTATTAAGTTTTTCTCTTGTATACTTTAAGATTATCTTCTCGAGTGGTTTAATTCTTTTCTTCATAATATATTAATTTGTTTGATAAATTTGTATATGGATGGTATGGGGTTTTGTAGTACTACCATCATAAACATTGGCGACATTACTCTCCATGGAGTGCGATTGATAAAATGGAATGGAGATGAAATCTTTATGCCTAAGATGATTTAGAAAAGGCAGATGGTAGTAATAAAAAACCCCATACCGTCCTTCTGTCATTCCACCTTGGAGTGGCGGGTCGGTGCTGATTTTTTCCTCCTTGCCACTTGTGTTGGTTTTGAACTTATTTGCCACATGGTGCTTGGTGGGGATTTTGTGCTCTTTAATTGGATGAGTACATGAACGTGACCTCAACCCTGAGATTTTGAATCATCGCCTTTTTGGTAAGTTGGCTTGCACACATATTCGTTATATGGCAGATTTCCATAGATATGGTGCTAATTTTTGTGAGTGTTTTTGCACTTCTTGGTGTAACTCTCACATGCTAGCTCTCCTTGCGGTACTGGCAAGAATTATGCTCGAAATATGCATTTATCACCCTATTGATGATGCTAATTATGAACCCAAACTGGAGCCATTCTACTAAGCTTAGAAGAGGGATCGAAACCCGATTTCCACTTGGCTAGAGTGAGCAAATGCTTCCCATATAGCCAGGAGCCAGACAGGACAAACCTCAAGTCCTCTAGAGCCATGAACTTGAATAGGAACAGACCCTAGGCATTTCTGAGACCCCAATGCTCCCCTTGAGTTTCCGATGAGTTTCTGCCCACTTCCTAACCATGTCAATGGTGGGCCAAAAATTCAAAATTTTCCCCATAATAGCTAGGTTAAGATCAGCCATATTTATGTCAACAATAGAGTCAGGGAGAGTAATCTTTGTTCCTTCCTCCGTGAGGGATATAACATCCAAAAAAGGTTCCAAGCTTCCTAATGGGCCCCCCATAAGCACGCCTTTCCAGTCAGCCTCAGTGAGAACAAAGGCATGGAATTCGAAGCGACTGTCACATAATTCCTGACCGCCAGTAGACTGGAATCAAAATCCAAAGGAGGGTCTCTGGGAGGGGGAGGGGGGAAGGTTCCCCCCCAGTGAGAACTAGCATGCTCAAAATTCAAAAACCTAGCAGGCACAAAAAAGTTGCAGAGCTCATATATACTATTGATTATGTTACCAAGATATGATTTTGCATGTTATTTCCAAGTTAATATTAAACTGAAAGTTAATTTTCTTAATCTTTTGTATTACAATCATGATTTCAATAAGAAGGTTAATGATTTTTTCTATTTTCACCATATTAATATCATTTCTAGATAATGAAATATAATACATTTTTTCTAAGAATTTACTAGCTTCATTATAAGATAAAGTTTCATTCAATTCTAATGTCAATTTTTCAAATATTTCTATTTCTCTTTAAGATTCTAAGACCAAGCTAGATAAATTAGTCATTTGTCCTATAATTCCTCATTCCTTCTTCTAACTTCACCCCCTTCTAAACTCTCCAAACCCCAAGAGACCTAATCCTAATTTTTCTAAGAATAGATACAATCTTCACATTAACCATGTACATCCTTTACTTTCTTCTATTTCTAATGCTATATTCATGAAATCACAACCTAAAAATTATTTTATTGATATAAATAAAATACTCTAGAATATTATGAGTGAAATCCTTGTATCCAATATTCTTATTCTACCTCATTTCCATCCTTTGGATACTTCCCTTCTTCTTCCTTGAGGATATGATTATAAAGCTTTAATATTAGTGTAAGGATATAATTAATGTGAACAATGCAAATCCTATCTCAAAGTCGTTTCATCTTCAATACCTTGAGGGTTATTTTATAACCACAAAGCTTTCCCTCTCACCTTTGTGGAGGAACTCATAAATACCTCTCATGTCCCCCATTCCTATTTTAGTGATGATCATTATTTTTTACTATAATATAATTCAAATGATATTTGCAAATGTGACTCTAGAATTAATCATGTCATGTTGTTCATCAAATTACATAGTAAACCTAGATTTTAACTATGATTTGAATACAATGTAGAGATAGAATTTAAAACCTAGAAACTTTATTACATTTTTCACTTGTCACCTTAATCCTTCTTTCAAGGTTGAGAAATCCTATGACCATAAAGGATTTTGAAGATTACAACAATTATAAAATAAATGAATTACTAGAGTATTCATGCATTCTCATTATAATAATTGTTGAAATTGATTATATTTTAGAAATTATCAAATATTTAAATATATATAAAAAAAAAAATTTTAAATTCCATAGTAATGATAACATTGCTACTAGTAATGTATAAATATGAAAAAAAATACTAAACAACTTAGAATGATTCCTACCAACAACATTATACATCACAAACATCAAAATGTCAACAATATATCAGTTTTCATTGTTATAATGGATGAATGCTCCCTTTAGGCATCATTTGATCATTTACAAGTCGCTTATCCTATACCTATATAACCACCATGAAACATCATTACTACCATCTTTGTGATATAATTTATAATTTAAATACTAAAATAATGGCATGAGTAAAATACAAATCATGTCATCACAATTAATTATTTCTTCAATGTAAATAAAATAGTTGTCATCATTTGTTTATAATCTATAGTCATGAATCACACCATATAGATAAGTATTTAAATTTGTTATAGTAATCCAAATTTTTGATATAATAGAAAAAAAGTGTTTATATTATTACATCAATGCAAAAATCAGCCCACATGAGTAGCAGAGTTGGCTTGGGTCATGGGTTTTCTCCCCATTGGTCTCGAGTTCAACTCTACTCTTATTTTAAAGAGGTGAGATGGCTTGCAATAGAGGATCTCACCCATGGGGGATTAGTCTTTCCCTAGCTCGCCTCATGTACACGAAGGATCTCACCCATGGGGGGATTAGTCTCACCCTAGCTCATCTTAGGCACCCAAGACAGAGGTTGTTGGGAATTTTATATTGGATAATTTTTAATAAAAAGACATAAGAAGTCATATAAAATATGTATCGTGATGGCTCCCTCTACCTTATAGTCAAAGGATGAGAATTTGACCATTTAAATTTTAGGATGTGAATTTTGATACTAAACTTAAGTCCATCAAGTTCAAGCCCAAGCAACATTGGAGACAGAGGTTGTTGGGAATTTTATATTGGATAATTTCTAACAAAAAGACATAAGAAGTCATATAAAATGTGTATCATGATGGCTCCCACTACCTTACAGTCAAAGGATGAGAATTTGACCATTTAAATTTTAGGATGTGAATTTTGATACGAAACTTAAGTCCATCAAGTTCAAGCCCAAGCCACATTGGATTAACATAAGAAAAAGCAACTATAAAGATTAAAGTAGGTGCATGAAAGCATGGGTCAATAATAGATTGAATGTGTCAAAATAATTACAAACGATATTGAGATAAGATTGAATATCTAAAAGGTAAATAAAGATGAAATAAAAATTGACGGATGAACTAAACTTAAAAGTACAATACTTATCAATATACGAATTTATTAGCATTTTTCATTAAAAAAGACTCAAAATTAAACAATGAATAGTATAAATATACATATTCTAGTAATATAATTTTATAATTTATATACATATAATTATTAAAATGTAATTATTTTTAATATTTTAATAAAATTTAAAATTAATTTAATTTATAACAAAAATTAATAATATAAAAATAATACTACGTCATGAAAACTATGTTTTCTGTTTTCTCATAATGATATAAAGAGTTGAAGGGCCCATAGCCTTTACAAGAGCATAAAATAACTATTTCTAAAAGAAAGAACAGACTAAAACACAAAACAATAATCATATTACCACTCGTATTTTATTGCCAATTGAAATAAACTAATAAAGCAAATTGCGGCATGAGTCAGAAAACCACCTTTACTTTCTTCCAATATTTGTGCTGTCGTATTATTCATTGTCATCTTTCATTTTCATGATGGAATCTTTGCTCGTCAGATTCAATAATTGCAAAAATAAAATAATGCGAAAGCTAAAGTTATTTTTCCGCCATCACAATTATAAGTGTCGGTGCCCACTAAAGTTCAAAAATATTATTTATTTCTCTCAAATGTCTTTATACAACGAAAAACCAGTAATTTAATAACCCATAAATGTGTGATAAGAGATTTAACTCTGCCATAGAACAGAGTATACTCCCTTTCCTCCCGTTTACAGGTAATGTTATTTAACACAATACTATAGGGGTATACCCACCCAAAAACTTAAATATTACCAAATATAAACATAGAATAGTTATTGATAGACCTCATCACCATGAAAATAATAATTCATCTCTAGTAGAAATGGTAGAATGAAGGTCCTTAATCTAACAAATGGTACAATAATTTTGATCTTCTTGATGTTGGCATGGTGAGAAGCATGGTGGTTGACACGGTGACGGACATGGTCGACACAGTTGTGGACATGGTCGTGGACACGGTTGCGGCAGTTGGCATTTTGGTGGGCATGTTGGTTGACATCATGGCGGTGATGCTGGTTGGCATTTCGGTCGACATGGTGGTCGGCATGGTGGTCGACATTTTGATTGGCATTTCGGTCTGCACGTCGGTGGAGGTCGGGGTTGAGCACACTTGCATTTGGAATTCTTTATTTTTCCTTCAACCAAAAGATAACCCAAAAAAACATCAAACAATCTTACAGGAGAGAACTTCAATAGAACTTTTTGCAAGAGGTAATAGATGAAAAATAAGAGTCATTTGATCTAAGTGCCAATCTGATCAAGAAAATAAACAGCAGCTAATCTATCCAAGACCTGAACAAGTTAAAGAGAGGATTTAGAAAAGGTTATCTATATTATAACTTTAAAAAAGTAATGGATGAAATATACTACATTTTTTCATTTTGGAACTACAATGTAATCAGATATTCTAATAATTAAATCTTTTACAAATTTAAACAGCGTACTTTAAGCTTTAACTTGTTTCAGTGAATTATCTGAAATAACATTATAAACACATTACTGAAAAAAGAGCGTGATTACTGATAGCCACATTAACAATTCAAAACTCAGAATATAATGCTGAAAACAAGATTCAAAGAACTTAAACCAAGTTATTTGTTTAGGCAGTCTTACTAAACAAGGTAAGAAGAGTGTAGAATGTACCATCTGTTACAATGACAGTCACGTTGCAATCTTTCTTGCATTTGTCGCACTTCTTATCCATTCTCCCAACACTCTTCTGCAATATCAGACTACATCATTAATTATCTGTCCTTTGCAATACTTTAAAAACAAAAAAGATTAAGCAAGAGAAAGCCGCTTTACATTGCTCGTCTTGAACAATCCTCTCTTGCCCATCTGCGAGAGCCCTCCTTGGCCTTTTATTGTTTTTCAGCTGTGAAATGAGGGTGAATTTAGGACCTTATCTTTTAAACAACTCCATCAAATGACGGACAATTTTCATTTCCTAAGAGCTGGACTCCATCGTAATAGTGTCTTTTCTATTAATTGAATATAAAAGTTACAAATTCACAAAAAAGGGTTGGAGACATAAAAGTTACTTTTTCTGATTTTCAATTTAATTAACATAAGGATAAACTATAATGGCACATAAGCTAGAAAAAACTATAGAGTAAAAAGAAACCAAAGAATAAGGCCTAATTTTGAGACTAGAGATAATTCCCTAATTTTTAGCCAACATCTAAAAATTCTCCTTCCAATCTCCTCGTAAGGAATTATGGCTTTGGTTGTCTTTCATATCTTCCTTTCTTTTCCCTACATTTTTTATTAGCTTCTTCCTAATTTTTCTTTGGCCATAAACCATGCCCATCATCACCCTACACATAATAACATTAATAATATTAGAAAGGGTGTTCATTACTTTACCTAATTATGTTTTACTAGTTATAAATTTCTCAACTCTAGTTTCCAAGTGCTTCAATCTGGCCTACATGTCCACCACTTGGGCTTTGAGGTTGGTATCTAGGTCAAAATCACCTCTTGGGGGGCCTCCAATAGTCTCTTGTAGGTCACACAAGTCTTTTTCACGACATCATCTTTCTCCCCAACAATTTCACTATCTTGGTCAATCTAGTCCTCCTTGGCTTCATCTTCATTTTTAGGAACAACATTGTCCCCACTACAATTCTTCATTTCCTCTTCTTGAACATTGTATTTCGAATCATCAAAGTCTTCCCTAGAATTATCATCTTTAGGAAGAAATCCCTCCTCTGAGCGGATATCGACATTTTTTTCATCCTTAGATATCCCCTTACCTGTGGTATCCTTCTCCAAAAGTCTAGCCAACTAACACCCACCAAGACTAGTATCATATTTAACCATCCCATGTTTATTGTTCTCTTTTTCTTTCTTTTGAAGTTGGGTCCTCCAAATCAATATTGATATTTTTTTCTTTTTTAATTTATAATCCAATTTCCTAACTTTGGAATTACCTTGTTTAGACCCAAAGGCCTACAATCTTTCAAGGGTGGTTTTTAGTAGTGTAATTTCAAGCATCTCCTCAATAGGGTTTTTTTTAATTTTTCTTTTTTTTCCTAAGACATTCGATCACTCAAAGGTGTGAGGTTTTATTTCAATGAGCTCAATTTTAATGAAGCTACTAGGGTTATTAGAGCCCTTAGTCTACACAAGCAGCTTGTTATGGTGCAAGGAAAAAGAAAAAACATT
This sequence comes from Chamaecyparis obtusa, assembly GCA_027943335.1. NCBI lineage: Eukaryota > Viridiplantae > Streptophyta > Pinopsida > Cupressales > Cupressaceae > Chamaecyparis > Chamaecyparis obtusa. Next base: position 386,244 of record BSBK01002270.1, read on the forward strand.
CTTATAGGGTGAACCCATGTCATAGTGGGTTACACTTTTTTGCCTAAACAGACACTGAACTCTACATTTTGAAAAAAAAAATCAGATTCAGATGCATATTGTCATTAAACCATTTGAAATCGAAAGATGAATTAAATTAGAGTCTTTTAGGATTTTCTGTCTAGATTCTAAATATATATTTTATTTTTATTTTTGAATTGATTTTAATATTTTTTTTCTTTCTCCCACGAAAACTAGTATGTTGTTAAAAACGTCATTTTCAAATAGTTAAATTATTTTTATAGAGCATAACATTTTTTCTAAAATAGATATCAATGTTCTTCTTTCAAATTTAGTTTTGTAAAATCCATGCGGAGGGCATGCAATTTGTTTGATGACATTATCATTATTATTGTATATTTTATTAATGTTTGAAGTTGACTAAACTGTAATTTTGATGTACCTTGACTACATAGCTTGTAACTTGTCATGTATTTGTCTAACTTCATTTTTATTTTCTTATAGGAAGAGAACTTCAATTCCTAAAGCATAGATTTTTTTTTTTTAAATTCTCTCATTTACTATTTTTCCATAAACGTCAAACATAGAGGTAGACATACGGTGAAATATCTCTGTTTAGTAAAACTAAAAATACAAAGTCATAATAAACTTAATATATATTAGCATTATAATCATTGGAAATATTTTTTTTAGTAGTAGCTTACTAAATAGATAGGTTTGTCAAATGGATTCATTTGATCTTCCAAAAGATAAATTTGAAGTGATTTTTTGTCAGCATTTTAATAGGTGTGAAGGAGACTCCATTATAGGTATGAATGAGGAGTATAGATGTTATATGAATGTTTTTTTTTATCTAAGAGACTTTGAGCTAACCATCTATAATTAATTCCTTAAATGGAACCTCTCAAGGTTTAAATCATCATATTTTAATAAAAATGTGTTATTTCAACAAAAATCAACATGTCTAAAATAGTGTAACCCACTATTATGAGGTCACCCTATACATAGAAAAGATGAAGCCTTGATACAAAGGGGGAGATACACCTTTTTCAATGTTAGCACATAGAGGGTAAAAAATCGTAAAGGGAATGCTGATTTTTTGTGAGGTCTACCCCAGCCCGTCATAGTTTAGTTCAAACTCGTTAGTTGATATTTTGATTTTGGAGATATTTAGACTTACTAAACATGTGTTATTATTTGAGGATTGATAAATTCTATGACTTTTACCTCGTACTTTTATTTGGTTGAATATTGTGCTCAGTTGATGCTTTATGATAGTTGATCTAGATAACTTCTATGTTTAGGATTATGATTTGATGATGCAATATGATGGTTATATTAGTTATTATTATGATGTGAAATTGATTCAGGAATTCATGTTTATGCATATTGGAATCAAATGTAGATGTTGTTTAAGTTGTGATGAAACATTGGAAAATGCACGTGCTAGTTGATATATGTTTAATTTATCTTGCTATTTTATTTTGGTATTTCTTGGACCTACTGATGTTTGCAATGAGTGTGTAGGAAATTGACAATGGTTCTAAATTACGGGGAATAAAGAGTGGACCTATGTGATATCTGTAAAACTAAAGTTTTGTCTAGTGAAGAGACATGAACCTCATTGTCATGTACTTTATCTGGAAAAGTAATGTTGCATAGTTGTATTTAATTAAGTAAATGTGAATTTATGTTAGTCATGCTCTGTGAGTAACATGTAATTTATGTAGTGTCATTTGACACGTGTGTAAGATGTGTTGGCATGACTTTTCTTTGTGACTAGGATAACTATAAAACCAACTAGAGGGTTAACCTGTAGAGTTCTCATGCTTACTCTAGGGTTTGGAGGCCTCTAGCTGGGTCAAAGTTAGTTGAACCCATGGGTTTACTTTAAGTGAGATTTTGGAGGGTTAAATAAGCTTCTAGAGTATAGTTTGGGTCAAATTTAATTGCCCCACTTGGTTTACTTGGGGTTAGGGGTCAATTTTAAGTCATTATGAGGCCCAAAACTCATTTATAACACCTCTAAATTCTCCCAATAGTCAAGTGATGAATTTTAGATTTTTAAGAATTTGGACAAGCCATCTTATCAACTCCATTTAGTCTTAAAACTTCATTTATGAGAGGATGAAGATATTTGGAGATTTGATTTAGGAGTACTCTTTCATTATGGTTGCAGGTTATTGGTTGACTAGGAAGCCTATTAGAGAAATTTTTGGAGACTTTTTCGTTGTTCACCCACTCTCTACTTTTAGAGACATAAAATTTTGGTAAATGTTATTGGAGAAAAGTAAAGAGGAAAATCTCTTCACACACTTGTTGGTTTTATCTTGTCCATTGGACCTTAGGTTGGTGTTCTTGTGTGTGTGTCTTGTGTTAAATGAAATATGGTTTGTAAAGAAAGTTGTATGCTCTTTGACGATGATTTTTGTGTTCTTGTTGAAACCCCCACTATTGTTCATGGGAGTTTTGTTACTTTTGAAAGATTTGTTTCTTTTTGTCTTTGTATTGAAATTTTTGATAAGGGTGTTTCAAGGCACACTCACCCTTGGGAGGGCATAGTAACCTTGAGGAGTGAAGGGGTTAGTGACAACCCTGGTTAGTGTAGAGTCTCTCCATGTGTGGGAGGGATAAACATAGATTTTTTTGATCTCCATGATGTAAATATTTTCCTACGAGAATTTGGGGGCCATAAGGAGTTTTATTGGTTGGAAGCCATGGTTTTTTGTGAGGAGGATTATGGAAAGGAAGATATTTGACCCCATGTGTGGCATTTGTTCTTTTATGTCTTGGCATTATCCTTTTGGGTACTTGGTCCACTTTCACCCCATATTAAAGGTCTTCTGAAGGATTTTGTGTATTCCTTGGTTATGGAAAATTTTGTGTTCTCTTGTTGGAAAATTTGTTGTGGATTTGCTTATGTGTTACCTGTTCACTCTTTACTCCCCAAACTTGGGGGTGGCCTTGTAAAGGCCTAGGTTGGGAAGTGAGCCTCCATGCACTAGTAGAATTTGACAAATATATGACTACATGACTAAAACTTTTAGTCAAGCGACTAAAATTTTAGTCACGTGACTAAAACTAATCAAATTCACTATTTTTTTGCAATTCACAAGTATAAATGACTAAATAAATGACTAATTTGGTTATCGGATAAAATCATAAGGTCATACATATAAAAATGACTAAATAAATGACTAAATAATTACTCACTAATAATTAGTCACCCAAACAAAAATGACCAAATAACGAGTCACTAATAATTAGTCACCTAAACAAAAATGACTAAATAAATTATTATTACTTCTTTATAATAACATTTAATAATATCATAAGTTTATATACTTAGAAGTTCCATTTCACCAATAATGCTTCTTTGCCAATATGATTATTGCATGAACAATCCATCTATGCTTGTCTCATGCGATAAATCTGGATTTTAGATAATTTTAAAATTGATAAGAACTATCTAAATTAGTAATAGGCACCAAAAACTCTTCTTCTTGTTGTGTGCCAAAAACAAGAGAAGAAAGAACTGTCTAAAACAATAATACAAATCAAGACCTAATAGAAATGTCAAAACCCAAGAAGGGGTGGAACTGAAAAATAGAGCTCAACAATAACTCAGCTGAAACTCTACCTCATATCTCTCCATTAACTTGAAAATTTCCTTTGAGTTGAATTTGTAAGAAAAAGACTTAAAAAATATAACAACCAATATCATAGAGTTAACTGCTCCAAAGGTGTCCACAATTGATATTTTATTCATGTGGCACTCACAACAATCATGGAACTATCTCCGAACTCCCCAAAACTCCTCTTGAATGCATGCAATTCCACATTGATATCTAGTTATACTCTTTGACTATTTTAATATTTTTTTGTATTTAAAATAATAGTTTAATAAAGTGATTTATATAATATCACTTAACCAAATATTTCACAATTAAGTTAATATAAAATATAATATTAATAAAAATAAATACTCACTCCTTATTGCATAATATGCATGTAACTTCCTTATTTGTCGATTTTATTTAATCTAAAATATAAATAATACAATAACTATATTTACTAAATTATTTTGTTAATTTCACTTTAATAAATATATTTATTATTTTATTTATCTTTTAGTAACTAAATTATAATATAGTAATATGCACACTACTCTACTAAAAATTGATTATTTAAAAGTAATTAAATAAATAAAAATGAAAAAAAAAAAGCCAAATAGATAAAATACAAGCCAAACAAATAAAATTTTCCTTATGCGAGGTAAAAGTACAAAGCTGTGTCACACTTTTATAAAGAAAAAGGTCAACAACACACAAAAATTTTAACTTTAATGACATAAAAATGGCATTTATGTTTAAAATTTGGAGATGATGTAAACTAATGAAATGTGTAAAAGTGGATGAAGTTTATGGCTATAATTTTTTTAATTTTTTTTGAAAAAAAATTCACATGGTTTTTATATTTTTTAAGTCCATTTTTTACTTGCTGAAAAATGCTGAAAAACGAGGGTCTTGTCCGCACCAAAAAAGTATATGTAAATAATCTTTTTTTTCTTTGATTTCAAAATATGTCATAGATAAAATGTATAGCTAGTGCAAAAAAGAAGAAAAATTAGTTTTCAATTTATATTTTCTCTGTTATAACTAATCAAAGTCGAGCATACCTGAAATCGACAGTTTTCATCTCGCGTCAAATTTCCCCTATCAAATATACACCATTCAGAAAATAAATTACACACTCTTGAAGATAACTCTCTCCGCTAGTGTTACATATAAATTTTCAATTTTTTTGATAAGCTTTACTATTTTTTTCTATTTTTGAAGCATCTTGTTCTCGAATGTTAAAATACCTACTTGTAGTATTTTGAAATTATAATATATTAGATCTAATTAAAATACTATAAAAATTATATGATGATAATCTTGACTCTGTGCTCTAAAAAATGGTATTTTTATATTTGTAAAAAAATATCATTAAAAAGAGTAAGAGTTATTGAAACGTCGCTTTTCTGAAATAATTTTATTTCTTTAGTAATTGTTATAAAACATGCATTTAATAGATATTTCCAATTGGAAAAGGTGAAGAACTTATCTAACTTAGCTACAATGAATCTATCTAGATCATATGTTTGACAAAAAATAATTTTAGTTAGAAATACTCAAATTCAGCTGTGCTGATACATTGTCCTGAAACGTGACACAACTTTGTGCTTTTACCAGCACGGACATGTTATAAGTGGATAGTTTTTTCATTAGGAACACATGACCCCATCATTTTCATCTCTTGCTGCCTCACCAAAAATGAATTACAGACACCTGCTTCCCGCTTCTAGTCACAAATAATTTTGATGACCTTAGGTGTGTTTGGAGACTGTAATACCCCAAAAATGGGCTATAAATTCATTAACCTCCTACATCTTCAATTCGAACGAAATCGACATCAAAGTCCTAATCTAAGGCACATCTAAACATCATCGAATCATAATTGATTATCTTAAATTCTACATCGGGAAATATTCCTAGTAATATTCCTAATCATCATAATTATCTTTAATTTTATAATTATTTAGCAATAAATCACATTTATCTTAAAATTTGATTAATTAAATATTTTTCATATTTAATTAATTAGATTTAATATTTGCCAATTAATTATTTAATTAAATTTAATTCTATCTATTATTAATTGTATTATTTAATTTTGACAATAAATCAAAATTCTTATGAATAATTGATTAAATTCTTATTTAATTAATTAAAGCATGTTGTCATTATTTAATAATATAATTTTTAATAAAACTTTGGTAAAATAGTTAATTAACCAATAAATTAATTATTTTATTTCAAAAAGCAGTTAAGTTGAGAATAAATCACTTTATTTATTTATTAAATCATAATTATCCATGTGCACATTCAAGGACCAGTTAAACTCAAAATTAAAAAATCAATGCAAGTTGTTAGCTTTTTGAAACTCAACATCTTTTTGAGTTTTAAAGTCGATCTAAACTTCTAATTCGAGTTGAACTGTGCTTTTGCATGATTTTTGTGACTTAATTAGCTGTTATTTAAAATAACTAAAAAATCAACCTGAGTTATTTGAGTGATTTATGGTTTTCTTTCACAACCTCCAAAGCCTTGGATTTTTATAAAAACAAGGCTCAGCTCTTCATAATTCATCTCTCAAATTTGCATCCAAGCATCTCATAATTTTGCAAGCTTACTTTGCCAAAGTCATCTACGAATTGCACAACTATTTTGAAGAATTGGAATTTGGAGAATCAAAGCTTATTGCGAATTAAGGCTATTGTGAGATCAATTTGTTTTTTGTTTTTGTTTTTTTTACATTCATTTAGATTCTTTTTCATATCATTGTTAGATCATTTTAGCATATCAATTTTTATATTAGCATGGATTTCATATCAGTTTATCATTCTTATTGCATAGAAAATATCAAAAATATAGATTAATTGCATTCATATTTCATATCAGTTTGGCATTCAAATCTTTCATTTAGGCGTCATCTAGGTCACTGATCTCAATAACAATCTGAGAACATTAATCTCGCACCTACTAGAAGGCAGTAAATCGCTTAGTTAAATTAGATTTTAATTTTGCATGATTTTGATTATAGCTAACCTCTAATATTTTACTGAAGTGTTGTGTCTATAGATCAGGTACAATTTTCACACACATATTTCTAGCGCCCACCGTGGGGCAACCCACCTTTGCATGCTGGTTTTGATTTTTTTTGGGAGCTAAAACTCTAAAGTTTCAAAGATTTAATTTTATCTCCCAAACGGCTTGGATTTTTGGTTTGAAATTTTTTTTGCAAGTTAGTGACATATTAGGGAAGCTACAGTAAAAAATTTAGAGTTTTTTGAGATGTTTTTCATTTTTAATTATTTTTTTCTTGAAATTATGAAAAAATTAATATCTAACCCAAATCAGCATATTTTTCAAAAAATTTTATATTTTCTGAAATCTCTTTAAATTCTACAGGGGGTCCATTCTTTGTGTTTTAAATTTGGATGCAATATAATAACTCAAATAGTCAATTTACAAAAATTGATTTATTTTGATAAAATGGGTCTCTAGGGCACAAATGAAGAGATTTTTCTAAAAATTTTATATTTTTGGAAAGCTCTTTATTTTTTAGTAGGGGTCTCTATTCTGAATTTCTATTTTTTGGCTAAAATCATATCAAAAAAATCAAATCTTGTTGACTAGGTCAAATGCAGTGCAAAAAAATTAAAATTTTGTGATGGGTATGCACTTATTTTTCATATGATTCAATGCATGATATGAGTTGTCATTTGGGTTAATTACTAGTTATTATTACTGATAATAATTGATTTTTAGAGCTAACCCTATGGTTTTCATAAGTTGAATATATTTTGCATATCTTGTTTGCTTGTTTGCTTGTTGGAGAGTTCGTCACTTGCTTGCATGGAAAAGCTCAACAAAAATTGCTAAAAATCAGGTAAAATCTACTAAGCACATTGCTAGGTCCCAGGTATTCTCCTTCATCTAATGACATTTCAATTTGGGACTTAAAATAAATCTCTTGTGTGTCTAGCTTGGGTGATTCTTTTCATACTTTTGTTTTACACACTTGCATAATTGATACTAGGTTGTGACCCCTTAAGGATTCATTAAGTAGTCTTAGATACCTGTGATTGATCTTGATTGCTATCTTGAGTTATTGGACTCGCTAATCCACGGACCCCTCATTTCCACCCCATGGTTGCAATCTCAGCGCCATAAAGGGGAGGGGTCAACAGGATATAAGCGTTAAGTGTTCCACTTGGCAACCCTTTTGTGCTTTTAAGAACTCACTTGTTTTCTAAGTTGGGGACTTGTTTTTAGCTTTTGTGAGGTGTTAAGTGTTCCACCTTGTGGACTCATCTCATATTCACTTTAAACGTTAAGTGTTCATCTTTCTGCTTTTTGGGTACTTTTGGTAGATTTACTTTCGAAAATATATCTATGCTCACATAGTAATTAGACCCTATGAACACTATTCATGATTCTTGAGAGATTGGATTCCTAGTGAAATCTTTTTTGACGACAGAATCCTTGTAGGTAGGGAGGATACTTAGTGCGTTTCACATTCAACTTGGTTAGTGTGTCTTCTCTTATTGATCGATACATTCTCTCCCAGGAGAGGTTGATAGATCACGTGGGGTTGACATCATGAGCTTTGGTGAATCAAAATTAGTTAGTGCACCTTCTCTTATTGATTGATACATTCTCTCCCCAAAGAGGTTGATAGATCACGTGGAGTTGGCATCATAGACCTTGGTGAAGCAAAACTTTGTCTTAGCGTGTCGGATTAATCTGCTTGCTTTGTTTGGGTTAAAAGTGAAAAGGTGTCAAAAACCTTGGATCTGGAGCCAAGTCCCCTTGTGGTATACTATTGTGAGTCATCTCTAGAGAGGGTTAACCGTAGCAGACAATCCCTTCACAGGGAAAACTACATTGATGGAACCTCAAGTGGTAATAGCTATTTTCGCCATGGTAGTGATAGCCGCTATATAAATGTCCTTGTGGAAGAAATCTCCACGGGTATGGTTCATTATTGGGTTGTCAGATCTCCCTAGTAGCTCCTGAAGATTAAGTTCTCAGACTGTGTCAAAACCCTGGTGCGCCGGGATTGGAGTTCACCTCTTTGGATCATAAAAGTTGCAGAGTCAAACCATTACTAAAAACCCCTAGCGAGGCCAAATTTTCATTTTATAGGGTATATGTGCATTATTGCAAAACATTTTTGGAACATACACAATTAGCGCTTCTGAGGATTAGAACGAACAAGTCACTTGATTGTTCATGCACAAGGTTGCTTTTGCCCTTGTTCATTATTTTCAGACATGCTTGAAATCACTTGCTTGTTGTTTTGCGTGCTTGTTTATCTATCTGGTTATTGAAAATGGACAAATCTGTTACAATCCTCAAATCTAGATATTGAAATTTGCAAACAATTCAAATCTGAAAACTCAAAATTTGTAAAATCTGAAGTAAAATCCTTTTCTGAAGTTAAAAGTCATCTTAGGAGGTCAGAAAGTTATACGATTTTCCCTCAAGTGTCATTTCATTGCAACCCATCTGTCATATGATAGCAAACCCAGTGTCGTACGAGTTTTCATGCCAGCAAATCTTCAAAGTCAAAATCTTGCAACTGTCGTATGAGATTTTCAACTATCGTTTCATTGTTACCCAACTATCGTATGAGATTTTCAACTATCATTTCATAGCATGCCCACTGTCGTACAAGTCTGCAGAGTGTCATGTGAGAAAATTTTGAAGAGTTGTCAGAAAATTGTCAGAATTGCCGGATACTTAGCTTCTTCAGCCTATTTCCAAAATCTGTCATATAAATCACTGTGTCAAGAACAGATCAATAGCTATTGAGAATTAGTACACATGTCTCAAAGAATCAGTACACAAGAGGAAGAAGCTCTAATCACCGCTATGATGAAGCAGCTGTAAGCTATGCAAGTTGAACTTAACAATCTTAAGAAAAAAAAGGAACCTAAAGAGTTCTCCATGGAATCTCTATACTCTTTTCCATTTGATAAAGACTTGTACATGTCACCATGCCCCCGGATAGAATTTGAACAATGTGATAACCCTTATGATACCTCTTTCACGGAGAGTGACACATCCAGCTTTGGAGATTATGATGACTATGATGACAGACAATGTAATGATACCTATGACACCTCTATTCCTAAGAATCCTCCTCATCGTTTGTTCCTGCTTACTACAAATGGGCCATCACATTGGATAGATCATGATGGTGATCCATATGATTCTGATTTTGAAAGAGATTTTGATGGCTTTTGTGGACAATACCTTGATGATGATCCATCTACTATTGCTGAGGACTATAAAATGCATCGTGCTAGCTTGAAAAGTCAATACTATAACGATCTCTCCTCTAAGAACTCTCAGGTTGAAAATAAAGATTACACTCTCAAGCAAGATCATGTTAATGTTGGACCTTTGTCTTGTGATGGTTCCCTTCCATCCCCTACTTTCTCCAATACCCGTACATTTCCTAAAGCTTTTGAGTCTTTCAAATCTTTCACAGAACCTTCATCCGACACAAGCCCTAATACTTTTCATGCGGTTCCCTATAGTTATCCTCCAGGGCTACCTCTTCAAGAAACTCAAGCTAACCTTCACTTGGCTGCAAATACTTTCAATAATGATAAACCTAAAGAGCCTAATCCTTCATAAGCTATAATCCCTACTTCAACTAGTCCTCCACCATCTCTTCCAAAGTCTTCCATACCATTCCAACATGCTTCCTTGTCCTTAGAAGTGGCTCCATGTCAAGAGGACTCTAAAAATGATGAAGAAAAGAACATAAAGAAAGATCAAGATCAAGAAGCCTCCATGTCATCCACTCCTTTTCAGGATGTCTCTTATCTAGTCCATGGTTCTTTTGATCTCGCATGCCCTTTTCCATTCATTCCACCATGTCTTAAATTTTCTCCTAAGCAAAATCAGGCTACTACTTACACCATTGAGCTTATTGAAAATCAAAATAACCTTACCCCACTTCCAATTTCCAAAGATGATACTTCTATTAAGGTTATTGAAAATGGTGTTGTTACTTCCAAAGTTAAGCCTATTGAAAATCAAGAGAAAAATTATGTGCTTATGCTATCCAAAGATCTTTATCAAGATCAAAGTCTTCCATCTTCTTGTTCTACCACTCCATATTCACTTCCACTATCTACTCTTCCTAAGTCTTTGCAAGCTTTGAAAAATCCTATCAAAGAAGGTGCTCATATTCAAGATATCCATGATTCTATTGAAAATCCTAATGCTCACTCTAAAGATGTTGATATCCTTGGTTGTCATATAAATGCTGATGAACTTATTGATTATCCTTTTGCATCTTCCACTTCCATCCTTGGACCTCTTCCACCACTACTAAGGGCTTCACGTCTGCCTTCCATATTGGGTCCTTATGTAACTTTACTTTCCCCTCCTAACTTTCCTAATTCACCATCCATCTTGGGTCCTTACATACCTCCATCTCCTATCTTTCCTCAAGATCAACATAGATGTATACCGTTGAATCCTTTTCATCCACCCACCCATCTAAACCAGTCATATCCTCCTTCCTCTTCCACAAGTCCCAAGTCCTTTGGAAGTAACTTGAATGTTCAATACAAGAAAAAGAAGCAATACAAGAATCCATCAAAAAAAGAAGATCACCATGTCTCCTCTAATATACATGGAAACATAAAGTCAAAAGAGATATCTAAGAAGAAAACTACAAGACAAGTATGGGTTTCAAAATCCATCATTGAAGATATTCTCTCTAAATTATCAAAAAGAAATGAAAAGCCTACGGCTATATGGATTCCAAAGTCTCTCTTGAAAGAGTCTAGTGTTGAACAAAAAGTTAAGTTGACATTCAAGCTTCCAAAGGCTTCCACTTCATTTCCCTCCAAAAATATTGTTTCATTCCATGCGCCTAAACCTCAACCTCTGCTATCCATTCGCCATATTCCTTCACATATTCCTTCATTCATGTTTCTTCCACCCTCTCGCCACCCTTCAAAGTGTGTATTTACATTGATCTTGCCTTCCTTTCCATCTACCCTTTCACAATCCTTCTATTCATTAACCTTCTACCTTCTATCATTTTTCCTCATTTGCCTATTCCTCCTATCTTCCAACCTCACTTGCTTTACATAAAACCCTATCCTCCATTTTTCTCTTCCATCTCCCTTTCCCTATCAGCATCTTTAAGCATATCATTTTGAATCCTTGACATATCATGGTTTATGCTTTCAAAGATCATTATCTAAAAAGCTTGCCTTCTTCCAAAAAAAAAAATTTAAAAAAAAAAATTAGAAATGTGCCTTGGTGAAAACCTGGAAACAGGCACCTTGGTAGCAAAAGTAAAGAAAAAAAAATTTATCCTATGGTGAAAACCACTCCCTTGTGACACCTTGGATAAGTACCATGATGAAAACCTGATGAAAGGTGCTCTCCTTAATACCACAAACACATAACAGAAATAGAGAAACAACAATAATATGCAAGAACAGAAAATTGGCTTCTTATTATCTCCACAAATGTGGAATTACAAACTTTCAGAATTATAATATGCAAAGCCACATGGGCATTCCCTTACAATATTCTGTAGGACAAAGCCTCGAGCTATTACCCAGATCTACTACCCAGAACTATTCTGAACTGCCTAAGACAATAGTACAGCCTTCCTTATATAGGCAATTTTCCACCGCCTGGGAAGGTTCCAGAATTTTTAGCCAATAAGGCCGACCAAACTTAGAATTATTTTATTTTACATTTTACTACATCATAGTCGGCTCAAGATAACCTTTGAAACCCGAACAGAAATTTTGAAGAAAATTATTTTTCACCATTTCGGGTGGCCCAACTTCCGAAGACCATAAGTCATCACCCGTTGACCCGCTCAGCTATTATAACCCCATTTCGGAAACACCACAAAGCGCTCTACAGGCATGACCCGCACAAGCGCCCATCACCCAAATTTTTGACCTCATCCGGGGCCTCTAAAGCCTTCAAAACTGAGTTCAAAGTTTCTGTACCCTGCTGCCAATACCGAAAATCTTCAATATCTTCCAATATACACTTGATCTAGCAATGAAACTTTACTGGCAGACTTATATGACCAAAATGAACCTCCAAGAAAGAAATCAGATCATTCTAAGCACATACAAAAATTACCAAAAATAGTAACTTTCCATAAATAGCAGCCCTGCACAAAATAGCCCTTATTGAAAAATAAAAACAAAAATATTTTTGGGTGATGCAAGATTGCTCTTACACCCAGGATGCTCCTGCATCAGACACCCGGGGTAATTTGAGAAGTGACCCTGTCACGACTCAGGTGTGCAGAGGAAAACCAAGACGGCTAACCTCCTCCTTTGCCAGCCATGATGAATCTTCAACAGGTCATCCTTTCCATTTGACCAAATACTCTTCATATGTCCTGTTCCTTGTGCTTCTGCCAACACGACTGTCCAATATGTCTTCGATCTCCTTGATATCTGAACTGGTTGCTGGAATACTCCACTGTGCTGCTACAACCTCATCTTCAACACCTCCTTCATGATACTCCGTCAAATCTGAAATGTTAAACACTGGTGAAATATTCAGCTCAGTAGGCAATTCTACCTCATATGCATTTCCTGAATCATGTTTCTTTAGTATCTTACATGGCCCAAACTTCTTCATTTTCAGCTTGTTATATGTACCAACTGGAAACCGCTCCTTCCGCAAATGAACCATGACTTCATCGCCAACCTAAAATTCCTTATACCTCCTTTTCTCATCTGCCTTAGCCTTATACTGTGCATTCATCTTGGTAATATGCTTCCTCACCTCTTCATGGATGTTCTTCAAGTGCTCTGCAAAATCCTCAGCTTCAGCACTACTTATTTCTCCTTTATCTATCTTCCTTAATTCAGATGCATTTCTTGGACTACTTCCATATACAATCTGGAATGGTGATTTACCAGTGCTCCTGTTGACAGAATTATTGTATGCAAATTCTGCCTGTGGTAAAATCAAATCCCATCCCATTGGCTTATCTCCAACCAAACATCTCAGTAAATTTCCCAAACTCCTATTCACCACCTCTGTCTGTCCATCAGTCTGTGGATGATGTGATGAACTAAACTTCAAATCTGTTTTCAACTTCTTCCACAATGTACGCCAGAAATATCCAACAAACTTAGTGTCCCAATCTGAAACTATGGTCTTTGGCAAACCATGAAGTCTCACTACTTCTCTGAAAAATAATTCTGCTACATGAACAGCATCATTAGTCTTCTTGCAGGGAATAAAATGTGCCATCTTTGAAAATCTGTCAACCACCACAAAAATTGAATCATGTCCCCGCTGAGTCCTCGGTAAACCAAGAACAAAGTCTATGCTGATATCCTCCCAAGGCTTCTCTGGTACATGTAATGGCTGATACAACCCTGTATTTTGCTTCACTCCTTTCGCCATCTGACATACTCTGCAACTCTGTACAAACTTCTTCACATCTTGCTGCAACTGTGCCCAATAATAATTCTCACTAACCAGACCAAGGGTTTTATCACGACCAAAATGTCCAGCCAATCCTCCGCTATGCTTCTCCTTGATGAGATTCTCCCTCATAGAACTTCGTGGAATGCACAACTGACTCCCTCTGAATAGCATATCATCCTGGATGATGAAATCCAACCATTTCGTCCTGTCTAGAGTAACAGGTTCCGTACAAGCTTTCCAAGCTTCACCAAAATCAGGATCCTCTGGATACAAATTCTTGAGTTCCTTGAACCCAACCACTTCAATCTGCATTTCTGTCAGCAATAGTTGCCTTCTGCTAAGAGCATCTGCAACCCTATTAGACTTTCCACTCTTGTGTTTCAAAACAAATGTATAACTCTGCAAAAACTCAACCCATTTCAAATGCCTTTGATTCAATTTTCCTTGACTATTCAAATATTGCAAAGCTTGATGATCAGTATACAAAACAAACTCCTTAAGAAGCAGATAATGTCTCCACTTCTTTAATGCCTGAACTATAGCATAAAATTCCTGATCATAAACAGAATATTTTCTCTTGGCATCATTTAACTTCTCACTGAAATAAGCAACAGGTTTACCTTCTTGGCTCATAACAGCTCCTATTGCAGTACCACTAGCATCACAATCTACTTGAAACACCTTATTAAAATCTGGAAGTGCTAAAACAGGTTGTTCTGTAACTTTTTGTTTCAACAATTGAAAACTCTTTTCTGCCCCATTAGTCCACTTAAACTCTTTTCTATCCCCTCTCATTGTTTCAGTCAAGGGACCACAAATACTGCTAAAATTTTTGATAAACTTTCTGTAAAAGCTAGCCAAACCATGAAAAGATCTTACCTCAGTAGCACTCCTTGGAGTAGGCCATTCAAGGATAGCCTGTACCTTCGCTGGGTCCATTTTTAGACCTTCTGCTGAAACTACAAATCCCAAATACACTAACTCTTTCTTCACAAAACTGCACTTCTTCAAATTAATCAACAATTTCTCTTCTCTCAACTTCTCAAATACCATACGAATATGCATCATATGCTCATCCAATGTCTTACTAAAGATCAAAATATCATCTAGGTAAACAATGACAAACTTACCCAGAAATTCTTTCAGAACCTCATTCATGAGCCACATGAAAGTGCTCAGTGCATTGGTTAGCCCAAAAGGCATGACTAACCATTAATACAGTCCTTCCTTTGTCTTGAAGGCAGTCTTCCATTCATCTCCTTCTCTGATCCGAATCTGATGATATCCACTTTTTAGATCTATCTTTGAAAAATACACAGCTCTACTCAAACAGTCCATAATATCATCCATTCGTGGCAATGGAAACCTGTACTTGATTGTGATCTTGTTTATTGCTCTGGAATTTGTACACATCCTCCACTCTCCATTCTTCTTTGGTGCTAATACCGCAGGTACAGCATAGGGACTCAAACTCTCTCGAATCAATCCTTTCTGTAACAACTCATGTACTTGTCTGTTCAACTCCTCACTTTCTGCAGGTGTCATTCTATGCGCTGCCTTATTCAGTAAACTCGCTCCTGGGATCAAGTCCATCTGATGACTGATCTTCCTGACTGGTGGTAATCCATCAGGCACGTTATCGGATACAATATCCTGAAACTCATTCAACAAATCTGCAACTTCTACAGGAACATCTTCTACTTCCTCTTTACCAGCTTTTGGAATTAAAGCAAAACATACATGCTCATGCCTCATACCATCTAGGAATTTCCTTCCATCAACAAATGTTATTCTTGCATTACCACATACCTTTTCTTCGGTCTCCTTCAATGGCTTTAGCTTATGTCGCACTCCATCCTTTGTCAGGGAATAGGTATTCGCACGACCATCGTGTACAGCACATCTGTCAAACTGCCACGGTCTACCCAATAACATATGACATGCATCCATAGAGATGATATCACATAGTACCTCATCTTGGTACCCGCCGATCTTGAACTTCACTAGGCATTGTTCATTGACCATGACCTTGTGGTCATCCTGTACCCAGGCAATCCGATATGGATGTGGGTGTTTCTGTCTCTTGAGCTTCAACTTTGTCACCATCTCTTCTGACACCAAATTGTCAGTGCTTCCACTATCAATGATCACATCACAACATTTACCTTCACACTTGCACCTGGTGCGAAACAGGCTCCTCCTTTGCTCAGGTTCATTCTCACCACTCAACAGGACTCTCCTGTTAATCAACGTTTCTCCTCTTTCAACATCTTCAGAATTTGATGATCTGGCATCTTCATCTACATGTGCAACTCTGGCCTGGCCTTCATTTCTCCTGTCTGTTCTGCCTTGGCGCTGAGGACATTCAAATGCCCTATGACCTTCTTCTCCACAGTGAAAACATGTTCCACGGAAGCCTCCTCTTCCAGATCCTTGTCCTCTTCCTCTTCCTCTTTGATCTCTATTATTCTGATCCTGGAAGCAATTGGAATTATTTCCGCGCTGATTTTGACTGCTACTAGCCTCATCCTTCTTTTTCAGATCTTCATTTCGGCCACCATATGACCGTCCACCAGATCGTCCACCGCGACCTCTTCCGTTTTGTCTGCTCTCAAACTTCTTGTTTAGTTTTTCCTCTACTTTTAGGGCAAATTGGTATGCCTCCTCAATACTGTTCATTCGAACCAGATTCAACTCCTCCTGAATGCTTGGCCTTAACCCATTAAGGTATCGGGCAACTTTCTCTTTATCAGCTTCTGCATGGCCTATTCTGATGAGAAGTCGATAGAACTCCTCTATATACTCCTGAACAGATCTTCCTGCTTGCTTCAAACTTTGCATTTTCTTTAGTAGATCAAGCTCATAATCAACAGGAATGAACTGTCACTTCAATTTATCCACCATCTGATCCCATCTTGTGATTTTATCTTTCCCTCTTCTATTTCGCTCCAATTGAATTTCTTGCCACCAGATCTTCGCATGACCTTTCAGTCTGGCCTTCGCAAATTTGACCCTATCAGGATCCTCAACATCTTCATACTCAAAATATTCCTCACATTCATTGATCCAGTCGATCAATTCCTCTGGGTTAAGATTTCCAGAAAATGTAGGAACCTCAATCTTAGGTCTTTTCCCAATCTTGGAAATCGCCCGAAAAAGTCTTTCTTCCTCCTGGTTCACAATTTCAACTTCTCCTTCTTGATATTCTTCTTCGGCTTCATCCTCACTTTCATCTCTGACATTAAGATTCATTCCTCTACGAATCTCTTCTTGCAATGCTCGCACTTGTCTCTGCAACTCTCTAACCTCAGGTGTCACAACACCAGGTCTTCCACCACATTCTCTTTGTGGAGGCATTTTCGCGATGCGCGCTGAAACCCTAACCACGGTCCTGGTGCAAACTGCCTCACAGTCGGTGATCTGTTTACACACTTAGGAAATCCTGCTCTGATACCACTTGATGAAGGGTGCTCCCCTTAATACCACAAACACATAACAGAAATAGAGAAACAACAATAATATGCAAGAACAGAAAATTGGCTTCTTATTATCTCCACAAATGTGGAATTACAAACTTTCAGAATTACAATATGCAAAGCCACATGGGCATTCCCTTACAATATTCTGTAGGAAAAAGCCTCGAGCTATTACCCAGATCTACTACCCAGAACTATTCTGAACTGCCTAAGATAATAGTACAGCCTTCCTTATATAGGCAATTTTCCACCGCCTGGGAAGGTTCCAAAATTTTTAGCCAATAAGGCCGACCAAACTTAGAATTATTTTATTTTACATTTTACTACATCATAGTCAGCTCAAGATAACCTTTGAAACCCGAACAGAAATTTTGAAGAAAATTATTTTTCGCCATTTCGGGTGGCCCAACTTCCGAAGACCATAAGTCATCACCCTTTGACCCGCTCGGCTATTATAACCCCATTTCGGAAATGCCACGAAGCACTCTACAGGCATGACCCGTGCAAGCACCCGTCACCCAAATTTTTGACCTCATTCGGGGCCTCTAAAGCCTTCAAAACTGAGTTCAAAGTTTTTGTACCCTGCTGCCAATACCGAAAATCTTCAATATCTTCCAATATACACTTGATCTGGCAATGAAACTTTACTGGCAGACTTATATGACCAAAATGAACCTCCAAGAAAGAAATCAGATCATTCTGAGCACATACAAAAATTACCAAAAATAGTAACTTTCCATAAACAGCAGCCCTACACAAAATAGCCCTTATTGAAAAATAAAAACAAAAATATTTTTGGGTGATGCAAGATTGCTCTTACACCCAGGATGCTCCTGCATCAAAACCTGGCAATCAGGCATCATGCGTAGTTCTTCTACATATTTCATCCATTCCATCTTCTCTCTTTGATCTTGACAATGTTGATCTATACACGAACATTTGGCTATCTTATGAGCTATCTTATGATGATCTTGCTTTCATTTCCTCCCTGTTTAGTCTTCATGTCTATCTTCCTCCATTCATTTTCACCTGTCACTATCCTTTTCCCCTTTGGTCTTGATCTAATAGAAAAAAGAGTAAAACACAGTGCTATGAAGCCTCTTGACATGTCTACTCTTTTGGACTACATCCTGTCCTTCTTTGGCATTATGCTTTTGTGACTTATCCTATGCTAGCCTTTCATTGCTTGTCCAAAAGTGCTTTACATGACAATTTTTCCCTAGCTTGAGTATTCTTGAGGAGTTTGCCCTTGAAGATTTCTTCCCTTCATTAGCTTTCATTTTCTTATCTTCCATCTCTTCCACCAGCTTATCAATCCCTCTTGTTCTCCACCTTGCTAGACATTGGGACTGCACGATATGATCTTGTTTGAGAGTTTGCAAATGGAAAAAGATGTTATCAAGTATCCCAAGTATCAGAACAAATATCAGAACCAGTATCAGAACCAGTATCAAAATTAGTATCAAAACAAGTATCAGAACCAGTATCAAAACAAGTATCAGAACCAATATCAGAACACCTACTGGGGCTACACATTTCTCTTTAGTTTATGGGTCTGAAGCGGTACTTCCTATTGAGGTTAAAATCCCATCACTCAGAATCAGAATGCATGGTCTAGTAACTAATGATGACTACAAAGTGTCTAGGTTACAAGAACTGGAACTACTAGATGAGCGTAAACAAGTAGCGTATGATCATCTCAAAGTATATCAGAAGAGAATGTCTAGAGGCTACAACAAGAAAGTCAGACACAGAGAATTTCAGGTTGGTGATCTAGTCTTGAGAGAAAATCCTAAAAATCAATCCCATCGAGAACACAAGGGGAAGTTTGAACCCAACTGGCTGGGTCCCTTTGTAATCACTACTACTTTTGGCTCTGGTGCCTATCAACTCTCAACGACTGAAGAAGAACAACTCTGAGAACCAATCAACATTCTCCATCTAAAGAAATTCTATGCCTAAGACATTCAATCTATGGTAAAATATCCTAAAAAATTATAAAAATCAGAAAAAGTCTTAAAAAAATGAACATTTTAGTGAAAACCTAGCAATAGGCGCCTTGATGATTCACAAAAAAATCAAAAAATATCAAAAAATAAAAAAATATCAAAAAATATCAAAAATTCAAAAAAATTGAAAAATGAAAATAACAAAAAAAAAAAAAAAAGTGCCTTGGTGAAAACCTGGAAACAGGCGCCTTAGTAGCAAAAATAGAATCTCTGCCAAGATGGTGAAAACCTGGCAAACAGGTGCCACTTGTTTCAAAATGCTCCATCTATTAGTGCAATCTTGGTCTTTCCCAGCTTTCAGTCTTGCTTTAGTTTGTATATATCTCTCGGTTTGTTTCTGCATTTCCAGTTTTCACTAAGTCGGTCTATACACCAATCAGCTCAAGCGTCTGTATCCTATCAATGTTTAACACTTGGGGGCAATCAATGTCATATCCTATAGTCTCCCATGTATCTTAGATGGATCATATCTAGTCAGAGTCCTTTGAAGCTTCATGTGAGTCAGTTAGTCAATCTTGTCTCCAGAAAGGATTTTGCATCTACAACACGGCAATCAAATATCAAAACTCAACTGAAAACAATCTATGCTTTTTACATGCTTTTATCTCCTTGTATGCTTACTGATTCGCATTGAGATTTTTGCATATTGTGTCCCTTCGAGCTCTTCGATGATGTCCTTTATAGGATTTAGAGAGTGATGACTAGGGGCATAATCTTTTCTTTGTCTTCTGCTTGTATGTGAAAATCTAACAACTTTGGAAATTCCGGATTGAAATGGTGTCCGACTATAAGAGCCTCTATCTCGAATTGGATGGCTATGCGTACCTCAACCATTGATACCCAGATAATTCAAAGAAGTTTGATCTAACTATTGTCTTTTTGAGTAAGTTCTTTCTCCTACTATGGAACGTGATCTTGCCTAAGGATGTGAATGATAAAGGGTCACTACGGGTAATTCACATTGGATTTAGAATGATCTCTTAACTCTTTGTTGTGTTTGCAATGCAAGGCGTATTCAGGTCATCATGACGTTTATGTTTTGATGCTTATACAAATTGCTATATCAAAATGGACATGATATTCAGGTCATCCTGGCGTTTATGCCTTGGTACTTATATCTAATCTGACATTCTAAAAATAAAATCAATATTCATATGTCCATGGTTGTTTGACCAGTGGGTGTTGTATTGATTCTTGCGTATACAAATCGATATTCATATGTCTATGGTTTCATAGCTAGTGGGCATTGTATTGATTTATCCAGTTACCTAAAAGTTCAATGATGATAACAAATTGACATATGATCAGTGACTAGGTCCTAGGTCTTAGGTTTCATTTCATTTTGCATGTCTCATTTCATTTTGCATGTTTGCCTAACCTCACAATGGCTAAACGAACTTCAATGCTTAAACAAATCTTCATATTAATTCTTCACATCTACCAAGAGCTAAATCTTACACGAAGGTTCCTGCAATGAAACAGCAAGTAGAATCCTTTTTCGGGATCAAAATCAAAATCTGAGATTGTTTATATTATTAACTACTTGCATATTCGACCTTCGATCATCACAGAAATCTAAAATTCAACTTAACTGATTATCTTCCATCAAACTATCAAAAATTCCACTTGGTCAACCATGGTCAACTCATGGTCAAACCTAGTCAACCTTGGTCTCTAGGACCTCTAAATGATGCAGAATGCACTCTTGAATGTATATAACCACTTTTCCCATCAATCAACATGCTTCTGAGCTCTCAACACTGACTTTTCTTGTCAGATTTCAATTTTCATCCCGAAGGGGGCATGGTATTGCACATCAATTCAAAGTCTGTAAATCAAAATTCTATCAATCAAATCTATCAATATCTTTCATCAGTAAACAAGATAACAATCACGTCTAGTTACTGATTCATCAAAAGTCCTCATCGCTTGGGGCAAATCTATCATCACTTGGGGCATATCAGATTCATCAAGATCCATATCAATCTGGTATTCTCCTAATCTTGTAAACTGTATCAATTTTTGCAACCATCAGATCATAGTGTTCTTTCCTTGGTTCTTCGGCAACTGAAGGGTTTGGATGTGATACCTCCTAGTTCTGCTAAGACAATCGAGTCTAGAATGGGTCACTCACTTCTTTGCAATCCTAAGGTTTGGAATCAGGCGTTTTGACACTTTTTCGCAATCATAGGTTCATTGCTGCTACAGTGAACATTATCTTTGGTCATTCAGGACCTATTATCTTCATATCAAATCAATATCAATCAGCTTCTGTCTCATATCAATTATCAATATCAAACATCAGTTTCATATCTTTATCAAACACAGACTGTCTTTGAACCACTGCGCTTCGCACAGTAATTCAAAGAGGGGAAAAATGTAATATCCCAAAAATGGGCTATAAGTTCATTAATCTCCTACATCTTCAATTCGAACGAAATCGACATCAAAGTCCTAATCTAAGGCACATCTAAACATCATTGAATCATAATTGATTATCTTAAATTCTACATCGGGGAATATTCCTAGTAATATTCCTAATCATCATAATTATCTTTAATTTTATAATTATTTGGCAATAAATCACATTTATCCTAAAATTTGATTAATTAAATATTTTGCATATTTAATTAATTAGATTTAATATTTGCCACTTAATTGTTTAATTAAATTTAATTCTATCTATTATTAATTGTATTACTTAATTTTGACAATAAATCAAAATTCCTATGAATAATTGATTAAATTCTTATTTAATTAATTAAAGCATGTTGTCATTATTTAATAATATAATTTTTAATAAAAGTTTGGTAAAATAGTTAATTAACCCATAAATTAATTATTTTATTTCAAAAAGCAGTTAAGTTGAGAATAAATCACTTTATTTATTTATTAAATCATAATTATCCATGTGCACATTCAAGGACTAGTTAAACTCAAAATTGGAAAATCAATGCAAGTTGTTAGCTTTTTGAAACTCAACATCTTTTTAAGTTTTAAAGTGGATTTAAACTTCTAATTCGAGTTGAACTGTGCTTTTGCATGATTTTTGTGACTTAATTATCTGTTATTTAAAAATAACTCAAAAATCAACCTGAGTTATTTGAGTGATTTATGGCTTTCTTTCACAACCTCCAAAGCCTTGGATTTCTATAAAAACAAGGCTCAGCTCTTCATAATTCATCTCTCAAATTTGCATCCAAGCATCTCATAATTTTGCAAGCTTACTTTGCCAAAGTCATCTACGAATTGCACAACTATTTTGAAGAATTGGAATTTGCAGAATCAAAGCTTATTGCGAATCAAGGCTATTGTGAGATCAATTTGTTTTTTTTTGCTTTTTTTTTACATTCATTTAGATTCTTTTTCATATCATTGTTAGATCATTTTAGCATATCAATTTTCATATTAGCATGGATTTCATATAAGTTTATCATTCTTATTGCATAGAAAATATAAAAAATATAGATTAATTGCATTCATATTTCATATTAGTTTGGCATTCAAATCCTTCGTTTAGGCGTCGTCTAGGTCACTGATCTCGATAACAATCTGAGAACATTAATCTCGCACCTACTAGAAGGCAGTAAATCGCTTAGTTAAATTAGATTTCAATTTTGCATGATTTTGATTATAGCTAACCTCTAATGTTTTACTGAAGTGTTGTGTCTACAGATCAAGTACAATTTTCACACACACAGAGACCACTGCCTCACAATCAATGAACTGCTTCCCACCCTGTCATGGCATCCAGTGGATTAGAGTTTCAAGCCAGCCTACACAATCACCACCATGGTGATCTATATACCGACCAACTTGTCATCATGATGGGATCATGAAATCATTTGGAAGTGTTAGTAGGGAGTTACCAGTAATATTCAAATCGTTATTCCAAGTGTGTACAAAGTATTCATTTTTCTCTCTATTTGTGTTCATTTAGATGAGTAGCTGGATGTTCACAAATGCATAGAATTGCTATTATAGTCCAATTTGAAATAAATAGTATAATACTATTTCCTTACATTGGTGCTTGCAGAAAATAAGGCATATCTGAAACCATCCTCTACAAGATCTGTGACAAGTATCTTCAAAGCCCTCGGTCTTTGTCGGACACCATTCGGGCATGGCTTTTTAAGTTTGTTTAATTCCCAAATAGAAGATGTTGTCAAAATTGTTCAATTTGTTTGTTATATGTACTAATTTTCATTTGTTTGGAGGCTTCAAAATCCTTTCCAACAAAATCTATTGTGTGCATATATGTAGTGTGGAACCCTTTGAAACCACATTTTGGGGAAAAATACAAGAAAAATTGTAAAGTTTAGGTTAACAAATATCAATAAAACTTCATTATTTAGCCACAACTATCCTTGATTCGAATTGGGCTTGATTACTAACATCAAGATTTTACAACCACTCTATGCTAGAGATGACGAAGGGAGGAGATGCAAGTTTTCAATCAACATTTTTTATACTCATGAGTGATTGTAAGTGGTGAGAGAATCATTCTTAGACTTTCTCATCGCTCACAAATGAGCCCATGCCAGTTAATCACTCAGCTTTCCAGCACCACTAATTGGCATGGGTGTGCCCTTGCTAAGAGATGGGCCCATGCCAAGTACTCACTCAGCTTTCTAGCACCACAAATTGGCATGGGCGTGCCCCTACTTAGCAATAATTTTTGGATGCTACTTTTCTTATGCCCTCTCAATCTTATTTAATCATAGCAATGAAATAAATACAAGTGCTTGAATATGTGTCCAAATGACTCTTTTGAGAAACTCCTCTAGCTAGCTCCACTCATTCATGTGAGGTTAAAGCTCTTCTCAATGGCTCCACTCTAATTTGTTCTATTGGCTTTATGGAGCTATTCTCTTTTTGTTTGTGTCTAATGACCTTATGTAATATCGACCAATGAAACCTTTCATCCTGGCTCAATGGTCTTTGGTTGGGATCCACTTTTTGTTTGGCAGATTCATGTTGAAATGATTCATGCCCTCATCATTGTCTCTGCATACCCCACCTCTGATATTTTCCAAGTGTTTCTAAAGAATTTAATTTTTGTAATATTAGCCACATGATCCAAATGAACAAGGTAACGAACGATTTTTGGGTGTGGGTGGCTACAAAAATGCAATTAGGGATCTAGAATCCCCTGCTAATCTGTAAGAATTATTTAGGCAACATTCCATGACACCTCATTTTGTTGAGCCATTTTATCAAAAATATGGCACACCTTTAGCAGATAACAAATTGGAGCAAGCGTGTTACTACTTGAATGAGGCAAATTACTACAACATCTAGTATTTATTGTAGTGTAGCCAAGGGACAATTAGCTTCTTTGAGATTAAGAGTCAATTTTCAACCTCAAAGGTCTAGCTACATGTTAAAAACTCAATGGAAGGTGTTAGATTGATGGTCTAAGCCACTATCTAAAATTAGTTTTGGTGGTTGGATCTAGAGTTTAGTTATCTTTTTGAATAATGTTAGATTATAAAGACATAAATCAAAGATCCTTTTAAAGTTAGAAATGACTTCACAGAATAATGAAGTCTTCTCTAACTATGAGTATTCCACAAATAAGAATTAGCACTATGAGTTTGGTAGATCAGAGATCATAACAAGATAAACCTCTATCTAATGCTTGGGAAGAAAATTGGTTTATTCACAGCCAATGGAGACACAGTACAAACTATAACATGACCATAAAACATAGAGTAAAATTTTGATTGTGACTATTTAAATTCTTAGATAGTTTGAAAGTTGTTTGATGATCAGACATAAAAATTGATATGAAACCCTTTCTCAATAGTTTAAGGAATGGTATTTATGTTAATTAAAATCATATTCAACCTCCAATCCTAATTGGGGTCTTCACACATATCTTTTGTTGATAAAAACAATACATTTTCTATCACGGACATGGAGAAAATAGCAGAACAGCCTGCTAGGGCATCAAATTACTTCCACAATACAAAATAGTTCATTTTGAGACACATTTCATTTAGAAAATCACTAGTACCCTCATGAATTTTAGTGACAACACTAAAAGATCATATGTTGGCCCCTTAATCCTAATAGAATTCAGATATGACATTCTGTAAATCATTTTTCAATTCATAGATAAGTTGTAGGATAATTTGTTGTCACATGACGCTTGCAATAAATATTATACAATTCATTTACTTTGATGAGCACAGATGATATGAATTCCTTTCTGATCTCTTCTCTTTGATCAGTATCAACTCTACATAATAATTCTGATATCTTCGATGATTGATCGAGTGGTGATGATTACCTAGTTATACCATGTATTTGGAAAGACATATCCCTTGGTAAGAGACATGTTCCATGTCCCTTCATCTTTAAATCACCTTGACCAGGATTAGTTTGTATTTGGTTAGTCTCTTTTGCTAATTCCTGACATTAATCATTCTCATCACCATGTGTCTCTTCACAACTTAAGCATAATATAATATTAGCTATTAATCATAGGTTGTATAATACTAACGGTCACTAGTTTACTCTTATTGATTTCTTTGGTTTGGCATAATAATTTTTTACTTATATATATTGATCTCTATGGTTAGCTTGTATTTACAGAGTCTATAGTATTTTGATCAATTTAATATCAATTTAACATATTTTTTTATCCATTGACTTGTTGATTGTCATTCATGATTATATTTGTGACGATACCTTGATGTGACATCTAATGCTTCTTTAGCGGTGACAAATCTCAACGAGCTTAATGAATTTTGTCACCTTATTTTTTATTGATGATAAAAGATCAATCTGATCGGTTGATGATATTGATATTGTATTTGTTGATCATAGGTTTCATACTATTCTTGACTCTAGAGAAATGTTGATGGTTGATTGGCTATGAAGTATTGATGATACTGGTTGATTCCCTCAATCTATGTAGATATTTATGTGTAACCTTGGAGATATTCTCTTTACCATAATAGTAAATACATATAGTAGTATATTGGTCTTCCTCATGTATGGCCAGTTGCTTATTCTTAATTACTCCATTGTATGTGCATTGCTTATAATAATTTTTATGGTTTACATATCTTGGTAGGTTGCTGCTTGGATTGATATGTTATTACTAATGTATGTGAGAGAATATATGTCTATAGAATCCACAGAGATAACCATCATATTAACAGTGTTCGATAATACCTCAAGTTAAATCTGATTATATCGACTAAGGTATCTCTATTTCCATTTGCATTTAATCACAGTTAAGCCAATGACTACTGACTTCTTCCATAATTATGATCCTCCAATTCATTATTGCAATTTTGTCTCTCTCATACTTCACAAAACTGATGTGAAAAGGATGAGGCTATTACAATTAGTGTTTCATATAGGGACATGACAGTCCTACCCTCCCAAATTTATTATCCTCAAGAAATAATTGAATCATCATGGAGACCTATCTGTAATCCCCCATCTATTGTGCTACTTTGATATTATCATATATGTTTTCTCCCTTATTTTGAATGTGAATTATGATTTGATAGTAGAAACTTTTCTAACCTTAAGACAAGTTTCTCTTCTCTTTCAGAGAAAAGGATCTAGGCCATCTCATAATGGTGTGAATTGAATTTTCAAAAAATGATGTTTCCAGATTCACTTTGTTCATCCGTACAAAAACATATAAAAATAGAAAATAAAATATATATGCATATATATGTAGTAGAAGCATCATGTGAAAACAAATTATCACTTTAACGACTTGATCTTTCTCATCATTGAACCAAAATAAAGACACCATCAATTAATATTAAAGCCTTAAATTTGAAGCATTTGTACTTTAAATTATCCTCATTAAGGAAATACAAGCTTACTAAGGGTTGCATTTCTTATATTGCAAACTTAGCTATGATCCCAAATCTGAAATGTATTATGCTCATAAGGTAACAAAATTAACTCAAATTAAAGTCATATGCACATTGGAAAATAAGAGCTTTGAATGCTATGTGAAATGTCAAATAAAGACCACCACTTAACTTACGTTATTATTGCTAAAAAAATAAATCTGAATTTTAAATCAAAATATGAAACTAAAACTAAGCTTTTGTAGCTTCCAATGTTCTTGCCAAAATAGATTTTCAATTGATTTTTGAAAAGTCTTTGATTTCCATATGATATGGCTTCCATATTTATATTTTCAATCTTGCTACTGCAAATGCCCAGCTCCTCTCAAGAAATTTGATCCCTATTAGGCTCGATTCATTCTATATGTGAAATGACTTGGAATGGTGAATGATGAGAGCACTTTGTCCTTCCATTTATATGCTCTAATTCACCAAAACACATCTTTTTTAGTCAGCCTATCCTTGAGGAGAAATGAATTAAGCATTTAATAAAAATGCACCACTCATTAATGAAATTACAGCCCTACATATTTTAAAACGAACTTCTTAATAATGAGGAAATCATGTTTTCTTGGAACAAAACGAGGCTGCATTTTGGTCCATGTAATCATTTCAAATTAAATTCTTATCCTTTGATATTAATTTCTTCCCATTTGAATTGTATTATATTTCTTGCAAGCCTCATGTGACAACAAATTATCCTGCAACTTATCTATGAATTAAAAACTTATTTACAAAATGTCACATTAAGGAAGTTGATTTTTAGAATAAAAAAGATCCTTTGGCATATTAACTTATGAGATGCCCCGTCCCATAAATTCATGCATATGTTCAGAGGTTTCAGATTTGGATCTACGATCCAAGGTTGTCACATACACTTATTTTTTGAATTGAGTCTCCATATGCATATAATAATAATGGGTGCATTCTATTCCAAACAATATTTGCTAACTATCCTGGCAAAAACTTTTTGTATTCTATCCATTGAAATAAGATATACATAAAGTTACTTTAGAATTTAAGTCTCTATAAACAATAATTAATTGCATTATAAATAACAGTAGTCTTGGCTATGACTAAACTCAAAACATACTATTTAAGCCTCTATTCGTATGGAACTTTTCCCCTCTTCTGGTTGTGCTTTATACTATTCAAATTTTTTATAGAGTTTTCCATCAAAAGATTAATGACATGGCCTCTTCCATTATTTTTGGGTCATTCAATGTAACTATTTGGTGTTATTTGAGAAGGTGGGGTAGCATATTTGATTTATTAGTTCTTGCCATGGAAGAGAACTCTTGCGAAGGGCTCTTTCGCTAAGAGTGATTAATCTAAGCTATAATTGACCAATCACTATTCAATATCCAACTTAATCCTAATGTTAAATCAAGGAAAGTGCACATTTTTTAGAACTAAAATTTCTTTATAATGTTTCTCTACAATCTTAATTGGTCTGGATTCAATGATGACAATTTGTCAGAAAGAAAGTATAAATTTCAACTAAAGAGAATGCACGAATAGTGAGGAGCTTTAAATGTGAGTAGAGGTTTGGGTTTTTTGAGACAAGAGAAGCATTAGTTTCCAAACAAACTTTCAGATTATCGATTTTAATCTTACCTTTACTTCAGTTCAAGAGGACATGCTTCTTTGAGGCATTTGGATGAATAGTCTATTGGTGCCCAAAAATGATGGATCAGATTTGGCCAACTAACAGGTAAAAATTGATACCTCTACAATTATGGCTTAATCAAGCCAAGGCTGGTGGGCCTATTTTCACTTTGAACTATCAAATTCTCTATGTCACACAAATGTGTACATAAACAAACAAAGTTCCTCCCAAGGTGGTGAATGATCCTTGGAGGAAAGCAACAAATCCTCTGATAATCTCTACTTTATAAATCTTGACTAAAGTGGATTAAAATAAGGACTCAAAAGTAATGTTTTTGAAATAATGATTATATAATCTACAAACTACAAATGAACTAATATAACAGTTTCCAATTAATGATTAGATCAGTGCCTTCTAAATATTTGGGAATAGAGTCAGAAAACTTTCAATCCTACGTACAATTAGAGACAGTTTTAAAAAACTTGCTTTAATAAGACAAGACCATCATTTCAAAGGCTTCCACTTAAAGTATAATTCAAATCAGATTATACAACTAGTTCTATTGAATTTAACTCTATTCAAGAGACCAACAGAAATAGAAGAAAGACTTACACAGACCTTTCTACTAATATTCAAACTGTATAGTGGTTTTGAATTATAACACTTAGGGAATTTAACACAATGCAACACTCTATTAAACAGAATATCTAAAAGACTAATTGAAAACATATAACTTATAACCAAAAATAAAAAGAAGAGAACTTATCTTTATTAATGTTGAAAAAATATTACATTAGAGTTCATATTGCAGTTGTGATCAAATTATATCCTATGAAAATCTAAATTGTATCCTCTTTACATTTTACATTATGTATGTGTGTGTGTGTGTGTGTTTGAGTGGATTTCACACTTCTTTAGGGTGAAAAGACACAACCCTTATTACAAATTATTTTGAAAAATAATAAACTAACTAAAAAATAACTACCTAACTTTTGGATTTGGGTCTGGTCGAAAAACTGAAACACCTCATGGAAATATAATATTTTTACTAGAGCTAGGAAATTTGATTTCCCAAACTGGGTCATTTTTAGATTTTTAAAATTCAATTATCTCCAGCCTCTGTCGGCATCATCTTTGCAGTAGGTCAAAATTCCAGCATTTTCTGAAGGCTTTGATCACAGAATTTTGATTGTTCCTATCACAAAGCTTCTTTTCTTAATCACTCAACTTTTAATTGAAAATTAATATAATTCTTTATCTTAGTTCATGTACTCCATCATTAATTATTGGGCATGGAGTTTAAGAAGCCATTTTTTAGGATTTTATCACTATATAGGACTCCAAATTTTGCCCAAAATTTAGAGCTCCAACAAGCTCTTTTTGGGGACGTATGCTCCATGTGAGCATAGCGAGATTACAGCTATCTCTGGAGAAGCGGACCAAGTATCCATACTAATCTAATGTGAAGTAAAATTGGGAGGCCCCAGGCCCCCCAAAAAATGAAACTCACTTCCTTCTTCTATCAAACACCTGATTCTGATCACATAACACTTTTAACCTTGCTGCATTACACATGTCATCCTTATAGACAATTCTCATCGCTTCATCAATACAATCTTTGGCATCCAATCTATGTTCAACCTTTGAGAAATCATTAGGTCCTTTGTAATCCTAGCTGAATAGAAGATTTTGGTTAATCATACAAACCTCTAGGTTAGTCTTCTTTTTTTGGATACCTTCTTGTTCACAATCTGTCCCATCTCTATATTCTGGATAATTTTTCTCCTCACCAAAAGGCTTTGAGAATAGCTTATCTTCAAGAAGTACAAACTCTCTCTCACCAAGATTTTGATCAGCTGGGACATTTCTAAAATTTTCAAAACTATGCTTCAACACATTCTCTTCATCATGTCTGGCCGATTCCATCTCATCTTCATATGTTTGACATATTCCATTCTCATAGGATGAACTAAAATATATCTCACTTTCTAAATGTACATTATGATTTTTATCAACTTTAAAATTAGGGCTGCTATCTTCATCATAATGCTGATGGATTTGATTGCACAAAAGATCTTCTTCAAATAATGGATTCAATAACATAGATCTAAATCAAACATATCTTCATCTACTTCCTCTTCAAACAATAGATTTAGGAACATGGAGAATTTAGACATACATTCATGAGAATTTTCATTTGGATCATCAAGTTTTTTATCAACAAGACTAACATCTTCATTGACATTATCTCCTAAAACTTCCTCTTGTTCATGCAATTCTATTTCATCTCCACAATTTGATTTCTCTTGAATATGGTTTGATCTATCAACCTCCTTACCATGGTGGATTGAGAAAAAATTTGGACCATTCTTCTCAGTGTGTCTTCAGTATTCTATGTCTAATAAGGCTGAAATCTCTTCCACACGAAGAAGATTCTCTTCCTCATTTCCATATTCACTGATGTTTGATATCATACAAGTATCATCAAGGAAAAAAATTTCCTCAGACTGCCCAAAATAATCTTCTCTGTTCAATCTAAAACCTCACTTGACTCATATGTTATTTCAGTTTTGCACTCTTTCTCCTCTACAACCAGTTCATTATTCATAAGTTTGAGAAAGGTAAGGAACTGATGACCATATAAAAGACCTAGTTCTTGCATTCTGCTAAAAAGATTAGAGGATGGAGGTCTGCACTCTGAAGGTATTTCTTGACAAATATTAAACATTCTTGTGAAGAATTGTACTGCAAATTCTTCTCCTTGTTTCTCTAAGTTCAAAAATGCATCCAAAGGGGATATGTAATTTGGATCTTCTTTATCATCACTGATATTGCCATAAAATGCAAGGCCTTGTTAAATTTGATCATAAGCCTCCTCTTCTCTGTCTTCACTATCTTCTTCTAATATCTTAAAAAGTAGCTTCAGATCAGGGTCATCTGGCGAGATTCCCAATTTTTTGACCTTTCTCATTAATTCTTTTTGTGAAGGCATAATTTTTATAGGTATGCTCTGATACATATTTTCCATCCTCAAGAATAAGTGTGCAAAAGACTCCCCTTCAAATCTCTCCAAACTAAAAAATGCATCAAGTAGAGACATACTATGATCCTCCTCCATGCTACAGCTTTGGTCTTCACACTCTTCATAATACATCTTATCTTCATCACTTGCATCATGGAATTCATATAGAAACCATTGTTCAAATTCTTTCCAAGATGAAATACTTTTTGTAGGTAATGATTCATATGCCTCTCTTACATTAAATCTTTTAATGTCATGACAAATAGTTTCATTTCCTGATCTTCCGCACAAATCTCATAGTTCTCTATAAATTCATAAAATGCATCCAAATGTTCAACTGCTGATTCATCCCATTCTCCATGGAACTTTGGTATAAGCTCTAAAAACTTAGGGAGAAACTTAAAAGGAATACAATGGAATCCCCTTAGATCCAATGGCTTGATACCATCTAGAATAAATGGTTTTCTTTGAAATAATTTTTTATTCTAATACATTCTGAATATCTAAATCGGTAATAACTTGTTTCTTTATACATTAGGTTCTTGTCAATAGAGTTGCCACCTCTTTCAAAGAGGAAAACATTACTTATCTCCTTCTACGTCTTCTTCCTCAATAGAGTTACTAATTGAAATGCTTTATTGAATAGAGTTTCCACCTCCTTTGAGGAATGTCTTACTTCTAGGTTCTTTCTTCTAGTAGAGTGTGCTTCCAAAAAAACTCATATAACTACTTTCTGATTCTAATCTGCAAAATCTGAAATTCTAGATAACTTCACAATATATATTGTGAGCAACTCTCCCCAGTAGAGTCATCAATTTATTGGTGCCCAAAAATGATGGATCAGATTTGGCCAACTAACATGTACAAATTGATACCTCTACAATTCTGGCTTAATCAAGCCAAGGATGATAGGCCTAATTTCACTTTGAACTATCAAATTCTCTATGTCGCACAACTGCGTACATAAACAAACAAATTTCCTCCCAAGGTGGTGAATGATCCTTGGAGGAAAGCAACAAATCCTCTGATAATATCTACTTTATAAATCTTGACTAAAGTGGATTAAACTAAGGACTCAAAAGTAATGTTTTTGAAATAATGATTATATAATCTACAAACTACAAATGAACTAATATAATAGTTTCCAATTAATGATTAGATCAGTGCCTTCTAAATATTTGGGCTATAGAATCAGAAAACTTTCAATCCTACGTACGATCGGAGACAGTTTTTAGAAACTTTCTTTAATAAGACAAGACCATCATTTCAGAAGTTTCCACTTAAAGTATAATTCAAATAAGATTATACAACTAGTTCTATTGAATTTAAATCTATTCAAGAGACCAATAGAAATAGAAGAAAGACTTACACAGACCTTTCTACTGATATTCAAACTGTATAGTGGTTTTGAATTATAACACTTAGGGAATTTAACACAATGAAACACTCTATTAAAAAGAATATCTGAAAGACTAATTGAAAACATATAAATTATAACCACAAATAAAAACAAGAGCACTTAAATCTTTATTAATGTTGAAAAAATAGTACATTAGAGTTCATATTGCAGTTGTGATCAAATTCTATCCTATGAAAATCTGAATTGTATCCTCTTTACATTTTACATTATGTATATGTGTGTGTGTGTGTGTGTGTGTGTGTGTATGGATTTCACACCTCTTTAGGGTGAAAAGACACAACCCTTATTACAAATTATTTTGAAAAATAATAAACTAACTAAAAAATAACTACCTAACTTTCAGATTTGGGTCTAGTAGAAAAACCAAAACACCTCATGAAAATCTATGATTTTTTCTAGAGATAGGAAATTTGATTTTCCGAACTGGTTCATTTTTAGATTTTTAAAATTCAACTATCTTCAGCCTCTTTCGGCATCATCTTTGCAGCAAGTCAAAATTCCAGCATTTTCTGAAGGCTTTGATCACAGAATTTTGATTGTTCCTATCATAGAGCTTCCTTTCTTAGTCCCTCAACTTTTAATTGAAAATTAATATATTTCTTTATCCCATTTCATGTACTCCATCATTAATTATTGGGCATGGAGTTTAAGAGGCCATTTTTTAGGGTTTTATCACTATATGGGACTCCAAATTTTGCCCAAAATTTAGAGCTCCAACACAGTCCATGTGCCTTGTGTGTGTTTCCCCATTATCTTTGAATGTTAGGAGGTAGGAAAAGGTGTAGAAATCTATACAGTTCAAACATGTGGTTGTTATATAGAATGGTGTTGCTACGTTATGCATGTTTAGGAGCTGTCAACCAACTTAGAGAGCCACATCTCGATTAAAGCCTCAATTACTACCTATTGCAAAGTTATCTTTTTCTTAGGCCAACCCATATGTGTTCAATGTTTGAGATCTTAGACAAAGAGAGACAATGGTTGCAGGAAAATGTTCCAAAGGCCTGCTCAATGGGAAATCTTCTTCCTCTGCATCTGCAACTACTACTGCATTGGGGATTTTATCCTAGCTTTTCTTCCCACTGTTGTATCTTTAATAGTGCAAAGAGAGCCCAATGCCAGTAATGGGGCACATGTACCCATTTTAATACTCCACTCATTTTAGGTCTCATGAATGTAATGATGCTAGCGATTAGGGGTAGCTGTTATTGTTATATGCACCGCAAAAAAGAATGGAAGCTACATTTCCCTTAAGTGATAAAGTTTACTGCTCATCTAACACACCAGGTGAGGTGATTCATTTCTCAAATGTTCCATTTTTCTTTGTATGAGTCTGAAGAGTTCTTGAAGATTGTGAGGCTCACTGTTTCTTCCCATTGTTTTTTTGGTTGATTTCTCTATTTTTTATTAACAAGGTTCTACATAACTCAGTAGACCATAATGTTAAACAGATAATTTTAATAAACAAAAAATTATGTTTCTCTATTTTTGTTTTCTCTAGTTTATATCTACAATTCTCTAAAGAACACTCAAACTCAGGGATAGGCTAAAATTCTAGACAGATAAACCTAAGAGAGAGATTAAGCTTTAAAGGGTAGGGGTTTCTCTGGTTTCATAAATAGTGCTCTAATACAAGTCTAAATAAGAATGCAAGACAAGTAGACTTGAGAAACAAAGCGCTAGTTTTTGTTTGAATATGTAATATTTTTAGTGTCTCTGAATGTTGGTTTTTCTGGTTTGTATTTAGAATGCTCCAGAAAACACTCTAAGTGCAAGGCCAGTCTAGGTAAACTTAAGAAATAGAGCATTAGCAATTTTTGTGCTAAACTTTTAGAACAACCAAGACTAGGTTTTTCTGGAACCTTTTTAATGAAATATACAGATATAACATGTTTTTTTTTCCTATGGAAGATTCTCTGGGATTAATTAAACTCTACAAAAATTTGCAATAAAATATTAATATATGTTGGTTTTAAAATTCATCAATTTCCACAATCCATGAAATGTGCGATCATATCTAGAAGCATTAATCATAATATGTTGTCTTTTCCAAACCTAGTTGTGTTTCAGGTTTTGATACCATAAGTTAATATCTTCTATCAATCATAATTTTTACCTCCAATCTACCTCAATGTTACTGTTGCAAGTTATATATATTCTATTAATGGAAACTAATTTTACCTGCAATTTACCTCTAGTTGTCACCATGACTTGACTCCATTTTGTCTATGCTAGACTTAACTTCCACTTACCTTAAGTTGTTAAATTTCAAGTCATATGTACTATACCCATGTCAACTTGTACTCCTTACATGTGGAATCTACCTACTTTTTTAGTTCTCAACCTCAACAAACTATTTGCACTATTCAAATCTTAAAGCCTTATTAACTGATTCTTCATTACTTGCTCTTATATAAGACATTATCATTTTTTTCTTGCTTGCACAGTAGTTGCACATCATATGCTACATAAACTACCCAATAGTCTTAGTATGCTTAGTTGACTAGAGCACCAGGCATCCATGGGTGATAGGAGGAGATTTATTTCTTATTTTCATCTAATTAAACACAGATGTGTGTTTATGTTAAAATTTTTCATCCTAATATTTTATTTCCAGGTGATGATATCTTAAGAGGATGTGCATTGCATCATTATGTTTTTCATTATGGGGATACTTATTGGTGTAGCAGACTCAGATACAAATTCTAGGGATCCCATTCTTTCTGCCATGCATGTGAATACAATACACATAGGAGCACAGGTTTTTAAATATAGACAGCTTCAGTTTGCAATCAAAAACTTCAGTTCAACCTATTTGATTGGTCATGGTAGTTTAGGATCAATTTGAATACCAACTGATGGCAGCATTGCAACAATCAAACAACTTGACAGACATGGAAGGCAAGGGGAACATGAGTTTAGAGTGGAGCTACACATCTTCTTTTTAAATGGACTAAGCAATTCCAATATGTTGTTGCTTCAAAGACTTGATTTTTTGGAATGGCTATATTATTTTGCAAGTAGACATCCTAAGAAGACTCAATTCTCCATACCTACTAGAATTAATTGGTTATTGTGTTGATCTAGACCAGCACTTATTAGTGCCAAATGGAAGTTTGTAGGACCATCTTTAATAAGATGATGGGATCCATTATGCCAAACTTTTTTTTTTTTTCATTTTTTTTATTTTTTAGAAGTGCATCTTATAATACTTTAATAGGAAAATCATACCAATCTTGTAAAAAGGTTACCTAGTTATTATCTTCTTAAAATAACCCATCAAAACCAACATTTGTTTGTTACTCACATTTAATCAATGTCTTTGTTCGCACTCCAAAATATCCTGAGAGATGTCAATTCTCTCAACTATCTTCAATTCTCCCAAGCTGAGCAGGGAGGTATATTTTGCTTATTTACATTATATGCTATTGTAGATATATTTTGATAAAATCTAAGTGGAGGATTTATGTGCTTTATCTTTCTTGACGAGTTTTGTATGCAAGAGTTAGAAGAAACTTTTGTAATTTAAAACTTTGATGCCACATAATTATAGTAGGAAAAAAAATTATCCATTTTAGTGATTTTGTATGGTGAATAGAGTGTAGTGAATATCTATTATATTTTGAATTCAATATTTATTGTATAAAATTGCATGCAATAATTTTCATTGTATACACAGTCAAATCTAGGAAAATGATAGCTAGATTATTGTCATTGATCAAATTATATTGAATGGAAAATGTTAACCAGGTTCCACAGGCAGTCCTCCCATTCTAGGGCATGGAAGATGACTCAGAATAGTTATGGATGAAATCTTGAATACCTTCATGAACTACTCACGCCTTCTATTATCAATAGAGACTTTAAAACTAGAAATATTTTGCTAGATGAAAATTTCAAACCCAAAGTGTCTGATTTAGGTTTGGCCAAGATGGGCTCTGATAAAATTAATGGCCATGTATCAACTCGCAGGTTGGGAACTCAAGGATATGTTGCACTAGAGTGAGTTCTTCCCTTCCTCACCACTCATTCATCCTATTTTATTTGGAGTATACTATACATTAATATACCCTTAAAATTGACAACATCTCACTTTTTTTAAATGTTTACAGGTATGTCTTGACATGACACTTAACAACAAAATCTGATGTTTATAGTTATGGAGCTATTCTTTTAGAGCTTATAACTAGCAGAGTATTTGTAGATATGAAGAGGCCTCCTAGCTAAGGCATTTTTGTTGCTTGGGTAAGCAACATCTATCACTTTTCCACATGTCTTTGCACTACTATGGAGATTCATAAGTTTTCACTAAAGATCTAGTTTATCACAGAATGAATGGTATCATCTCCAAGAAATTAAGGGAGTGAAATATTTAAATTGTTATAATAGTAAAACACAATTCAAATGTATGAATTGCATCTTGAATCAAAATATAATTCATTATAAAATCTCATTGTCAATGCTCACTCTGAAATTTCATTGTCAATAAAAAAATTGTAGATGCATTTGTCTGAGATGTTTTTCATCTTATACTCTCACCTTTTGTAAAACAACAACCTCATATATTGCATATAAGATTACCTTATGCACCATTTAATTCACAAATAATGATTATCAACATTTAGAATTTTATAATATATGACTCCACTTCTATCTCCTTTTGCAATTGTTATTAATTCTAGAGATGAAAATTGTTGCATTGGTTTTGATTCCATTTTTATTTATTTTAAGTGAAGATATTGTTGAAGTAGAAGGATCAATAGCTCGCGAAGGAGACATTGTTGAGCTGAATTATGTTTGTAGGCGATCAAATGGGTACTTTGTTTATAGGTAATTTATTTCCTTATTAGTGATTCTATAAGAATTTGTTTATTGTAATGAGTCACCTTAACAATATATAATTCTCAATATTTTTTACATGCTTTCACTGACTAGTAAATTGAAACTCTCTAATTTTGGAAAATATATTATCTCAATAGATGTAGTAGAACTATTCAAATTAGTGGAGAAAGAAACCCAGTCATGCTTCCTATCGATAACAAACAGGTCATGTAAATGTTCATTATTAATTTTTCCATCTTTTCAATTAGTACCTTGTAAATACAATAATTTAAAAAATCTCCAAAAGTACTACTATTGACAAATTGTTTTCAAGAATAGATGCCATGCATGCTTCAAAGTATCTATGGCACAAAATGTTTTAGATAGGCTACAAGCTTATGGCCACAAAAATTGAGCCAGTTACAAAAGATTTAGAAAGGTAAGGATATGATTTTTGCACAAATGCTACTTCATCTTTTGGGCATTTTCTTTGTCAGATGGCTATTTGATAGTTTGAGATTAGTTCACTCTCAAAGTTGCATGTTACTGATTGATGCATTCTATCATTTATCTTCAAATATTATTTTTTCATTGAGATTAACTATTCTTTATTCTTTCTTTTATATCCACAAGTGATGTTTGTTTCTATAAAGAGTGTCATCTGTGATTTTGAAAAATCTTATTTTGCATGCAATTTTGATTCCCTTTTTAAAAGTATGTGAGATAATTTTGGGAGCCAACTACATAAGTATTCTCCTTTCCAAATTTTTGAGCCCCACTAATGGATTCATTATTAGGGCAGAAGCCACTGCTTTAGAGAAAAATAAACAATTCTTCTCTTAGAAAATGCCCTAGGACTGGAAAACAAAAACATGTAAAAAGAAAAGGGCTAAATTGGCTCAGAAGATGTGAAAGTTAATAAAAAGTAAAAATATTAAAGAATATTTTTGTGTAGTTGGCTCCAGAATAATATAACACTGCAAACACAACTTGTCAAATTTCATTTTGTGAAGACATATAAGTTACAGGAAACTTTATTACATTGTAAATTTAGTTGAAAAATAATGAAACTTGGTAAGATATTGTTCCAACATTGTTTGAAACATTAAACATGTTTTCTCTTCTCTATCCAAAAGTATGAGTGCCCCTGCCTTATGATTGCTTCTGGCATTAAATCCTATATTATGGCTAAATTA
This sequence comes from Chamaecyparis obtusa, assembly GCA_027943335.1. Lineage (NCBI taxonomy): Eukaryota > Viridiplantae > Streptophyta > Pinopsida > Cupressales > Cupressaceae > Chamaecyparis > Chamaecyparis obtusa. Next base: position 425,743 of record BSBK01002270.1, read on the forward strand.
GCCAAATATATTGACTTGTTACTAACTTCCTGACACATACTTGGGCTTAACACAACAAGTTTTTCCAAAACATGTAGAAAAATACATTTTCCTGGGATAGTTTCTATAGAACTTTGAATTAATCTTGCCAATTGTCCAAGCACTATTTTCAAACTTCATTTGTAATTATGCTTTTTTCTGAAGTTTGTAACTGGCATTTATGGGAAATAAGATATTTTGCAAATATATAGGTACAAAAATTTATTTCTCTTAGACATATGCAATCAATAGCTATAAATTCTTACAAAAATGGACCTCTACAGTAATGGGACTTATTTGAACAAGTAATTATGCTTTTTCTAAAGTTTGTAGCTGGCATTCATGGGCAAGAAGAGCTCTTGCAATTATATAGTTACAAAAATGTCTTTCTCTTGGACATATGCAATCAATAGCTATAAATTCTTACAAAAATGGACCTCTACAGTAAAGGGCAGTGTTATTGTTTATTAGACAGTTTTCAGATCCCATGAAGTGTGAAATGGAAAAAGAATCTACTTTTACATTTATGTACTGGAAAACATTTTCAGAGCTCAGAAAGAGGTGAGGGGGAAAAGATGAGGGTGGATCTATTCTACGCTCTCTTCATGTGATTCTCTTGCTTCACTTCACATACATTTATCTATGCTAAAGTAATTAAAGTAAATAGTAAATACACACTACAAGTTCATAATAGCAGAAAGGAAGGAATCTGTTATAAAAAAGTAATAGAATGTTGACATAATTGGTTGGAAGGACAGTCAAGTAAGGAATATGTTATAAAAAAGTAACAGAATGTTGACATAATTGGTTGGAAGGACAGATTATCAGCCTAAGCCAACTGTCAAATAGTGAAATAAATTTATTTCAAGCTGAAAATGGGGCACGTGTGATGTGTGGTAGACCAAGTTGGACCTCTATACTTTTTAGAGGTATGGGTGTTTTTACATATGAATTTTTTGTTTGGATATTTTTTGCTAGTAGTGCTTTAGGAACAATGATGATGTGGATAAAACCATGGAAAAGATCAACAAACATATAGAGAACATGAAATAGATTTTGGAAGCATTATCTACACCAATTGGTGATGCTGTAGATTTTGATGAGGTAGGTGAAGTGCCCAACCACATCTTATGCCTTTTGTATTTCCAATTTCTTTTTTTTTCTATAATAATATGGATTCACTATAATAGGATGAACTCAATTCTAAATTGGAGGAACTAGAGGGAGAAGATCTTGAAGAGAACATTATGCAACCAACCATAATTGCCCCAACTACAAAATTGCCTCCAATTCTAGAAAACAAACCACACAACTTGCATCTCAGAAGGCTACACCAAATTCTATTGAAGAATATGATCTTGTTTCCCTACAAGTAGAGATGGCACTATAGTGAGGTAGTTCTTCAATTTTGTTTAGATTTTAGTTTGATTGATTCACCTATATTGCTTATTTAGTTGAAGGCATACTAGAAAAGTTGGTCTTTGCAGCTTACAACCATTTACACTATTTGTTATAGATTGGCCTGTAAAACATGTGTTCTTGCTTGGAAGTATGGTAGTGAATTATGGAAAATTACAACAAACATTAAATGATGATGCTTCTAATATCTTATATATGGAGTCCAAAATATAATAATGAATTGTAAATTTTACTTCTTTTTACTGGCACATGTACATTTTTGCACATCTTATGTTTGATGATGGATTAATATTTCTATCTATTGAATCCTTTTTCCTTCTTATGTCATTACTAGATCCACAATTTATTATAGTGTGTCACATCATAGGTATAGCTCATAGTTTTTCCTTGTGAAGGTTATAGTCAAGGATCATGTTTGACACTTGATGGGTGTATTTTATCTATTGACATGACAATGTTAAAGAAGGTAACTAAGGATGGAGATTTAGAGTTTCCTGTAGTATTATGTATTGAATGTTGGCTTTGACTAGGGATTAAATTTTCCAATTAGATTTTCCATTTCATCTCCATCTTGTTGAGTTGGAGAAGTTTATTAGGGATTTGCATGAGGAAGTAAGTACCCATCCTTAACCTTCTTAAGCTAATAATGTACCACATTTGAAGTTTAGTCTTGGGCAATAATTTTTTTTGCCAAATGCATATTTCATTTAGGATGAAGTGAATATAGTTTTAAACAGTTGTAATAAAGTCACCTTAGTTGCAAGTTTTATTTCAATTTTTTTAAGGTTTACTTTTTATCTTTAAATGAGTGATGTCATATTTATCCATTTGGGTTGTTTGATTCCTAAATATCATATAAAGATATGAAACTAATTATAATTTAATCATGTACTTTAATGGAATATTAAAGTATTGTATTGTACATCAATTATTGCTACAAAAGATGATGTCAGTTTATTAAGGGTTTCTTTTGTGTTCAAAATATTTTAATGTATCTTCCTTTAATAGTCATGCTATGTACTAGTCATGAGTTAAGAAATTAAGACTTCTAATTGTATGAAATATAATACAAGACTTAGTAAGAGTTTAAAGTATCACTAGTCATCCTCCCCTTAGGCCTTGCTACTCTTGAACTATAGATGCAAAAACTTGAAATTGTGTTTAATGGAAAGTACTAGTATACATGGTATGATTATTCTTTAAATGGTACTATCTCAATGGAAGAGCACCTACTTTACAAGTAGGAGGATGTTGGTTTGATTCTATCATGCCCTAATATGACTAAATATACGACTAAATATACAACTAAATAAATGACCAAATCAATGACCAAATCAATGATCAAATCAATGATTAAATAAATGACTAAATATATAACTAAATCAATGACCAAATTGACCAAATCAATGATCAAATAAATGACTAAATATATGACTAAATAAATGATCAAATCAATGACTAAAATAGTTTAGTCATAAATTTGGTCATGAGATAAATGATCGGCAATAAACTACTAATGGTCACGTGATCAAAATTAGTCATTTATTTACAAGTTTTAATAGTTTATTGATGTAGCACAACACACTCTATTAACAATAAATTCGATCACAAGACAAATAACACAGATTTGAAACCTTCAATATTTCTCATTCATCGCTGACTGCCTCTACAATTCGCTGCAAACTCTTAAGTAACCAAAAAACTCGAAAAAACAAGAAATCTGAAAATTACCCTTTTTGGTAGTTTTTTTTCCACAGGTGTTTTTTACCATTTTTGGTAATTTTTGAAACAACACCTAAAAAGCTGAGATTTTCCCTAAACATGCCCTCGACTAAGTTAGAATGAATTGCCAACTAATATCCGAGATTTGATAACATAAACTCAAATTTATTACAAAATAGAACTGTCTAAAAACTAGAGAAAAAATACTAAAAGCTGATTTCGGAGCCCAAGATGAAACTTTCAGCTCCCGAAAATGTGCTAAAATGGACTCCAATCAATTTGAGATCATTGGCAAAACAAATGCCACCACCTGAGGCACACACCCAAAAACTTTCAGCAAAAACCTAGACCTGAGTCAAAAGTTATGACCTCTGAAAGTTTTTGTATGAGATTATGACCTACGGAGGGCCCTGCATCATTTATTTAGTCATATATTGTTGTTTTTGTACTAGTGAATTAATGTAAACAATGCACATCCTATCTCAAAGTATTTTTATCTTCAATATCTTGAGGGTTATTTTATAACCACAAAGCTTTCCCTAGATCACCTTTGTGGAGGGACTCATAAATACCTCTCATTTCCCATTCCTATTTTAGTGATGATCATTATCTTTTAATATAATATAATTCAAATAATATTTGCAAATGTAACTCTAGAATTAATCATGTCATGTTGTACTTATGAAATTACACTGTAACCCTAGATTTTAACTACAATTTGAATACAATGCAGAGATAGAATTTAACTACAATTTGAATACAATGCAAGGTTGAGAAATCCTATGATAATAGAGGATTTTAAAAATTACAACAAATCTAAAATATACAAATTACATGAATGGTCATGCATTCTCGTTATTATAATTGATAAAATTGATTATATTTTAAAAATTATCAAAGATTTAAATTTAAAGAAAAAAAAATTCCATACAAATGATAACATTGGTACTAGTCATGTATAAATATGAAAAAGATACTAACCAACTTAGAATGATTCCTACCAACAACATTATAAATCACAAACACCAAAATGTCAACAATATATCATTTTTCATTATTATTATGGATGGATGTTCCCTTGAGGCATCATTTGATCCTATACAAGTCGCTTATCCTATACTTATATAACCACCATGAAACATCATTACTACCATCTTTTTGATATAATTTATAATTTAAATACTAAAATAATTATGTGAATAAAATACAAATCATGTCATCACAATTAATTATTTCTTCAATGTAAATAAAATAGTTGTCATCATTTGTTTATAATCGATAGTCATGAATCACACCATATTAGATAAGCATTTAAATTTGTTATAGTAATCCAAGTTTTTGATATAATAGAAAAAAAGGGTTTAAATATTATAACATCAATACAAGAATCAGCCCATGCGGGTAGCACAGTTGGCTTGGGTTGTGGGCTTTCTCCCCATTGGTCTTGAGTTTGACTCTACTCATGTTTTAAAGAGGTGAGACAACTTGTGGGAAAAGGATCTCACCTATGGGGGATTAGTCTCACCTAGCTCGCCTCAAGTACATGAAGGATCTCACCTGTGGGGATTAGTCTTGCCCTAGCTCGCCTCAGGCTCCCAAAGATACGGGTTGTTGGGAATTGTATATTGGATAATTTTTAATAGAAAGACATAAGAAGTCATATAAAGTATGTATCATGATGGCTCCCACTACCTTACAATCAAAAGATGAGAATTTGACCATTTAAATTTTAGGATGTAAATTTTTACACTAAACTTAAGTCCAGCATTGGATTAATGTAAGAAAAGGCAACTGCAAATTAAAGTAGGTGCATGAAAGCATGGGTCAATAATAGATTGAAAGTGTCAAAATAATTACAAACGATATTGAGATAAGATTGAATGTCTAAAAAGTAAATAAAGATGAAATAAAAATTGAAGGATGAACTAAACTTAAAAGTACAATACTTATCAATATATGATTTTATTAATATTTTTTATTATAATAAACTCACAATTAAATAATAAATACTATAAATATACATATTCTATCAATAAATAGTATAAATATACATATTCTACCAATATAATTTATAATTTATATACATATATTTAAAAAAATATAATTATTTTTTATATCTTTAATACAATTTATGATAACAAAAATTAATAATATTAAAATAATACTACTTCATGAAAACTATGTTTTTGTTTTTCATAATGATATGAAGAGTTGAAGGGCCCATAGCCTTTACAAGAGCATAAAATAACTATTTCTGAAAGAAAGAACAGACAAAAACACAAAACAATAATCATATTTCCACTCCTATTTTATTGCCAATTGAAATGAACCTAATAAAGCAAATTGCGGTATGAGTCAGAAAACCACCTTTACTTTCTTCCTGTATTTGTGCTGTCGTGTCGTTCATTGCCATCTTTCATTTTCATGATGGAATCTTTGCTCATTAGATTCAATAATTACAAAAATAAAATAATGCGAAAGCTGAAGTTATTTTTCCGCCATCACAATTATAAGTGTCGGTGCCCACTAAAGTTCAAAAATATTATTTATTTCTCTCAAATGTCTTTATACAACGACAAACCAGTAATTTATTAAACCATAAATGTGTGATAAGAGATTTAACTCTGCCATAGAACAGAGTATACTCCCTTTCCTCCCGTTAACAGGTAATGTTATTTAACACAATACTATAGGGGGTATACCCACCCAAAGACTTAAATATTACCAAATATAAACATAGAATAGTTATTCATAGACCTCATCACCATGAAAAAAACAATTCATTTCTAGTAGAAATGGTAGAATGAAGGTCCTTAATCTAACAAATGGTACAATAATTTTGATCCTCCTCTTTCCACAGATACCAGACTTCATCAGGAGGTTGGCATGATGATCGGCATCGTGGCGGCGATGGTGGATGACATTTTGATTGGCATTTCGATCGACATGGTGGTCGACATTTTGATTGGCATTTCGGTCTGCATGGCGGTGGAGGTCGGGGTTGAGCACACTTGCATTTGGAATTCTTTATTTTTCCTTCAACCAAAAGATAACCCCAAAAAAAAAACATCAAACAATCTTGCAGGAGAGTACTTCAATGGAACTTTTTACAAGAGGTAATAGATGAAAAATAAGAGTCATTTGATCTAAGTGTCAATCTGATCAGGAAAATAAACAGTAGCTAATCTATCCAAGACCTGAACAAGTTAGAGAGAGGATTACAGAAAAAGTTATCTATATTATATATTTTCATGTAGATCTATAATACATTTGCAGCAATACATAAGATCTAAGCAAGTTAGAAACAGAGAATTTGTAATGATTGGAATTCAAACAAGGGAAAGAATTTTTTATTTTTTTTGGAGTTAAATTCTTTATGGAGAATTTTTCATCTACAAAATTATTTTAGCTATTCATAAGAGGCAGAGCTTTAAGCTGAAGAATTTTGATGAAAATAACTCAAACAAATTAAAGTATTATCAACAAAAATGATCAAAATGTGTAAAGACTATACAGATTAAAAAGAAAGAAAAGAAGATTTTAAATTTTGAAACTTACTGTGACTAAAAAACAAAACAGATACCATAAAAGTTTCTTTAGATATTTTAAAGTAAACATATAAAAATAAAATTCTATCATGTTACTTTTTTTTTGCTTTTGAAATCTGATTCTGAAAATGAATATAAGATTATATCTTGTTCTAAATTAAGGAGAGAACTAGAAGATAACTTAAACAAAGTAACGGATGAAATGTACTACATTTTTTCATTTTGGAGCTACAATGTAATCAGGTATTCCAATAATTAAATCTTCGACAGGTTTAAACAGCCTACTCTAAGCTTTAATTTGTTTTGGTGAATTATCTGAAATAACACTATAGACCAGCCCTACTGAAAAAGGAGGGTGATTTCAGATAACTACATTAACAATTCAAAACTCAGAATATAATGCTGAAAACAAGATTCAAAGAACTTAAACCAAGTTATTTGTTTAGGCAGTCTTACTAAACAAGGTAAGAAGAGTGTAGAATGTACCATCTGTTACAATGACAGTCACGTTGCAATCTTTCTTGCATTTGACGCACTTCTTATCCATTCTCCCAACACTCTTCTGCAATATCAGACTACATCATTAATTATTTGTCCTTTGCACTACTTTAAAAACAAAAAAATTAAGCAAGAGAAAACTGCCTTACATTGCTCGTCAGCTTGAACAATCCTCTTGACTATCTGCAAGAGCCCTGCCTTGGCCTTTTATCGTTTTTCAGCTGTGAAATGAGGGCGAATTTGGGACCTTATCTTCTAAACAACTCCGTCAAATGACGCACAAATTTGATTCCCCAACAGCTGGACTCCACCGTCTTTGGCGAGTAAAAAACAAAAGTACTCTTGCAACTTTTTCTGATTTTCAAAATTAACAAATTTAAAAAATTATAGTTAAGGATGTACTATGAGGATGTGGTTATTTTCTATTTGGATATTATGATAGATTTTTATTGGGTTTTCTTGGCTGATTTTAGTGGGTTCCACAATGTTGTACAAGTGAAAAAAAAAAATAGTAAAAATATATTGTATTATAAAAATTTATATTTTTGAAGTCGTACTATTTTGAGTGGAGAATAGCTAAAGCTGTATTGTGATGAGTTGATAGACAAAGATTGGGATGACACTTATTAAAAGTGGTCCATTAAAAGAGTCCGTGTACATTGTATTGTGTGAATGTAAATATGCTTATGTAAGTATATTGTGAAGCTGAATGTAAATTATGTATTTGAAAACAAATTTTCAATTGTTTTGTAAAACAACTTTTTAATGCATATGTCTAGTTAGTTTTTATAAGAGACGTGTTAATTTAAATTAGTACAAATAGAAAATTAAATAGGTGAAAAAATACACAAAGTTAATTTATTTTAATTTGGAACTAATTTAGTTTGAAGTTTTAGTACATTTCTAAAATCAATTATAAAAAATAGATTTAATTATATAATCATTATATTCATGACAATAATAACATGTTTGAGGCCATTACAATCCACCCCTTTCTACCCATATAAAAAACCCTTTGATATATTAAAATAATTCTTAAACAAGGGGTCTTTTATATGGGTAGAAAGGGGTGGAGTGTAATGACCTCAAACAAGTTATGATTCTCATGAATATAATGATTATATAATTAAATCTATTTTTTATAATTGACATTAGAAATGTACTAAAACTTGAGACTAAATTAGTTCCAAATTAAAATAAATTAACTTTGTGTATTTTTCACCTATTTAATTTTCTATTTGCACTAATTTAAATTAACACATCTCTTTGAAAAACTAGCTAGACATATGAATTAAAAAGTTGTTTTAAAATAACAATTGAAAATATTGGATTTCCAATCATTGGGAACCCATCTTAACTAATGTTGTTCAGATATACCCTGTGGCAAGGGGTTTCTTTATTGTAAAGTTTGATAATGCTGAAGATAGGAAAACTATTCTATGTAATAACTGTTTCATGTGAGAGGAGTGTTTCCCCCTGATGGCCAAACTCTAGTATATGAGGTTTTGATCCTCTTACTAAGTCCTTCAATAAAATTCCCTTACGGGTTAGACTTCTGAATCTTCCTCTTTATCTCTAGTTAGATTATGTTCTGGAAGCTATGGGTGAGGCTATTGGGGATCTCCAAATGGTGGATCTTGATTCCTCTGATATCTTCAAAACAACTTATGCTCATATTCTTGTGGAGGTTGACGTCTTCAAGGGTCTTCCTGAGAAGATCACTTTGGCTTCTTCTTCGGGCTCTTGGACTCAGAATCTTGATTATAAGGGTATTCCATTCAGATGTTGGAGATGCCACAAGACAGACCATCTCATTGCGTAGTGTGTTTCAAACAAGGTCAAACCAAATAAATCGCCTACTTGGTGGTCGAGGGTTGTTGCCCATCATTATACAGTTCGTAAAGCCTCTAATATTGAGGGTTCGGATGCTAGCTCTCCACTTTCTGATCATGCTTTGGCTGATGATTTTGTGGATGCCTCGGATATCTCTGCTGGTGTTGTTGCTTATGATTCAGCCTTAGTTCAGACTATTGCTGCCCCTGTCCAGAATGTTGTTGCTAGCTCTAGTTTGTTGTTGTCTTCTAGTGATGAAGGTCTTGTTGACCACGGTGTTGTCTCTGGCTCAGGTGTTCTTGATGTTGTCTCTAATTCTGTCACTTTCTTGGCTGCTAGAGCTGAGCATCCTTTTTCCCATGTCTCTCCTGTGAGGGTTCAGGGGAATAGTCGTGGTGCTATTTCTACCCTACTGGGATTTCAGATGTTACCTACCCTTTTGTGGGCTCTTCTAGCTCTTCTGAGGTTAGGTAGAAGGCTATCTGTAAGATGGAGGAAGGATGAACTATAGTTAAGGGAAAGAAATCTAAATCATCTACTCCTTTTGATATGAACTTATGTTCACACAAGGATGGGCAAAAATGTAAATCTTGATCACCCTTTGTTGTATCCGCTTGGGTTGTTCTTTTTGGTAGGATCTTTGGTTTGATCCTTTGGCTTGTTTGGTGGGGCACCATAGTTGTATTATGGTCTTCCAAATGCTCTATCTTTTAATGCTTTTGTATAAGGTTTCGGGATCTTTGAAATCCTATTTTTACTTAATCAGAACAATTGAACATTTATTTTCAAATAAATAAATTTACATTCAGCTTCACAATATACTTACATAAGCATATTTACTTTCACGTGCAATACAATGTACTTACATGGGCTCTTTTAGAGGACCACTTTTCTCAAGTATCATCCCAATCTTTGTCTATCCACTTATCACAATACAACATTGGCTCTTCTCCTCTCAAAATGGTACGACTTCAAAAATATAAATTTCTACTTGATACAATATACTTTTACTATAATTTTTTGTACATTTACAACATTGTAAATGCCACTAATGAATTTATTTTAATTTGCAACCAATTTAGTTTGAGATTTTAGTAAATTTTTTAAATCAATTATAAAAAAAAATAGATTTAATTATACAACTATTAAACTCATGACAATCTTAAGCATTTTTGTCAAGATGCTTGAGGTCATAATACACTCCACACTCTACACTCTATCCCTTGTTGCCACTATAAAAGACCTCTTGAAATAATAGAATAATTCTTAAGTAAATAAATAAAATAATATGATGATAGTATTAAAATTTAATTGAAAACACTTCAAAATTGTTTCATTTATTTTGATTGTATATTATGTTTTTATTTGAGCAATTAATTTTATTTATTTTAATTTAGTTTCTTTTACTCTAGAACTATTTATTTTATTTTCTCTAAATTATTTATTTTGTTTTGTTTTTAATTTTACAATCACTTTAAAAAGATTCAATAAATATTCTATATTTCTATGAAATAAAAATATTTTTGAAATTTTGATGTAATGATTAGTGTAGTGTTTATATGCACAACTTAAGTGTGTTTTTTCTTGTACATTTAAAGGTCCCATTCTCCATTCATTACAAGTTATGGGTCTTTTTTTCTTTTTAGTACATTTTTCTTTTCTTTTTCATTGCCAATACTTCTATTCCCTATTTGTGTAAAGATAACAACAGCTTAAGGGAACCCATACTTCTTTTTATAAAGGTATTCTTAAATAAGATATGTCTTCTTCATAAAGACAGGTTAATAGTATCTATGATGTTTGTGCATGTAGCCAATGAGATTAAAAATGATATGAGATAGAGAATCATCTCACAAGTAATAATTTCTGAGAAAAGAGTTTTTTTTCTTATTATATTATAAGGAAAGGGTCATAATCCCAAAAACAAAATAGCAATTCAAAATATCAACCCAATAAACAACAAGCAACTAAGAAATAGCCAGAAGTAGAAAAACACTAATATTCCCTAGTATTTCTTTCCCTTACACAATCAAAGACATTTAAACCATGACAACCATTCATCTAGAAGTCCATAGTCATTAGGACTAACAATAAACCTAGATAACAATACCATAAGGAGGCAAACAAGCCTTAAAAATTTTAAAGGAGTAACAGTCCAACCAAACATAAGGATAAACTATAATGGCACATAAGCTAGCAAAAACTATAGAGTAAAAAGAACCCAAAGAATAAGGCCTAATTTTGGGACCAGAGATAAGTCCCCAATGTTTAGCCAACATGTGCAAATTCTCCTTCCAATCTCCTTGTAAGGAATTATGGCTTTGGTTGTCTTCCATATCTTCCTCTCTTTTCCCTACATTTTTATTTCGCTTCTTCCTAATTTTTCTCTCACAAGAAACCATGCCCATCATCACCCTGCACATAATACCATTAATAATAATGGAAAGTGTTATCTCTATTTGAGCATTAAGTATTGTCATTAGCATCAAAGATGATTAGTTAGTTACCTATGCTATTTCAGTCGGTAAAAGGAAGTACTACAAGCTACATATGCTAGTCGGTTAACTACATAAGCCTTTATAGCAAGTAGTCACAAGGTAGTACTGAGAACTATAAGGAAATAGTTTTAACCAAGCACCAGAGAAGTTTTACCGAGCATTAGTGTATACCGATACTGAGCATCAGTATACACTGAGCACCAGTGCATTCACAAAGAAGTATTGATAGTGTTTACCGAGCAATCTAGGAAATGGCATAGTAATTAGTTTTGGCACATCTATCTATGCAAATGGTTACAACAGAATCACAAAACATTTTACCAAGATCGAGGATCATTTATTGTAGATATAATCATTAAACGTGATGATGATCTCTATGTAATTGTTAGATCTAGGTTATTTTTGTATACCGTACATCTTAGGTTATTTTCCTAAGATGATGTAAACCTAATTAGGTCATGAAGGTTAAGCGGCAATGGAAATCATAGTACTATGCTATATATTTGTATTTCATGACATTTTGGAGAAGAGTCTTGAGAAGTTTTGACATAAGAATACGAAGGATAAGAAGGAGATCATGAAGCAAGCAATCACCTTCAAGACATCAATTTTCAGACAAAGTTGAGCAGTATTCAGAGATATTCAGTCAAGGCTACCGAGCAGTACAAAGGAACACTATCTACACATTAAGGTGATATATATTGATATTTCATAGATTTTTTTTAGACAAAGTTAAGTTGTCATTTGCAGATACTTTTTGTTATTCTCTTATCATTGTAACAAAGTTGGCAAAATCTCTTAACAGAGTAGACCTAACAGTCTTTTTGTAAATCTCTTAACCAAGTACACACTCAAGTAGTGTTGTTAAAATCATGTAACCAGGTAGATCTAGTTGATCTCATTGTTGCTCCTAATAGGGTATGATCATCGAAAGTGATCACAACTTGTAGCCCTAACTGAAAACCTTTATTATGTGCAGTAGTGAAGAATTTGTGGGTCTCATCCCCACCACAGTTTTTACCTTCTAACAAGGGTTTCTGTGTAACCAAAATACTTGTGTTATGTGATTGAATTTTTGTTTGTTTTCATGCAATTTATACTTACAAGTTAATTGAAAGAATGATGCATACAATGGATTCAGTTGGATAGGCTAGTTTACTACTATTTTTTTATTAAGTTTGAAGTTAAAAGTTTTAGAGGGCACTGATTTACCCCTCCCCTCTCAGTACCTTATCTATCCATTCCAACAATTGGTATAAGAGCTCAGATCTCTTACTGGATGGTTTAACCACTGAAGAGTAAAGATCTAATCATGGAGAGATATAATTTGGACAAAGCTATAGAGAATCAAAAGATTCAAATGCATATGTTTATTGAGCAGTACAAACAAGCTAAGGATGCATCAAAGAAGTTACTGATTCAAAGAAATAACTTGGCTATTCTGGAAAATGAGACTAAATACCATGAAGAAGAGATTGATGACTTATTTGATAATATTGGATCTAGTTCAGAAAGTATTTATGATGGTTCTGAAAGTGCAATTTATGATTTGTTTGAGAAAAATGTTCACTTGAATGAACAAGTGAAAGCCCTGCAGATCGGTCAGGAGACACAAATGGTGAGAATGATTGATGTGATAAACAATGCTAGACAAGAAGAACAAGAGAGAAACTTAGATGTTGAAGACAGAAGACAAATGACTGAACAACTACAAGTAAAAGAAACTGAGATATTGAGACTTACTGAGCACCACTTCAAAATATCCAATCAGATGATTATTGTAAACCAGGAGATTAACCGAGTCAATGGTGAGTTGTCAAGAAAAATAGAAGATATTGGAGTGCTCAGTGAAGAAAATGAAAAACTAAGAAATGAAGTGTAGATGCAGCAACAACACAATGAAATGATGAAAAAGGCTAAAGATAGTTCTAAGAAAATAGATTATTTTATGATGAGTCAAAGAGGACTTGGAAGAGCCATTGGATTAGGCTACACCGAGTAAGGAGAATCATCAAAGCAAGCTGAACAAGTGAATAACAATCAGAATCAGAGACCTAAGACACTGACATGCTATCACTGTGGAAAATCAGGACACACTTCAAATGTTTGCAGGAGTAAAACGCAAGGTAAACCGAAAACCACTCTTAAGTTTAATGGTCACTGCTATAACTTTAACAAGTTTGGACATCAATAATATGAATGCAGATCTAAGTTGAATAGGACTTCTAACAAACCTCACATGGAGAAACTATGTTATACTTGCAACAAGCATGGACACACATCACAAGAGTGTAGAACAAAGATGAAGCAATTTTAGACACCGAAAGGACAGAACAAATCCTTTCAACCAAGAAGACAAGGTAATGCTTACACTTGGGACTATAACACATGGGTCAACTGCACAGTATGTGGAAGGTACAGACATATTGCAGCTAATTGCATGAGGAAGAGACGAGCTGGAAAATCTTTAAGTTGGACAAGAACTGGTATGGCATGTTTACATTGTCACAAAGTTGGTCATCTAAGTAAAGATTTCCAAGATCGAGGACTAGAAGAACAAACATTTGAGAATGGAAATACAATTGTAGATATAATGAGGATAAGAAACACTACGTGGATAAAGGCATCAAATGAGAGTGGTGATTCAAGCAATGCATTTGGTGAAACCTTGTCCATTGGATTGGGTGACATTGGCACCTCCACCTAAGCTGAAAAAGGTATGTTTGGAACTGATAATTCAAATTGATCATATTTTACATATAGTTCCTTATGTTAGTTGGGCACATACCAAATCTACATGAATTAAGATGCATTATGGTTTATAATTTTTGAGCTTTCAAAGTTATACAGTCGGTATATGCTAGACCGAGTATAGAGTTACCTGTCGGCAACTATTTTGCAAGGTTAACCGAGTATTAGTATTAACTGAATGAAAAAGTCATGTGTTAACCGAGCTGTTGATGTTTTGCAGTAGTCTCTGAGTTGACAGCTGTCGCCAAGTTGTATGTAGGTCAAGCATTTATTACAAGTATTTTGAGTAGGACATATGTTTTCTTGTGGACACCGACCACACATTGATAAAGGTTGTGGAGCCTAGGAATAAATGGCTAGCCCCCATGGGTTATGAAATGGATATTGATCTTGTTTCAAAATCAATTAAGGCTCTATTGGCTACACCAAAGGATGTAAATGCTAAAAGGTTTGGTACACATGAGGAGGTCAAGACAAGAATAAAAACAGGCCTGGTTATCAGTAAGATAACAAAGAAATCTAGAAAAATGATGAAGACTCTAGTAGAGAAGTTTGGAGATGATTCTGGATCATCCGGTAGTACACCGGTTGAAGCAGCAACCGAAGGTCAGTTAATGCTAACTAACAAACCACATGACAGTGAAGAAACCGAGTCAGATAAAGATGCAGACTCTACACCGATTTCCCCTTCACCAACTCCAAAGAAGAAGTAGTTAGAAGTGCAAACAAGGGAACGCACAAGGTCCACAATTTCAACCTCACGGCCACTGAAGAAAGGAGTTGTGAAGTTTACACGACCAAAGGTAGTAGCACCGACAAAGACATACACCAAAAGAGGTACAAAAACTACTGTTGAAGCCCCAAGGAAAAGAATAAAATTGACTAAGGGTAAAGAAGATTTAGATGATGAAGAAGATGACAATAATCAGTTTAAAGTTATTAGTAATAAAAGTAGATCAATTGATGAAGTTGCAGAAGATATAATTGAGAATGGTGAACTTACTGATCCTAAAATTAGTTGGTTTGAGCACCTATCAACTGAGGATCAGAATAAACTCGAAGAGGCAATCATCCAAATGATGATTCGATTCAAACGAGTTCCCATTGAATTTGCCAATAATCTACCTAAGGCACTAGAGGATAGAATTGTACAAAAATGGTCATATGCCTTAGATACCGAGAAGAAAATGAGGGAACAATCCCTAGCTTTGGCAATACCTCAATTGACAGTTCCTAAAATTGAGGACTACATAAGCACCTATGCAAAGAGGTTTAGAGTGAAAATTCAGGCACTGCAGATACTTGATGAAAATCTGGCAGACATAGATGAGAATAGTCAACTCATCTGGACTTTAATTGTTGCAGCCCTAGAGAAAGCTGAAAAGATTGCATTAGGCAAGACTTCTAAGAAGAAGCTAAAAATAAAAGGAAAAGGAATTCATATTGATGATGCAGATCTGGCACTAAAACAAGATAAGATAGATATATCAGATACTGAGGTACCTGATACTACAAATGCCACCGAGTTAATTTTTTCATAGGATGCACCAGATCTAGCTAAGATCCAAATTATAGATAACACTACACTTGGTGTACTCATTGAAGACATCACAAATGGTGATCCTAATGACCAAGATGTTGATGAAGATGTGACTATTGCTGGAGCACAAACACAAGATTAAGGTACACTTACCGAGCCAACAATAACATCCTTACTAGGTGAACTTCCTATTTTGATGGAAGCGGTTGAAATTGTCTCTAAGGAGAAACCTGGAGGTTCAATCCCTGAGCAACCTATGGATACATCAGGGGATCAAGCAACTAACACACTTGCAGAGATAAATGAGCCTGAGGCAAAAGAGGCAGAAACATAGGGCCAAGATGACCCGAAGGCAACCGAGGCAACCCCACCTGACACTACATCAGAAGCTCCATCTTAGTCAATTGACACACAGGTTATTGAGGAGCAAAAAAAGGAGGATAATGTGTCAATCGAGCATGAAATGCAGAATGTTGAGGAGAAATCAATTATTCCATTTGTCAAGAGCTCACCTCAAGAGCCGAAGAAGAAGAAGAAGAAACATGGAAAAGGGTCGGTCACACTTGAAGAAGTCATTATTATATTGGAATGTGACTCGAGGAACCTTAGCTCCAAAGAACTAAGAAAATATGGGAAACTTTGTTCAAGAAAAGTAGCTCAAGAGAAGCTGAGACAGGAATGAAAGAGCAAGGAAATCTAAGAGAATGTAAGAGACATCTTACAACAAGTTGTACCCGAGGTACAAATCAATGAAGATATATCAATTATGGACCAACTTGCCACCCTTGCACAAGAGATCAATGCCCCAGACATTGAAGTTGAAAAGAGAATTAAAGAGTAGGCAGAATCAAAGATACATCACAAATTAGTAGAGAAAATCAACCAGGAAGTGGCAATAAATAAGGTCAAGCTATCTGAGGTAATAATCAACGTCCAATCTATTACTCGGATAATTATTCAGACGTTGATAAAGCTTTTCACTGTGGAGACCTTCATTGCTGAGATTAGTGAGAAGATAAAATAGTTGGATACTGAAATCCAAGCTAGTGCACAAGCAACCCTAACCGAGCCAAATGCTTTTACTAAGCATATACTCAAAGTTCAAGAACTTAGGTGGTTAAGAGAAGATTTGAGGAAGCAGGAGAACAGGATAAGTGACCAAGTCACTGAGCTACAAACAGAGTTGCTTCTCCATCTTAAAATTTTTGAGAAGCATATAGTCAAAGCACAAGCTTTAGTCACAACACTAGAAATTTATGTGTTGGAAAATATCTTTGACATGCATGCACAAGTCGGTCTTGAGCACATTGCTCTAGCCAACTTGAAAGAGGAATGGCAAAACCTCTTAGATTATTTGAAGAAAACCCACTAGCACATTTTTGATAAACTGTAAGTACACAATTTTGAGTTTGGCATTATTATCAAAAAGGGGAAAACTAATGTATATGCCAAATTGTGTAAATATGATAAGTGTACTACATACATACTAGGAGCATGCACTGAGGGGGAGAAAATTTTGTTGTGATAAGGTATCTATTTATATATGAAAGGTTAGAATTTTTATTTTGAGACATCAGGTCTATATACATTCAATGTTTTGATACTAATGCCAAAGGGGGAGATTTTTATCTCTATTTGAGCATTAAGTATTGTCATTAGTATCAAAGATGATTAGTCAATTACCTATGCTATTTCAGTCAGTAAAAGGAAGTACTACAAACTACATATGCTAGTCCGTTAACTACATAAGCCTTTATACCAAGTAGTCACAAGGTAGTACCGAGAACTATAAGGAAATAGTTTTAATCGAGCACCAGAGCAGTTTTACCGAGAATCAATGTATACCGATACCGAGCATCAGTAAACACTGAGCATATTGGACACCGAGCACCAGTGCATTCACTGAGAAGTATTGATAGTGTTTACCGAGCAATCCAGGAAATGACATAGTAATCATTTTTGGCACATCTATCTATGCAAACGGTTACAACATAATCACAAAACATTTTACCAAGATCGAGGATCATTTATTGTAGATATAATCATTAAATGTGATGATGATCTCTATGTAATTGGTAGATATAGGTTATTTTTGTATACCGTACATCTTAGGTTATTTTCCTAAGATGATGTAAACCTAATTAGGTCATGAAGGTTAAGCGGCAATGGAAATCATAGAAGTATGCTATATATTTGTATTTCATGACATTTTGGAGAAGAGTCTTGAGAAGTTTTGACATAAGAATTTGAAGGACAAGAAGGAGATCTTGAAGCAAGCAGTCACCTTCAAGACATCAGTTTTCAAACAAGGTTGAGCAGTATTTAGAGATATTCAGTCAAGGCTACTGAGCAGTATAGAGGAATAATATCTACACATTAAGGTGATATATATTGATATTTCATAGATCTATTTTAGACAAAGTTAAGTTGTCATTTGCAGATACTTTTTGTTATTCTCTTATCATTGTAACAGAGTTGTAAAAATCTCTTAACATAGTAGACCTAACAGTCTTTTTGTAAATCTCTTAACCGAGTATACACTCAAGTAGTGTTGTTAAAATCTTGTAACCAGGTAGATCTAGTTGATCTCATTGTTACTCCTAACTGGGTAAGATCATCGGAAGTGATCACAACTTGTAGCCTTAATGAGAAACCTTTATTATCTATAGTAGTGAATAATTTGTGGGTCTCATCCCCACTACAATTTTTACCTTCTAACAAGGGTTTTTGCGTAACCAAAATACTTGTGTTATGTGATTGAATTGTTGTTTTTTTCATGCAATTGATACTTACAAGTTAATTGAAAGAATGATGCATACAATGGATTCAGTTGGATAGGCTAGTTTACTACTATTTTATGATTAAGTTTGAAGTTAAAAGTTTTAGAGGGCACTGATTCACCCCTCCCTTCTCAGTACCTTATCTCTCCATTCCAACAGAAAGATTTTTCACTACTTTACCTAATTGTATTTTACTAGTTGTGAATTCCTCAACTCTAGTTTCCAAGTGCTTCAATCTGGCTTGTGTGTCCACCACTTGGGCTTTGAGGTTGGAAACTAGGTCATAATCACCTCTTGGGGGGCCTCCAATATCCTCATATATGTGATGCAAGTCCTTTTCACAACATCATCTTTCTCCCCAACAATTTCACTATCTTGATTTGAAATCCGGTCCTCCTTGGCTTCATCTTAATTTTTAGGAAAAATATTGTCCCCATTAAAATCCTTCATTTCCTCTTCTTAAACATTGTATTTCTAATCATCAAAGTCTTCACTAGAATTATCATCTTTAGGAACAAATCCCTCCTCTGAGTGGTTATCGACATTTTTCTCATCCTTAGATATCCCCTTACTTGTGGTATCCTTCTCTAAGAGTCTAGAGCCAATTGACACCCACCAAGACTAGTATCATATTTAGCCATACCATGTTTATTGTTCTATTTTTCTTTCTTTTCGAAGTTGGGTCCTCCAAATCAATGGTGATACTTTTTTCTTTGTTTAATATATAATCCCATTTCCTAACTTTTGAATTACCTTGTTTAGAGTCGGTAGCCTTCAATTTTTCAAGGGTGGTTTTTAGTAGTGCAATTTCAAGAGTCTGCTCAATAAGGTTTTTTCAAATTTTCCTTGTTTCTTTTCTAAGATATTGGATCACTCCAAGGTGTGAGGTTTTCTTTCAATGAGCTCATTTTTTATGAAGCTACTAGGGTTGCTAGAGCCCTTAGTCTACATAAGAAAATTTTTATGGCGCAACGACAAAGAAAAAACATGCTTAAATATAGAAAAGATGAGGCCTCAATGCAAATGGGGAGATACACCCTTGTCAATGTTAGCACATAGAGAGTAAAAAAGGTAGAAGGGAATGTTGATTTTCTCCTTGTGCCTAATATGGCTTAAAATTGGAAAGTGATAATTGTGCATAGTGGTATACCTACCATCTAGGGTAAAATAATGCATAACATGAAAGCTAACCAATGTAATATGGGAGAGGATAGATATTTCGTACATATTTTGTAAATCAGATGGTCTCTCATCCTTATAGAGGAATTTCTTAATAAACTCCTTATAATCTTTGGATCTCTTCTTGATGACCCTTAAGCCATCATGTTGAAGCCTCTTCGCCTCAAAAATTAGTTCAAGGGTGGCCTTAATCTTTATACTTCTGATAACTACCTCACCCTTCCTCCAAGAATTACAAAATTTGGTAATAAGGGCATGATTATACCCTTTCATGGCATCAAAAAAAGGAACTAGACCAACATTTTTGAACAACTTCTAGAGGTCTTCATTTTCTTCAAATAATCACAATTTATACCTCAGAGAATTTCATAGCACCACCCATGATTTCTTCCTTAATATTTTGCATGACTCTATGAGCTCTAGGCATATTGCAACACTAGAATTAAATTGGTCATCTTTAGAAATGTCGATAGGTAGAGACTACGGTTTGTTAAAAATAAATTATCTCTTCTTATGGCATGCAAAGATTTTCCTAGTACCAAACATTCACATTCTCACATGTGAAAATACTAATAATTAATTAAATACCTCTTTCCTAAACTCACATTTACTCATCCTACCTATGATGATTTTTTAGGTGGTTGTCGGAGGCGAGGTCCTCGGGGACGATGGGGTAGGCGAGCGGTTACATGAGGCAAAGTTGTGATTCTAGTTATTGTTGTTGCACCTATTCCTCCTAGGGGTGGTGTTTAGATGAGGGGTGGTCAGCCTAGGGTTTGAGGTGCTGGTGTCGATAGAGTTTTACATCGGGTTGTTGTGGATCCTATTGCCATATGGGGCTGACATAGGGTTCATTATCAGAGATAGGTGGGTGCTTAGGTAGTGGCCGATGTGGATGCTCAGGCCACACAAATTTTTCTAGATCAGGCACAAGGTAGACCAACACAGGCTCCTCCATAGGGTATTCCATAGGCTCCTCCAGTACAGGGACCTACTTCCTCCGCGACACCATCTTCTTCATTTCTTCCATCTTCTTCTTCTTTCGTTCCATGTTTATCCATTCCATCGTCTTCCATTTTGTACTCTTCCATTCTGTCTTCTTCCATGGCTCCTCCAATGACTCCTCCTGCCTAGGCCCCAGCACAGACTCTGGTACTAGCTCTAGCCTCAGATGTTAGATCTCTTTAGTCAAAGATGCAACAACAGGTTACTTAGCTGAGTTCGATGATGTAGGCATTTATGGCTTCTATGAGTCAGCATCGTTTACAGGCTAGTTCTAGTAGACCTCCTGATAGTGATCGCGGTCCTGATGGTACTGATGGTTCTGGTGGTTTTGGTAGTTGATTGTATTCTGTAGAGATGATACATATTCTTTATTCATTGATGTGTATGATGTTTTATTTTTTATCTCAAGACATTAGACTTTGTTGCTATTCTTTTTATTAGTTGATGTTCTTTATGTTATGCCTTGATACTTGTTGATACTTTGATGGACTTTGATTTCTTGATGTTTATTTCTTTGATGACACCATGGACTTTGATATTTTAGTTAACAGATTTACTTTATGTGACATCATCATGTCTTGAACTTTATTTTTCAGTTGTTTTACTATGATATGTAGATCTATATGATTCTATCTCCTATATGCTTTCTTTCATGCTTTTTTTTATGTAATTAATGATATGGATGCACATGTTCTATTTATGCTTTAATGATTGTCTTATGTATGACATAGAATAGGTCAACGTATGCTATATGGATTTTGTAATGATTTATGATATGTGATGATTTTAATGGTTTATGGATGCAAATGATACATAAATGTGTTATATGACGATGTAATAATTAATGCAATGTAATGGTACTTATGGATATATGGATTTAAATGATATGGATATATAATGAATATGTAAATGTAAATGTGATGCAAAAGTGTGATGGACCTATATGATGTAATGATGGAATGTAGTGTCTCTCTAACTCTAACTCGTTGAGGAGCATCACTGGTAAGTATTCTAATGGGGAGAGATGCGAGTAAGTAACCCCTCTTTATTTTCCAATAGTGATAATGCACGTCTATGTAGAGTTTATGATAGTTAAATATATTATTTAATTTTATATATGTCATTGTCATTTTATTTTGATTTATTTATTTACTTTACAGAATTAATAATCCATTAATAAATAAATAAAAATATACAAGACATCTTTTAATATTAATAGTCATTAAATTATTATTTTTATTACATATTCTAATTAAGAAAGTTATCAAATATTATAAATATTTTAATTACAAAGTAAATATATTTGCGCATTTATATTTATTGATATATTTTAAAGATAAATGTGTAAAGATTAAATTAATCATCAAGGTAGCAACAATCTGGTTTGTAAAGCAAAAATAAAGTAAGTATTATATGAAAGACCATCTCTATTATTTTCTAATTGTCTCATAATTAAAGATATCTATTTGAAGCGTGGTGACTCTTTGGTTGGAAAGGGAAACGGTTGGTGGAGAAATGAGGGATAACTAATTTCCAAACAACTTTGCATATATTGAGAATGATGTAATGTGTAAAGGGGGGAGAGAGAAATAAATGCACAGAGGGAGATTTACGTTTGTGTGAAAAGATGAAGAAAAGAAGATTTCACGAAAGGGCATATTGAGGATCAAGAAAAGGGATGTACCAGCACATACATAATAGAGTTTAACATACATTCAATAATGAACCCTCTGAACATCACTAACAAAGAAAGGAGGTGAGTACCCTTAACCAGTCCTGTGATATTAATTTATTTGTATGCTATGTGAAACTGCTTTAAATTTTGTTCTATTGTTGATAAATATTTTCACTTATTTCTTACTCGTCTATTAATGTTTTTACCACTCTATTGCTTTAATTTTTTGAATATCTTATGCCACTGTTTATATGTGTTTATGCTTTGTAGGAGACAAGTTAAGGTATCGAATAAAATATGTATTATGGGTTTAGAATCTAAATATTTTAACAATATTGATTTATCTTTTAATCTAGTTTTGTAAATTTGTAGATTATATTAAATTGATATTAATATTCCTTCATGGTGTCTTATTGTTAATTTGTGTAATTTAAATTTAATTTTATGGAGCACTATTTCTTTATGTTTCAGATATTGTAATGAATTGCTTTTCGGATTAAATAAGTGAGATTTGTTGCAGAAAAATCTGCTCACACTTGGTTATGATATTCTAAAAATTAATTTCATATTTCTCTTCTTCACATTCTCCCCTTTCCGAAACATATTTAAGTTTTTAATTTGGTTAACGCATGTGAAAGTTATAGTTATTTTAAGTCAGTATTATTTTCCTGAAATATATAAGCAGTTAGATATTTATCTAGTAGAGTTGCAAATGTGGTTGTCCATAAATTGCTTTATATTTTTGGAATCTCATAATTAGGGCATCTTATACTCTTTCTTCCCCTCTAGAATCATATTGAAATCTTGAAGTTGGCTAAGGTTCGTAGAGATTATATGTAATTAACTTTGTCTATTAGAAATTTCTAAATTTAACAATTACCACAAATTTTAATAGAGTATGAATATTTAGAAGCATGATTATTTTGTTTAAAATAAATTAACATTAGATAAAAAAAAAAATATTATCTTTTGGATAGTTACAAATGACTGGGTATAATAAGAAGGTACTAATATATATATATATATATATATATATATATATATATATATATATATATATATATATATGCAATAGCGGTATTGGTTGATTTTGAGTTTTATTTCTTTAAGGGAAATAAATCATTTTCTATTAATAAGAACTATAGATATAAAATTATTATTTTGAATATATGGTCAATAATTTTCAAATCAAAACAATGAGGAAATCTTATGTCTTGAGGCTTTGCTTATCTCATAAGTTATTGAAAGATAATCTCTTAGGTAATGACTTGTGCTAATAAATTAATTTCACTTTAAAACTATTAATTTTTAACTATTTTAATTTTGTAAATAATGTCCACATATTGGTTACTATATAGTTTAAAGAATATTCATTGCATGAATATGGTAAATAATCTATTTAGTACACTCACCTATTATATTATAATAAAAATTTATTTCTCATTCATTTCTCAAGGCCTTATAGAATAGTCATAATTATTGAATTATTATTTTGATAGGTTGCTAAGTTCACACTATTATGAAAAAAAAAAAAAATTACCAGTGGTGAATCTTGTAAAGATATTGATTGTATTTTTAATTATATAAGAAATGACTATTAGAATTATAAAAAAAGTTGGATATAAACCTCCATTGTATCTTTCTTGTTCATCGACCTATAAGTTATAATTTAGGATTGGTACTTTATAAACTAGATACCTAATAAAAAAAAATGATATATTATTTTATAATAGTATTATTTTAACTCTACCTTGAGTTATGGAAATAGTATCAAGTTATGGATTAAGTATAGGACTTTATTTAGATTTCACCTAAGTGGGTGGCAACCGATGGAAAACTATCTAGGGAATAGGGCCTAGAAAGGGTTGTGTACCTACTTTTTTTATTTTATAAATAGATAGTCTAAAATAGGGAGAGTTGAACTACGAAGTCTCTGAGCATGAACGTAGGCAAGGCCATCGATGATGAGCCCCCGAGGCCTAGGTACAGTCCCTTAGGGTTTGTCTTTAAGTTTCTAATGCAATGATTTCACTTCTTCTTAATAATGATTCTCATAGCTAAGCTATCAATAAAGAATTTATTTCTAATGGAATATATCTAATGTTTGCATCTAGTTGTTTAGACATGTGTGTAGTTACAGGTGTTGGACATGGTGCTCATCATGTAAAAGAATGTTAGTGATATTCAGGTATGCAAGAATAATAATTTGTTAATTGAGCAAGACAAGTAGTACTTGATGTTTTTATTCTCTTGACTTCTAGTAACATTAAATAAATCAAATTAGATTATGTTCTTCTACTATATTAAAATATATATATATATATATATATATATATATATATATATATATATATATATATATATATATATATATATATATATATATATATATATATATATATATATATATATATATATATATATATATATATATATATATATATATATATATATTGTGTATGACTTAATGAGTATAATGTCCTTGAGCCAAGGGTTCCTTGGTGGGGCATTACATGGAATATTGATATTTAATGATTAATGATGTATATGATCCTAAATGATGTTATATGTTATATGGATGAATGATGTTAATGAATGTAGATGCAATGATGTATAATGTATAATGAAAATAAATGACATGAGTTTTTAATGAATGGATTTAGATGAATGATGCAATGTGCAATGTTTTTAAATGAACTAAATGATATGTAACTAATGATGAACTTATGTCTATTTGAATTAAATGATTTAATGGATGCAATGAACATTAACTAATGAATGCAATGGTAAATGCACTTAATGGATTAATATAAATGATTTCTTAAAAATAAAGTACACTAAATGAGATGGATCTTTAAAATGAATGCAACCTAATGCAATGTCACCTAATGAACTTTAAATTAAATGATGCAAACTAATGCAATTAACTTTAATGAAAATTGATGCAAGCTAAATGTGGTGAACTTAATTGAACTTAGGAAGAAATCCTAAATGAATGCAAGATAAGATGATTATAACAAATGCAAGTGAACTAAATGCAATGCACCTTTGGTTTGATTTTTGATTTCCAACAGACTCAATCACATATAGTTTTTGATGTCCCTTTGATTTTTTATTTGACTCCACCCCCTTTCTATTTTCCTCTTGCAATTTTGTTTTTATGCTAAGAAAGGAAAATATTTTAAATGCATTTAATCTAATACGTATGCAACTAATTGTCACTATTCAAAAATTTGGAGCTTATATTCATCATTGAGCAGTTTGTGATATCCGAATTTTGTACAATCATCACTAGTTCAACTATGATGATATGAATACCTTTTTCACTTCTTATGTCGCTTTCCCATCCTTTGGTACAACTATCACTGATTGAAGTCAATCATGAGAGTACGAATACCAATTTTTGTCAGATTCTATGTTGCAAGTGGATTTTGGTATTATGATATTTAAAATCAAAATATCCAAGGTATCATTTTGTGTAAACAAACAAAGATCTTAGTTTCATCATATGTACAAGTCCTCGATGATTCTTTGATGATCACGTCCTTAGACAAATAATACATGCTTTAAAACTTTGATTTTAAAACAATCATTTAGAAATCAACAAAATATGATGCTTTCATCACAGCTTGTCTAGTTTAAAAACTTTCATCGATTCGCTAGAAAGACATGATTTCATCCATCAAGTTAACACTCTAGAAAAAAATTGCATTATTTTTCAAATCCATCTTTCAAGTATAGTTCCATCCATTTCATATTTTTAATCCTGATAAAGATAAGGTCTTGTGAGATTTTGTATCAAGTTTTGCGTTTGGTTCAAATTGGATTAGAATTAGGATTTGATTGAGTGTTTCGCTTGTGTTTTGATGAATTGATTTGGTGCCTGATTGAAGTTTTATTTTGATGAATCTTCCCTCCTTTAGAGTAGATTTCCCCCAAGTTGATGTGATTTCATTTTGAGACTTGGGACAATTTTGCAGATTAGGTGACCAAAATACTTGGGTACTTGCAAATGCAACTGTGGAGTTTTATTATGCAGTATATACAAATGTTGGTGAATGCAATATTTACAAGGATGACTACTAGGTATGCGACTGACTTGGACTTTCAATGGCACTTGTTTACCAGGTTTTCACTAATTGAATGGATTTGCTTTCTTTTTCTATTTTTAAAACTTTTTCCTTTTTTTGCTACCAATGCGCCTATTTGCTAGGTTTTCACCAAGGTACTTTTTCTCTTTTTTGATTTTTTTTTGTATTTTCTCTTTTCTTTTTTTTCTTTTTTCATATCATCAAGGCACCTATTTTATAAGTTTTCACCAAGATAACATCTTTTTGAGGATTATATCTGAATGTTTTTGGTTTTCTTCATGCTCAATTTTCCATTGTTTTTTATCTTTTCTACATTTCTGATTTGTTTGCTCTTTTCTATTTTTCAATTTTTTTTGTATTTTCAGGATCTCTTTTGACTATATATAATAAATAGGATGCTCTCCATCTGATTTTATGATACTCTTTATCTCTACACTCTTTCATTTGCTTCATGTGTAGAACCTTTTTAGATGAATGATATTGATAGGTTCTTGTAATTCTCCTCCATCACAATTAGCTAATTTATAGGTGCCTGTCCCAAAAGATGAAGTGATCACAAAAGGTCCTAACCAATTTTCTTCCCATTTTCCTTTCTTTTCTCTTTCTGCTTGATTCTTGGGATTTTCTCGCAAAACTAAGTCACCTATTTGGAATGTCCTTGAATTGATATGCTTGTTATAGGTCCTTGACATTCTGTTCTGATATACTTTCAAATGATTTAAAGCTTGTTATTTTTCATCTAGCAATTCTAGTTCATATAATCTAGCAACCCTATAATCTTCCTCACTTATCAAACCATGTAGGGATACTCTTAAAGATGGGATTTCTACCTCCAAAGGTAAAATTGCTTTTTCTCCAAAGACTAAGGAAAATGGTGTAGCTCTCGTTGGCATTCTGATACTTGTCCTATAAGCCCACAAGGTTGAGTTTATTTGTATATGCCAATATCTACCTGAATTGTCCACGGTTCTCTTCAATATCTTTAAGATGTTCTTATTTGTTGCTTATGCTTGTCCATTACCTTGGGGGTAATATATTGAAGATGAGTGATGTATCATATGGAATTTGGTACATAGCTCCTTTAAATCCTTATTTTTGAAATGTTTTGCATTGTCGATTATGATGGCATGAGGGTCACCATATCTATAAATTATGTGATTTAGAATAAATAAGGATATTTTCTTTCATGTAGCAGTTGACAAGGGTACATCTTCCACCCATTTGGTAAAGTATTATGTTGCGGTGATGATGAATTTATGACCATTTGAAGATGGTGGATAAGTCATCCCTATTAAGTCCAAACCCCATTGATAAAATAGCCAAGGTGTTGTAATAGGATGAAGCTCTTGTGCTGGTATATGGATCAAGTTCCCATGATATTGACACTTTCGACAATTTTTAGCAAAGTGAGAAGCGTCTTTTTCCATGGTAGGCCAAAAATATCCTATCCTAAGAAGTTTCTTAGCTAGGGTTAAACCATTTGAATGGGACCCATAAATCCCCTCATGAATTTCTTGTAAGGCTATATCTGATTCCTCTTTCTCTAGACATATTAGAAGGAATCCATCTAGACTCTTACGATACAATGTGTTGGCTATTAAGGTATAATGAGAGGCTTGGCATTTAAAGCTTTTCTTTTGATTCCCGGTTTGGTCCATAGGTAGGATTTGGTCTTTTAAGTAAGTATAAATGGCTACATACCAAGGTGATTCATGACCTATTAACAAACAAATGGTATGAGGATGGGAAGGGTCAAATGCGGGTTGTTCAACTTCTTCTACGAAGAATTCATATCTGGTGCTTTGATCTGGTATTTGAAGAAGTGATGCCAAAGTTGCCATTGCATCTACTACTTTATTCTTATCTCTTGGTACTTGATCAAATGTGATGAGAGTGAAATATTTCTTGAGATTCTCAACCATATTTTTGTAAGGTATCATCTTGTCATCTTTGGTCTGATATTCATCATAAATTTGATTGATAACTAGTTGTGAATCTCCATAGACTTGTAGCTCTGTCACTTTCCATTCTAATGCCAATTTTATGCCAATGACCAATGCTTCATACTCAGTGATATTATTTGTGCATGGGAATAGCAATTTGTATGATTTCAGAATTGTAGATCCTTGAGGAGTAATCAAAATTATGCTTGCTCCTGATCCATGTTGTGTATAAGAACCATCAAAATATAATTGTCATGTTTTCGCTTCAACATTCACAATTTCAGAATCTGGAAATTCCACTTGCATTGGATGTTCAACTTGTAACAGTGATTCTGCTAATTGATCAACTATGACTTGGCCCTTGATAGATTTATGATCCACATATTTTATGTCGAATTCACTTATCACCATGATCCATTTGGCTAGTCTCCCATTTAATGTTGTTTTGCTAAGGAGATATTTCAAGGGATCAATCTTTGCAATGAGTCAAATTTTGTGTGATAACATATAGTGGCTTAATTTTTGGGAAGAAAAAAATACGGCCAAACATGCTCTTTCAATGAAGGTATAGTTCAACTCATATTTTACAAATATTCTGCTTATGTAGTGTATGGCCTTTTCTTTTCCTGATTCATCTTCTTGAGCTAAGAGTGCCCCTAATGAATGTTCGGTCGCTGAAATGTATAGAATTAAAGGCTTTCCTCTTATAGGTGGCATCAAATTTGGAGGATTCATTAAATATTTCTTCAACAAATTGAAGGCTTCTTCACATTTCTCATCCCATTTGAAAACTCTATCTTTATGAAGGAGTTGAGTGAAATTATGGCACTTTTCTGCTAATTGAGAGATGAACCTTCAAATGGATTGGATCCTTCCCTGAAGAGACCTCATCTAAATTATGTTTCTACATGCCTCCATTTCCATGATGGCTTTGAATTTGGTGGGGTCTACCTCTATTCCTTTTGCTGAAAAAATGTACCCTAGTAGCTTTGCTGATTGAACACCAAATGCACACTTCTTCAAATTTAACCTTACTTTAAATTTCTCCAATCTTACAAATATTTTCTCTAAGATGGGTAGATGTTCTTCCCTTGAGTGGGATTTAGCAAGTATATCATCTACATAGTCTTCCATGAACTTGTGCATCATGTCATGAAATATTGTCGTCATAGCTCTTTGATAGGTCACTCTGGCTTTCTTTAGACCAAAAGGCATAACATTCCAACAGAATGTCCCCCATGTGCATGTAATTTTGTCTTGTCTTGATCTTCGAGTGCTATCTTTATTTGATTATAACCACTAAACCGATCCATATGTGAGAACATCAAATGTCCTACTATCAAATCTATGATGGCTTCTATGCTTGGTAATGGAAAGTCATCTTTAGGACATGCAAGATTAAGATCCCTAGAGTCTGTGCAAATTCTGATAGATTTGCCTGCTTTGGAAACAGGCACAATATTTGAGATCCACTTGGCATAATTAGTGGCTCTTACAAACCCAACTTTTAGCAATTTTTCTAACTCCACTTTTATAAGTAAAGCTATGTGTGGATGCGTCTTCCTTAGTTTCTGCTTCACTGGTCTTACTCCTTCTCATATGTTCAAACGATGCATGATTAAATTTGGATCTAATCCTGACATATCATCATACGACCATGCAAAATTGATTTTTTTTCTTTGAAAATTTTGATGAAGTCCTTTCTTTCTTTACTAGATAGAGATGTTGCTAAATGTATGATCCTTGGCTCTGATTCTAACCCAACATTTACTTTCTCCGTTGGTTCAATCAAGATAGGAGATCTTTCTTCATAATGCTCAGGTAAAGTATCCAAACTCACTTCCTTAGGTGCCTCTATTGGGTTTTCACCTTTGGAATCATTCTTTATTTCTTTCTCTTTTTGATCTAATGTTGCCACAATGTGGTTTTCAACATTATATTCTTTCCATTTTTTATTTTTTTTGTTTTTTTCATTTTTAATTGAATTGAGAGTTTGGATACTTTCCTTTGTCACTTCTTTATGATATACCATGGTAGAAGAAGGCTCAACCACGTTTAGGTATTGGGACACCAAGTTATCATTCAAAAATGTAGGGAGGATGGTAGGTTCAATGGAATCCCATTCGATTAATTTCGAATAGATAAGGGTCAAAGGATCAATGTTTTGGTTTAGTTCAGTGGAGTTTAGGGACATGACTTCATTTTAAGGTTCAAACATTGTATCGCTTAAATCTATAATATGTGCTTCTTTAAGATGTTCTAGAGAACTAGGGTCAAAATCCTCCTCACTAGAATCCTCTAAGGTTTCTATTGGGTACAAATCTCGTGGATTAAACCTAGGATTTGATTCTTCCATAGTAGGTCTCCATGATGGTACGTAAGGTTCTCCTACCCATTGATTTATCTCAATCTCTTGAATTGGTACATTATCTACGACTCCTTGACTTGAGCTTGAGGCTTGATTTTGATTTGATTCTGGAATTGGTTCTTTTCCTTTACTAGGAGTGTAAGTATGAATGACATCAATACCTTTATCTTGCCATGATTCATTTGAAAATGTATCCCATTCCCAATCATTCGAGTCTTCATCACTTTGTGACCCTAATTGCAATATTTGATCATAGACCTTAGGATAGTTCTTTTGAGTGTACCCTTGTTCTAGGTATCCTAATCCAGTCTTTTCTTTGCTATCTCTCCATGTCATTTAAATGGGTTCAATGAGTCCTTTGTTTCTTGTTCCTAAAGGTCCTTGTCCTTTGTATCCTATTTTTTGCATTATTTGAAATCCTTTCCCATATTGATGTGTGGGAATGCTTATATTTTGGATGCGCTTTTCATGTGCACTTGATTCCTCATCCTTATATAGCCAATTTAGGATTTCATTATCTTCTTCATCCATGAATGAAGATGTATTTTCCCTCACAAAGTGATCATTGTATTTATGAGGTAGATTGGATGGCCTCCCATATGATTTTGGAGATAAGGGTAGATCCATCATGGATAAGGAGTATTCATCTACACCCTTTTGTTTACTTTGACATTGTTGTCCAAAGTTTTTCATCATATGATCCATTTTTTGGTAATGAGCATCTTTGGTGTAGATTTGAATGGATCTAGCTTGGTCTTCTTTCTGTTTCTCAGGAGCACTCTCCTCACTAACCTTCTCTTTTCCTTTTGTCGATGTAGTTAGGTTAGTAGGACTTTGGTTATTTTCAACAATAATTTATTTCTCTTATTTTCCTTTTCCCTTCAAAGATGGAAAATATTTTGAACTTTGTCCTTGCTCTATTCTTTGGGAAATGGACCCTTTTGCATTATGTGGGACTAAGGAGTCATTAATAGGCTTCATGTTATTACAATATTGAAAGGGGTTTGAGTCCCCGCTTACCATGACTTCTTGTCCTAGATATGGGAATTTGAGACATTGATGGTAGGTCGAGGGTATGGCCTGCATTTCATGGATCCATGGTCTCCCTAATAGAATATTATAAGTCAACTTTAGGTCTAGGACTTGGCATATGGTCTCTTTCTACATTGGACCAACTCTGATAGGAAGTACTATGACCCCTTTGGAAGCTCTCTCTTCATCATCGTAGGATTTTATGGTTATATTTTTCTTTGGATCTATAGCCTCCTCAGAAAATCCTAAGGCTTTTACCAATTTTAGTGTACAAATATTCAAGTCGGCTCCTCCATCAATGAGGACTCTTTTCACTCTATGCTTATGGATTAGGACCTCTATATGCAAGGGTAGACTTTTAGGGTGGTTTAGAGACATATCATCTTGTTCTGAAAAGGATAAACAATGGGGTGCAACAAGATGTCCTACCATGTTTTGGAATTTATCCACATCTAAATTTAGAGGTACATTAGTTTCTACCAAGGCTTTCTCTAGAATCTCCTTATGAGTATGTGAGAGCTTGAGTAATTCTAGAATAGATATCTGAGTAGGGGTTCTTTGCAATTGGTCTACCAAATTATATTGTTTTGAAGATGAAGATGAAGTTTAATTTGGTAGGAATTTTCTTGGGGCATTTCCAGGTAAAGTAATTTTTTATGCTTGCCCCCTAGTTACAACATTAGATGTTGCTTCCCTTGTATTTTCTTTTACCACAATCACATTTATGGTGTTTTCATCACCACTCAAAGTATTAATGGTGTTGTCATAAGTGTGAGCAAAATTGACCTTTTCATTACCTCTTTTGTTGTTTTGATTGGTGTTTGATGACTCACTCTTTTCATCATTTAGGAAAGGGTTTTTGAAGGCCATATGATCCTCATTATTTTGGGGTCCTTCCACCTTTATCGTCCCATCATCAATTAGGTCTTGGACAAGATGTTTTAATTACATGCATTCATTAGTTTTATGTCCCTTATTATGATGGTATTCACAATGGTGAGAATCATTCCACCAATTCGGCTTAACTTGGGGTTCATACGGTCTTAGTTTGGGTAAGTTAATAATTTTTTTTAGCCACCAAAGTCCTTAACGCATTTTCCAATGGTTCACCTAAAAAGGTGAATTTTCTCTTTTGATATGTGGAAAAGAAAGGCTTAGGCTTGTTGACATTATAATTATTAAATGGATTGTTGTTGGCATTGTTGTTGTTATTGTTAGAATTGGTATTATTGAAAGGAACTTTGTTTGTTTGATTCACATTATATGTCAAATTTACTCCACTTGATAAATTCAATGAAGTAGCCTTTAAGTTGTGTGCTTCCACAAATCCATCATTCACAAGATTTTTATTATTGTTCTTCAACCATAGTTTAGGTTTATCATTGTGATTGTTGGCTCCTTTATTATTGTTATAATTAGATATATAATGATTATTATTAGTGTTGGTATAGGGTTTATTATCTTTGAATAATTTTATCTCTCCCCTCTTAACCAACACATCATCAATTTTGATTCCATTCTCAATAAGTTTCTCAAAAGTAGGGCGACATTGAATTTGGAACCTATAGTTCATCTCCACATTTAAGTTGTTCATAAATATTTCCATTTTCTCCTTTTCAGGGATACTTCATGGATATCTTGCAAAACTGTTCTCCACCTTTGAAGGAACCCTAGGAAAGATTCACCATCTCTTTATTTAGTTTCACATAAGTTGAGCATGGTAATCTCATGTTCGATGTTATAAGAGTAATGGGTTACAAATTTGGAGGCTAATTCCTCAAAAGTCTTTATCCCTTGCGAAGTTTGGAGAACCATTCCATGGCTTGACCTCCTAAACTTCTTTAAAAAAGTCTCATTAGGTATGTGGTATCATGCATAAATTCAATTCTTAGAGCACAAAACTCTCTAAGGTGGTCTTGTGGGTCTGATTTACCCGTGTATTTTTCATACTTAGGAACGACTACATTTATTGGAAAAGGTGCCATAACCAAGCTTTTGTCAAAAGGGAATGGGCACAAGGCCTTGATAGAGAATGGCTTAGGTTCAACGACCTTTTTCATTAGGTCAAACTGTGCTTGGAACATTTTCAATTTTTTAGTCATAACAATCATCGAATTTTCATCTTCTTGGTTTTTATTAAGTTGGTCCACATCATAATCATGCGGAAGTTTTACCCCTGCTTGGGCTAAGTTTAGGAAAAAAATTTCCCTATCTCTATCTATTAATTTATCCATGACTTCAATAAATTCATTATCTTGAGCTACTCTATTATCTCTTTCTTCAAGTGTTTCCTTAGGCCCTTAGTTGGTGTTATTGATATTGTCATTGTTTCCTCCATGATGGTAATCGTGAAATGTGGAGTTTCTATCCATTGATTTAATTCTCTTCTTAAACAGATTTGGGAGACTATCCCCTTGGTTGTGATTGTTGAAAGAGCTTTGATGTTCAAATTTGGGGACCTCTTTTGCAATGCAAGTGTCATCCTCTTGTAAAGATGGTTTGATTTTATGATAGCGTGTAGAAATCGGCATCCAACAAGGTTTGATTTTGAATCATTTTTCCCAATTTGGTAATTATTTTCTTTTATGAAGAGATTTAAAAATATAAGATGAATTTTCAAATGGATATCTCTTACTTGTTGTATGTATTTTTCAAACAAAGTAATCACAAATACACTTGTTCTTTTTAACCCTCTACACACAAAGTGTTTGAATTTGTAAGGATGTTATCATGGGTTTTTGCACAAAAAGATACTTCAAGCAATCTACCTAGTTCACAATTTGGCTCGTAA
Organism: Chamaecyparis obtusa; assembly: GCA_027943335.1. Classification (NCBI taxonomy): domain Eukaryota; kingdom Viridiplantae; phylum Streptophyta; class Pinopsida; order Cupressales; family Cupressaceae; genus Chamaecyparis; species Chamaecyparis obtusa. The sequence continues at coordinate 460,434 of BSBK01002270.1, forward strand.
ACATAGCTCTATAAGGTAGGCTTTGCTATTTTAACAAGGTTTTTAATCAATATTTTGTTCAAAATGGACATTAAGTTTTCATCCTCCAAAATTAGGAGGCTTCCCACCACTGGTATGTTGGAGTTTTGCACAATCCCGAAGGACTACTCGAGGAAGTTCAAAAAGATTAATATCCTTTTGTCACACACCCCATTAAGGATGCATGTATTTTATTTTAGAGTGGGTTGGATTTTCACGGAAAAAAAAAATGTATCCCACTTTGGGTTGTCCCTCTCACCAGCCTTATTAAGGCAAATCTCGGGAGGCGAGCCCACTATAGATCTAGCATGTTCATTTTGAAAGCAATAAAGTAGAATGAAGATATAGGTTTTGGGAGTTTGATTCACCAAAAGGTGAAGAGCATATCCCTATCTATTTCTCAATTCCAAAACACTTTTAACAAGGTTCAATTACCAAACCCACTAACTAATGGGAATTGAATATTTCTACTCTTTTCCACAAACAAGGGGTTGTTCAAATTTAGTGCTTGATTTACTTAGCCTTTCTTTTAATCAAAGAACTTGATATGTTTGGCATTTTGATTCACTTAGAAAGTGAAGAGCATAGGCCTAGTATCAAATCCCTCAAACAATAATAGGTTGCTTTAATTACTAGATTTTAGAATTGACAAGGCCACAATTTAAGCAAAAATTGACCAAGTTTTAGGCTTACCCTGTTTTGAAGCTAGCTAAGGCTAGGGGAATTTTTGATGAATTTTTTATTTTTATGCTCACCTAGTGGCAATCGTTCCTTTCCATTCACTTCTCCTCCAACAAGTTAGTCAACACAACCACCCAAAATGAAGAAAACAAGAATAACTTTGAGTTTAAACCTTATTTATCGAATTTTGACAAAAATTGATTAAGGCAAGTAAATCCAATTTAATGATATGAACTTTGATTTATAAGCTTCTAAAACTTTCAAGTATTGTTCATATACCTCATTTTATTGCTGAGAATTTTCCAAAACCAGCTTGATGTGTGCAATGTTCTCCTCCTTAATCCATTTGGTCAAAGCTTTCCCTTCGTTGTTAAATCTGGTCTCTGGTTTTTTTGTTTTTTTATGACTAGTCATCCTGCAGACATATAGAAATCATTTTTCGCAAGTTAAATTTTGTCAATTCTCAATTTAATTGAAAGCGCAACAGAATCTATTAAAAGTGCAATTAAAATGATTGAAAGCATTGTTAAACAAACTAAATGCGCTGCAAAAATTTATTAAAAGCACAGGAACAATTCAATTGAAAGCGCTAATAAACTAAGCAAAGGCGTTAAAAGAAAGTATTAAAAGTGTTGGAGAATGAATTAAACATGTTGGAGAGTCAAGGTGTACACGCTGAAAGAAAGAAGATAGAAACAAAAAGATTTAAAAGTGCTAAAACTCCACGTAAAGGCGCAGAAGTTTGTTGTAGAAGCATTGTTTTAGACTTTAAATGCGCTGGAGAAACTGGTGTACGCGTTGGAGAATGTCTTAAATGCGTTGTTAAATCTGCAAAACAGAGAGCAAAACAAGATTTGCAAAAAAAATTTCTACTTCTCCGAATTTAATAATTTATGAGGCCTAAGGTCCCATGGTGGGTGCCATTTTATGTGCTAAGGAAAGCACCTTCATAGGGTTAGTATTGCAAATAAATAAATAAAACAACTAAATTACCACAAATAGCAATCAAATTTAAGCAAATAATTGACAATTAAGCACTCTGTGGACCTCTATTTAGGGATGCTAATGCAAAGCTCTCAGCAAGCTTCCAGTAGTGATAGTCCTAAAATGAGAATGAATGATAAACAAAGCTAATAGTTCAATTCCAAATGAAATTACACCTATTTAGCTCTAAATTTTCTTTTCTACCTATAAATTGCAAGAGGTTTGATGCTATTCTCAGATTTTGTGGATGATTAATGCTTGAATTATGCCTTTCTTTTATAGATTTTGGCAAGGGTAGGGGGTGTAGTTGATTTGGTCATGATTAGGTGAGGGTTAATTCCATGGTTCCACCTTTGGAGACCATTTAAATATTTTGTCATCAAAGCTTGGGACCAAAAAACAAAATGAGTGGACAAGATGCATTCTCCAAGTGAGTGATTGAGATTTGATTTAGGCTTGATCCATGTGAGCTCCATCCTTAAATCCTATTGGTTGATCAATTTCTACCCATTTGGTGGTTGAGAGAAAATAGGATTTATTAATTGAATTTAATTAATATCTTTGGCCATCTGTACCCCTTGAATGGGTTGATTTGATTTAAATGAACTATGTAATTAATTAGATTAATTACATAATAAATTGATTTATCATGCTTTATTTGATTTAAATTAAATTTATGACTTTTGATTTTCAGTTAAATTGATTTAAGGCTTGATTTGAATTTTGATTTGATAATAGCTCGATTTGATTCAATTGCTTTGATTTTTGCCTTAGTTATTCACTTGATTCATCTTGTCCAATTTTAGGTGATTACACTACCATTTGCACAAATCCAATTTGAAAAATGGTAGTAAAGGAATTTCCTTTCTAATCATTTCAATAATGATTTGTACCCTTAGAATTAAATTTTTTTCTCATGCCAAAAAATTGGCCAAGAATTTGACAAGTCACGTCATCATAGCAAGCCATATTATTATAATAAAATTAAACTTTGAGAAAGCACTCCAACCTATGAGAGATTTATTAAATCACATTTGAAACCTGTGCAGCTTGACAACTTTCATCATATATAATTCCCTTTAATTTTATAATCCATTAAAGAAGCAAATGAATTAATATTCCTTTTTGGTGAAAGTAACATTGTCACTTGCACAAATTCTACAATTTTTTTCTTTTTGATCAAAATAATTACATAAAAAATGATACCAATTAAAGAAATGATGACACCTCATTATATGTGGATGTCTTTCATGAAAGGGCCTTCTAAAGTCATTTCTATTTTTATTTGGAGGCTTTTTTTCTTTTGAGGTATTTTATTCTCCTACTTCTTGATCTCCTCTTTCTAGTTGTCATCTTTGGTGGAATTTGTGAGAGTCTTGTTGTAGCTCTTCTTCTTTTCTTCAGTTTTCTTCAATGATGGATCCATAGCCTTATAAACTCGTAGCCTCCTTTGGCTTCTTATGATCTTCAAAAAAAACCAAGGCCAATCTTAACAAATAATGACCTTTTCAAATCGATGATATCATCTAATATTTCACTAATTTTGTCAAGTTTCAATATTTGATTCAATTGATCAATAGATTTTTCCAATTCCTTTCTTAAGTAGATAATTTCAAGCTCCAAATTTTCACAATTGGATTCCTTTTCCTTAAGGTGATATCTTATAACCTCCTCAATTCATTTTGCCTCTTCTAATTGAACTTTCAAATCTTCAATCATTTTATCCATTTTTTCTTGAGCTTCACAAACTTCTTGAGTTCATACCTTTTTTTGTTAATTCTTTTCTTGAGATTGTCATTTTCTCTATGATCATAAAAGAGTTATTGCTTGAGATCTACTTCCTCTTCTTCATTGTGTGCCTTATCTTCTCTTTCCTCTTCAATTTTAATCATTTTCTACTTCCATTTACATGAAGGGTATTTCTTATTCATCACTTCTTGAAATTTTTGAACATTGCTTTCTTCAAATGAGCTGTCATTCTTCAAAAAAAAGCTTCTTATATTCTTTAGAACTATTTTGATATTGGTCATGCTTTTGGATATTCTTTTTTATGATTCTTTCTTCCTTTCTTAATGTAGTGATCCTCTTCATCCTTGCTACTTTCATTGTTATCTTCTAGACAAAAGTGTCCAAATTTACCATTGTGGAGAAGGGAAAAATCACCAACCTTAAGACTGATAAAAGTCTCAAGGAATGAACTACTCCTTGCACCACCTCACTTCAACTAGCACACTAGTGAACTACGGGATCAAGACAACTAAATGATAAAAGGGTTTAATTAACTAAGACAAGACAATGCAAGAAACTTAAATAACTACTAACGGCTAATAGAAAAAAATATTTGACTTAGGAAAAAATAAAAGAAGACTACATAGATCATCTGTCAAAGTCTTCAACCTCACTGCCTTAGACACCGGATGGGAAGCCTTCCTTAGTCTCTTTTTTTACGACACAGACTAGATGGGAGAGGTGGAATGGTGACTTGGTGACAAGGTTTCACATTATGCTACTTGCCTTCATCAGGAGAGTTTGGTCTTTGATTGGAAGTCGGTTGAGCATTATCTTCCTTCTTATGTGGATGCAAATAGACTTAAGGCAGAATTATCAAATAGGAAAGTCAATTTTTCACAAGAAGAAGATGAGATAGTGTGGTGTGTAGAAAAATCTGGGGAGTACAGTGTTAGAGCAGGATATGAAGTTCTTAGAAGAAAGATAGAGGATCCTCCATGGCCATACATCCTTTGTTGGAATAGAAGGGTCACACCCAGGATAGGGGCCTTCCAATGGGCCACACTTCATGGTAGAATTCTTATTGGGGAGAGGCTCAAATCCTTTGGAATTTCTAGCCCAAGTGTGTGCCTAATGTGCTTTAAAAATGAAGAATTAGTGGACCATCTATTGTTGGGATGCACTTTCACTGCAACCTACTGGGATTGGTTGATGTCTTCTATTAGATGGATTTCCCCTTGGCAGGATAGGATTCCAAATATTTTGAGGAGCTAATCGGTTGGAGATAGACATTCTCTATGGGGTGACATATGGGTGGTGGGACATTCTTTGTTGTTCTGGAAGATCTAGAAATAATGAAATGGAAGATTTTTTTATGATAAGGTGTCTTCAATTGAGCAGATTATAGAGAAAATTCATATTGGCATTTGTGAAGTAGTGAACTCTAAGATTAATCACAAGAGGATTGCATATTCTAATGGATGGGATATTCATATTTAGAACAATTAGCAAGCCTTAAAATTACCAAAGGGCATTGGGCCCAAAGATTATGCTAGTAGGGAGGAGGCAAGGTGGATGACCCCCTCAGTTGGTATTAATTGATGTTCAACCACTGTCACCCTTCAAAGCACCACAGTCTAATCTATAATTTGTGGATGGTAACTGTTTCTTATTTCATTTTGTCCTCCAATTGCTACATGAAAGAAGGGTGATTACCAGTCATGCATTAAGTCTAGCTTGGTGAACTGTCATTTAATTCCTTATTGCTCTCTCCACCATAATTTGGTATTGTTAACAGTGGCTCTTCATTAGCAATGTTATTGTATAAATCTGCACTATGTGTGCAATGTAAATTATGGAATGAAAAGATTGAGTTTTATTTTTCCATCAAAGATGCTCTTGTTCTATTTTGCAAATGTTGCTTCTTTTTATTCTTAGCTAGATCTATGCTAAAAATTCTACATGGTATCAGAGCTTAGGTGCTAGGAAGGAGAAATGCAACTTTTTTTTTGTAGGTTCTAAAGATCAAATCGGTTGCAAAGAATGAAGTGTATAGCCTTTGCTCTTCTCATGCCATTCAACTATTTTGAATGCATGCCGCAGATTCTGCTTTGGCCCACAAGTAGAGGCTTGTATCAAACAGTTATGGCAATAGAGGCTGAGTTGGATTCTGCATCAAGGATAGGTCAAGGTCATGCTCTCTTTGCATGGGCCTTGCCTTATTTTTCTCTTTAGTGACACCATGTCAGTGGACCTGTCATGCCTCTCTTTTCAACATTATGAGGGTTTTCTATTATTTGTGTTGATGATTCTTTGTTCCCATAGTTGATCAGTTGTATAGACAATTGGCACCTGTATTTTCAACCAGCATTTTATTCTTGCATAGTTGAGTAGTGTTGTTAGGGTCACTCATACAGATTTATGTGTCATCTGCATCCTTGAATGATAGATGTTTTTCCTTTGTTTTCCATCTATTCATTGTTTGGGAGCACATATGCAGATTATTGTCTTTTGTATCTTCGATTGATAGATGTTTTGTCTTTGTTTGCCATCTATTCATGGTTCGAGTAGTGTCACTGGGGGCACTCATGCAGATTGATTCCGGTCTTCATTTTGGTTTCCGAGGAATCTCTTCATTCAACACTATGGTGGATATCATTTGAAAGATGTCCACAATTTTCTTGTCACGAAAGGTTTTTCAGCTGCATCTTTTCTTTCATTAGTTTTTATTCTCCATAGTTAGCCTTAAGGGGGGGTGTTGGTATTAATTGATGTTCAACCACTGTCACCCTTCAAAGAACCACAATCTGATCTGTAATTTGTGGATGGTAATTGTTTCTTTTTTCATTTTGTCCTCCAATTGCTGTGTGAAAGAAGGGTGATTACCAGTCATGCATTAAGTCTAGCTTGGTGAACTGTCATTTAATTTTTGATTTCTCTCTCCACCATAATTTTCTACTGTTAACAATGGCTCTTCATTAGCAATTTTATTGTATAAATATGCACTATGTGTGCAATGTAAATTATGGAATGAAAAGATTGAGTTTTATTTTTCCATCAAAGATGCTTTTGTTCTATTCTGCAAATTTTTCTTCTTTTTATTCTTAGCTAGATCTATGCTGAAAATTCTACACCCTCTAGGGGATGGGTGAAGTTAAATAAAGATGGAGCCACAAGGGGTAACCCAGGAGAAGCGGGGTTTGGCTATGTTTTCAGAAATCATGAAGGGGATGTCGTTTGGGCTATGTATGGATACATGGGCACAGCTTCAAACAATGAAGAAAAACTGGAGGCATTGGAGAGGGGTATTCGTTTGTGCATCACCAAAGGCTTCTGTATGGTAAACATAGAAAGCAATTCGACTTTCTGAATCAATGCAGTAGGCAAAGGACAGGTGTCCAACTAGAAACTTAAGAGGTGGATACCGAGAATCAATCACTAGTTCAATCTCCTATCGAATTATACATTTTCCCATGTGTATAGGAATGCTAACACAGTAGCAAACTCTCTGGTGAATATGGGAGCCACAAAGCATGTTGTAGAAGAAGTCATTCACGGGGATGAGATTAACCTACATATCAAAGAGTTGATTGAGAATGATAAATTCATGTTGGAAAGAGGGTTCAAAGTAGGGGTCAAGTGAATGATTGATCAAGATGCAGACTTAGTTGGGTAGCTCATCATATTTTGAGGGGATTTCATTTTGAATGAATGGGCACAAATTTCTGCAACTTATGTTGATATAGATTCCCAACTATAGGAACCCTGCCTGGCACGAAGCTGCGTTTTCTAGGCAAGAACTCAAACAACCTCGTAGCTCAATTGGATCATCAGTTGTATATACCAGACCTTTTTTGAGATCCCATTGAACTTGGAGGAGAACACCAAATTGTTCATGTGGTTATATGGGATTCAGAACAGCGATCGACTGAGCTCATTTGGAGAGTTGCACAAGAGGGTGTTTGGAGAACATTCAGCAGCATTCAGACTGATGAACTTGTGTTGGGGTATCACATGTTTTTTGTAGGAACATGTCTTAATTGGTAGTAATTGATTTTCGGGTGCATGAGTGTCCTATTTTTTAGCAGGTGTGTCTATTTTGGTAGTTGCGTAGTTTGAAGGATTTTCTAATGGTTGTGGCTCATTGAATGTATGTTTTTCTCTGAGGTGAATAGAGGGATCTACCCTCATGACTGGTAGAGCTTACCTATTACTAAAAAAAAGTGCAGAAATATTGAAAACAACTAAACTACATAAATAAAGATAAAGAAAAATAACAAAGGATGCAGGCAGACTTACAACCCAAATAGGATGGAGGAGATGATGATGAGGAAAACTCTTTATTCTACTTTTTCTCCTTCCAATGAACCTACACATATGGAAATAAGGAAAAAAAATATGTGTTGTATAGGAGCTTGTCGTAGTAAAACCAGTGTTTTGGTGTTTCCATCTCTATGGATAGCCAAATGGATGATCAGTGATAGATAACCAAAATAAACAATGATAATGAATAACTAATAGCAATAATATGATAAGAACAAGATGATATGTTCAATGAAATAAAAAATAGGAAGAAAATAAACTCCCCTTCAAAACCATAAAGTGAGTAGCCCAACAAAATGAAGGCCAAGTAAATGAGATCATGAAGTCATGAGTGTGGAGAGATCAAACATAATTTGTTCCAATACAATAAGAAAAGTAGAGAGGAAGAACAAGCAAGCCAAAAGTAGGTGTAAAAATGAAAATGTAGACAAGAAAGAGCCGAAGCATGAAGAAAACCATATGAGGTAAAAAGATCAAATTTTAAGATATCGATTTGAATCTTGAGATCAATGGGTGATGGTACCAGGTGCTACACTGTAAGGGTAGTAGTTGTAATGCTTCAACGAATCACTAAACACATAAAAAATTGACAGGATGAGGGCAACATTGCACAAACATCTCTATAGTGCACATGTTTCATGTGCTTACCGGACCACGTGTCTAGGAATCTGAGTAGGTGATGACAAGGTTAGGCGGAGGCTGATGTTGGCACAAGGGGACCTAGAACATCCAAAGATTACCAGGAGTCCATAATGACAACCATGAAGCCAATCAAGTCACCAATGAAGACAATCAAATCACCTATGGTGAATCCTAGGATCAAAAAAGCCAATAGGATCTTAAACAATGTAAATCCAATCAATTATAGTATATTGGCACCTTTAATGGTTTGATGCCATGCAATGGCATTTGAATTTAGGAATGAAGTTATATCCTTGAAAGGATTCAATAAATGTAACTTGGACCATTAGAGTCCTATAGATGTTTTAGGGTAGTTAGGAGTATAAGCATGAAGTGATTAAGTCATAAGGTTTCAAATTTAATAAGGTTCTAAGCATTTTTAAAGTTTAAAATTTCAAATATTCAAAAAAAAAATGACTAGTAGCCACTTTAGGAGGGAAATAAAGTTTTTATTGTTAAATCACTTAACTAATCCCTCAAACCAGTTGTGTATGGTTGGGGAAGTTAAGTTTTGATTTCTTATATGGTGAACAATTCCTTTTGTAGGGGGGGAGACCTAGGATGTGTACGGTGGAATAGTGAATAAACAAAGAAGTTTCCTTTATCTGCAATTTTGGCTTGAGTTTTACATTGCTTTGTTGTGTGATCTTTGTGTAAGGCTAAGGAATGCAATAAGAGTTTGTTAGTATTCATTTTCAATCTCTATTGCATGGAACCCATCTTGATTTGAAATTCTACACACCTGGTAACAGTTCACTTTCTAGATTTTAGAGAGATTTTAAGTAACAGTCTTGATTTTTTATTGATACATGGCCATCCCATGAACTCTAAGGGCCCAGACTTCATGGGATGTGTAATTCTAACATGTAAACTAGTCTATTAACTCATGAGATGTAGGAACAGTGCAGACATTGGAGGACTGCCATGAAACAGTGAAGTTTTCTTATTGAAAATAGAGGGTACAGTATAGCAGTGAGCATTTGGCTCGAATAAGGAGCATGCCTGAGAGTTTGAAACATCTTACAATGATCAATTAATGGTGAAACAACTATTTTTTGGACCTAGAACTAATCACATACAGTGGATTGAGAAACCCTTGGATTGAGGGTTTGGGAAGTGATAAATTGAGGTTTTGTGGGTTTCCGGTGGATTGAGTCTTATCCCTTTGGGATTTGTTCATTTTTAGTCATTATATGACTTTTCTGAGAGTTTTAAGTGGTAAGGATAAAAAGAGAGTGATGATGCTTTGTAAATTGATGGTTTTTTATGCTATTTAAGGGTCACAGTGTGTGGACAGTCACACCTGGTCCAAAAGAGTCCATAGAAAGGTTTTGGTATGTTAAGGTAAAAGATAAAGGGTATCTGTATCACTTATTATTTATTCTATTTCTTTGTAAAAAGTTGGAGATAAGGTCTTGTGAAGGCTGCTGCGGGGCTACAAGATAGGGCTATTAGGCCTAGTGGCAGTTTGAAGAAGTTTGAAGGTCTAGGAGCGTTGGGTCATACTTGGAACCAAAAAATCACTTGAATACACCTTAATACAATCTAAAGATACCATTCCCATCATCATTGTCCATTTGGGTTAGTCTTGGTGTGATTGAGATCATTTGGAGGACTTGAGGACTTGGGGATAGTGCCTAAAGCTTTGAAATTTCTAAAATATAATTGTGTAACTACCACCACCACCCTTACCTCTACATCAAGTGGTATCGGAGAACACTAGTAGATCCTTAAAGGGATAGAGGAACACTTTTCTAAAAGAAGTTTGACTATTGTTTGTGAAAATGCCTCCAAGGAATGCAGGTACTGCCAGGGAGATCCAGGAGTTGAAGGAGAAGAACACAAGGTTGCGGGAGCCTTAAAATACACTTTTGGTCAGGCTTGAAGCCCTAGAATCCAATCAAAGAAGAGTAGAAGATGAAGGTGTTGATAGTGAAGAAGAGGAATAAACCCATAAGGAAGGGGAAGGAGAGGAAGAAGAGGAACAAATAGATTCTGAAGAGCAGAGGACAATCATGATATTGAAGGCTTTGAAGAATGAGCAGCATAAGGTGAGGGGAGATATCTCTATGTATGATGGAAGTTTGAAAGAAGAAGAGCTTTTGGATTGGATTGCATCAATGGATGCATACTTTAAAAGTGAAGAGGTACCAGAAGATCAAAGGGTCAAATTGGCAAAAACAAAACTCAAAGGGCATGCACTCCTATGGTGGGATCATGAGGAGGCAGACCGAAGGAGAAGAGGTAATCCAAAGATTGTAACTTGGGACAAGATGATAGCAAAACTAAAAGGTAACTTTCTTCCTAAAGACTTTGATGTACAAATGCATAAACAAATGCAAAGTTTAAGACAAAAGGATTTAGATGTTAAAGCATATACAGATGAATTCTATAAACTAAGCATAAGGTCAAGATTGGAAGAAGATGAAGTTGTTAAAGTTTCTAGATATCTAGGTGGTTTAACATTTAACATCCAAGATGAATTTGTGGCTTCTAACCCTCGAAGTGTGAAGGAATGTTACCAGTTGGCCCTTAGAATAGAGAAGAAGTTGAAGAGGAAAAGTGAAAGACATAATAGCAGCAACAAAGGAGGTTCTTCAATGAGGGGAAGAGGAGGAAGGACAAATCAGGTTTGGGAAGAAAAGGACAAAGGAACTACTCCAAAGGCAAGAGGATGACACACCCAAAGAGGTGGAAGATTTGGAGGAGGAAGAGGAAGTGGCATCTTCACAGGCAGATGCTTTCATTGCAATGAAGTTGGATATCAATCTTTTCGGTGCCCTAAATGGATATACTCTGATCAAGGAAAGGAAAGGAGGGTACATCTGATTGAAGAAGAGGAAACTCCTAAACCTAAAACAACAAACCCTAAGGTAGGATAATTTCTTCTCATGAGGAAAGGAGGACCATTACCAACATCAGTACAAGAAGGTATATTTAAATCAAGATGTTTAGTCCAAGGCAAGGTATGTACTCTAATTATTGATTCAGGGGCACATAGCAATTTGGTTTCAATTGATATGGTGTCTAAGTTGGGATTGGCATTAGTAGAACATCCTAACCCTTACAGTGCCACTTGGGTAACCCAAGAGTTGAATGTGAAGGTTAGTTAGAAGGCTCTTGTCAATTTTTCAATTGGGCCATATCATGATCAGGTTTGGTGTGATGTCATATCTATGAATTGTGGTCATATGATATTAGGTAGACCATGGCAATGTATGAGAAGGACAATTCATGATGGCTACTCTAATACATATATTGTTCATAAAGGGAAAGAGAAATTTAAGTTGAATCCACTGACGTGTAGGGATAAGAACAAGATAATAATGTGTTTTGGATATAATATTCCCATACATGAGCAAGGAAACATCAACAATGATACAGGTTGGTATATGAAGCATGGGTATAATCATGGATTGAACAGGATAGAGCAAGATAGTCCTACAAATCAAAGATGTTTGGGGCTATAACAGTCAGATTTTGAAGGCTTTAAGAGCATTCAAGTTGGCTCCATCTACTATACCATCAAAGGATACAAAGACAATAGTAAAGAATAGGGGTTACAACAGTTAATGAGGCAGATCATGGAGGACAAGTTGCCTACTGTACCAAGTACACTAGTTGCAACAGCAGGGCAACAATCTGATCTAAAATCAGAGTCTCCACATAAACATTTTGTTACTAATATTTTTCACAAGGTGTGTGCAGGGTTCAAGAGAAGGACAGTGACCTTAGGGGACTACATTCCTTCCCCAAGGCACCATATTCATAAATTACAGGTTTAGACTCTGACATCCAATGCAAGGATTGATTCTTGTGACAAGAATCCTTTCAAAGGTGGTGAACATGGTGCAGGGGCACCTAGAACATCCAAAGATTACCAGGAGTCCATAATGACAACCATGAAGCCAATCAAGTCACCAATGAAGACAATCAAATCACCTATGGTGAATCCTAGGATCAAGAAAGCCAAGATGATCTTAAACAATGTAAATCCAATCAATTATAGTATATTGGGACCTTTAATGGTTTGATGCCATGCAATGGCATTTGAATTTAGGAATGAAGTTATATCCTTGAAAGGATTCAATAAATGTAACTTGGACCATTAGAGTCCTATAGATGTTTTAGGGTATTTAGGAGTATAATCATGAAGTGATTAAGTCATATAAGGTTTCAAATTTAATAAGGTTCTAAGCATTTTTAAAGTTTAAAATTTCAAATATTCAAAAAAGAAACGGCTAGTAGCCACTTTAGGAAGGAAATGAAGTTTTTATTGTTAAATCACTTAACTAATCCCTTACACCAGTTGTGTATGGTTGGGGAAGTTAATTTTTGATTTCTTATATGGTAAACAATTCATTTTGTACCGGGGGAGACTTGGGATGTGTATGGTGGAACAATGAATAAACAAAGAAGTTTCCTTTATCTACAATTTTGGCTTGAGTTTTACATTTCTTTGTTGTGTGATCTTTTTGTAAGGATAAGGAATGCAATAAGAGTTTTTTAGTATTAATTTTCAATCTCTATTGCATGGAATCCATCCTGATTTGAAAGTCTATACGCCTGGTAACAGTTCACTGTCTAGATTTTAGAGAGATTTTTGGTAACAGTCTTGATTTTTTATTGATACATGGCCATACCATGAACTCTAAGGGCCCAGACTTCATGGGATGTGTAATTATAACATGTAAACTAGTCTAATAACTCATGAGATGCAGGAACAGTGCGGGCATTGGAGGGCTGTCATGAAATAGTGAAGTTTTCTTATTGAAAATAGAGGGTAAAGTATAGTAATGAGCATTTCGCTCTAATAAGGGGCATTCCTAAGAGTTTGAAACATCTTATAATGATCAATTAATGGTGAAACAACTATTTTTTGGACCAAGAACTAACCAAATACAGTGGATTGAGAAACCCTTGGATTGAGGGTTTGGGAAGTGATAAATTGGGGTTTTGGCAGTTCCTGGTGGATTGAGTCTTATCCCTTTGGAATTTATTCATTTTTAGTCATTATATGACTCTGCTAAGAGTTTTAAGTGGTAAGGATAAAAAGAGAGTGATGATGCTTTGTAAATTGATGGTTTTTTTATGATATTTAAGGGTCACAATGTGTGGAGTGTCACACCTGATCCAAAAGAGTCCATAGAAAGGTTTTGGTATGTTAAGGTAAAAGATAAAGGGTATCTGTATCACTTATTATTTATTCTATTTATTTGGAAAAAGTTGGAGATAAGGTCTTGTGAAAGCTGTTGCGGGGCTACAAGATAGGGCTATTAGGCCTAGTGGCAGTTTGAAGAAGTTTGAAGGTCTGGGAGTGTTGGGTCATACTTGGAACCACAAAATCACTTGAATACACCTTAATACAATCTAAAGATGCCATTCCCATCATCATTTTCCATTTGGGTTAGTCTTGGTGTGATTGAGGACTTGGGGATAGTGCCTAAAGCTCTGAAATTTCTAAACTCTAATTGTGTAACTACCACCACCACCCTTACCTCTGCATCATATGTAGAGTTTAGTATTTTTTAAAAGGTAAGTACATCACACAATGGTAAATTACATAGGGGTGCAAATTCAAGACATTAGGGCATGTGCAAGATCATGGGGGACCAAAAAGTGGTGATGTGAAAAAATATGTTTTTCATGTCCCCAAAATGCAAAAATTCAAGTTGACTTTTTAGTAGGCATGGGTGTCAGTACACCAAGCCAAAGAAAATACCTAAGAAAAAACATATTCGATATCAGATATTACAAGTATAAAAATTTCAAATACTTTACAATGGCACCAACATTTTTCTGTTGGCACCATTGTAAAGGTATATGATATCCTATCCATATCCAATACCTCTATTTTGAATTAATCTTAATGCATTATATATTTAATTAATTATATGTATAATGTATTATATATATAATGCATTACATATGTAATAGGAAGAGAGAGGGATATGAGGAGAGTGAGAGAGAGAGAGAGAGAGAGAGAGAGTAATATATAGTATATATTATTTAATATATACAATATATATGATAGTATAATATATAATAATATATACTATATGTTAATAATATTGTACATCATATAATATTAAATATTATGATATATAATATATAATACTATATATTATATATATTTTCATATATATATGATATGCAATATATAATATATAATATTATAACATATAGTATTATATTATAAATAATATAATATAATATAATATATACATTATATATATTATATATATTATATATAAGAATAATATATACATTAATTTTCGATATCGAATTTCATATCTAAGATTGGATCTATCAAACCCAATATCGGATATTACAAGTATAAAAATTTCAACACTTTATAATGGTACCAATATTTTTGTCATTGGCACCATTGTTAGATTTCATATCTAATATCGAATTTGATATCCAATATTGGATATATCTGACATAAATCTATAACCTAGATATTTTCCTCAAGATTGCTATGGGTTTTCGCTTGGGAAATCGAAACCCAAAAAAACATGTTTTTGAAATCTCCTTGTGTTTCCAAACTTCAACCATGTAGTTGATGGCTTTTTTATCTGAAATTGATGAAATAAAAAGGGTTTCTTAAGGAGATTCTCATCTTTCTAGCAATATAAATTATGTTAATTGTTTAGTTTAATAAATTATTATTATTTATTTTCTAAATGGATTACGTCTAAAGTCCTTATTGATAGGTTGATTGAAAATGTCTATAACTTTCAAACAATATAACATTTTTCAAATCTGAAACATACATCACATTCTAGGCTTCGCATACTATAAGAAAAAAAAATATTAATTTTTTACCAAGTTAAGGTGATCAAACACGAGAGTGTTTATATTCCAAAAATGTTGTAGTAAAAAAAACATAATTAATTATTTGTTTGGAAAAAAATTACACAAAAAAATGCATCACATCCGGATATGATTCTTCTACTTTTATCCAGAATCTTATAAAAAATATTATATTTTAATTAAGGTTAGGGTGATCAGACATGCACATACTTATTTGTTTCCTAAAATTTATGTACTACTACATTGAAATTTCAATTTTTCACCAAATTGATTTTTTTAAAAATAAAAAAAAACTAGTAGCTTAGAAACTACATTCAAATTCCTACAGATTCTCTTCTTACATCTTTTTGATATAAGGTTGATAACTTGTTCAAATTTTTACATAAAGTTGCATAACCTTGTTTTCTAAAATTTCAATGCCACTTAAGGTCCTAGTTTGGCATACCATAATCCTACACTACCCATTACATATTTTTCCCACTTTATTGAGAATATCATGATAGAGAATGTGAGATAAACTAAAGAAAACTTACCTGACTTACCTGATAGATTTTCATCCACGTAGGGTTTCCCCCAACAAGAAAATTCCAAATTGTTGTTCAGTCTCATCCAACATGCAAGTTGTAGATGAGAATGCTAGATGATGAAGACAACCTATTAGATAAAGACCATTGATAGTACGTGCCAGTATGGTTAGTAATCTATGTTATGCTAAATAGTCATACAATAGGGTGATTTTGTTAGTGCATCGGTGCATACATGGAAAAAGCTAGATAGTCGAATGAAAGAGTAATTTTACACATGCACCGATGTGAGTAGCAAAAAGATAGATAATCGCATAATAGGGAAGCTTTAAAAATGCACTAAAATGAGTAGAAAAAGCTAGAGAGTCATGTGATAGGGTGAATTTGTTCATGCTAGTACAAGTAGAAAATGCTAGATAGTCATAAGATAGGATAATAGATTTAATAAGATAGTGGATTGGCCTCCATAAGGACAAACAAATTGATCAAATTTTTAAATTTTCAAATAAAATATTGTGATGTAGAGATAATGAGTTAATTAAGCAATTAGACAACAAGAAATAATAAATATGATAGCCCCACCTTACAATGGAACATGCTAAAATCCTTTAGCAGGAATATGTAGGAAGAAATCTCAAGATGTATAGAGTCCCTAAAAGCTACTCAAGTGTCCCCATGTTGATGTTGATGTTGATGTTGAAAGTAACCTCCTCAAAATTAGGTTCACTAAGTCACACTGTTAAAAAAGATAATATAGGATCTAGAGAAGATGAGTGAAGAAAAAGAACTAAAGACTAAAGTGTCTCCTCTAAAGATAAAGATACCTACTCCAAATCTTGGTCCAAAGTATCACACTCCTATCAAACTATAAATAATGATCACTTGGAGAAAGAAGAATATGGTCGAAGTGTTCCCTTAGAACTCCACATGTAGTTATCAAAATGAATGGTATCTAAAAGCTAAAGTATATTTTGTTGCACTGAGTCATAAGAATCCAACAGTGTAACACCACAAGCATCATCAAGAGAAATAGTAGATGTGATCTCAATAGGAGTATATGGAATACAAAGCTCAAGAAATAGATCACATGTGAGAATACTCAACTTCAAGTATCCAAAGTTCTCCTCATTATCGCACTCCACACTAGAAGTATGATAATTATATAAAGAATCAAAGTCATCAATAGAAGCATAGTCTAAAAGGGAGTGTAATTGAGATGCAAGATCCACCACCCTATTAGAAATGGTCTCTCCACTCTCCAAGTCTCTAATCATAATTGAATCAAGAGTGAACATCACAGTGTTCCTTACTCCAACTGCTATTCCCTTAATTTTAGATTATACATATGGTTGTGAGTAGTCAACTTATGGCTTTGTTAACTCCCAATTGAGTCATATTATCATTATTATATTATTATTTAGTTAGTTTGGTAAAACACATATATATTCATATTTAGGTTAGTCATGGTGTTATATTAGGCATAAGAGGGTATATATATGAGGTAGTGTGCCTTATTTTAACATATTGAATTCTTATTGAAGATTATTAGAGGTATCCTATTTGAAGTGGATACAGAGGTTTTATCCTCAAAGTGGCATATTATTATAAATAATTTTGTAGGATTTGAGCAATACAAATCCACAAAACCCGAAGATCACCGGCATACAAAAACCTATTACAAGGAGGTAGAGACAAGAAGAGGGCAAGGGTTTGACTCAAAAATATGAAGAAGAAAATATCTTCAATTAATGAATGAATAAAATATACAATGGATCATCCTTATAAAGGAGATTGAAAGCCTTGAATGGAAAACCCTAAAAACCAGAAGTGCATGTAATAATTAGTTTAATTATTACATGACTAATGCATGCAAGTTTATGTTTAAAACAACTAGTGCATGAGTGTTTTAAATATAACACTACTAATGAAAGAGAGGTTTAAATATAAACAACTAAAGAAAAAAAGGTGACATCTTAAGAAGGGAATAAAGTTAATTTAATTAACATAATTTAATTAATAATTTACTCTAACACCCCCTCTTAAGATGAGCAACAATGCAGCTACAAACAATGCAAGAAGAAAGCAAAGGAAACTACAATGCTGAAAGCATAAAATGGGTCCCGGCAACATGGCCTAATGAGGTACCCAACACAACCAAATCTCTGTAAAATAAAGATATAAAGAAAACCACATGGGAAAAAACCCTACTCCAAAAAGAGATAGAAATAGAAGGAAGGAAGGCCTCATCACTAAGACCCCCCAAGGACAACTTCCTTCATCCCAAGCATAGAACGTAGCTGAAGATATCACGGGGATGCAAAAGGTTTAGTGAAGATGTTAGAAACCTGCTTAGCAGTGGGAATATACTCCAAATGCAAAGAGCCATCTTGAATCAAATCCCTGATGAAATGCATATGAAGCTCAATGTGTTTGGTCCTCTGATGCTCAACCGAGTTGTGGGAAATATGTATAGGAATTTTATTGTCACACCAAAGAATAGTGGGACTATCAGGAGGAAAACCAAACTCTGTCATCAACTGTCAAAGCCATAAAACCTCATGAATAGCTAGTACAAATTCTCGGTACTCTGCCTCTGTAGATGATAATGCATGAGCTGTCTGCTTCTTGCAAGACCATGTGATAGGACCGGAACCAAGAAAGAAGACAAAGCCATAAGTAGACCTCTGATCAGGGGTATCACCAGCCCAATCTGAGTGTGAAACCAACAATGTGAGGATATCCTGATGTATAGTGAATGCCATAAAAATTAGTACCCCGAATGTACCTCAAGATACATTTGGTCGCTTGCCAATAACTCTCATGAGGATCATGTGAGAACCAAGAGACAAGGCCAACCACAAAGGAAATATCAGGACGAGTGTGTGTCAGGTACAACAAACTACCCACTATCACTCTGTATAATGTGAAATCCACGAGAGGAGTAGAGAAAGTGGTAGATAGAACAACACCTGACTGAAAAGGTGTGGGAGCAGGCTTGCAATCAAGCATGCCAAACTGTTGAAGAATATCAAGAGTATACTTATGTTGAAGTATGGAAATCCCATCCGAAGACTAAATAACCTGCAGGCCCAAAAAATAGTGCAAAAGTCCAAGATCAGTCATCTCAAACTGCTCTCCCAATGCACATTGAACACTCTGAATCATAGAGGATGAGTTACCTGTAATGATGAGATCATCAACATATAGCACAAGTATCAATAGATCAGCCCCATGATGCTGAATGTACACGGTAAGATTAGAATGACAGTGTGTGAAGTGTGAGGCAAGCAAAAAAAAATCCATCTTCTCATACCAGGCCCTAGGGGCTTGTTTGATACCATATAGAGACCTCTGAAGTCTTCACACCATAAAAGATTCCTAGACAAAACCTTGAGGCTGCTCTATGTAGATTGTCTCCATGCAAAAAGGCACTCTTTACATCCATCTGATATACTGTCCATCCCTAAGAAGCTACAAGTGAAAGTACAAGGTGTATAGAATTCATCTTGGCAACAAGAGCAAAGGTTTTAGAGTAATCAATACCCTCCACTTGTGAAAAGCCCTTCGCTACAAGGTGTTCCTTATACCTATCAATAGAACCATTAGCAGAATACTTGGTACGGTATACCCATTTGCACCGAACCAACTTCCTTCCTTTCGAAAGAGGATAAAGATCCCAAGTGTGATTCTTCATCAAAGAATAATACTCATCTATAGCCCTATCCCACTCAGGCTGACCTATCACCTCTGATAAATCTCTAAGGATCATCTGAAATAGCATGACTCAATAAACCAATACCAGATGTCTAAGCACTAGTGTGACAAGTATCTGAAGGATCACCTGCCAAAGGTCTAGCTCCATCAACAGTATCACGAGCCCACTTGGGAACATGTGGAACATCTGGTGGAAGTGGGGAAGGTGGAGCATCATGATCTGAATCTTCCTCAGAGGAGATAGAATACTATAGAGGAGAAGATGAATAACTAGGTAGTGAAAAAGAATTTGATGATGGAGGATCCATCAGAGGATAGCGCTCATCAAACTGAACATCTTGCTGAAACAAGGCTTCTCTGGAATCAGGATCAAACAACCTATATGCCTCCACATCCTCACAATAGCCAACAAATATGAGTGGTCAGCTTTTCCTCTCCATGGATTTCCTCTGAGCATCTGGAATAAATGCCCAAGCCTCACTACCAAATACCCAGAATGTAGAAACATCAGGCTTGACATGATTCCAAGCCTCCTTAGGAGTCAAATTTTGTAATTCTTTATGAGGCATTTGATTCTAAATATAGTTGGCGAAATTGATAGCCTCAGCCCAAAAGGAAGAACTCATAGCTCGAGACTGTAGTATACAATTGGCTATCTCCCGTAAAGTTATGTTCTTTCTCTCTGCAATGTTGTTCTATTGAGGGGTATGAGGAACTGTGAACTGATGTTGAAAACCATGCTAGGTGCAAAAATCTTTGAAAGATTGATTCACATATTCCCTCCCATTGTCAGTGCATATATGCTTGACAAAAAGATCAAATTGTTGTTGGACTACAACTGATTTGGAATCTGATTGAAGGATCTGTGATTACAAGATCACTGAGAAGTTGCTAATTAGATATGTAATATGATTAAATCAGTATTATGTTGTCATTGATGTCAACTAGTTTGACAGCACTTATCTTGTAAGTTACTACACCGATACATCTGAAGAAAAGTGGAAAAGAGATGAAGAACAAAGAAATCTACATGATGAAAGATGTACATGACAGATGAGGATAAGGAACACATTGAGTAACTTATTGATGAGTCTGACTTGATGATATTGACTTCATTATGTTGCATTCATCTATAATGAAGTATAGAGCTGAAAGATACAAAGCAGTGTTGTCGGTAAATGAAGCATTTCTAGTATACACTGATGGAGTGTAGTGTATACCAACCGCAATATTAACCGAGCAGTGTTCACCGATGCATTTCTTTGTTAACTGAGCGGAACAAAATGAATTAAATGATTATTTTAGCCGATAAGATTGATGAGTTGGCAAGAGTATAACATCGAGGTAACAGATAATGCTTGTTACGTAGATCAATGGCTGACAAAATTCAAAGAAGATCTAACGAAGCAGATTGAAACGTGTTATTGACATAAGTACTGAGAAAGTTTAAGCAGCAAAATCTATGAATATGATTAAGCGGCAAAATCTGATGGTGGAGAAGAAAACAATTTACTCGTCTATATAAGAGAATAGAATCTCTTTATGAAGATGTCAGGAAGAAGGAGAAGCTGTAGGATTATCGTGTGAATAAGGTTTCATGCATTCTGATCATACTGGTTAGTGAGAACCAAGCTGCAGAGCAATTATCGAGCTACAGAGAGCAGTTACCAACGGACAGTAACTTGATACAGTATTGAATCTGAAGTGAATTATTGATCAGAAGGATTTGAATGAACTAAATATTGATCTGTAATCTGCAATTGAAGTTGTATTAAGGCAGGTCATTTTACTGTTACATATTTAACCATTGTATACAGTCTAAATCTCTTAACCGAGTGGACTCTGAAAGTCTTATGATGTATCATTCATAGAATGAACATTGTTATCGTGCCAACCCCATAGTGAATGTTGGTTGGACGATAACTTCTAGTCTAAAATCCTCTAACAAGGTCACACCTGATAGTGTGTTTGTAACCTTTAACAGGGTTGGGTCTTAACCGACCTCACTTCAGAAGAGTGAACAATTTTTGGGTTGCCGGTCCCAAGTGGTTTTTCCCTTTACAGGGTTTCCATGTTAAATCTCTTATGTTATGTGTTGATTGTGATATTTGTTTGTTATCATACTTTGCATGTTACATATTAGATTTGATCAGTAAATAGTTATAAGTATTAGACTGGTAATCGGTAAAAGCATAGATAGTAAGAGTTATTATTGCTTACCGACGAGCAGAAATAGAAGAAATTGTTTTGGATTATACATTTTGTATTGGGACGCTGGATAATTGATTCACCCCCCTCTCAGTTATTCTAACAATTGGTATCAGAGCCAAGTTGCTTGGAATAGAGTTTTAAAGACTTAAGCATAAAGGTCTCAAGATGTATAAGAGGGAAGTACCAAAACTGAATAAAGAAACTTTGCAGTATGGCAAAGCAGAATGAAGTTGCACATATCTAGAATTGGGAACTCAGCACTAGATCTGATGCAAAATGGCTACATACAACCACCCACTGGTCTCCTAACTGTTGATCAACTGAAGGATAAGCATGAACACAATGTTACTATGATGAAACTTGTTGCTGCCTATACTGACACTGAATTTGAAGATATCAAGACATGCACAACTGCCAAAGGAATGTGGGATAAATTAGCACAAATCTACAGTGGAGATCTGAATGTCAAAAGAGCCCGAGCTGAAAGTCTGAGAAGCAGATTTGATGAAATGAGAATGAAAGAAGGTGAGAACATTGTCCAATATTCAAATAGACTCAAAGAAGTGGTACATGCTATTAGAGCATCTGATGGAGTAATTAATGATGAAACAGTGATAAGCAAGATTCTTAGAACTTTGCTACCAGTTTATGCAATCAGGATTTCTGCAATTCATAAAACAAGAGCTACATCCAACCTCACTCTTGACACTCTGATTGGTAAACTTACAACCTTTGAATTAAACAATTTTGATAATAGTGTTGTTCCTTCTGTTGAATCTACTTTCATGTCCTCTCTAAAGATTGGAAAAGTCTAGCATGAATAGTAAGAATTGTGATAGTGATGACAATACCGATGATGAACTTGATGAGCTTGAAGCACTTATGGCCAGAAGATTGCCCAAAGGAAAAGGAAGGTATAGAGGTAAGCTACATTTAGCATGCTTCAATTGTAAGGAATTCGGTCACATTGCTGCTAGATGTCCATAGAAGAAAGATGATGATAGATCCAAAGACCGATTTGAAGGAAGCTATGGAAGAAGAGTCAATAGAGGTTATCGACACAACAACAGAGACAACCGAGATGAAAAAGGCAAAAAGATATGTTACATAGCCAAAGATATTGAAACTGAATCTAATTCTAATGATGATATAGAAGTTGTATTTGTTGCTATGATAGATGACTCAGAAGAGGAAGAGAAACATGAAGAGACAACACTGATCTCTAAAGTAAGCAGAAATGATACATGGATCATAGACAGTGGCTGCACACATCATATGACCGGTGATGTAGAGAAGTTTGATCATCTTGTTGAATATAATGGAGGATCTGTGAGAATGGAAATGATGCACCTTGTATGGTAAGAGGTAAATGCTCACTGATGATCAATGACATATTACAATGTGAAAATGCATATTGGGTAGATGGACTGAACTATAATCTGATAAGTGTGGCTCAGCTGAACAATTCAGGCCACCGACTGGCTTTTGAGAGCAAAAAGGTGAAGATTTATGATGATGGAGAAAGACTTGTCAGAACTGGTACACAATCCAGAGGTAATCTATTCTATCTTGATATAGATCATTCTTCTTGTTTGTTAATAAAGGATGAAGATGCTTGGTTGTGGCACCGAAGGTTATGCCATGTGAACTTTGACAACATGATCAAGATTAGTAGAAAGAAAAGAGTTAGAAGATTGCCTAACTTGACAAAACATGATCATGCCATGTGCCATGAATGTCAGAAAGGTAAGATGACTAAGTCTAGTTTTAAAAGCAAGGACTATTCAACAAAGAAGATACTTGAGTTGGTTCATACCGACCTGTGTGGTCCTATGAGAACTCAGATTTGTTCTGGTGATAGATACTTTATTCTTTTTGTTGATGATTATACTAGACTTATGACTGTTATGTTCTTGAAAGAGAAATCTAAAGCTTTCAAAATGTTTAAGTGGTATAAAGCTAAGGTAGAAAAAGAAACCGGTAAGGAAATAAAGTGCTTAAGATCTGATAGAGGAGGTGAATTTATCTCTGATGAATTTACTAAATTTTTCAATGAGCATGGAATCAAGAGGCGGGTATCTGCACCAAGGACACCTCAGCAAAATGGAATTGTTGAAAGAAGGAATAGGTCTATAATTGACTGTGCTAGAACTTTGATGATACAGAAGAATGTTGCTCAAACATATTGGAGGGAAGTTGTCAGCACAGTTGTATATGTTCTTAACCGAGTACAACTGAAGAAGGACTCCAACCGAACACCTTATGAACTATGGTTTGGACACAAACCTACTGTGAGTTATTTCAAAATTTTTGGAATTAAATGTTTTATCTTGAAAGATGAGAGAAATGGAAAATTTGATTCTAAAGGAGATGAAGGAATATTTCTTGGATATTCCACAATAAGTAAAGCATACAAATGTTTGAATAAGGCTACAAATAAAATTGTTGAAAGTACTAATGTTCGTGTTGATGAGTTTGATGACAAGTACACAGAGGAAACTACAAAGGAACCAGAAGACTATGGTAGATTCACTTACATTGAACATCTAAAGTATCTACCGACATCGCAAGCTGTATCAACCGATCAGCATGGAAATAATGCAGTACAACAGACACCACAAATTGATGAACATGAAGAAGTTGCCGAGCAAGGAAATGACCCTGAGCAAGATGAACAAGAAAGGAGAAATCAAGTCTTGGCTAGTTTTGTCAGGAGACATCATCTTGAAACACAAATCATTGGACACAGACATGCTGGAATGCAAACCAGAAGCAAAACAAGACAAGGTACATGTCTAATTTGTGAATTTGAAGCTAAAACTGTGAAAGTTGCATTAGAGAATGAAGAATGGGTTAATGCAATGAAGGAGGAAATAGAGCAGATAGAAAAGAACAAAACCTGGTCCTTAGTACCCTGACCAAAAGATAAGAATATTATCGGTACTAAGTGGATATACAGGAATAAATTGAATGAAAATGGTGAAGTCACAAGAAATAAAGCTAGATTAGTATGCAAGGGATATGCACAGGAAGAAGGCATTGACTATGGTAAGACATTTGCACCAGTTGCTAGATTAGAAGGAGTTAGAATGCTACTTGCATATGCTACACATAAGAAATTCAAAGTCTATCAAATGGATGTGAAGTCAGCATTTTTGAATGGTATGCTTGAAGAAGAAGTCTACATTGAACAACCTGAAGGATTTGTTGATCCTGACAATAAAGACATGGTATGTAGATTACATAAAGCCTTATATGGACTAAAGCAAGCACCGAGAGCATGGTATGAAAGACTACATACTTACTTGTTAAGTATTGGATTTGTTAGAACAAGTGAAAATAACAATCTGTATGTGAAAGGTGATACTGATGATACTATTATCATTGCTAAAAATTTTGTTGATGATATTATCTTTGGTGGCTCAGATCTTGTCTGCAAGGCATTTGCTGATGAAATGCAAAAGGAATTTGAAATGTCTATGTTCAGAGAGATTAAGTTCTTTCTTGGACTTCAAGTGATTCAGCAAAGTGATGGCATATTCATCACACAATCTAAATACATAAATGAAGTATTGAAGACATTTGGAATGGAAGATGCTAAACCTGTGGGAACACCAATGGCTACTGGATGCAAATTGACAAAGGAGGATGAAACTAATGAGGTAAATCAGACACTTTACCGATCTATGATTGGCAAATTAATGTACGTAGTTCATAGTAGGCCAGATATAGCACATGTTGTGGGAATTGTTGCAAGATTTTCTACTAATCCTAGAGAATCACACATGATAGCTACAAAAAGGATCTTAAGATACTTGAAGAAAATAGAAAATTATGGATTGTGGTATTCTAAGAAAGGGAATTTTGAACTGAGAGTTTACACTGATGCTGATTGGGCTAGAAATGTGGATGATAGAAAAAGCACCACCGGAGGAGCATTTTTCTTTGGTGAAAGACTTGTAACCTGGACAAGTAAAAAGCAACCTTGTATTTCTCAATCTATAGCTGAAGCAAAGTATGTTGCTGCTGCTACCAATTGTTCAAACATTGCATATATCAAACAAGTGTTGGAAGGAATGAATGAGGTAATCACTGACCAAGTGATTATATATTGTGACAACACTAGTGCTATTAATATTTTAAAAAATCTTGTGATGCACTCTAAGACAAAGCATATATCTATTAAGTATCATTACTTAAGAGAACAAGTGCAAGAGAAGCAAGTAAAGTTGGAATTTGTTACATCTAAAGAACAACTTGCAGATATTTTTACAAAGCCCCTACCGAAGGACACATTTTAATACTTGAGGACTAGACTTGGGGTCCGTCCCCTGTCTATCGGTCACTAAGGTGATTTGGATGTTGCATCAGCCAATTTTTATCAGAAGATCATTCATGTTGATGCAGCATAGTTCACACTTTGAATCATGTTCAAGGTTGTGATTAAGTTTGATAACTTGAACCGATGAGAAATTAGTATCAGAGATACAGAGGAAGTACTGAACACCACAAAGAGTTACTTGGCTACTACAGAGCTGATTGTTTATTTGTTTCTTTGGCATTGCTGTCAAAGGGAGAGATAAACATATGAAATAAAACAGAACAAGCACCGATGACAATTATCTAAGGGAGAGTATTGAAGATCAGTTACAAAGAACAGAAGCAAGAACAGGAGAACTGAAAAGGGGAGAGATAAACTGAAAAGATCACAACTACAAAAAGGTAAAGCTGTATTACTCAATGCTAGTTTAGTAACATAGTGATTAAACATATTAAGTCTAATTCGACTTACAACATTTGTTCACAAAGTTGTAGAATGTATGTTTGGTATGTGTATGGTACATTTTATATTACTTGAAGTTGCCATCAATGCCAAAGGGAGAGATTGTTGGACTACAACTTATTTGGAATCTGATTGAAGGATCTGTGATTACAAGATCACTGAGAAGTTGCTGATTAGATATGTAATATGATTAAATCAGTATTATGTTGTCATTGATGTCAACTAGTTTGACAACACTTATCTTGTAATTTACTACATTGAGACATCTGAAGAAAAGTGGAAAAGAGATGAAGAACAGAGAAATCTACATGAGGAAAGATGTACATGACAGATGAGGATAAGGAACACATTGAGTAACTTATTGATGAATCTATGACTTGATGATATTGACTTCATTATGTTGCTTTCATCTATAATGAAGTATAGAGATGAAAGACACAAAGCAGTGTTGTTGGTAAATGAAGCATTTCTAGTATACACCAACGAAGTGTAGTGTATACCAACCGCAATATTAACCGAGCAGTGTTCACCGACGCATTTCTTTGTTAACCAAGTGGAACAGAATGAATTAAATGATTAGTTTAGCCGATAAGATTGATGAGCTGGCAAGAGTATAACATCGAGGTAACAGATAATGTTTGTTATGCAGATCAATGACTGACAAAATTCAAAGAAGATCTAACGAAGCAGATTGAAACATGTTATTGACACAAGTACCGAGAAAGTTTAAGTGGCAAAATCTATGAATATGATTAAGCGGCAAAATCTGATGGTGGAGAAGAAAATGATTTACTCATCTATATAAGAGAATAGAATCTCTTTATGAAGATTTCAGGAAGAAGGAGAAGCTGCAGGATTATCGTGTGAATAAGGTTTCATGCATTCTGATCATACTAGTTAGTGAGAACCGAGCTGCAGAGCAATTACAGAGCTACAGAGAGTAGTTACCGATGGACAATAAGTTGATACAGTATTGAATCTGAAGTGAATTATTGATCAAAAGGATTTGAATGAACTAAATATTGATCTGTAATCTGCAATTGAAGTTCTATTAAGGCAGGTCATTTTACTGTTACATATTTAACCATTGTATACAGTCTAAATCTCTTAACCGAGTGGACTCTGAAAGTCTTATGATGTATCATTCATAGAATGAACATTGTTATCCTGTCAACCCCATAGTGAATGCTGGTTGGATGATAACTTCTAGTCTAAAATCCTCTAACAAGGTCACACCTGACAGTGTGTTTGTAACCTTTAACAGGGTTGGGTCTTAACCGACCTCACTTCAGAAGAGTGAACAATTTTTGGGTTGCCGGTCCCAGGTGGTTTTTCCCTTTACAGGGTTTCCACGTTAAATCTCTTATGTTATGTGTTGATTGTGATATTTGTTTTTTATCATACTTTGCATGTTACATATTAGATTTGATCGGTAAATAGTTATAAGTATTAGACGGGTAATCGGTAAAAGCACAGATAGTAAGAGTTATTATTTCTTACCAACGAGCAGAAATAGAATAAATTATTTTGGATTCTACATTTTGTATTGGCACTGGATAACTGATTCACCCCCCTCTTAGTTATTCTAACAATTGTTTCTCTACAAATGTCTTAAAGATTCAAAAAGAATCAAAGACATCAGACTTATACTTCAAGAAGTACACGCATGTGCATCTGGAGAAATCATCAATGAAGGTGAGTACATATCTAGCACCAGAAAAAGGAGTGGAAAATGACATAAGAACACTGTGTATCAACTCCAAAGGTGCTAGAGCACATGAGGATCTACCGAACGGAAAGAGATCTCTGTGATGTTTGCCAAGCACACAACCTTGACAAACACCATCAATACAAGATATCTAAGGTAGCCCAATCACTAGCTCCTGTGTACTCATCTGTTGTAAATATTTGTAGTTGACATGGACAAAATGCTCATGCCAAATATTTCTCACTGTTTCTGCATGAGCAACAAGAGAAACACCAGTAGAATCGGAGCTCTCGAAGCCATAAAATTGGTATAAGTGAGTCTCTAAATCAACATTCCCAGTAGAAACAACAAAGTCAGGATCATGGAGGTCTCAAATAACCACATCATGTGGTGAGAACTCAACTATTTTACCAAAGCCAAAATGACAAATCTAATAAATAGACAGGAGGTTTGTAGAAATGGTAGGGACCAAAAGAACATCTTGTAGAGAACCACCATCTAATGAAACAGTTCTAGAACCTGTAACTGAAAGTAGTTCTGAGTCACCAACTACAATCTGTGTAGTAACACTCTGAGCAAGTGTGGTAACCAATCCAAGTGAGTGTGACATATGGTGCGAAGCACCTGAATCAATGATCCATGAAGAAGTGGAAGACAAAGCTCGAGCAGAAAGAGCATGACCTTTCCCTATGGGAGGAGGTGGAGGCTTCAGAGGAGCAAGACTATGCTTATGCATGGCTTCTTCTAGTGCCTCAAGTCATTTCCAACACCTAGAAACTGGATGCCCTTCCTTGTCACAAAAAATGCAAGGTTCACCTGTGTACTTCGTAGTCTTGGAGGAAGACTCACTAGACTTAGAAGTTTTTCCTTTTGGAGTAGATTTCTTTGGATCTGATTTTGGAGGTGGCTTGGAGGAATTCTCACTGCCAGCTATTTTGGGCTTGGGCTTCTACTTCTACTTTCCTTTGGATGGTTGGGCAACCAATGCTTAGTTCTTTGATCTTGTTAGAGAGTCCAACTGAGTAAGTTTCACCTACTCTCTAGTCAAACAATCACAGAACACCTCAAAAGTGGGCATGGTGAATCTAGGTCCCAAAGCATCCATGGTAGAATGAAAGGTAGAAGAGAAAATCTGAAAGTTTCCCCAAAGCTTAAAGAAAGAATCAAATAAATGCACTCTTTATCAATCTTTTTCTTTCCACATCCATGTAAAAAAGATCTCTGTTGTTTGAACTCATTGATGGTACCAAATAATGTCTCAAATTTAGCCCACATCTCTAGAGGGGTATTACACCCATCAAGATGAAATTGCAAGTTGTTTGATACCTATAAAGAAATCAACCTCATAGCCTCATCCATCTTGTTTCTATGTTGCATGATCTCAAAGGGCCTTTGTAATATTGGATGCACTGCATCTAGACAAGACCATAACCCTTTTGAACGGAGAAGTCGTATCATCAGGGTTTTCCATGTGTGATAATTATGTGGGGTTAGAAGTTCTAGACAAGAAGAGGTCTCGGCCATATTTTTTAGAAGGGGTTTTAATTTGATAAATATCTGGTTTAAATGATAGAAACATAAAAAGAACACCCCCCCCCCCCCCCCACAATCCAAATATTGAACCCCTAAGGCTAGAATGATATGTTTTATCAAGAAAATGGGAAAAAAGATTCAGATATGAATCTTGTGTACCTTGAAAAAATTCTGATGAAAATAGAAAAAAATTTGGATGGTGCTCGAGAAGATCTTTTTGACGCGTCTTCCGGATTAAAAAATGGAGCTAATTTGAGCAAATTAGCCCCCCCGAAATGAATAAATGATAATCTAGCTTTGACGGTAGAAATAGAAAGCTAGATGAAATAAAAAACTAGATTAACATGCATGATAGCATCAGGCTCGGAACCATCTTTCCAGTGATATCTCGTTTGTCAAAAAATGATGCCCGGAGCACCCGGTACACCAATTTTAGTGAAAGGTGCTCCAGAAAGAAAAAAAACCCCCCAAAAAGAGTGAAGGAGCCAGTGCTAGCCCCTTGGGCCTTACTAGTTGGTCACGTGGGGGCTTCCACTGCTGGCGCTGGCGGTTAGCCGCAGCCACTGGCAGTTAGCCACTGTCACTAGCGGTTAGCAGTGTCGTCAGCTGTTGGTGGTCCGTCAGTGGCGGTGGCGCTCTGGCTGTGCGCGGGTGGCACACTGGTTTTTTTATTTTTCTAACTCGTTAATCATGCGTAAGGATGCCTTGGGATGCATGTACATCCATATGGCCCTGGGGTAAAAAAATTTGCCTCTTCCTGCAACTTAGTCCAAATTGGACGTGTTTTATATCGAAATAGGGGTTTTTGGATGCTACGAGCTCAACGGTGAGGTTCGTTTGAGCTCAGAGTGCACCAAAATTTAGGGACCCCCTAATTTAAATAAAAAATAATTGAAAAATCCCTAGTCTGAACCAAATGATTTTCTTAGCTCTGATTCCTTCAACCACGAATAAGTTGTAGTAGATTAGGCTCTGATACCATGTACGATTTGAGTAATACATATCCACAAAACCCGAAGATCACCTGCATATGAAAACCTATTACAAGGAGGTAGAGATAAGAAAGGGAAAGGGTTTGACTCAAAAATATGAAGAAAATATCCTCAATTAATGAATGAATAAAATATACAATGGATCATCCTTATAAAGGAGATCAAAAGCCTTGAAAGGCAAACCCTAAAAAGAAGAAGTGCATGTAATAATTAGTTTAATTATTACATGACTAATGCATGCACGTTTATATTTAAAACAACTAGTGCATGAGTGTTTTAAATATAACACTACCAATGCAAGAGAGGTTTAAATATAAGCAACTAAAGCAAAAAAGGTGACATCTTAAGAAGGGAGTAAAGTTAATTTAATTAACACAATTAAATTAATACTTTAGTCTAACAAATTTAAAGCATATTTCATATTATAATTTTTATTTTACAATTTATCATTACAAGAAGTATCAGAGGATGATCTTGGTATCGTTAAGACAAGAATTTTTCATCAATTTGTAGGTCATGTTTAAAATCAAATATCTCTTAAAAAATTTATGATTTTTAAAGGGTTTTTTAAAACCATATTTAGGCATATTCAATCCAATTTATAAGGTAATTGGTGCTGAATTGAATGATTTAATGCAAAAATTAGGATTTCTAGCCAAAATAATTGAAAATTACATAGCTTTTAGATCGTAATGAAATTATTCCTAAATTTTAAAGGGTTTTTGAGGTTATTGAAGAGTGTACCGTATAATTTTCAGATCATTTCTACTCCATTTGTGTGCTTATTGAAAAGTCACTATTTTCTATCATGTTGGGCCCTACTACAAGGGGCAGTAGGAAAAACTCTTGGCGAGGATGGGTGAACATGTGAGGATATGAGTCCCAATAATGAAATAAGAAAGGTTAAAGGAGATATGCAAAGCATAGGAGAAAATTTATCAAACATAAAGAGTATGTTAACTTCTTATCTGTATAGACCAAGAAAGGATTTCTCTTCAACTTTGGAGGAGACACTTCAATCTTTAGATTTTGTTCTTCAATCATCTTCACTAGACCCTATATTATCTTTCCAAATATTGTGACCTAGTACACCTAATTTGGAGGCTACTTTTAGCATCAATATGGCAGCATTTGAGAAACTTTTAGTGACTCTGTACATCTTGAGATTTCATCCTGTATATTCCTTTCAAGATTGGGGTGACTTTATGCATACACATTTGATTTTATTTCTTCATGGACCATCTTCCACATCTAGTTTGGAGCATCTACCATTTTTGCATATTCTACAAATTGGGGGGCTACTTGATCTCTCTTCTTCTCTCTTATCAGGTAACTTTGTCCTCATAGAAGGTTTTTTCCTTCTCATTCTTCTGTGAGACTCCTTTGTACTTCCATCTCTTTGTTTTTTAGAAGGATATTTGTAAACACCTAAAATTATCCCATCTCCAGTGCCTGATGTTATAATCTTAATTATTTAAATAATTTATGTCATTCTCCTAATTAAGTTTCAAATTTGTCTTTTCCCTCTAAAATCAATAACTGAATGATTTAAATTAATTATTTAATGTCCATTTCATTAATCATCAATTATTTTCTAATTTCATCTAATAATTATTTTAAATATTAACCAAATGATTTTATTATTTAATTAATGCCTCTTTTCTAATTTTAATTGAATAATTCTTATTATTTAGTTAAATTAATATTCCTCGTTCTTTTCATAACAATTCAATGATTGTTAAAATTATTTAATTTACTAAATATGTATTATATAAGTGAATAAAATAATTATTTTATTTAATTATTCCACTTCTACAATGTCAACCAAGTCTTCTAAAAGTAAATAAATTATGCAGTTTATTTATTCCCAATCATAAGCAATTAAATAATT
This sequence comes from Chamaecyparis obtusa, assembly GCA_027943335.1. Lineage (NCBI taxonomy): Eukaryota > Viridiplantae > Streptophyta > Pinopsida > Cupressales > Cupressaceae > Chamaecyparis > Chamaecyparis obtusa. The sequence goes on from BSBK01002270.1 coordinate 493,021, forward strand.
TTGAATTTATTTAATAATAATTGTTCTTCTAGTTCCACCTCTATGACTAATACTGACTTTCAGTCTAACTAAACCATATACTCTAGCATCTATCCAATCACTTTTCCTAACTAATCAATCTAATTAGTTCTCAATTCAATCAAACTAGTTAATCGTCAATTAGTCTCTCTCAAGTGTTCAATCTATCTAGTCTTCTAATCAATCAGTTTTGTCATGCAGTCAGTTAAGTCAATTAACTCTTAACTAGTCTAAGTAATCTATTCAATGAAGTCTAGTTGAAATGAGTCTTAACTATCCATTCTCAATCAATCAAAATTGTCTATTGAAATCTAAAGAAAAATCTATATAATGAAGGTGATTCTTCATTATTTGTAACCATGAGTTTTGAATTCTCGTGTTATCAAAATTAGAGAAAATATGAGAGCTCACAATTACAAAGAGAAGGAGAAAAGACAAGCAAGGATTTATGGTTTGATGCATGTTTCTTCATTTAAATTATTTATTGTTTGCATTGGATTGTGTCATTATTTCTTGAATATGAGTATATTGTTTCCAATAATCTAGATCTTCTTGTTGGATCTAATCTCTATTATTGCAGGCATGCTAACTTGAAATTTTGCCCCTATTACAAATGGTGAACCCAACATAAAGCACTTTCTTCTAATTTTTATAATTTGTTTAGGTTCTATGTAGATACCGAGGGATTGTATGCATCTAAGTTTTATTCAACATGATCACATGTTTGAAAGCTGCATCTGGATTTTATTAGTTGCAACTACTTTCTATTTCCTTGATAATATTTGGGTTCTTATGTGTTCTTTATGCAGGTTTATTCATCGCAACCATGGAAAATATGATGTAATTACATGTTGTGGATACGCAATTATTTTTAATTGATTCCATATTTTTCTTATTTCTGATAATTTTTTTGTGTTGTTTTTGTACATGCATATTAATCTAATGTAATTGGTTATTATTCGTTGCATGTGCAGATATAAGATGTAATCTTACTAGCTAAACAATGCATGTGCAGGTTACATGATCACATTCACATATGAAATGATGAAAGTGCCTATCAAAATAGAAACGTAAAAAAGTGAAGTTGAATCAACCATCCAAATACAGAAGAAGAAAGGAATAAATCAGACTCAATAAGAATTTCACACGTGGAGTAGAAATTAAGGAACTTTCAAATGATAGTGAGTATCAAGAAACCTTCAACGATTATCTTCAAAAGTTGTTGGCTTATTGTGAAAGGTACAAGTTTGACATTAATATCAATAATATTCATGAATATGAGCTTTGATTTCTAGATGTAGGTTTTTCGATACTGATATCTAATTTGTAGCTTGTGGCATAGAAATAGGGCTTATTTGTCTTGAAATCGTTCACACTTCATTTTTGGGCTATAAAATAAGCTTTTGCAATTTTGTCTATTTTTAGATCAAGTAACACTTCATTTTGGGACATAACAATTGATATATTTGTCTTTCATTCTTGGTGTTCTTTCACACTCTATTGGTAGAGCCCTTTTTTTATTTTATTACAGAGGCTTGTTTAGGAATTTAATCACCCTAGAGGATGACCTCAAACTAGCAAATCCCTCTAGCTTGTATAGAAATAAGACGTGGAGTAAACTCTAGAATGTCTTACACCTAACTAAACTCAGGAAAGGGTTTTGGTGATATCTCAGATTGGACCTATGTGCCTAAAGAGCTCATGTGACCAACTAGATACTTTGGTGTCTCACACCTATTATTCGATTGGGCAAGAACCACAAATCTGAGTAAAAACCCTAAGATAGAGGTCACTTGTTCTAAACTTTAAATATTAAAAAATCAAAGTGCAAGGGGAGGGAAGAACCTTCCCCCAAGATCACTCACAATATGTTTTCCACAAGATTGATTCGATAGGGGAGAATTCCTCTTTGATCAAGATCTGGAAAAGGCAAAAAAATGAGGGCACCCTTGGATGTGATAGTATTGTTTGAGCAGATGAAAATTCAAGTATTGGGTGGCAATTTTGTTAATGAAGTTGTTACCTTAGGCTAATAGCTAATTGTGTCTATTTTCATCTATAATCTAGCCTGTGAAAATATTTTGTCTTGTAAAATTCATTGAACATACACAGATCAGTAAAATTATCAAAGAGCTGTGTTATTCTATGTGTGTTTTTGTTTTTAAAAAATCAAAATTAACTGTCAAAATGTTACATAGATAAAATGACACATTTATCATTAAAATGTTGCATTTGTTGTTTAAACATCACATCTTTCATATTGAAATTTTTAATTGCATCTTTCTACAACAAATTCTCTAGAAACAAAGCTACAATCGACTTTCTATATAACACAATTGCCTAGAATTTTACTAGACTAGAACACTTTGTATCAGAAAATTACACCATTCCAAAACACTACCAAGCTTATTCAAAAGCACACATATGTAATTCATTCAATGCACAAATAATTGGTAAGATTAGAGTTTCCAAATAATAGATTCTATAATCATATTAGGGTCAATTTATAAACTTACACACTGTCCAAAAATATATGTTTTTGTATCTGGCATCAGAGAATGTATATCTTTCATTTAGGGTTTTCATTTTAGGGTTCCTTACCTTGTGGCATTATCAAGATTTTTTCATCTTTGCATGTCATCATTTAAGGCTTTACCTTGTATGCCTCGTAGATTTCATTTAGGTCTTTCATATCTTAGACTTGGGTATCTTTATCTTTTAGGGTATCTTTTGAACATTAGAGAATATACCTTATGTTGAATCTCTATATAAGTGGTTGATAGATTCTTTGTGACCTCTCCTATCAAAAACATCCTTTTATCGAAACATTGTCTTGTCATTACTACCTAGAGGTCACAATGTTTCTCTCCATCATTTAGGGTTTCTCCTAAGAATTCATAATCTTGAAATTTTTAACTTTTTCCTTAAAGATTTATTTGTCCACTCTTAGTTGTCATATAGAAATTATTGTATTGATGTTTCCTAAAATAAAAAAATAAAAAAAATAGCTTCTTTCCTAGGTCATTATCATAGTCAAACTATACCTAGTCTTGCATTGACAATTTCCCAAAATTAAAAAATCCAAAAAAATAGTTTCTTTCCTAAGTCATTACTATATTCAAATCATATAGCGAGTCTTGTATTAATATTTCCCAAAAGTAGAAAATCCAAAAAAAATAGTTTTCTTCTTAGTTGTTACTATAGTCAAGTAATCTTAATCACACCTTGCATTGTCATAATATCATCCTTGCATTTCTAGATGAAATTTTCTTGGTCATGATGAACTACAACTGATTGAATACCTGAATGACTTGAAGATCGGTGATTAGAGATCACCGAGTACTGAATTGATATGTAAGATAATTGAATCAGTCATTATGTTGTCATTGATGTCAACTAGTTTTGACAGTACTTATCATGTTGGTTGCAAATATCTAAACATCTATAAAGTGGAGAGAAAAGATGAAGAATTGAGATATCTACATGGAGGAAGATGGATATAACAGATGAGGATAAGGAATACTTTGGGTAGCTTATTGATGAGTCTATGACTTCATATGGTTGACTTGATTATGTTGCATAATCTATTATGACGTTGGAAGCAAAACTTACCAAAGCAGTGTGGTCGGTAAATGAAGCACTTCAGTATACACTAAGCTAGTTTAGTGTATACCGAGAGATAGTATTAACCGAGCTTGTCTTCACCAACGCATTTCTTCGTTAACCTAGTATGGATGAAAGAACTAAATGTTTAGTTTAGCCGACAGAAATTGGTGAGCTCGAATGTGTATGATTTCGAGGTTGAAGATAAAGTTTTTTATGAGATCCGTGGCTAAAAAAAATTGAAGAAGATCTAAAGGATGAAAGTGAAACGAGGTATTGACACATCTACCGAGGAAGGTTTAAGCAAAAAAATCAACGAAGGAGATTAAGCGGCAAAATTTGATGGATGAAAATAAAATAGTTTACTTGTCTATATAAGACACATTGGTTTCATTGTTGAAACTATGCCGGAAGATAGAAGACTACAGAGATTTCGTGTGAATACATTTTCATGCATGCCTGATCAGACTGGGTGAAGGAGAACTGAACTGTGGAGTTAATCAAGTGTCAAAGAGCTATTACCGAGGGACAGTAAGTTATTGAATATTGAATAACTGAATTGAAATATTTATCAGAGGATTTTATGGGCTTAGAATAGATCTGAACATCTACAAAATTAAGTTGTATTGTAATCAGATCATTTAATGTTTTATTTTAACCATTGTGACAGAAAAATCTCTTAACCGAGTGGACTTAACCATCTTATGATTGCCCTATTTCATTCATAGAATGTACATTGTTATCCTATCAACCCCATAGTGAATTTTGGTTAGACGATAACTATTAGTCTTAAATCCTCTAACAAGGTCACACATTACAGTGTATTTTGTAACCTATAACAGGGTTGGCTCTTCACCGAGCTCACTTCAAAAGAGTGAAAATTATTTTGGGTTCCCGGTCCCAAGTGGTTTTTCCCTTAAAAAGGTTTCCACATTAAATCATTGTGTTATGTATTTATGTGATGAATGTTTGGTTATCATACTTTACATATTACATATTTGATTTGGTCAGTAATCACTGTGAGTAATTAACTGGTAATTGGTAAAGGCACAGACAATTTAGTATTTTATGTTACCAAGCTGCAGGAATTTGTTGAATTTGTTTTAAGTGATGCATTATAATTGGGACTATTGGATAACTGATCTAACTAATTCACCCCCCTCTCAATTATTCTAACAATTGGTATCAGAACACATTGGTTGCTTGGAACAGAGTGTTAAGGACTTTAGCAGAAAGATCACAAAATGTATAAGAGGGAAGTGTCGAAGTTGAACAAGGACAACTTTACAATATGGCAAAGCCGAATGAGACTTCATATATCTAGAATTGGGAATTCTTCCCTCACCCTATTGGATAATGGTTACTTAGCACGGCCAACAGGACCTTTGACTCTTGATTAATTGAGAGATAGACATGAGCATAATATTACTATGATGGAGATTGTTGCCACTCTATTGATGTTGAATTTGAAGATGTCAAGGATTGCCTTACTTCAAAGGAAATGTGGGATAAACTTGCTCAATTTTATGGTGGAGATGAAAATGTGAAAAGAGCCAGAGCTGAAAGTTTAAGAGGGAGATTTGATGATATGAAAATGAAAGGAGAGAACATTGTGCAGTATACAAACTAAATAAAGGAGGTATTCAATGCTATCAGAGGATCTGGTGGTGTCATTTATGAAGATACAATGGTAAGTAAAATTCTAAGAACCTTATTGCCTGCTTATGCAATCAGAATATCTGCAATACATGAAATGAGGTTTGTACCTAGCAGTACTCTTACTCTTGATAATCTGATTGCTAAGCTAACAACTTTTGAGCTAAACAACTTTGATAATAGTGTTGTACCATCTGTTGAGTCTGCTTTTATGTCTTCTCTAAAGATTGGTAAGTCTAGCAGTTAAATAATAGGTATGACAGTGATAGTAACATTGATGATGAGCTTGATGAACTTAAAGCTCTTATGGCCCGAAGGTTACCTAAAGATAAAGGTAGATATAGGGGTAAATTACCTTTAGCATGTTTTAAATACAAAGAAGTTGGTCATATTGCTGCTAGATGCCCAAACAGGAAAGAAGATGATAGAAACAAAGATCGATCTGGTGAAGGAAGCTATGGGAGGAGAAACAACAGGAGTTACCGACACTACAACGGGGATAACCGAGACAACAATGATAAGGACAAAAAGGTATGTTACATTGCTAAAGAGAATGATACTGATACTGACATAGATGATGATATTGAAGTAGTATTTGTTGCGATGAAGGATGATTCTGAGGAAGAAGAAAGGTATGTAGAGACATCACTCATTTCTAAAGTTAATAAAAATGATACATGGATCATTGATAGTGGTTTTACACATCACATGACTGGTGATGAAGAAAAGTTTGATCATCTTGAGGAATATAATGGAGGATCAGTAAAAATAGATAATTATACACCATGTATGGTTAGAGGAAAATGATCTTTACTAATAAATGCTAAATCAAATGTGATAATTCTTATTGGGTAGAAGGACTAAATTACAATTTGCTAAGTGTGGCACAGCTTAACAACTCAAGTCACCGAGTAGCTTTTGAGAGAAAGAAGGTAAAGATATTTGATGATGGAGGAAAACTTGTTGGAACAAGAGCACAATCCAAAGGTAACTTGTTTTATCTTGACAATGCTGAGTCTTCCTATTTAATGATGAAAAATGAGGATGCATGGTTATGGCATAAAAGGTTATCTCATGTAAACTTTGATAACATGATTGAGATCAGTAGAAAGAAAAAGGTTAGAGGTTTTTCTAGCCTAACTAAACTGGATCATGTTATGTGTCATCAATGTCAGAAAGGTAAGATGACAAAACCTAATTTTAAGAGTAAAGACTATTCAACAAAGAGAATCTTGGAGTTAGTTCACACTGACCTATGTGGTCCCATGAGAACTCAGAGCTACTATCGAGATAGATATTTCATTCTATTTGTTGATGATTACACTAGATTGATGACTATAATGTTTTTAAAAGAGAAATATGAGGCATTTAAGTTGTTTAATGGTATAAAGAAAAAGTAGAGAAAGAAATCGGGAAATAACTAAAATGCTTGAGATCTGACAGAGGTGGTGAGTTTATTTATGATGAATTCACTAACTATTGTAATGAGCATGGTATAAAAAGATGGGTTTCTGCTCCGAGAACACCTCAACAGAATGGGATTGCTAAAAGGAGGAATAGATCAATTGTTGATTGCACAAGGACACTGATGATAGAAAAGAATGTTGCTCAGACATACTAGAGAGAGGCAGTTAGCATAGCTGTATATGTTCTAAACCAAGTACAATTGAAGAAGGACACAAACAAAACACCCTACGAGTTATGGTTTGGTCACAAACCGACTGTAAGTTACTTCAGAATTTTTGGTAGAAAATTTTTTATTCTAAAAGATGATAGAAATGGAAATTTTGACTCTAAAGGTGATGAAGGGATATTTCTTGGATATTCTACTAAAATAAAAGCTTACAAGTGTCTGAATAAAGTTACTAATAAGATGATTGAAAGTACTAATGTCAGAGTTGATGAATTTGCTGAAAAAAAAGATGAAGAAAACACTAGGGAGCCGAAAGACTATGGTAGATTCACTTGCATTGAACATCCAAAGTACCTACCAAAGCCACAGGCTGAGTCGACCGAGCATCAGGAAAACAACACCGAGGAATAGAAAAGGGAAACCAAAGATCAGGAAGGAGCTACCGAGCAAGGATATGAACCTGAATAGGATGAACAACAAAGAAGAGATCAAGTGCTAGAAAGATTTGTCAGAAGACATCATCCTGAGAACCAAATCATTAGGGACAAGCAAGTTGGCATGCTGATATGAAGAAGTAAGTTAAGACAAGGTACATGCTTAGTTTGTGAGTTTGAACCAAAAAATGTTAAGGTTGCACTAGAGAATGATGAATGGATAAATGTAATGAATGAAGAGATAGAACAGATTGAGAAAAACAAGACATGGACTTTACTACCTAGACCTAAAGATAAGAATATTATCGATACTAAATGGATTTTTACACATAATCTGAATGAGAATGGAGAGGTTACAAGGAACAAAGATAGACTTGTTTGCAAGGGATATGCACAGGAGGAAGGTATAGATTATGGTGAAACTTTTTCACCTGTTGATAGACTAGAAGGAGGTTGTATGTTACTTACATATGCTGCACATAAGAAGTTTAAAGTCTATCAAATGGATGTTAAGTCTACTTTTCTGAATGGGATACTAGAAGAGGAGGTCTACATAGAACAACTAGAAGGGTTTGTTGATCCAGATAAGAAATACATGGTATGTAGACTACAAAAAGCTTTATATGGTTTAAAGCAAGCACCAAGAGCCTGGTATGAAAGGCTACATACTTATCTTTTAAGTATTGGTTTTGTTAGAACTAGTGAAAACAACAATTTGTATATGAAAGGGGAGTCTGATGACACTATTTTGATTGCTAAAATATTTGTGGATGATATAATTTTTGGAGGACAAGATCATATTTGTAAATCATTTATTGATGAGATGAGAAAGGAATTTGAAAAGTCTATGTTTGGAGAGATTAAGTTCTTTCTAGGCTTGCAGGTTATTCAACAAAATGATGGAATTTTCATCACACAATCAAAGTACATAAAGGAACTATTGAGAACATTTGGCATAAAAGATTCTAAACCAGTTGGAACACCGATGGTCACAGGCTGCAAACTAACTAAAGATGATGAATCTACAGAGGTAAACCGGACATTGTACCGATCTATGATTGGTAAACTGATGTATGTAGTACATAGTAGACAAGATATTGCACATGCAGTGGGGATTGTTTCCATATTTTCTGTCAATCCAAAGGATTCACATATGGTTGCAGTAAAAAGAATCTTGAGATACCTGAAGAAAATAGAGGAATATGGATTATGGTATCCTAAGGAAGGAAAGTTTGAACTAAGAGTCTACACCGATGCAGATTGGGCTGAAAATATAAATGACAAAAAGAGTACAACCAAAGGAGCATTTTTCTTTGGTGAAAGACTTGTTACTTGGACAAGTAAGAAACAACCTTGTATTTCTCAATCTACTGCCGAAGCAGAATATGTTGATGTTGCTACAAACTATTCAAACATTGCTTACATCAAACAAGTGTTGGAAGGGATGAATGAGGTAATCACTAAGTCGGTGATTATATATTAAATATTTCTAAGAATCCTGCAATGCACTCAAAGACCAAGTATATTTTTATTAAGTATCACTACTTAAGAGAACAAGTACAAGAGAAGAAAGTCAAACTGGAATATGTTACATCAAAAGAGCAACTTGCTGATATTTTTACCAAGCCTCTACTGAAGGAAACTTTTGAATACTTGAGGACTAGACTTGGGGTCCGTCCCCTATCTACCGATCACTAATGTGATCTGGAGGTTGCATCATCCTAATCTTATCAGAAGATCATTCATGTTGATGCAACATAGTTCACACTTTGGATTCTATCTAAGGTTGTGAAAGATTTGAGGAACAATTGGCATATTAGTAAACTAAGATACATTGTATGCACCGAACAACAGAGAGTCACTTGGCTATTGCAGAGCTGTATGTTTTATGTTTTTCTTTGGCATTGTTGTCAAAGGGAGAGATAAACAATATGAAAAACTGAGAGATCACTGGAACATCTATCTAATGGAGAGATCATCTAAAAAATTCAGGGAGAGTATTGAAGATTTATTGCTAAGAACAGAAGGAATCTGAAAGTTGAAAATATCAAATCTGCAGAGGAAATTCTGTACTTGCAATGCTATCATGTAACATAGTGATTGAACATATTAAAATATCAAGCTAGGGAGAGCTTACCGAGCTACAGCATTTGCTTACATAGTTGTAGAATACATGTTTGTTATGTGTATGGTATATTTCATATTGCTTGAGTTGCCATCAATGCCAAAGGGAGAGATTGATGAGCTACAACTGATTGAATACCTAAATGACTTGAACATCAGTGATTAGAGATCACCGAGTACTGAATTGATATGTAAGATAATTGAATCAGTTGTTATGTTGTCATTGATGTCAACTAGTTTTGACGGTACTTATCATGTTGGTTGCAAACATCTAAACATATGTAAAGAGGAGATAAAAGATGAAGAACTGGGATATCTACATGGAGGAAGATGGATATGATAGATGAGGATAAGGAATACTTTGGGTAACTTATTGATGAGTCTATGACTTCATATGGTTGACTTGATTATGTTGCATAATCTTTTATGAAGTTGGAAGAAAAACTTAACAAAGCAGTGTGGTCGGTAAATGAAGCACTTTAGTATACACCGAGCTAGTGTAGTGTATACCGAGCGATAGTATTAACCGAGCTTGTGTTCGCCGATGCATTTCTTCATTAACCAAGTATGGATGAAAGAACTAAATGTTTATTTTAGCCAACAGAAATCGATGAGCTGGAATGTGTATGATTTTGAGGTTGAAGATAAAGTTTGTTATGAGATCCACGACTAACAAAATTCAAAGAAGATCTAAAGGATGAAAGTGAAATGATTTATTGACACATCTACCGAGGAAGTTTTAAGCGAAAAAATCAACGAAGGAGATTAAGCAGCAAAATCTGATGGATGAAAAGAAAACAGTTTACTTGTCTATATAAGAGACATTGGTTTCATTGTTGAAACTATGCCAGAAGATAGAAGACTATAGAGATTTCGCGTGAATATAGTTTCATGCATTCCTGATCAGACTGGTTGAAGGACAACCAAACTGCAGAGTTAACCGAGCGTCAAAGAGCTATTATCGAGGGACAGTAAGTTATTGAATATTGAAGAACTGAATTGAAATATTGATCAGAGGATTTTATGGGATTAGAATAGATCTAAACATCTACAAAATCAAGTTGTATTGTAATCAAATCACCTATTGTTTTTGTTTAACCATTGTAACAGAAAAATCTCTTAACCAAGTCGACTTAACCATCTTATGATTGCCCTATGTCATTCATAGAATGTACATTGTTATCCTATCAACTCCATAGTGAATGTTGGTTGGACGATAGCTGTTAGTCTTAAATCCTCTCACAAGTTCACACCTTACAGTGTGTTTTGTAACCTTTAATAGGGTTGTCTCTTCACCGAGCTCACTTCAGAAGAGTGAAAATTATTTTGGGTTACCGGTCCCAGTGGTTTTTCCCTTAACAGGGTTTCCATGTTAAATCATTGTGTTATGTGTTTATGTGATGAGTTTTTTTTATCATACTTTACATATTTCATATTTGATTTGGTCGATAATCACTATGAGTAATTAACTAGTGATCAGTAAAGGCACAGACAGTTTAGTATTTTATGTTACCGAGTTGCAGGAATTTGTTGAATTAGTTTTAAGTGATACATTTTCTAATTGGGACTATTGGATAACTGATCTAACTGATTCACCCCCCTCTCAGTTATTCTAATAGGTCAAAGAAAAAGGGACAGATGGCCCCGAATTAGGACCCTACATTCAATCCTACCAATAATATGAGTTTTAATTTCAGTGCACCAATGGGTTCACAAAGACCACCTAGGAGTGGGGTTACCTTACCTCCTAGTGATGAATTTTATTTAGAAAATATTTAAGCACACTCCACCCAAGAAGAGATAGAACATGTGTCACAAGATCCTAGGGTCCTTGTTGTCATGAATTTCTTAGTATTAGTAGACCCTAATATATATTTCCATCTTCTTGCACAAAATGGAGCCAAACTACCACCAAGTTTTGACACCTCTACTATTGTGGAGGGTAACCAAATGATCTCTACTAGGGTTACACAATCATACTCATATCAAGTCTCTACTATCTACCATTTGTTAGAACACCCCATCTTGCCACACAAGTCAAAACTAGAATTCTAGTATGCTCTCTAGTATGTCATAGATAAATTCAAGTACCATATCACAAGCTACACCAATGACTACTACAACACCTAGCACAATAATACGAGTAGTCTATAGTGAAATTTCTTTAACCAATACAATGACTCAAGGAGGACCTTCCAATCAACCCCTAGTAGTATGAACATCGCATTTCAAGGGCCATCCTTTACTCAAAACACAAGTGGACAAAATGTTGGAGCATCACCTCAATTTCATCATACAAATCATTTTTCTCAACCCAATCCAACATTTCCATATTTCACACCGTAGAGAATGTCCACCTATGTCCTTACTTATATGAATGCCTCAAACATGTATCCAGGTCTCAACACACTTATGGGTATAATCAAATACCCATATATCAACATCATAATCCATTTTTAGATCCTAAGCTTGGTTCCAACACAAATGTGCATCCAACGCCTACTAATATATTATCACAATAGATGCAAACCCTCCAACAATAGTTGACCAGCATGCAGACTAGTGACTCAAAGCAATCATGTACACTAGAGAGGTCTTATGTCCCTACCCCTTCAACAAAATATTGTACATGACACCCTTTCCTCCTTATTTTAAAACAACCAAATTTGACAGATATAAGGAGGAGAGTGACCTAAGGGACCATATTTGGGAATTATTTATGGCTTCTATCAAGGTTACTCATAGTGACAGATATTGAATGTGCCTCTTTTCATAAAGTCTCAGTGGTCCATCCATGGAATGGTTCTCTTGCTTACCATCTAGAATTTGATCATGGGATGAATTAGCCAAAAAAATCATATCAAACTATTCTCATAACATTTTCACAGAAATCACAATCATGGATCTATGTAACACTAAATATAAAAATGGGGAATGTTTTGCATCCTTCCTATAGAAATGGAGGAACATAGATAGCAAAGAACCCTTTCATATTCCTCAGAAAGATAAGGTCCAAATGTTCATTGAGAAATACCAAACTGATATAATGTGCTCTTTGCGCTCCCAACGTATAGATACATTTACTAAAGTAGGTGAACAAGGTCTAAAAGATGAAAGAGGGATTTCTCTCAAGGGCCAAAAAAAAGACAGAAAAAAAACCAATGGGACCATCCAATAAAACCAATCCTTTGACAAAACTAAGTATTGGTCTCGCAACAAGACTATCACAAATGATTTTTTTACACTAAAGCTATCCATGTTGTGCAACCTACCATATGCCTATAAGGGTCACCCTCTCCTAACATGGTCAAAACCAACAATAATGTCCCTAAAAATAACAATTAATTAGCCAATGCGACTAAAAAATAATAATGTGCACCAAGAAGACAGAACTCGCAATGCACTTTCACACTTCTTGTTGAGTCACTTGATGTGGTTCAAAAATGGTTGATCCAATCTAGCACTGTCACATTACCAGAGGTGCGACATTATGATCTTGGTCCTTTTACAACTTCATGGTATAATGACAATATTTTTTGTGAATATCATCTCACAAAGGGACATAAAACTGTAAATTATTTTTAACTTAAACATACTGTCCAAGATCTAATTGAGAGGGGAGAAATAGAAGTCAAAGATCATTGAGGAACAAAAAATAATGATCACACCATCTTTAAGGATCTACTTCATAATCATGACTAAGGGAGGGCCTCTAGGTCTAGACATCACAATAATACTAATTTCATCAATCATATTCACCATGACCCCGATCACACTGCCCATGTTATCACTATCCAAGGTCAAAACCCTAATTGTGCAACTACTACTAGAAGATCCACTATTATTGTCCAGGTACTTCCTTCTAATTCATAGACCCCATAAAAAATTCAATACAATGTCTTGGACCAATTAAAGAAAACTCTTGAATAAATTTCCATATTTGAGTTGTTATGTCTATCATCCAATCACAAAGCAGTCCTTAACAAAGCTTTGAAAGAGTCTTGCATTCTGAATGACATAGATATTAATGAATGTTTGTCCATGTTCATAAATCTTTCCACTGCATACCATGTCACATTCACGGAATATGACTTTCCTATCCAAAATCTATTTCACAATGATCCACTCCACCTTGAGGTCTATGTCAATAAACATAAAGTCAAGCGATTCCTACTAGACAGTGGAGTAGGTCTCAATATTTGTACCCTCAATTTGGTTGAAATACTATAATTTATAAGAGTTGTGTGGAGCCTTCAAAGAAGATCATTATCAAAGCCTATGACAATGTAGAATGCCCTTAAAAGGGTGTCATCACTTTGCCTATTAGAATTGGCCCAATTATACATGAGACAAAAATCCAAGTACTTGATATTGAGCTTAGTTATAATATGCCCCTTGGTCAACCATGGATATATGTCATGAAATTTGTACCATCTACCTACCATAAATCCTTTAAGTTCCCCTATAATGGGTCAAAAATTACAATCCCAAGTGACAAAGATCCTTTTTTGTATTGTACTAACCTAAAGGGGTTGACTGCTAATCAAGTTCCTATCAATCAAGAAGATTCCACTTAGTCACCTCTCAATTATGTTGACCCATCCACATTATCTAACAATTCCACTTCGTCCACTCCATCCTCCCTATTTGTGCCTTCCTCTTTGAGATCAAGATCAATGTTCAAGATAAAGGCTACAAAGAATACACGTGTTGATTCCTTTTGTGTGGGAAAATTTCATATCTACCACTCACATATGGAAACTCAAGAAAACCATTAAAGAACAAGAAAAATTTCACAATTTTATATAAACCACCTACAATCTTTACCAAGTGGGAAAAGCTAGATGAAGAATCGATAGAGCAAGATATATCAAATTGGCTCTATAGAGATGAGGAACCTCCTCCCATTATACTTCAAGTACATGAATATGAGAGAAGCTATACCATAATGAAGAAACAAGGATATAATGGGTGTAGTGGTCTCAAAATGAATAATCAATGGGTAGTAGAACCAATTGTACACTCAAAATATGCACTTCTCTAAGTCTTTGGTTCCAAGAGCATCCATGAATTCGAAGCCTTAAGAAAGCGACTTAGAGCTCCCTAGGCATGGAGTGCAAGGGTGTTTAGAGGGATCTCAACTAGACCTATTAAGCATGAAACCTTGCTAGTAAACCATGCAATGGGAGATTCAAAGAGACAAGGGCAAGAATGCCAATATCCTCAAGAATCACAAATGAAAGATGAAATGCAAACTATGCTAAAATGAGAATGCAAGAATGCAACTATGCTATGAAAATGAAAATATTACAAGCCTTTACTAATTAAGCTATGTGAATTAAGCTAGAACATGAAAGGAAACTAAACTAAAATGTCATGGAAATTAAGCTATAATGAAAGAATGAAGACTGGAATGCCACAAGATTTTCAACGCTCCAAAGTCACCAAGAAAACTTGCAGCACAACATTAGCATCAAGAGTGGGATCAATCCTTTGAATGAGAAAAGAGCTCTCCTTTTAAAGATAAATGGACCATGGAGATTAAGAGGCAAAAGATTTGATCAAGGGTGGAGTTTGAAAGTGGGATCAATCCTTGTGCACAAATATCTTCTAATGAGAAAGAAGTGTTGACTTTTGTGCCTCATGTGGGACAAAAAGGTCTTTTCTTCTTTTTTATAAAATAGGAATAATGCATTATTTGTGCAACTTAGGATAAGAGGTAAGTGGGGGATTTTTATTAAATAAAAAGGGAGGGAATTCTTTTTAATTAAATAAAGACTTAGGATAAAATGGTTAATCCATAGAATATAATCGAATAAATGATAGAATTAGGATTTGATCAAGGAAATTGATTTAATTTGAAAATATTGCAAAGCATTGATTCAGAAAATTGATAAATTGAAGAATGGGGGCCCAAAGTCTAGGCAACCATTTTAGGGTGCATACATTTGCCCCTCTTTGAATAATGTGAGATCAATTTCATGTAGTCAAAGAATGAAGTTGAAATATGAGATCGATTTGGGATCACAAAACAACCCAGACGTGTGTTCGACGGATGGGAACACATTAGGACAAAGATAAGCTGATTGAAAAAGACAAGGCCAACACCCCTATAAATAGGTAATTGTCAAGTCTCAAGCAAGGTTTAATTGATAGGTTTGATAAAGATAAATCAAGGATTGAAGTTTGATAGGTACTGCCCCCTCATGATTGAAATCGAAATGAGATAGAGGAGAAATAGTAAATTGATAAATTTGATCAAATAGAACTAAAAATAAGGTTTTTGATGTAAGATGAAAGATATAAGGATCACAGAACCAAGGTGGATCATTAAGCATGAAAGGTTATGCCCCAAGGTTGAATTAGAAGAAAAAAGTGGGGTGAAAGAAAATGGAAGAGAGAAGTTTGGAAGAGGTGAAAAGAAGTGGAGAGAAGAAAGAGAATTTGCCTCAAGAAAGAGAATGCCCCAAAATTAATCAACTGTTTAAGATAGGAAATTTTGATTGAGTTCATGAAAGAAGATAAGGAAATGAAGATCAAAACGTGACCACAGTTGATTAAAAGTCCAAAAGAAAGATGAAGGAAAACCCTCTCAATATGCAAGATGCAAGACTAAACTAACATGAACTTAAGAATGCAAGCTACTATGAAAAGTGGTTTACTTGCAACGTCACAAAGCCATTAGACTCTAATAATCATCATCGAGCTTTATTGGTAGCGTCACAAGATCATACAATACACACTAGTATGACTATGGGTATATGAATATGATATGTATCAGATAGATATGTGGGAATCCCACCTAGGCACCAGAGACATATAGGTCAAGATGACTAGTGCAGTGCGGTTCCCTAAGTTTGGTATAGCAAGATTATGCTTGCATCGAGACACAAGAAAGTCAAGATGACTACAAGCATGCACTTGCGGAAAATAGTCAAGGATAATACATTGTAGATCCTAGTGTCAAGTGGAACAAGTATGAATGCTCATGACAATTAGGATCAACAAAATATACCCGCAGGCAGAAAATAAACAAAACATGTCCTCGTGCCCCCAGTCTTCTAGCCATGCATCATCGAAAAACTATTAGGGAGAGAACACTCATCAAAGAAATCATCATAGATATCACACAAAGAAATAAATTCAAGCAAGTCTCAGCGAGTCAAGTGTTTAAGTGTGTGTGTAGGTCATAGAGTCAAACTTTGAGTATCGCATCTGCCAGTGAGAAATATTGTATCATTCTACACTATGGGTATCATTCTACACTATGGGTAGGATATCTAATAAGTGTTGAGAAACACTTGACGCTAGGGAAGTGTTGAAAAACATAGTTGGGGAGGTGTTGAAAAACACCGTTTGTGAGGTGTCCTAAAGACTAGCGCATCCAAAAGACCAAAGCTAACACAGTTATGCCCCCTAGACAAAGACAAAGACCAATTCCAAACCAAGGCAACAAGGACAAGGTATGATGGAGAAAGGCCAAGTGTCGAGGACACGAACTGAGAAACAAGGGTGCAAAGGCCTCAAGTAGCACCCGTTTCCAAGTTTTCACCACTTGGCAGATTTTATTTTTTTAGGATTTTTTTTATTTTTTTTATTTTCAAAATATATAATTTTTTTGAGATACATCAAAGTGCCTATTGCTAGGTTTTCACTAAGATGATCATTTTTTCAAGACATTTTTCAATTTTTACAATTTTAACACAATATATCATTTTTTGGATTTTTTCAGGATCAATAAGTATGTACAAAGGATGCCCCCAAACAGAATGGACATCAAACTCCCAAGCAAGATCACATCGTTTAGTCCCAATGTTTAGCGAGGTGGAGAAAAAGAGAGATTATCAAGCTGGTGGAAGAGATGGAAGACAAGAGAATGAAAGAGAATGAAGGGAAGAAATCCTCATGGGAAAACTCCTCAAGAATACCCAAGCTAGGGAAAGATTGTCATGTAAATCATATTTGGGCAAGCAATGAAATGCCAACATAGGATAAGTCACAAAAGCGTAATGCAAAACAAGGAAAGGATGCAGTCCAAAGGAGTAGACATGTCAAGAGACTTCATAGCATCATGTTTTACTCTTTTTTATTAGATCAAGACCAAAGGGGAAAAGGATAGTGAAAGGCTAGAATGAATGGAGGAAAATAAATATGAAGGCTAAACATGAATGGAATGAAAGCAAGATCATCGTAAGATAGCTCACAAGATAGCCAAATGTTCGTGTATAGGTCAACATTGTCAAGATCAAAGAGAGAAGACAGAATGGATGAAATATGTAGAAGAACTATGCATGATGCCTAATTGCCAAGTTTTCATCACGGTACTTATTCAAGGCGCCACAAGGGAGTGGTTTTCACCATAGGACGAATTTATTTCTCTTTAATTTTGCTACCAAGGTGACTGTTTCCAGGTTTCCTCCAAGGCACATTTTCAAATTTTTTATTTTTCATTTTTATTTTTTATTTTCTTTTTTCTTTTTTCTTTTTTTTTTTTTTTAATTTTTCTTTTTTGGAAGAAGGCAAACTTTTTAGATAATGCTGCTTGAAAGGATAAACCATGATATGCCAAGGATTCAAAATGATATACTCAAAGATGCTGATAGGGAAAGGAAGATGGAAGAGAAAAATGGAAGATAAGGTTTTATGTAAAGCGAGTGAGGTTGGAAGATAGGAGGAATAGACAAATGAGGAAAAAGGATAGAAGATAGAAAGATAATGAATGGAATGATTGTGAAAAGATAGATGGAAAGGAAGGCAAGATCAACATCAACACACACCTTGAGGGGTGGTGACAGGATGGAGGAAATGTGAATGAAGGAATACGTGAAAGAATATGGTGAATGGATAGCAGAGGTTGCGGTTTAGGCACATGGAATGGAAGAATGTTTTTGGAAAAAAATGAAGTCGAAGCCTTTGGAAGCTTGAATGTCAACTTCACTTTTTGCTCAACATCAGACTCTTTCAAGAGAGACTTTGGAATCCATATAGCCATAGGCTTTTCATTTATTTTTGATGATTTAGAGACAATATCTTCAATGATGGATTTTGGAACCCATACTTGTCTTGTAGTTTTCTTCTTAGATATCTCTTTTGACTTTATGCCTCCATGTCGATTAGAGGAGACATGGTGATCTTTTTTTTATGGATTCTCGTATTGCTTCTTTTTATTATATTGAATATTCAAGTTACTTCCAAAAGACTTGGGACTTGTGTAAGGAGGAGGATATGACTAGTTTAGATGGGTGGATGGATGAAAAGGATTCAAGGGTATGCATCTATGGTGATCTTGAGGAAAGATAGGAGATAGAGGGACGTAAGGACCCAAGATGGATGACAAATTAGGAGAGTTAGGAGGGGAAAGTGAAGGGACATAAGGGCCCAAGATGGAAGGAAGATGTGAAGCCCTTAGTATTGGTGGAGGAGGTCCAAGGATGGACGTGGAAGATACAAAAGGATAATCAATAAGTTCATCAACATTTATATGAAAACCAAGGACATCAGCATCTTTAAAGTGAGCATTAGGATTTGCAATAGGATCATGAACATCTTGAATAGGAGCAACTTCTTTGATAGGATTGTTCGGAGCTTGAAAAGACTTAGGAAGAGTAGAAAGTGGAAGCGAACATGGAGTGGTAGAACAAGAAGATGGAAGACTTTGATCTTGACAAGGAGCTTTGGATAGCATAAGCGTATAATTTTTCTCTTGATTTTTAATAGGCTTAACATCAGAAGTAACAACACTATTTTTAATAACCTTATTGGAAGTATCATCTTTGGAAAGTGTAAGTGTAGTAAGGTTATTTTGATTGTCAATAAGCTCAACGGTGTAAGTAGTAGCTTGATCTTGCTTAGGAGAAGACTTAAGACATGGTGGAATGAATGAAAAAGGGTGTGCAGGATCAAAAGAACCATGAAACGGATAAGAGACATCATGAAAAGGATTGGATGACATGGAGGGTTCTTGATCTTGATCTTTCTTTATGTTCTTTTCTTTATCATTTTTAGAGTCCTCTTAACATGGAGCCACTTCTAAGGACAAGGAAGCATGTTGGAATTGTATGGAAGACTTTGGAAGAGATAGTGAAGGACTAGCTAAAGTAGGCATTATAGCGTATAAAGGCCTAGGCTCTTTAGGTTTAGTATTATTGAAAGTATTTGCAGCCAAGTGAAGGTTTTCTTGAGTTTCTTTAAGAGGTAGCCCTTGAGGATAACTATAGGGAACTGCATGAAAAGTATTAGGAACATTTTTGGATGAAAGATTTGTGAAAGATTTGAAAGACTTGGAAGCTTTAGGAAATGTATGGGTATTGAAGGAAGTAGGGAATGGGAGGGAACCATCACAAGACAAAGGTCCAGCATTAAAATAATATTGCTCGAGAGTGTAATCTTTATTTTCAGCATGATAGTTCTTAGAGGAGAGATTCTTATAGTATTTACGTTTATAATCAACGCGGTAAGCTTTCTCTTCTTCAAGTGAAGTGGATGTATCATCTAGGTATTGTTCGCAGAAATCATCAAAGTCTCTTTCAAAATCAAAATCATATGGATCACCATCACGATCTATCCAATGTGACGACCCATTTCTAGTAAGCACAAGCACATGACTAGGAGGACTCTTAGAAATAGAGGTGTCATAGGTATCACTACATTGTCCATCATCATAGTCATCAAAGATGGGCATGTCACTCTTCGTGGAAGAGGTATCACAAGGATTGTCACATTGCTCATTATGGTATGTCTTGAGAAGAGAAGTAAGACTCTTGGGAGAAGTAGAAGAGGAATGAGATCATGAAGAAGAGGAAAGTGAAGACCTAGTGGAGGAAGAAGACTTGGATAATGAGGAATGCAAATAATATCTAGAAGAGTCATGGTAAGACTTGGAAGATGAGGAAGGATGAGAAGACTTAGAAGATGAAAAATGTTTGGAAGAAGGAGGTCGTGACATGATCACATCTATGATCCTAGCAAAGGCATCTGATTCATTCATCTTTTCCCTTATTTTTGTCTTAAGTTCATCACCTGTGCCATATCTAGAAGGACTATTGGAGGAATAAAACTCTTCAAATTGAGCAATGAGTTCGAGATCATCTATTTTCAAGAAAGGTTCCATAACAAGATAGTTGAAATTCATGGTTTCGGAAGAGGAGGAATCAAGCATGGAAGTGATAGAAGAGATGAATAGAAGAAGGTAGACTAGATAATAAGAGGAAAATAATCAAGAGGACATGAAGAGTTTAGGAAGAAGAGGAAGAAGCGTGAAGGAAGAAGAGAAATGATGGAAATGGGAGACTAGGAAGACATGAGAGATGTGGAAGAAAGAAGACCAAGAGTTATTTTGTGCAACTTGATACCATTGAAGTTCATTTGGATGTTGAGCAACATGTCATAGCACCTAAGATCTGACCTGGACCGACCAAGGAAGACTAGAAATGGGATCAGACTGCTAGACAGCAAATTGATTATGTGCAATAGTTCGTAGGATAGCAAGACGACATAACTTGACCAGACGATATTCCGCAAGAAGCAGTACGATAGAATCTAGGCAGTTGATACGATAGAGTATATAGTATGTAGGTAATACAAAAGCAGCAACGAAGTATCACGTGATAATACTCAAGCAGGTGTGTGATGATTGTTCAATATCGCATGACTCTTGACTAGTGAATGTGAAAAATCCAGTTTTGAAGGTAATTTGGTCAAATTTGCAGGTTGATAAGCTCAATTTCTCGATTTCAAACGTAGTAATAGCAGAAAATAGAAAGGTTTGCAAACAGTAAGGGATAAAACGTGTCATAAAACACTTGGGAAAGGGCAAAAGCAACCTTGTCAAGACATGCACTTGGGATATCAAAACAAAAAAATCATAGACAGCAAATTGATTATGTGCAATAGTTCGTAGGATAGCATGACGACATAACTTGACCAGACGATATTCTGTAAGAAGCGGTACGATAGAATCCAGGCAGTTGATACGATAGAGTATATAGTATGTAGGTAATACAAAAGCAGCAACGAAGTATCACGTGATAATACTCAAGCAGGTGTGTGATGATTGTTCAGTATCGCATGACTCTTGACTAGTGAATGTGAAAAATCCAGTTTTGAAGGTAATTTGGTCAAAGTTGCAGGTTGATAAGCTCAATTTCTCGATTTCAAACGTAGTAATAGCAGAAAATAGAAAGCTTTGCAAATAGTAAGGGATAAAACGTGTCATAAAACACTTGGGAAAGGCCAAAAGCAACCTTGTCAAGACATGCACTTGGGATATCAAAATAGAAAAATCCTATGAGCACTACCGTGATGTTTAATGTTCAAGAACGTTTACATGGGTAGATCACAGCGAAGACAATTCAAGCACTTGCTAGCCTAGAAAGACAAAGTCTCAATACTCAACAACTTGGCCCACACTTGATGTCCCATCACCTCACACAAAGTGGTTGCCCACAATAGATGTTGGCTTTGTGGTGGAAGTGCCAATGACACAACCAAAGGAACACAGATGGTGAGTAAAATCTTGGGGTGATCCGGCTTAGTCCACTAGGATCGATCCTTGCACCAAGATGTTGAGTGGAAAAATTGGGTAGCTTCTATCTATACGGTTCATAATAAGGGCTTCCGTTCATAATACCCCTCTTTCTCCCCAAAGGGACTCCTTATCTTGCAGAAAGTAACAGACCTCGCGGCCACAAGAGTACATTAAGCATTCTTGCTTAACATTTTTCTCATGGTCACAATCCCACAAGTACTCACACTAAGCGAAGACAAGTACTACATCTACCAAGGTTTTGTGTCCTTGATAACTTTAAGTTTATAATGGGTTGGAATAGCTAGGTATTAGCTTGTCCCCACTTGGGTCGTTCCTCTTGATTGCTCAAGAGCAGGCCCGCTAAAGGATTCTAAACTAAACAAAAAGTGGATCAACCTTTGAAGGTCAAGATTTCTGGTTCACCACAAGGGTGAAGAGCATACTCTCCTATTTCAAAAATCTCTCCCAAACACACCAAGCAATGTTCAATTAGCCCTCTTGCTTTTGAAATCTAAAGATGGGTCAAGATTTCTAGTTCACCACAAGGGTGAAGAGCATACTCTCCTACCACCAAAAGACTCTAATAACAAGATATTAAGTGCCTAATAAAAAATGAACTAGTATATGCCGCACTTAAAAATGAAAGCAAAGAACAAGCGCTTGATTGTTTTTATGCTTTGGGCAGCTCTGCAAGAAAGATTAGTAGCCCTTGTGCATTTGAAGCTTTGACATGCGTTCTTTTTAGCAAATAATGTAAGCAATTAGGGCACACCTAAAAACATAACTTGTTAGGCCCACAAAGGTTAGTACAGCAAATATCAAGTAAAATCTGCAAATGAATCTCTATCCTAACACAGCAAGTCAAAAACAGCAAGCAAACAAATCCAAATCTTGCAAAGAAAGAACCAAAATCAGTCACTGCCAGGCCTAGGCGATAGTTCTATCAAAAAAAAATTTGCACAATACTTCGCAGTATAGGAGTGCGATACTTTTGTTCTATATGACCGTTCACACTGTATCCAGGTGACAGAGTACTATATGGTTGCGTGGCAGAGTCCTGTATGGTCGCATGATAATTTTACTGGAAAAGTATCGCACGGGTATGTAAAGAACTATCATACAATACTGGAAGATTGTCATACGATACTCTGCCAGAAAAAAAAAAAAAAAAATAGTCGAAACAGCAAGCTAACAGTGACGAAAAAAATGTATGGAAATGCAAGAAAATAAAGGCAAAACAAAATTGTTCTGCCCCATAGTGGGCGCCAAAAATGTACACTCAAAATGTGCACTTCTCTAAGTCTTTAGTTCTAAGAGCATCCATGAATTGGAAGCCTTGAGAAAGTGACTTAGAGCTCCCTAGGTATGGAGTGCAAGGGTGTTTAGAGGGCTCTCAACTAGAGCTATTAAGCATATAACCTTGCTTGTAAACCATGCAATGGGAGATTCAAAGAGACAAGGGCAAGAATGCCAATATCCTCAAGAATCACAAATGAAAGATGAAATGCAAACTATGCTAAAATGAGAATGCAAGAATGCAACTATGCTATGAAAATGAAAGTATTACAAGCCTTTACTAATTAAGCTATGTGAATTAAGCTAGAACATGAAAGGAAACTAAACTAAAATGCCATGGAAACTAAGCTATAATGCAAGAATTAAGACTAGAATGCCACAAGATCTTCAAAGCTCCAAAGTCACCAAGAAAACCTGCAGCACAACATTAGCATCAAGAGTGGGATCAATCCTTTGAATGAGAAAAGAGCTCTCCTTTTAAAGATAAATGGACCATGGAGATTAAGAGGCAAAAGATTTGATCAAGGGTGGAGTTTGAAAGTGAGATCAATCTTTGTGCACAAATCTCCTCTAATGAGAAAGAAGTGTTGACTTTTGTGCCTCATGTGAGACAAAAAGACATTTTCTTCTTTTTTATAAAATAGGAATAATGTTTTATTTGTGCAACTTAGGATAAGAGGTAAGTGGGGGTTTTTTGTTTAATAAAAGGGGAGGGAATTCCTTTTAATTAAATAAAGACTTAGGATAAAATGGTTAATTCATAGAATATAATCGAATAAATGATAAAATTAGGATTTGATCAAGGAAATTGATTTAATTTGAAAATATTTCAAATCATTGATTCGGGACATTGATAAATTGAAGAATGGGGGCCCAAAGTCTAAGCGACCATTTTAGGGTGCGTACACCAATACTACCTAATCCTAATCCAAAACATAGAGGTCTAGGATATCAGTCATTAGAAGAAAGAACCACAAGTACTCAGTTTTCTTACATAAAGGTTATTTGTGCTAATGGTGACATCAAGACAAATGATGAAGAATTCTATGAAACTAATTCACATGACTATGAGTTGGGCACCCCTCGCACCTCTAGTATCTATGGTCTAAATGACATGTTTACCAATTTTAGTAACCTATCTTTACACACTAGAGACCTATAGATTGGCGCACTTGGATTGAAACCTTTTGGAATTCATCTAAGTTATCTGAAGCTCCTTTTTCTTAACCTCACAAATAAATATTTGATTCCTATATAAATACTCTTATATCCATATCCTATACCAAAAGAAATGATACCATTTCCCTAGTATACCCTAAGCTTATAGACTGGGAAAAAAAAGATCCTCCACACTTAGATATTTTTGAGAATGATGATGTTATTTCTAAGTTCATGGTACTTTGAAGTTTTGTACCAATAGGGGACCATAAGGAAGGTTTTACTATTGATCTTTATTGTGCAACATACTTTGGGGAGTCGTGTCCAACTTCGGTTCAAAAAAATGAAAGAAATAAAAAAATGATAGATATAAAGGTGAGAATTGAAAGGCACCTATAGATCATAAAAGAGTAAAAACAAATTATATGTATTATAGTTAAAACCTCCTTAAGGCACTAGAGAATGGAAGGTTGGACACACTTCCCATCAAATAGGAAAGATCACCACTTTTGGTTGAACAAACACAATAAATCAACCTTACCACACAAGAAACCAAGAGGATCATACATCTTGTAGCTCCCCTTTCCCCTGAGGAGAGGGAACAATTCGTTCATATTTTCAAGGACAAACAAATAAAATTTTCATGGTCTTATGTTGATATGCCATGGTTAGATCCATAATTAGTCCTACATCATTTACCACTCAATCTAGGAATCAAGTCTGTCAAACAAAAACTACAAAAAATGCATCCAAAGGTTTCCATGCTATTCAAAGTAGAGATCAAGAAACTAATAGATGTTGGGTTTATCTGAACTATAGACTATGCAGAGTAGATATCAAATTTGGTACCAATCACCAAACTATTTGGGGGTGTCACAATTTGCACAAGTTTTAGAGACCTCAATAAGGCATTCCCTAAAGACTATTTTCCATTACCCAACATTGATATGATTGTGTACTTAATAGTAGGCTATGAAATTCTATTATTAATGGATGGATTATCAAGTTACAATCATATCCACATTTCTCCCAAAGATAAACATAAGATAGCATTCACTTGTGCATGGGGAATGTATTGTTGGAATGTCATGTCATTTGGTCTAAAGAATGTAGGTGCCACCTACCAAAGAGAAATGACTTTGACCTTACATGATCACATGAATGAAATAATGGAAGACTATGTGGATAACATATTGTAGAACTCAATTACCATAGATCTTCACATAAGCATTCTAGCAGTAGCCTTTGATAGATTGGATCTTGTATCGTCTTAAAATGGAAGCACTTCCATGTTAAGAGCATTTAGCCCTCCGAGTAAGTGGTTTAGGGTCATGATTGGCATCTTTGCATTCTCCCTTGTCTTCCACTTCTTCTCTGCACTTGATTTCTTTATTCTAGGTGAAATTAGGGTTAAGGTCTTAAGGACTTTCCTGATTTTTCTCTCTTCCATGACTCTGTTTTCTAGGTAGGATTCAGAAATGAGACCTCCTAGTCCTTCATCACATCATTCAGAGGATTTTCTATCTGTTCCAGACACTGGGTCTTGTTCAGACATCAATTTCTAAGTTTCTAGCATCTTTGGGATCTCTGTTGCAGACCCTGACAAAGTTAGGGTCTGAGGTCAAAGTTGACCTCGACCCTGACTAGGTCAAGGTCGACCTCGACCCTGACTAGGTCAGGGTCGACCTCAACCTTGACCTCTTCCTGCCAGGATTTCAAATTGTCATTTTTCGATAATTTAGCTTTCGGAAAAGTTATTTCCCGCCTCTGGGTTGACTGTTTCGGGTTCCGAAATGGTAAATCCTTTAATGGTATTTAATCAAGGTATATTTTCTAAAGGTGAGGACCTAATTGGGATTTAATTCTTCAAGGTGGCCCATCTAGAGGAATGTGCCCTAGATCACTATGAAAGGAGGTCTTCCTCTCTCATTTTATCCATCTCATCCAAGCAATCAAGCTCTCAAGTTCTCAAGGTGATCAAGCAAGCATTCATTCAAGTATTCAAGTCTTCTTCTTCATCCAAGTTCTCCATTGAAGATCAAAGATTTAAGCATTCAAGATCTATCATTCAAACCCTAGATCTAGCCACCATGGTGGTGTGATCTTCCTTCATGATCCTTTGTTCATCTTCAAGATCCATATCATTGTTTCCTCAAGGTGGATTTCAAGCATACAATCATGGAGGTTTGATCATGTTATGTTCAAGCTTTCATATCAATATATTTGATTACATTCCAAATACATTAGCATATCTATTGAATTGCATAGCTTCATTGTTAGATTCATTTCTACTACTTACTAGCATTCTCCTATTTCAATTTCAATATTAAGGTTGATTCCAAACTGGGGTTTGACCAAGGCAAACCCCCTCAAACAAACAACAAAACCATTTTTCTTGCAGGCACAGGTGTGGAATCTCAGACTTGAGAGCGAATTTGGATACCCTTTTCGGCAATCTTTCAGGATTTGCGAACAGAATCAGAATTGGACTTCAAATAAATAATGTGGTCTTTGACCTTTTAAAAGGTCAAAGTCGACCTATGTGAATTTGGAGAAAAGATTTATGGGTTTTGTCCGCCTCAACATTTCCAGTCCAGAATAGGTGATAGAATCTTCAGAAAGTTCATACAGAAGCCAGAATTCAACATTTTCCAGATCTGCCCTAATTCAACGTTAGTATTTGCACTTCAATTATTTCAGATTTCAAGCTTGATCCAACTATAGGGAAGTATAGGGTTTCTCTCTCTCTTTCATATTCTTCATAGATTGATTCAATTGTGTATTAACCTCTTGGTTGATCAAATTGGATCTCTCCTTTGGGAATTTGGATTTAGGAGTGAATCTTACATTTTCCCCACACACATACACAAATAGTGGTGATTCCAAATTACATCTATTCATTTTGGTGAACCCGACTAGCTTACTCTCTTTATTTTTGGTGTTAGATTTACATTTTGCTCTTGCATCTATACTTCAAAAATTCAAAAAAATCTACATATTGAATAAAAAACAAAATATTTCTTGCATTTTTATTTATCATGAAGATTGTTAAGATGTTTTGGTGCATAATCATGCTTGTTATTACTCTTCTTCTAGCATCTATTTATAATGCATATGATGTTTATGAGGGTATTATTCATTTCCTAACATTGATGACCCTTCACTTTGCTCTTGCTTATGCTTTTGTGAAGTTGACTGATACTAGTCTATCTACATTTAAAACTTTTCTTAGGGATTTCTGTGGTAGCCTTATTCATCTTTTGGATTATGTGAAGAATTTGGTAGATGATACACCATCTCCTAATCTTCCTAATCTTCCTATTCTAATACCTGATTCTCCATCTGTTAATCCTTGTTCTTCCCGTACTTATGATGGGATTCAAGCTATAGTGCAGGATGCGGATGTGCAAGATTTCTTTGATTTACCTTCTCCTCATAGTCATGATGATCTTAAAGGAAAGGGTAAAGAAACTTCTTCCAAACCTATTATCCCACCTTATACGACTTTTACTCATGAACATGATAAACAATCACCTCCTGTAGAAGCTTTGCATGATATGTACACTACTGGATATAATATGGTGAATAAACAAGGCTATAAAGGTTTAGGGTTAGGAGTTAATGAACATGGTATCAAATTTCCCATTAATATACCTCCTAAACCGGATATGTGTGGTGTTGGAACTTCTAAATCGCAAGTCAAGTTAAGAGGTGTGGATCTTCGTCCTCCCCTTAATGCTCATCTCTCTACATCTCTAATGGATAATCCTAACACTCGTCAAGAAATTGCTAAGACAGTATATGTGGAGCTAATGAATTCTAAGAAGGAAAGATTTAGACCTATACCTATTGATGCTTTGTATAAATTTAAATGTCCTTTCCACTATCGTAATACTCATTTGTTTGCCGATTGTAACAACTTCAAATTATATGTTAGGGATAGGGTTGCGCGCGGTATTATACCTTTTTCTCGCGTTGTCTTACAACTTCTTCATAATTTTGATATAGGGGATTCCCCTCCATTAGAGCTGGAGTAAATGTTCCTATCCTCTTGTCTCATGACTGGGGGGCAAGAGGCATCATTTTATCCAGTCTTTTAGGATCCATTAGGTCTTTTTATTAAGATTTAATTGGTATTCTTTATGTTTCCTTCTTCCATAGTCTTGCATGATGTTTTTATCCATTCCTAGGAATTATATTTTCTTCTTAGGAAATCTTTTCTAGCACGTGTTTTGTAAAAATATCCCTTGTCTTTCATCCCTCGGGGGGCAAGGTTCTTCCTTCTTTCTATTTTTCTACGGGAACTTCTTTGCTTAGCTTAGTAGTATTTGCTTATGTTACAATATTATTTCATCATAGTGACACAGGTGTTGATTATGGATAATCTTCTTATATGAGAAGTTGTTGTCCTCGATCGTCACTTCTTCTCTATGTTGCAAATTATGTTTAATATAAACTTTTATTCTTGCTTGGTGTTAAAATTGTTTTCCTTCATTCCTAAGATTCCTCTTGCTCTTCTTCACAGGGGGCTTGATGATTGAATCTTTGTTCCCGCCTTTTGAAAAATGATATCTTATCTAAGCGCACTCTTCTTTGGTGGAGATCTTGGTGATAAGATCTTTTTCATTGAGGGTCCTTTTCCATAAGTGACATATCCTTTTCACAATTATCTATACTCTTGGATGTAGGGGTCAATATCTCTCACTAAGGATATACTCTACATTGTTGTAAGCAGGATATCTCCTTGCTTTGTGAAGTAGGTATCCTCTTCCATCTTTGTTCCTACACTTGACGGGCAAAGATGCCTTATCCTTCTTTTTTATCTTCAAACATTCACACATGGAGTCACAAATACGGGTTGTGAGTTTGGTAGAAGTACTTTAGCCTGGGAGGCTTGGTATGCTTTTCTATCTTATTCACATCTATGCATTGTTATTTCATCCGGTATTTTCTTCTTTTCTAGGGATTCACCTCATTCCTTGGCTAATCAGTATCTATCTATTATGTGATATTCAATCATACATGAAAATTATGGTTTGCATTTATGGACCTATGTCCTTTCTGCAAACCTTATTTGTTGTTTGACATTGGGTTTCCATGGTTGATACATCTCTCACCTTGGAAACTGAATAGTGTGCTATCCCTCATAGTTGGTCTCCGTCTGTGGTCCATATACTGACAAAACATTTTATCTTTTGTTAGCTCATCAAATGAGGGGATTTGAAAGAATTTAATATAATATTTTCATGATAACGTATATTATTTAAGTTGACGTTGCACGAATTTATCGACTCTACACACTTGTAGACTACGAGCTCAGCGAAAAAAAGAAGCATCTCCTCCCATGGCCTACATTACTCAAGCCATGGGAGGGGATGCTTCTTTATGGCTATGATCGATATCTACAAGTGCACAAATTAGATAAATTCGTTCAGCGTCAAACTAAAATAATGTACATTATACATGAAAATATCATCCATTAAATTCTTTCAAATCGCTGCATTTGATGAGCTAACGAAATGTAAAATGTTTTGTCAGTATATGGACCAAAGACGGAGACCAACTATGATGGTCTCTTGAGCTCTACTATCTTTAGTCCTAGCTACTGGGTAAGGCCTAGAAGACTTATACCTATCGATCGTTGAGAATAATCACCACCTTGCCTTTATTTACACTGCACAGTATCCAATATAAGAGAAAGCAAAAACTATGAATGGATAAAAGAAATGAAAGATACAATAATATTATCTTGTTGTTTACCTTCTCATAATTGATCCCAATCTCGCAAAAGAAATTTTATACGATCACTACCACATTTCATGCATGGATGAGAAACAATATCCAAAGTTTCTAGATTCTGAGAAGAGGTATGAGTGGAGGCCAAAAAAGGGATATTTGTGAAGGTTTTATAGACGTAGGTTACTGAATCATCATCTCTGCACTGCTACTCAATCTCAAAACCCTCTCTAGCAAATCTCCACATCTAGCAAATCTCTACAAAAATCCCTTCTGGCCTCCACTGCATATACATCTTCTCAGTATCTAAAAATGCTCCATCATTGATTCTCGTCATTTTTTCAGCATCTCCGTGGACTGAGACCTTAAATTGTTGAGCTTCTCTTTGTTTCGAGAATAGTTTAACATTCTCTACTTAACAGGGCCAACCACGTGAAGGTGGAAGCTCATCTCGCCCCTCCTAGGGGCCTCTTATGACCCTTTACGGCATTGTAAGACCTCTAAGATGTATTCTTAGGGATCGTAAAGGGTCATAAGGGGTCCTCGGACACAACAGCTGAGAAAAATTAATGTAGGCATCATGGTCACAATTTTTTGGAGACACAACATAATTGAGTGGTATACCCAGACGATGCAACGCAACCACTACTCCAGTTTCAAGTTGACACTACAGGATCCAAAGACCATAGATAACGAATAAATTTAGAGAGCGGAGGAGGAGGGCCATAACAACTGAATTAATATAGGGACCTTGTATTATTTTGGTCATTAAGGCCCTCCTCCGCTCTCTAAATTTATTCCTTATCTATGGTTTTTGGATCCCACGGTGTCAACTTGGAACCGGAGGAGTAGTGGTTGTGTTGCATCGTCTGGGTATACCATTCAATTATGTTGTGTCTCCAAAAAATTGTGACCATGATGCCTACATTTATGTTTCTTAGCTGTTGTGATATCTACATTTATGTTTCTCAGCTCTCATCTACTTCATTTAATATGAAGCTAATTGTTGAAGGATCCAGGCCCAGGCTAGAAAGATGTCTTCCTATTCTGTTTAAGCCATATTCATTGTTCTTGTCAAACTTCCTTGGTCATTGCAACTCGCTTGGGCATTGCAACATGAATCCTACAAGGGGGCCTCTCTTTCCCATCTCGCAACTTGGGCATTGCAACATGAATCCTATTGAGACAACTACTGATCTTCTTCGACTTCATCTTAATTTCCACTCTCTGCTCCAACAACCTCTCACATGTCACATTCTTCACCGCAATCACCCCTTCTTCCTTCAAAGCAGTCATAGAGAGTAGCGTCTAGTGGTTGCAAATCCGCACCCATATTTTTCCCAGCCTCAGATCTCATCTCCGCAACCAATTTTGAATCCTCTTTTGATAGTGTCTCTAGTGGTTGCAAATCGATCTTATTACAAACTACAATAAGAGGCTTGTTGGAAAACAGAGGTTTTATGTTGTGAAACAGAGATGCCTGTTGCGCAATACTATAACCACAGGACCCCAAAACATCAAGGAAAAACAAAACAATTGCCTTCAAATGAGCCAAGGCAATAATACTGAGCATCTCAATGGTGTTCATGTCCTCCAAGGGGTGGTCCAAAATACCAAGGGTATCAATAACCTGATACCTCAATTACTTATAATCAGTATGCCCGACAAACAGAGACTTAGTAGTAAAAGCATAAGGTTGCACATCCACATCCACCCTAGTAATCTTATTAATAAAAGAACTCTTGCCAACATTAGGGTAAAGAGAATCCCCTTATTTAATCAGCCTAACATAGTCTTTGACCACTTTGGCAATGAGATTGTGAGCAGTATTGATCTGGCCAAGGGCCAACTTGTTCCTGAAATTATACTGCACCATTTTTTTCTCTCTTTCTCTTTGCCTGCGTTGATTCTTCCCCAAATTTGATCGCTTAGTTAGAAAATAGAATGAGCAAGGACCTGCTAGTAACAAGCAGCAGTCGTGATGTTTGTAGTGGTCTTGAGAAGTTTGGTTTCTTGGATCCTTAGTTAAGCCCTTGATGCAGAGGAAAGGGTGGTGGACTGGTAGACAAGATAAGTTACTCAAATTTGGTTTACAAATGAACTATTTCCCACAATGCCAAATGAACTATTTGGATACCCTTTTCAGGGTTGTGCAACATAGTTGAAATTCAAGTATTACTCTTTTGGACCAACTTCCCGAACTAAGACTGGTGCACTGTGACTAGCCCTCTATTAGGCCTCCCTTTCCAAAGCAACCACTAACTCCTTACCCAACCAGAACTTCTCCACCATATACAGAGTTCCTACACCATCCCAAACCAAGGATTTTCACATTTGTAAGAACCATCAACAAGTTTTAAGGTTTCATTCACAAAACCCTCCCTTTAAGGCCTAATAACCTAGGGCTTTCCCAAATATCCACCTCCACACCTTTCTAGGTCCTTCTAATGGATCAAACACCATATCATGACCATATCATGATCATTCATACAAAGAAATAGGGTCCTCCAATGGCCCAATCATCCGGACCTTGATTGTCCCCTCAATCAGTGACCCTTCAAAACTGGGTTATCATACAATCAATGAGTGATCCTTCATTCTCCTGGTCTGCCTTGCATCCAAACATATTGGAAATACATAATACAATGATAACAAGTCTTTCACAATCCCCCTTCCCTCAAGGAACACTATCAATCATCCCTTCCACATAGCATTTCACTGTTATATGAGTGGATTGTGCAGGAACAATTAACATTAAACAAGGAGCAACTCCTCAACACATCTTGGAAACCATTGAATTCAATAATAAATGAAACCTAACACCAACACTATTCCTTCCATTCACTTCTACCAAGAATAAAGCATTTAATTCATTCAACATTACATATAATCATTGGACAGTTCCATTTCCTAACTGTGTAAAGGAACAGTCACGATCAAAAGTAGTTTCACCCTTGCACAAGTTATTCCAAACTTCAAGTAAAATGAGAAATATGCTATATAAAATCATTCATATTCATAGTAACCATTCAAAGGATCATTTTGTCAATGAACCCTCTAACTGTACCTCTGCGGCAGAGAAAGGAAACCTCAAAATAGAGAAAGGAAACTTAGTAAAACCAGTCTATGTTGTTGTTTGTGAGGATACAGTCATGATAAGTACCTCTCAAACCTCTCCAAACATGTAAGATTGTCTTTAAATACTTTATTGATCTCTTCTAAACATTAACCAAATCAAACCTACATTTGAATCCACACACAATAACCCAAAATGAAGGGTTTTGTATCCTTTAATGAATCTCAGTCACTAGTAATGCATGGACAGTCAAACCAGTAGTCTCCAAAGCATTCAATAAGTGAATATGAATGTTTGAAAACTTTCCTCACAACTTCCCCAACCACTCCTAATTGGTTAGAGGGATTAGTTGAGTGTTTAGACACTAAAACTTCTCATGCAACTCCCAAAATTTCACATACAAAATAAAATTAAATCCATTTATAAATTAAATCTAGTATGCCAAAGGACCAGTCCCAACAATTCTTAAACATACTTTATCTAATATGATGAATTGTTAATAAAGGTCTAATATACAATGGTCGTGCCAGTAATATCAACAAACGTGAATCCAAACATTTCAAAACAGTGAATCGATATCCTTGAGCACAAGCACCAATAACATCAAATAATGGAGATAAAGCACGGGCTAGGGCACGACACCAGTAGAATGTGGTCATTTCAGTGAGCATTCATGATCAAATAAAATGCAATGCATTTGAAATTTGCAGTCGAATATGATGACAAAGGCTCGAAAGACGTTGCCCGTCAAAGATACCAATCAAAGATAAAGAAATCACATACCTTCTCTCGCACTCAGCTTTCACCTGCTCCTTTTCTCTTGCTCCTTTTCTCTGCAATCGAATTCTGCTAGCACGAAGGAAGATTTGACCTAGCCAAATCTTCCTTGTACCACATAAAAAATATGCCATTGGTTCAGTTTTGTAAATTTGTTTTTTGTGATAAATGCATTTAAATGGAACATTGAGCATAGTAATAATATGCTTAATCTATTAGTAATTGGAAGATTAAATGCAGATAACACCTTTATCAGTTTAGCATGTTATTATAAGATAATAAAGAAGACTTGCTATTTGTCAGACAAATCTTCAAATTACAACACACCTAGCAGTCTACAAAATTAGACAAAGCTATAGATATAGGTCTAATTTTGTAGACTGCTAGGTCAAATATTCCTTCGTGCTAGTAGTCTACGAAATTAGACCTTTATTTTAAATGCATTTAACACAAAAAAAAAATTACAAAACTGAACCAATGGCATGTTTACAACAAAGAAATAGAATGATAATAATATGCTGAAAATTTAATTTTGTTTAATACACGTCAAAGGAATAGTCCCAACAATTCTTAAACATACTTTATCTGATATGATGAATTCTTAAACAATTAAGGTTGGAGTAGACATAGTTATCACGTAGTTTTTTGTGTGGTACAAGAAAGATTTGGTTGATTAAGAGTGAGGCCTTCTTTAAAATCTCATGAGCTTTGTGCTACACATGCAACGTATTGTGAGTTTGATAAGACTCTGTGCCATGTGTGATAGAACCTACTTTATCTAATATGGTGCATTGTTAAACAAATTAAGGGTAGAGTAGTTATTACTTGTTTTTTGTGGGGGACAATGAAGATTTGTCTGACAAATAGCAGGTCTTCTTTAGTATCTCATGAATTTTTACCACATGTGCATGAAATGAATATGTTATTTTTCATCTCCAATTAGTTAATGCTTTATAGCAACTCTGAAAGTATATTTAGGAGTTTGTTAGAAAGTAAAGTCCACCAAGATAACTGAGAGGGGGGGTGAATCAGTTATCAGATAAATACAACTTTTATCAACTTCAATAGATTTTAACCATGTAAGCAATGTAATCAACAACCATAGAAAAATATGCATACACAATAACACAATGACACACGATATGTTGACTAAGGAACCTCTTGATCAAAGAGTAAACCCCGGTGGGAATGATGCCCACAAAAGATGCACTAATATGAAAGTTCCTTGTGAGAGGATGGACTCTGTTAGGAGTCTTATGAAATACATTCAGTACATATGAGTCCTTGTTAGAAGACTTTGAATCCCTGCTAAAAGATTATAACTCTGTTAGGAGTTATGGAAGACAAAAGGACCCACTGCCCAAACAGTTTTAGGTGTAAGATCATTGAACACACTGTCCAACTGATCTTTGTATTACTCAACAGAATAATACCAAAAGATTACTGATCTCAACAATTCAATACTCCTCTGACTGTGCCAAACCGCACCAACTGCTTCTTCAGATCTCAATACCAGATCTCTATGCTTCGTATATCCTCTTCCAACAAGTATTGCACAATTCTGCAATTCACTTTCAAAATAAAATTCACAACTACATATTACAACAAGGAAAACATTCCTTCATTTATACCACACTCAAGTAATTACAAATGATTCGGCATACAAATTACAAAATAAAAGTTTCCACATGTTACATAAAAATTACACAAAATTGTCAGCTTCCAATTAAGATAATTTTTCACTCGTGCGACCTCGGATCTTGCGCTCACGTCCACATCACTAACATCATGTATTCAACTGCCTCATAACTGCGCATAATCAGATTCAATCCCGATTAGGAGATATCATCTGATTTCCACAAACCGCTACTCAAGAACACTGCCTGAATATTGCTTCCACTGATTTCCTCATAACTGTCATGAATAAATGAATTTATGTATGCACTATTAACCATGATCTAATAGAACATCATAGAGTAAGTCCTCAACTCCACATAGCTTCATCTTCAATATCCCAAGTGCACTAACTCAAACACTATCTGCTTCTCTGCTAATCTTCAAGAGATCACTGTGTTGACATCAATGGCAATCACAGTCATGAATGCAACAACAACTACTACAGAATGGCTATGAATACTCCCCCATAGGATATATTCAGCATTCATTCCTAATAGAGTTCCCTAGGTGACTTCTTGGAATGAATTACAGAGGAGGGCAATAACCTTATAACTCAAAATTTTAGGAGTGCAAGGCCTTTCGATTAGACTTACTACAAATTTTGACATTTTTTCTTTGTCGCGCATTCCATCCAATATCTTCCACAATGTCTCTGTTGTTTGGAAACTTTGGGTGTAATTTGATGGTTTCTGTGTGTGTAGGGCTACTAGACAGGCCTAGAAGGGTTGTAGTAGAAGAATGGTGTAATTTGAATAGATCTGAGTGAATGGGGTGTTGAAACATGGTGAATAGACCATGATGAGATGATACTTGATGTTAGGATCAGGGTGAAAAGCCTAGTTGAGGTTTTGACATGGTGGAGGCAGTAGGTGCACTAGGTGGCCTAGGATGGAGATGGTGCTAGGAGGAATTGCAAATAAATGAGGAAGTGAACTTGTGTAGCAGGGTTGTGGAAGTGATTAACAAAGTCAGGGAACTCTACTTAATCCTTGAGTTGAGGCTAATTCCTTGAGTGGATTCCAAGTTACTTGTTGAATCCTCGAGTTGAGTTGGTCTCCTTAAGGTGATAGTAGAGGGCTATGCATCAAGATGTATCAAACAAAGAAGAGGAATATCAATAAAAGATTAAATTCTATGCAACTCTGGTAATCCACTGTCTCGTGGAATAGTGAATAGAACAGGGAATACATATGTGTGTGTGATCATTAACATAAGCATTACATGTCTTTGTACAAAGTTTATTCTAACACTATATTATATCTTATTTTAATTGATATTTTTAATTGGGAAAATTTGTGTTTAATAAAATGGAAGTGGTCTCAATAGCATAGAGATATAAAAAGAAAATAAATTTAGAGTTTAGCCCAAGAATTGTGGAATATAGTTTTTGTCATTTCTATACACATTGATGATTTCATTGTGTTGCACAATGCATATTGCATAGTGCATGAATAATGACTAGATGCAAATAGTTTTTAAATTTTCAATTACAATCTACTTTGTACAAAGTCAACCTACAAATTAAGTACAAACTTTTGAGAAATTTGACGTATCCAATGACTCTTATTGCTATGAAGATAGCTACAAGAGGTTGTAGAGCTTAATGATGAAGCTCTTGGGTCAAAGTCTCTCTTAATTCTTTTAGTTAGATCACTATCCTTTGAGTGCAAGTGCTAGTATTAATTAGGTTGAACCTTTCATTTTATAGAAAGCTTATTTTCATTACAAATGGGTTAGAATGCTTCCATGTTCTTGTCACTAGGATTAAAAGGTCTTATTACAATGTTCTTTGTTGTGGGGCAGGAGGTCAATCTTCATTGTCTTCATTGTGGGGGACAATGAAGATTTGTCTGACAAATAGCAGGTCTTCTTTAGTATCTTATAATAACATGCTAAACTGATAAAGGTGTTATCTGCATTTAATCTGTCAATTACTAATAGATTTAAGTATATTATTACGATGCTTAATGTTCCATTTAAATGCATTTAACACAAAAAAAAAAAATTTACAAAATTGAACCAATGGCATGTTTACAACAAAGGTGTAATAGAACTCCCAACAATTCTTAAACATACTTTATCTGATATGATGAATTATTAAACAATTAAAGTTGGAGTAGACATAGTTATAACACAATTTTTCTTGTGGTACAAGGAAGATTTGGCTAGGTCAAATCTTCCTTCGTGCTAGCAGTCTACAGAATTAGACCTTTATTAACAATTCATCATATCAGATAAAGTATGTTTAAGAATTGTTGGGACTAGTCCTTTGGTGTGTATTAAATAGAATAGAATTTTCAGCATATTATTATCATTCTATTTCTTTGTTGTAAACATGCCATTGGTTCAGTTTTGTAATTTTTCTTTTGTGTTAAATGCATTTTTTCAAACCAATTGTTAAACAAGAAAGCAGTAGCAGTGAGGAGGGGTCTTCTTCTGAGGAGATTGATGAAGATCGTGCACCTAAAAAACCAATTCATAAGGTACCAATCATGTTTTCTATTCGCTTATATTTTTGGATTAGTAAATCTCCTTAGTTTCATGTCCTTTCTTTTGATTACTATCGATGAGATTATATCTTACATTTAACATTCAACTTCTTTACATTTTAGAACATGTAGTGTATTTTCTGAGGATTTTACCAAATCAACTTTTAACATAAACCGAAAACACCAAACTGATTTCTTGCCCTTTCAACTTGACAAAATATTTGCATTTGACCAATAACTGCAAGCAACTGAATGATAAATCCACATACCTGTATCTTTGTAAAATAAATGGAACATCAAAAAGATGGCTAAGTGGTTGCCGCCATGATTTTTATCTACTGAATATGGGGAAAAAAAGTACCAAAAGAATGGTGTTCTGTTGTAGCTCAATATACTGAAAACCCTAGTGAAAATCCCAACTAAAATTCTATCACAATTGCACTCAAAATAAAAATCATGGTGGCAGCCACTTAGGGATCAAAATAGAGAAAATAAATCAAAATCGTTCTTTGTCCTATTTCCTTTTAACAAAGTCTCAACTATCAATGATACATTACATTTGATGCCCTAAGCTATCAATAGAAATGGCGCCTAGCTAGAAGCTTGTCGGCTGTCCATTTGATAACCATGGTCAACACTTCAAAACAGTGAATCAATATCCTTGAGCACAAGCACCAATAACATCAAATAATGGAGATAAAGCACGGGCTAGGGCACAACACTAGTAGAATGCGATCATTTCAGAGAGCATCTCAACAATATACAATGGTCATGCCAATAATATCAACAAACGTGAATCCAAACATTTCAAAACAGTGAATCGATATCCTTGAGCACAAGCATCAATATCATCAAATAATGGAGATAAAGCATGGGCTAGGGCACGACACCAGTAGAATATAGTCATTTCAGTGAGCATCTCAGCAATATACAATGGTCGTGCCAGTAATATCAATAAACGTGAATCCAAACATTTCAAAACAGTGAATCAATATCCTTGAGCGCAAGCACCAATAACATCAAATAATGGAGATACAGCACGGGCTAGGGCACAACACCAGTAGAATGTGGTCATTTCAATGAGCATTCATGATTAAATAAAATGCAATGCATTTGAAATTTGCGGTCGAATATGATGTCAGAGACACGAAAGACATTGCATGTCAAAGATACCAATCAAAGATGAAGAAATCACATACCTTCTCTCGCCTTCAGCTTTCACCCGCTCCTTTTCTCTGCAATCGAAATAAAAATGATTTAGTTGTTTCACCTTTTTTTTCATCTATACCCCGAAACTGTCAGAATTTCAATGGTCTATTTAAAACCCATCGGAATACCGACACCATTGGGGACTATTACAAAAAAAAAAAATACCAAATTCATAAAAAAAGAATTATCTGTCGGAAGTTTCTGTCAAAATTTGGCCCCAAATGTAAGTAGTGTTTGGTAAGTGAGAAATATTTTTGGCCTCAGATTCAAAAGCATGTAAGGAAGTTTGTTCAGAGTTGTAGAGTTTGTCAAGTTGCTAAAGGAAGTAGTTAGAATGTAAGACTGTATACACCTTTGACAGTGCCAACTAGACCTTGGAAAGATATTAGCATGGATTTTGTACTTGGTTTGCCTAAGACACCAAGAGGTAATGATTCTATATTTGTGGTAGTGGATAGATTTTCTAAGATATCACATTTCATTCCTTATAAGAAGACTACAGATGCAGTACATGTGGCTAACTTGTTTGTTAGAGAAGTTGTGAGATTACATGGGTTACCTAGAAGCATAGTTTCAGACAGAGATGGTAAATTCATTGGTTATTTTTAGAGGACATTTTAGAAGATGAATAATAATTTGAAGTTTAGTTCTACATTTCATCCACAAATAGATGGACAGAGGTAGTAAACAGGAGTTTGGAGGATTTGTTGAGATGTTTGGCTAGAGAAAAGTCTAGAAATTGGGATTTAGCCCTAGCTCACGTAGAGTTTGCTTATAATAATTTGGTGAATAGGAGTACAAGGAAGACACCATTTGAAATTGTGATAGGGATGAATCCAAAAGGAGTATCGGAATTTAGGGATATCAGTCATAAGGTTAAGAGAAGTGTAGAAGGAGATGAATTTGCAAAGGTTATGAAGTCATTGTATGCTGAAGTCAAAAAGCATTTGGAGAAAATGAATCAGAAGTATAAAGAGAGAGAAAATGTAAAGAGAAGACATAAGGAGTTTTTAGTAGGAGATGAAGTGATGGTATTCTTGATGAAGGGCGAATTTCCTATTAGAACATATAATAAGATGAAGATAAGAAAGTTTGGACCATGTAAGATCTTGAGGAGATTTGATTCAAAGAATGCTTATGAAGTGGAGTTGTCAGATGACATGGATATATCACCTATATTCAATGTTGCAGACTTGTATGAGTATCATGAGGCAAATTTCAGTGAGAATGATGGATCAGATGTTGAACAGTAGTATCCTAAGAAGCAGAAGGATGAGATTGAAGAGATTTTGGATAGCAAAGTTGACAAAAGCACTAGAGGTAAACAGTACAAAGAATATCTTGTCAAATGGAAGGTAGGCCAGTGGAAGATTCTTCATGGATTTCTCAAGCTAAGGTTGATCATCTTGGTTTCCTCTAGCCCCATCAAAGTGAGAGGCTCACTTTTCAATAACCTCGGGTATCTGATGCAAGAGCATCTTGGGTTCTTGGAAAACTTGCATCAACCAAAAATATTTGCTTTTCAGTTTTCCTGTTTGTGCAGTTTTTGAGTTTCTTTCAATGTACCTTCAGTTCAATCCTTTTTAGTTGCGCACCTTGTGGCATGTTTCAAGCATCATGGTGAACCTATTCCTAGCTCTACACCTCATTTTATTACTTTGCATATGAGATATCATGGATTCTTTGCGAAACTTAACTATTCTTCAAGTTTTGTGGTCAGTTTGTGTTTCCCGATCTCATGGAGGAAATTCCTAATCAGCGAAGCTTTACAATGCATTTCTCAATGTTGTTACACATATGGCCAACCTACTTGAGGGATCGCAATTCATGTTTTGACTATTGGAGGGAGATCCTTATGACTTAGGTCTTGGCCTATATTTTGTAATATGTTTTCTACTCATTAGGAAGTGTGATCTATCGAGGCCAACTTGAGGCTTGCGAATCTGTATAAATAAAGGCAATTGTTCCTAGTTTAGGTAGCTTAAAGAGTATCCCTAAGAAGGTTAGCTTCCAAATGCTCGAGGCTAAGAAATTTCCTTCTATAATCAAGCTTGTATGTCTGGCATGTAAGACTGCATGTTGCAAGGTCATTGTAATTGATTTTTTGTTAATGTGAAGGTTGATCTTGCTATTCTTTCAATTGTTCTTTGTTGTTTCCATTGTTACTCTTGTTGCAAGGATTGGACAGATATCATCGAGGTCCCTCTGTCCTTGGCTGCACCAAGCATAGAGGACTACAATTGTCGTTAGCCTTATTGTATCCTCTTATCCTTAAAGTTCAAATAGACTAAAGGTAGTCATGTTGAAATGTCATCACATCATTAACATAGAGCTTCAAAATTAAGAGCCACTCTTGTGTTTAAAAGAGCCTCCAATCATTTAGTGACAAGTTGTGTGGTGTACCTTTTAATTGCTTCAGTTTAAGAAGGCATTACCAATACCAAAAACTTGCCAACCCAAAATAATGTACTTGTAATGGAAGTCTTGGTTGATGTGTTAACATCCTTATTTTCTAGCACTAATATCACGAGCAACCCAAGTCATGCCTTTTGCACCTTTAATTTGTGGTTGCTAGCATGTGTTGTAATCCATAATTACATGCAACTTAGAATCAAGTGGCATGGCTTACTACTTGAAGATTATTTTCTACTATAGTACTTTTAATTTGTAACTTTAAGATCATTTGAATTACATTTTTTGTATTAGACCCTAGCCTTGGCTTTGACTACTCATTTGTCAAAAATTAGTTTGTTCATTCTATTTATGGTAACAATGTGGATCCATTATCTCCCTTCAAGTTTTGACACAACCATTTCATATAGAAAAGTAGAAACATGCTAGGAAGGATTAAGCAGGAGTACTCCTAAGGCTACTTACCATATATAATCACCAAGACAATGTACACCACCAAGATTCATTGTTGGAGACCACTAGCAAAGTTGTGGGCCTTCTTTCCTCTCTTCAAAGACAATCCTTGGAATTTATTACTGATTTCCATTCAACTAAGTTATCCACTTGAATCTAACTATTGATTCAAATAACCTCTACTCAATTTCAACCCTCTCATGCATAATCTTTCCCTTCACCATCACCTTACCAAATACTAGCCTTTCCTCCTTCATCTTGGTTTCCCTTATTAAAATTTGCCTCACCAATCCTATGTTCTTTTCCACCAAGTCATAGCACTTTTGCAACATAATAGCCCAATATTGGGTGTTATAGAAGGAAAAAAACTTTTGTTTCCATCCCTTTAAATATTGCCACACATCTTTCATTCCTTAAGCCTCCCACCTTGTTGATAGGCACATTGATGAAGTATAGAAACCATCATCAAGCCAATCACCTGTGCATATTATGTGTTCTACTACCACTCATATAATGTTGATATCAACCTTAAGAATAAATATTCTATTACACATCTTGATGAAACCATTAATTAGAAGTACATTTTTCTAACTTGTGTATATTCACGATATACATTATAAATGATTTTGAAAAATTCTTCAATGTAATTTTTTTAGATTTCATTTTCTTTATAATTTTGCATATTCACGTGTCATATTGAGGAATTTGCTAGTACTTGATAATACAGCAATTTTTTTCCTCCAAAATTTCCATTAATATTAAAATAATGTTTTGAAATGTCCCCTAAACTTCTACACTAGTGTTAAAAACGTTGTTACGAAAAACTTCATATATTCAAGGCGAAAAGGTTTTAAGGCCTTGCTATCCTAAATAATAACCAAGAGGGGAATCCAATTCTCTCACAAATAGAAAAGCTAACAATTTTAAAGCCTTGCTATCCGAAATGATTACAAAGAGGGGAATCTGATGCTCTCACAAATTTTAAAACTAACTCCCTTCACTAAATTTTTTATTTCATTTTATTCATGAATTGTCAATCCGATTTTCTAGCTTACTACATATGTACTTGTAATCATACATTGCAATGCAATTCTCAAGCTTTATGTATTTGTTGTACTCGTGGATGACTGACAGTATGATTTTCTAACAAATGTATGTCCTTGTGATCGTACATTGCCAAATTATTTTTTGTTATGCAATTTAATATTATTTGATCAAAATCGACAGTTTACAGCACTCTTATTTTCCAACAATACTTCAGTTTTGATTAAGTAAAAACAGGTTTTGAAAGGACCAAAAACCTTATACAAAAGCAGCAAAAGATAGGGCAATGAAAGACCACAAAACAACTGTGATGCACCACCTAACAAACCAAAGAAACTAACCATAGTTCCCACCAAGTGGAACAAAAAACCAGACCAGCAAACCACAACAAAGGGCATTCAAGATTTACATTTTAGCCCATCCTTATGTGAATGTACATTCATATCAAAAAAAAGGTTTGGAAGACTTTGATTTATTTCCTTGATTTGCATGGCACATGACACTTAAAATTAGAGAAAAGGCATAAAACGCTCGTAACATTCCGCTGTTTGCATTGGCATTTTGATGCATATTTTCCTTTGCAATCCATTTC
This sequence comes from Chamaecyparis obtusa, assembly GCA_027943335.1. Lineage (NCBI taxonomy): Eukaryota > Viridiplantae > Streptophyta > Pinopsida > Cupressales > Cupressaceae > Chamaecyparis > Chamaecyparis obtusa. The sequence goes on from BSBK01002270.1 coordinate 536,934, forward strand.
CATTATTCAAAAACCAACATGATGTAGAACTATCAGTTACACCCTGCAAAATACCTGCTCTCCTGCAGCAGAAAAAGGAAACCCTTGAGACTCCTCAAAATCAGAGGGAGGACCTATGGGTCAATACTAAAATCATAAAGGCTATTGCACCAGTGATTGTTAGAACTCCTCTTCTTGATCGCGTATATTCTTTCCATGTTAATGGACCAGTAATCTTAAGTGAAATGTCATGGATTTGATCTTTCGTTGCTTCTAATGAACCTGAATTGTCTATTACAATATCAGCTTTGTCTCGTTTCAAATCCAATGGCAATTGAGAATTTATTCGATTCAACGCCTGTTCTTCGGAGATTCCATCCCTAGCCATAAGCCGTTGAAGTTGAGTTTCAGGATCAACCCAAACCACTATAATGGGCTTTGTGAGCCAGTCCATTTTTGCCTCAAATAATAAAGGAACATCAAGAACAATTGTTTCAGATCCCCTTAACCAATGTTTCACTATTTCCCAGTAAATTCCAAAACCAATATATGGAGCCAATGCCCTACACAAGAAGATAAGACTTGAGTCAAAATCTGAAATTATGGGACTGCTGAACTTTGTTTATAAAGAAACTACTCTATGAACATTAAGGCAAAATATAAGCGACAAGAAAATTAAAACTGAAACCACCTCAGCAAGCATACTGCGTATTGGGACATTTCTAGAAGGGTACAAAGCTGGATAAATTCTCAAGCACTTCAGATTCAAGCAAAAGTTTTGCACCTAAAAAATCAGACCTCTAAAACAATGGCCTTCATTACGGATTAAGAATTTCTAGAGGTGACTAAATCCTAGTTTGCAGGGACTAATCTTGTTCAAGTCTTGCAGCCCATACTAGCACCAAAGATCCAATTGTGCTTTCCGTACTTGTGTTCCAGCAAAAAAAGCCTTTTCATAACTTACATTTTTGTCAGATGTTAATTGTTTTGCCTTGATCAACAATTCAGCCAAGAACAAATATAAGGGACAAAAAATACAAAATCAACGTAAGTAAGCTGTGTACTATAGCACTTAAAAAAGAGAGTGGCTGATTATATTCTCAAGCAATTCGGATTCAAGCAAAACCTTTGCAGCAGAAAATGACACCTCTAAAAGTCTTCAATATGGAATAAGGATTTTGAGAGGTGACTAAGTGACGAAACCAGTTTAAAGGAACTGGTCTTGTTTAGGTGTTGCAATCCATAAGGGCATCAAAGTTCAATTGCACTTTTGGTACTTGTATTCCTGCATGTATCCATAATTAACACTTTTTACAGATTTGAATGTGTTTTGCTTAACCATTCAGCCAAGAACTTGGTGATAACTTACTTCTATAATTATTTCAATGAGACAAAAAAAACGTTACAAGAACATTAATTTTAAAAACTTCCTAAATAAATACTCGTTTGTGAAATGATTCGGTTATTGTGCCTAATATGAGAATCACTAATTTTCTCAACACAATGGATAGCGCATTGAAGTAACAACCTATTCATGAACTTATTTTAATTATAAAATCCAGCAAACAACAGAATTATGAAGATAGAGATCAGAGTAGCATATATCATACAACAGAAGGTTACTTTGTAAATTATGCTATGTTGTACCAAGTACCTACTGTGTGGGATATGGGGAAATGCTCTTGGAGAGCCCCAGATTCAGAGGACGTGCAGAAGCATAAAATTAATAAAACTATATAAATCTTAGAGTGCATTGTAAAAAATTATATAAAGATAAATTATATAATTTTTATATAAATATTTCAAGTCGACAGGAAAAATTATTTCGCTTGTTGCCGTTGGTTTTATCTTACCATTTTTGAGATGGAAGGCACTTTTCCCCATCAGTAGAGATGTCTGTGCAGATGAGAGAGAGTGAGAAGACCTATAACTGCAGTAAAAAATTTGTTGTGAACTAGAATGAGGGGAACAACTTCTAGCTGAGAGAGAGTGGGAAGACCTAAACTGCAGTAAGATTTTCGTTGTGAGCTAGAATGAGTGGAACAACCTCTAGCTGATTAGTGAAATAAAGTTCCGGGACAGAAGCTTTAAGTATTTATAGGATAATGAAGTGGAAAATTTTGAAGATAAATGGATTCAATATTGAATTTTGCTGTCTATAATTGAATTTTGCTGTAGGTTGAGCTGCCCTTTTATATCTCTGTTAGTTAACAGATTCGTCCTTCAACAAAACCCTTTCAAAATGACTCTTGATCACTCAAGCACGAAGATACAATCTGCAACTAACAGTTGAGTCACTTGCAATTGAAATGTGCAAGCGCTCTCTGAATCACGGTATGAAAGTACAGCTCCCTCCGTTTGATATACAAAGAATGAAATCACCTATATGCCTTTAACCGGAAGGCACAAAAGGCAAGCAACCATCTATCCATAAACATGGGATAGATGTGACAATTTACAAATAAGTAAGCACAAACTAAGAACACAAAGATTCCCAGTTCGACATTCACAATCTATAAACTAAGGGAAAGATCGAAGATTTATTTCAGATATATGTGGTACTTAAAACTCAAAGATTTCTTTGTACGCACAAAAAATAATCTAGTGGACAGGGATTTATCAGAGGCAACTGCCTTGACACAAAGATCAACTACAGTCTAAATGAATACACTCAAAACTCAAAGATTTAAAGTATATCAACATTTATTCCCTGATAAAGGATGATAACCAAAAGATTACCACTTCCATTCACACAATAAACTAAATCTGAAAACAAAACCTGTTACCATTCCCTGTGCAAGCGCTCTCTGAATTATGGTATGAAAGTACAGCTCCCTCCGTTTGATATACAAAGAATGAAATCACCTATATGCCTTTAACCGGAAGGCACGAAAGGCGAGCAACCATCTATCCATAAACATGGGATAGATGTGACAATTTACAAATAAGTTAGCACAAACTAAGAACACAAAGATTCCCAGTTCGACATTCACAATCTATAAACTAAGGGAAAGATCGAAGATTTATTTCAGATATATGTGGTACTTAAAACTCAAAGATTTCTTTGTACACACAAAAAATAATCTAGTGGACGGGGATTTATCAGAGGCAACTGCCTTGACACAAAGATCAACTACAGTCTAAATGAATACACTCAAAACTCAAAGATTTAACGTATATCAACATTTATTCCCTAATAAAGGATGATAACCAAAAGATTACCACTTCCATTCACACAATAAACTAAATCTGAAAACAAAACCTGTTACCATTCCCCTTTACAATCAGAAATTAAAGAATCCCCCTTTCCCTGTAGCACAAAGACTTTTTTGAAAAAGAGAGAACCCCATCTCTGTCTAAAAACTATCTTTTTCAATTATTTCCCACGACCGTCTCTTGTTTATTTGTAAACCATTTGAAATTAACTTTTATATTGTTGATGATTGTAGCATCGGTTAGATAAATAATACCATTAATATGATCATTATGAGAAATGACATATTATATATATATATATATATATATATATATATATATATATATAATTAGATTATAATTATTCTTATAATAACTATTTAATTAATTGATAAAATAAAATAAATAATAATGAATAGACATGTCCTATGAAGGGACATGTCTCTTAATGTGTTTTCCTCAATATAAATAAGAGATCACTGCTCTTGGAAAATATATACCGAAGAGGCAATGTTAATACATTTGCAGCGATCCTGATAACTCAACATGGTATCAGAGCCAAACTGCAAATGTAGAAATGCAGATCATATAAAATTGTGACAATAAACATACAAGGAAGAAATCAAAAGATGTCTAGAATAATGAGCAATGAAAACGAAGATCAATCGATAATGCCGTGAAACAAAAGACAGAGATTGATAGATATAATGCATTATATTACCTTCCGCGTTAGAAGATATCGCTGGTCCCAAAGGCTAACAGAGAAAGCCACGTTATGAAGTGGTACAACATTGATATGGTGATAAGCGATAAACTATTAACAAAAACAGCCTATCGTGACTCATATCTGGCAACTAATGTTCACAATGGACCTCTTCTTAAATAAACCTTTGAGATCTGCCTCCTCATCTACGTATATGGTGTGCTGAAGACAGCAATCTCATTGGCATTCCTAGCTACCGTGAAACACTAAAGAAGTCTGAGGTCAAAAGAATCAAATTCATCTTAAGGAATCGATACAAGATAACCAGCGATCCCTTAAGCCTTACTTAATATGAAAAATATTAACTAAATAACAATTAGTTAAGGCCCAAACTGAAAGGGTGCAATTTAGTTTAAATTGACATATGCAGGTTATGAAAAGGTACAGTCTTAGCGACACTTCTTTCCAATGACATCCTCTCTTATTGGGCATGATATATAGATGGGTGAATAAACTGTTTTAAAAGACAATACCAGGCACGTGAATTTATCCAATTCATTCCGACCACCACTATTTCACGTGGATTTGAAAGCATCACGGGGAAGAAATATGAGTTAGAAATAAAGGAAAGACTGCCAACGGGTACAGCAAAGGTAAAAGTGGACCCAACTCGCAGGTATGATATATTCTATGTTTTAAATATTATAAAATTAATTAGTTCATACTATATATATGTGATATGGTATGAAAAGTATATGTAGAAAGTTACAAATGGATAATATGTTAATCCATTAAGAATGATATTATGTTCTTTAAGACATAGAGTTATAGTAAATCACTATAACTTTCTAAATAAACAAATGTTTTCGATTACAATATTAAGTCTAATGGAATGAAAGATTAAATAAAAGGATATTGATGTGCAAATAAGTATTCTTTATCTTTGAGTACTTTATTTATCTAATCAATGTAGTCTTTCTCTTATTCCTATTTCTATAACATACTATAAGAGCTATTTGCCTTGATCTTTTCTGAGGATGCTCTTGCAGGAAAAGGAGGATTGATATCAGATTGAGAGGGAGTCTGACACCTCATCAGAGGTAACATTGGATGAGGAGCTCTGAAGATTGACATTCAGAGGGAGTTCGAAAGTTCATGTGTGACTATATGATTTCAATGGGCCTACCTCCTGTGTACATCATAAGGAAGTGACGACTTCCAAATGATTATCACTTGTATTTGCAAAAGTTATTGGAAGGTGACGATTTTACAATAACTTAAAATCATGATATACATTATTTATAATGTTGAAACAGATCATGATGAATTAATGCAACAACTAAGTGTTAGATGTCATTAAGTTGACGGTCTATGAGTTGTTTGCATAAATATATCTTGTAAAGCAACAACTAAGTGTTAGATGTCAAATTGACGGTCTATAAGTTGCTTGTATAGATACATCTTGTAGAAGCAACAACTAAGTGTTAGATGTCATTAAGTTGACGGTCTATAAGTTGTTTGCTTAGATATATCATGTAAATCAACAACTAAGTGTTAGATGTCATTGACGGTCTATGAGTTGTTTGTATAGATATATTTAGGTATCTGGTGAAATATCATGTGTTGATATTCTGCAGGCCAGTACCTTATTGAGTATTTGGTGAATGTCATGTGTTGACATTCTGATAGGCCAATACTCAAGAGTTTGTGGATAGAATCGTCGATGGAGGCAATCTACATTTGAGACTATGTTTCTATTGATTACATCATGAGGATGATGCCTTTATTGCTTACATCATATGATTGATGTTGTCAAGTGTCTTAAGTGTTGACATTGGATTGATTTATCCTTCCTAGCTAAGAGGGAGTGTTGATGATTGTAGCATCGGTCAGATAAATAATACCATTAATATGATCATTATGAGAAATGACACATTATATATATATATATATATATATATATATATATATAATTAGATTATAATTATTCTTATAATAACTATTTAATTAATTGATAAAATAAAATAAATAATAATGAATAGACATGTCCTATGAAGGGACATGTCTCTTAATGTGTTTTCCTCAATATAAATAAGAGATCACTGCTCTTGGAAAATATATACCGAAGAGGCAATGTTAATACATTTGCAGCGATCCTGATAACTCAACATATATAACCTTTGATTGCTTTCCCACTTTGGAATTTAACAGTTTTATAAACTTTTGAAATAAAAGTTTATAAAATCATTGTTTGATAAATGTAATTGGATTATGGACAGGTGGCATTTGCTGGTGATTAAGTGCTGTCATCATTTTGCGACTGTCATTGACAGTTTCGACAATACTGCACTCAGTCGTTCATATCTTTCGATCCATAAATAATTTTGCAAAACGATTTGGTGAGAATCTCGAGAATTAGGTTTTCTCAAACATATCCAAAATTTAACCCGATCCAACGGTGGGATTGTGAGTTACGCCCCCCGCACCGAGACTGGTTTTTTTTTGTCTTTAGCAAATTTGTGATTATAGAATCTTCTTAAACTTTTCTTCTGCACAGTCACAATGGCTGCCAACAAGATTTGCTGTCACTAAACAAGAGATCCCAATGCTAATGATGAGCTTTGTGTCGATAAGCATGTTGGCCTCGAGCTGAAAATAATGTAAGTTTCCATCATGTACATCACATATCCCTGTTTTAACCCCCCTAATCTGCACATCAGCTTGTCATAGATACCTTTGCTGCAACAATACACTACCTAGAATCCAAGTATGCACTGCTCATCAATAAGACAAATGTCTAGAGGCTTGCCATGATATAAGCATGGGGCCACTCTCTGTAATTCTCCACTAGAAAGATTGACAACTTCTTGATCCATTAGTTGCTCAATTTGAAGGGGCTTCATGAAATCAGTATTAAACTGAGGGTGCATGTATGAGTCACGAATCCTTTGGTGTCTCAAAAAACTTGAGATCATTATCTTTTTCTGATTGCCCCTATCAGGCAGTCCGCAGCAGTGATAATCATAGAAGTATTATTGCTCATAATATAGATTAATCAAATTTGTTGGTTATTGAATGGCAAATAACACCAAATTTTATACTTAGTGTCTCCTCAGCCTTTGCCTTGGAAACCTTTCGAAACATATGGGCCTCTGCAGATTATTATAACATTGATTGCTATATAAATCTTCATTGTATCAGACCATTGTTTCCATTCATAATTGTGTAGCCAATTTAGTGTTTCAAAACCCATTTATAAACTCCTCATTCTTCAACAATATATTTTGCAAAACAAGTGTCAAGGAGAACACTCCCTTTACAATGGCTTCCTATCCTTTGAGTGCTGGGAACCAATAAACTTTGAACGGTTGAATCTATGTAACCTGTGAACCTACCGAACTTAAATTTCGAAACCGCTGAACCATATGCATTCTGAACCTTGAATTGTCTGCATCTTAGCACTCCTTGCAACTTGGAACTTGAACAATGAACTATACTTCTGAGCCTCTGTTTTGAACTCTGAGCTTTTGAACTTTGAACAGTCTTGAACTATTATGAACCAGTTTGAACCAGTATGAACCAATCTGAACTAGTTCGAGGGGGTTCAAGGTCTTTTTCCTTGTCAGATTTTGACATGCAGATTAGGGGTAAAATGTTTGCCAAAGCACAGTTTGCAAGTGGGGGAAAACTGATTTTAAAATTTTAAATCGATGACCATTAGTGGGCCAACAATCTCTAAGTTTGTCCCTTTTTATGTCTTAGGCCTTAAGGGATTTTTTTCCCTCAACTGGCAGATTTTTTCCCTTCATCAAGTCTGATTTTGTCACCTTTTGTTGCCTGATTTTTTTTCCCACAAACCCTTTACCTTTTTACAACAAGTCCGTGACTGGACATAACAGTTTAACAAACTTAGAAGGCAATTCATTTCAACATTTCAGTTGGACCCAAGGTTAGCAGCTATAGGTTCAATATTGATCTGTATGTACCATGAATCGATCAAGAATAATTATTAAGTAAAATTCTGAACAGTAAAGTGAATCCATGAACAGATGCAGAACAAAAACAGTCTGCAATTCTACAGGGTCATTATTGACTTGGGATGAATCTAAACCAATGGATTCAGACCCACACATGCGGAAACGACCTGGGTCAAAATATACATCACAGAAATACCCCAAAAATGTAAAACAGAGTAACACTCCAGTGCAAACAGCAATCATAAAAATGAGTGGGAAGCATGTCTCTACACATGGGAGCAGTCATTTAATGTTGTATTGATCAAAATAAGGAGTATTCAGCTGGTTCATCAGTGCAAATAACAGCTGCAACAATTGCTTATGCCATTGGTGGAGTGAGAGGCAGATTGCATCCATAGCAACTCATTTTACTTAGTAACATTGTGAATATTATTGAGGTAGTTGGGCATTTACGCTACCAAAACTGGTTTTTCTCTCATTGAGGGTTTGTGGTTTCTTTTATTCCAGGTATGTTATTTTAATATTTTAAAACAATATCTCTTTTAAAACTACAATTCAATAAATCAAGTAGAACAGTATATTTAAATATTTAAGGTTCTTGAACTCTAAATCAATTTGAGAATCGGGGATAATCATCCTCCTCCCTACCTCTATAGATATCATTAAAGCACTGGTTTATGAAAGAACACGAGACAAAACAGCAATCGTTTCTGTGCCATTCCATCTGATACAATAGATACAAACCAGGAACCGCAGGTTAGTTGTACATACAGTACAATGGATGCAAACAATGCCCCATTCAAACATATGTTTTTTCTCCAAAAATGCTCTATAATTCAAACCAGAGAGCTTCAAGGGCACACAAACCAAGAATGCTAGTTAGTTCAGAAAATGCAATGATTATTTCTTCTATAAAAGTCTGAGTTTTGGGGGACATTAGAATTTAAAAACTTTCGTGGAATTTAAAATTGGAATGTTTTGAGTCTTTTGAAATATTTATCATAGTTGTTAGAATGTTCATATTTAATACATACCATATGTTGCTATACATTTTTATGTATAATTCAAATAGGACTGTAGAGCATTTTGAATTTAGATTAATTGATTCCACTAAGTACACTAACTTGCTTAAATGACAAATGCCTTAAGGCACTCTCACAGTCCTAGGAGACCATTTCAGCAAAATAATTGGTTATGTGGGACAATGAATCAATAATCAAGGATGTGGTGAAGGTGATGGGTGATCCAGTCATCATGGAGCCATGAGCAGCTGAACACAATCCACACATGATGAGTTCAACTTCGGATCAAGCAAGTTCAGCTCAAGGTAAACCCATACAGTACCAAACAGAATACAAACACATGTTTGTATCATCCCAGCCCATCCATCTGGAAGAAATTTACATACCCAAATGGATACAGGGAAGCTAAAATGTTTGCAACTCTGTTTTTTAAAGCTTTTATCAATTGGGATGTTTCTTCAGTCCAATTGATATGTGCCTTGAGGGTCATCTAATTCATATATTCATTGTTTTGACTTTGTAGCATGTGCAACTGAGAAGAGTGAATTGTAGAAGCCCTTTATAAAGGAAGGCGGGCATAGGAAACAATAATCCTGGAGGAGTCAATAAGTCAACTTGGCTTGTAAATATCACATAATGATAATAGCATGAGATCACACAACTTCATTCTTCTATAGTTGCTACATTTGGTTTCTCTGGACAGGGTAATTTCTTGTGTTAATTGTGTTTTACTAGCATTTTTCAGTTCTTACAAGCATTCAGCTCATGTATGAATCTACCTACAATTTCAGCACTTAAGCACCATGATTCTTAGGCAATTTATTATTTATTAAGCAATGTCTTTACAGGACAGCAAACACTATTTGCTAAAAGAATTATATATAAAATAAGATGCATGTTGATAAGATCACAATGGAGAATTTAAACTTATTACAGATCAGATTGGTTAGCCCAACTTGAGGTTTATTATAATTTGTGTAATATTAGAAAAGAAGAACCAAAAAAATTGCAAGGTTAAAATTAGCTAACCATTCACACAATATCATTGGCTTAAAAGAACCATCAATTTCTAAATGGGGTAAACTTATGAAGCTAACAAAAATGAAATTTTATCCAATTATGATGAAGAAGAAGGTCAAGCAATCGGCTATACTTTAGGCAATGAAAAGCCCAAAGTACGTAAGAATTAATAGTGAATCTGGAGAAAGGGTTGTCCCAATGGAATAAAATTCTGATTTACACTACTATGATGTCTTGACAAAGTACATTAGAGGATTTCTCAGTTATGTAAGAATTAATAGTGAATCCTGAGAGAAAATTGTCCCAATAGAATAAATTTCTGATTTACCCTACTATGATGTCTTGACAAAGTACACTAGAGGATTTCTCAGTCATTTAAGGAGATCTGTGATGCTAACCAAGCCTAAAGGCATAGATGAGACATGCTTTTGATCCTATCATCTAGGGAAGGAAAAGGATGATCCATGACAGCCTTTATATACAACAAAATAAAATGGTGGTTCTAAGTCAACAAGAAAAAGTAAATAAAATGGTAAGCATGATGTTGCTACTATTTAACAAAGAAGGAAACTAAGAATCGTTGTCGCCATTCTGCAGTAAGTGATTACATAGAAAAGAAATGCTGAAAACTACATTCAGAAATGCATCCTAGAAATGTTGGAAATTATTTTTGTTGTTGCATATAGCCACAATCAGATAAATTTATATTACTAATGCATATATCAATTAGAGAAATTCATAATACTGAAGCATATATCATTGATCAGATTAAAGAGAAATATGCATATATATATATATATATATATATATATATATATAATGATAATTATTATTATATATATATTCGATTTTTATATTCTCTTTATAATCGGTATCAACCCGATAACATTAAGTATTGAATCGTAATTGGTATTGGAATCGGTATCAACCCGGTAATATTAGTATTGAATCTTAATTGGTATTGGAATCGGTATCAACCGGATAACATTAATATTGAACCGTAATTAGTATTGAATCGGTGTCAATCGATTATAAGTTCCAATGCTGTGTATTACCAAAGGGTGTGACGATTAGTCATGCCTATGATAGGCGTGACTCATCAAGGAATCACGTCTATCATAGACATAACCGATCACTAGCTGCACATATTTATACTGATCAGACTATTCAATACAAGCACCAAAATTAATAAGTGCGAAGTATATTGAACAGCAACAGAGATTTATATATTCCTTCATTGCAATTTGATCATAGTTGAATTACAAGATCAATTCAATTACATACATTCAGTTCTTCTACTCCTGCAAATAAACATTAACACTGTTAGAATCAAGATATACATATAACCAGAATTTCATATATATATATATATATATATATATATAAAAGAAGAAACTGAAATTTGAATAATAAGTTTGTCTTGAATTAACATGGTATCAGAGCTCTGGTAAAGGAAGATCCAAGAAGCTCTCAAACTTGAGAAATTCAATATCAATTATAATATATCACATTTCTATGGTAAGCGCTATCAAATTTGAGGATAGGCTTGAAGGAGGAAACAATTTTTCATCATGGAAATTCAGAATTAAAATTATTCTAAGAGAAAATAAAGTCGAGTCATTCATAAAGGAGGAGAAAGAAGAGTCAGAGAATGATCCACATATCACTCACTTAAGGATATTTGAATGCCCTGTTTATTTTCATGTACCTAAAGAGAAAAGAACAAAACTAGAACCTTCTGGAAGAAAAGGAATCTTTGTTGGGTGTAGTGAAACTTCTAAAGCCTATAGAGTATTTGTACCTGGACATAGAAATATTGAACTCAGTAGAGATGTAATATTTGAGGAAGACCTAGCCTTTAAAAGGGCTAGAAATTCTATTGAGTCTAAAAGTAATATTCCACCTTTAGACCTAGAAGAGGATCTTGCTCCTGAGTTTCAGAGGGAGTATCCTGAAGAGGATGAAAATGAAGTACAAAACTCACCGCAAAAGAATATTAAGAAAATACCACTTTGGGCCACCAAAACAATGGAAGAATCAAAGAACTTTGCAGCTCCTTCAGGGACCTTTAGAGAAAGTAAACGACCCCGAAGATTTTCCAGCTATGTGGCTTTAATGAATAATCTCTCTAAGTCTGAACCTTCTAATGCATCAGAAGCCCTCAAACACCTAGTATGGAAGGATGCCATGACAGAAGAATACCAATCCATCTTAAAAAATGATGTTTGGGAAGTTGTTCCAAGGTCAAAGGAAAAATCTATTGTTTCATCCAAGTGGCTATTCAAAATCAAGTATGTTGCAGATGGCAGTATAGAGAAACATAAAGTCAGATTTGTTGCCAGAGGTTTCTCACAGAAAGAAGGAATTGATTATAAGGAAACATTTGCACCTGTTGCCAGATATACCTCTATCAGAGCAGTTCTAGCCATCGCAGCAGCCAAAGGATGGAAAGTTCATCAAATGGATGTAAAGACTGCATTCCTAAATGGGAAAATAGAGGAAGAAGTCTACTTAGAGAAACCGGAAGGATTTGAGATTCACACTACAAAATCTCATGTGTGCAGATTGAAGAATGCTCTCTATGGACTTAAACAAGCCCCCAGGGCATGGTATGAGAGAATCGATAGCTATCTCATGGAATTGGGATTTTCTAAGAATGATGCAGATCGAAATCTATACTTCAAGCAAAGCAAAGGTGATATGTTAATATTAATCTTGTATGTTGATGATTTGTTAATTACAAGAGAAGATCACCTTATTGATCAATGTAAAAAGGACCTTGCTAAAGAGTTTGAAATGAGGGATTTAGGCCTTCTAGATTACTTCCTTGGATTGGAAGTTTGGCAGAACTCAGACAGCATTGTGCTTAATCAAGGAAAGTACACCTTGGACATATTGAAGAGATTTGGTATGATGAATTGTAGACCCATGTCTTCTCCCATGGAAACAAACCTTCATAAACTAAAGGAGGCAACAGCAGATTCTCCATTTGCAGATCCTATCCTCTACAGGCAGATAATTGGATCTTTGATGTACCTGGTTAATACTAAACTGGATATCTATTATGCAATAAATGCCTTGAGTCAATTTATGTGTGAGCCTAAGGAGATACATCTTATGGTTGTGAAGCATATTATGAGATACCTTCAAGGTACTCTAAATTATGGACTCAAATATGAGAAAGTTGACTTGAATCTACATGGATTCACAGATTCTGATTGGGCCGGAAGTGTAACTGATAGAAAAAGCACCTCAGGTTGCTGCTTCAATTTGGGATCCACCATGATATCTTGGATGTGCAGGAAACAGTCTTCAGTGGCTCAGAGTTCTATAGAGGCCAAATACATTGCAACCTATATGGCAGCAAGAGAAGCAGTATGGCTCAAGAAATTGCTTGTGGGATTATTCGGTAAGCCCCTGAAACCTACAGTTATCCATTGTGATAATCAGAGTTGCATAAAACTTTCTGTAAATCCAGTATTTCACGATAGATCCAAGCATATAGAGATTCCTTATCATTATGTGAGAGACATGGTGGATAGGAATGTGATTCAGTTGGAATATATCAGTGCAGGAGATTAGATAGCAGACATACTCACCAAGCCACTTGCCAGAATGAAAGTTGAACACTTCAGGAAAGGTCTTGGTATTATTGAATTATAATTTGCATTGTAATCTTTACTGATATATATAAATATATAAGATGTTTAATGCGTAAACTTCTTTTGTCATATGTGTTGATATATGACTTTATGGGCTCTACCCCCTGTGTTCATCTCTAAAAGGTAACGATCATTTGGAAATGAACACTTGTATTCAAATATTATGAGATGACGATCTTGTAATATTGATATCATGCTGACTTGATATCATTCATGGATGTACCATTGTTAAAGTTTTAAGATCATTGCAAATGTAATAGCACTATCTCATTGTATGTGTTTTCCAAATGCAACAATCTCTTGCATTTATATTGAGAAAGAGCCAAGAAAAGACATGTCTATTCATTATTATGTAATTAATATAATGATAACTATGAGAATATATATACATATATATAATATCTCTTGAGTGTTATATTAATTTATCTAATATTTACATAATAATATATATATATATATATATATATATATATATATATATATATATATATATATTATTATGTGTATATATATATATATATATGTATACATCTCATATATACTAAATATATATATATATACATATCTTCACTAGTATTGACTCATAGTGTTTATATGACTGAAGCTACAAAACATCAACACTCCCTCTTAGCCAAGGAAGATTAAACACATGATTAGGATAAGAAGACATCATTTACCATGATACCAGAGACATGGTCTGACTAGGAATATCAAGTCGCATGATATTCACCGTAACTCATAGATTCACAAGACCATCATCTCATGATATTAGGAGTAATAGACATAGAATATCAAGTCACATGATATTCACCATGTACTCAGAGTACTAGCCTACTAACATTAAGCCTCATGATGTCCACCAGGTACTCAACAAATATTTTAGATATCACCTCAATAAGATATCAAAGATATGGTCTGACCAAGAATATCAAGTCTCACGATATTCACCATAACTCAAAAATTTCATAGGTAATGTATCCTTAATGCAAGGTATCATCTATTGTGATCTGTTTCAGCCATCACACGATGTCTATCACAATAGGAGTTCAATGGTCTATTTAAGGAACTGAATCCACCATGCAAGTAATCATCTATTGTGATCTGTTTCAGCCATCACACGATGTCTATCACAGTAGAAGGTCAATGGTCTATTTAAGGAACTGAATCCACCATGCACGAAATCATCTATTGTGATCTGTTTCAACCATCACACGATGTCTATCACAATAGAAGGTCAATGGTTTGTTTAAGGAATTGAATCCACCATGCAAAAAATCATCTATTGTGATCTGTTTCAGCCATCACACGATGTCTATCACAATAGAAGGTCAATGGTTTGTTTAAGGAACTGAATCCACCATGCAAGAAATCATTTATTGTGATCTGTTTCAACCATCACACGATGTCTATCACAATAGAAGGTTAAGTTATTGTAAGATCGTCACCTTTCAATAACTCGTACAAATACAAGTGACAATCATTTGGAAGTCGTCACTTCCACATGATTTACACAGGGGGTAGGCCCATTAAAAAACATTCATGATTCATTAGTATAATAATCAATTATATCAAGTTTACCTCTGAAGTGTTTTACCTTCAATAATGAACTCCCTCTCAATCAACATGATCAAGATTGTAACAAGTTAACTAAACCATCCGCTCCCTCTGAAGCTCAAGTTTATCAACTTCTTGTCTTCTTTTGAAATGTTAGACTCTCTTTGCATATAGTCTCAATCATCAATTCATTTTCAAGCATCAAGTTCTTTCTCCCTTGAATGAAATTATCTTGTACTTTTGTCCTGAAGGTATGTCAGAGGGAGGTTACAAATAGCTCACTAAACTATCTCGACCGAAAATACCAATGATAGAAGCATACAAAATTTTACTTATAACCAATAGTATAGCACGAATTATAAACTCAAAAATTATGTGCATTAATAAAAAAATAAAATACTTATCTTTTATAAATTTCAATTATTTCATTCTTTAATTTGATCGAATCTCCATTCAAGTGGTTAGGCTTTAAAGAAGGAACCTCGCTCTTTTACAGATTTTTATTTTTTTTGCATATACCTGTACAAAATCGGTCATAACTTTTGAACCTGATATTTTCTCTCCAATGAGATTTTTCTAAATTGGTTTATCACAAACATATCCAAAATTTAGTGAAATCCAACTATGCATTTGTGAGATATGGTCCTCGTACTGAGACTGTATTTTTTGGGACAGTCACACATTCACCATCAACAAACTACTCTCATACATTTGCAACCGGGCTCTGATACCATGCTAAAGTTTTAGGATCATTGCAAATGTAATAGCACTATCTCATTGTATGTGTTTTCCAAATGCAACAATCTCTTGCATTTATATTGAGAAAGAGCCAAAAAGAGACATGTCCCTTCATGAGACATGTCTATTCATTATTATGTAATTAATATAATGATAACTATGATTATATATATACATACATATATATAATCTCTCTTAGAGTGTTATATTAATTTATCTAATATTTACATAATAATATATATATATATATATATATAAGTATATAAATACATCTCATATATACTAAATATATATATACATATCTTCACTAGTATTGACTCATAGTGTTTATCTAACTAAAGCTACAAAACATCAACAACCATGATCTGTTATGGTAGACATTATGTGACGTAATATCAGTGCACATACCATAGCTAGGATGTATGAGGAGAATGTGATATTCTCAAGCATATCATCCTTTAAGTGTCACGAGTTATGTGATACTTATCATCGCGTGTTATGTGATGTTTGTCTTCACGAGATATGCGAGACTTCTTATCACGAGTTATGTGATATACGTAGTGCCACAAGTTATGTGACACCTCACAAGTTATGTGATACTTATCATCACATGTTATGTGATGCTTATCTTCACAAGATATGTGAGACTTCTTATCACGAGAAATGTGATATATATGATTTTATCTTCCCTAGCTAAGAGGGAGTGTTGTTGCATATAGCCACAATCAGATAAATTCATATTACTAATGCATATATCAATTAGAGAAATTCATAAAACTGAAGCATATATATCAATATATATAATGATAATTATTATTATCATTATATATATATATATATATATATATATATATATATTACTATATTCCAGAGTATCATAACCCGCGGTGAGTCAGGCGAGTTATCCTGACTCGCGGGCCGAGCAAGGGCTCCCGGGTTTTCATGACCCGACCGAGTCACCTGGCGGGTCATGGCCTTGACTCGCATGACTCGCCGAGTCATGCGGGTCAAGCCATGACTCGCCGAGTCCGAGGCTCATGACCCGCGCCGCGGCAGGCCCGAGCTGGCCTTTAAAAAATATAAAAAATCTTAACTTTTTTTTAACTTTCTTTTGCATATTTCTTTTGTTATTTGCCCTAAAAGGCATTGTAGTTGATTTGTAGGAGAAGAGAGAAAAAGAGAGAGAGAGGAAGGAAAAAAAGAAGCCAAAAGGTTGCAACCAGCCGGGAAGAAGACTTAGAAGAGCATCAAGGAGTCCACAAAATCGGATTGGGGAAGCATTGAGAGCATCAAGGAGCTCATAGCAGCTGTTCTCAACTCATTTGAAAGAGGTAAGTGTTAAATTTTTAGATTTTGTTGATTTTTGCTTGCATGTTTATGGTTTTTTTATGGTTTTCCATTGTTTTTAGAGTTTTTTTTTAAGTTTTAATTTTATTGCAGCCGCATTCCAATTTGAAAACATAAATTCTTCCCATTGTTCCCAATGCCTCTAAAGTGTCCATATTGGAAATATGCCGAAGAGTTTTCCGGTAGACAAAAAAACCAAACAAAATGCACCTTTTGTAAAGAAATTTTTCATGGTGGCATCAATAGGCTTAAATACCATGTTGCCGGCATACCTGGCAATGATGTTGACCCATGTCTTAAGGCAACTCATTTTTGTTATGTCCAATTAGAAAAATTTGTTGAAGAGAAGGAAACTAGAAAGAGGCAATGAGAAGAGATAAATGTTATTGGCTCCCATTCTTCATCCACACCCGCATCCGCATCCGCATCCACATCTGTAGGCTGTGTTGGAGAGGGATCTACCAAGCCTCCCTTTTATCCTAGTGCTAGTGCTTCTACTACTGCTCCTTCAAGTGGCAAAATTACCCTTGGCCCTAGAGTCCGAAAATCATCAAGGTTGGACAGTTTTTTTGAGCCACGCACTAGTCCGGGTGCACAACCCTCACTTGAGAGCATGGGTTGGAACAAGGAGGTCCATGATGCTGCCCGAAAACAAATTTGCAAGTTTTGGTTCTTTTGCAACATTCCATTTATTGCTGCCAAGTAATTCTCTTTTATTTGTTTTCTAAGTTTCTTCAAGTTTAAAATTAAATTTTAAATTTTATAGTTTGAAGTTGAACTATGCTTTGTCTAATTATTAATCGTAATCTATTTGTGACAGGTCTCCTTATTGGCAAGGTATGATAGATTTTGTAACCATTTGTGGGGTGGGCTTTAAAGCCCCTACTGATTATGAGTTAAGTGGCCCCCTCTTGTTAGACATGGTTAATGATATGCAACTTGAGCTAGAGGACCACAAGAAATCTTGGAAGCAAAATGGTTGCACCATCATGACAGATGGTTGGACGGACAGGAGGAATAGGACACTCCTAAATTTTCTTGTTTCCAGTGCAGGTGATTGTTCATAGCTTCATTGAATTCTACTTCCCCAAATGCATTGAATAATTTAATTTTGATTTTGAATTTTTTATTGATCCATGATAATTGATAATTATTTTTCTTTATATTCAGGAACCACCATGTTCTTGAAGTCTATCGATGCTTCCTCACATGTGAAGAATGCCACATACTTATGTGAGGCTATTGAGGAAGTTATACTTGAGGTGGGAGAAGAAAATGTGGTGCAAGTGGTGACTGATAATGCAGCAAGTTATGTTGCTGCAGGTAAACTTATAAGTTATAACTTTTTAAGTTTGGATGGAGAGGCATCTATGAATTTATTTAAGATTTTCGTAACACTTCTAAATTTCTAATTAATTTAAAATTGCTACAAGTAAACTTTTGATGGAGAGGCACCCGAAAAAATTTTAGTCTCCATGTGCAGCCCATTGCCTTGACCTCATGTTAGAGGATATTGGCAAGATTGAATGGATCAAATCATGTGTTGATAAGGCCAAAACTATTTGCAAGTTTATCTATAATCATGCATTGGTCCTTAGCCTGATGAGAAAATACACGGGGCAAAGGGAGTTGGCTCGTCATGGTGTCACAAGATTTGCCTCCAATTTCCTCACACTAAAATCCTTGCTCAAATCACACGACAATTTGAGACGCATGTTTGTTGGTGAGGAGTGGACTGCCTCATCCTATTCTACGAGCACTGTGGGTAGGGAAGTGGCAAATTATATGTTTGATGAGCCAGGTTTTTGGACCCCTTGTAACGAGATCATGGAGGTAAAAATATTTATGTTTTGTTTGCAATTTTTTTTATTTTTAATTTTTAATGCACACTTGTCACTTGACTATTTTTTTTTTACATTATATGTAGGTCACTGAGCCCCTCGTAGTTCTCCTACGAGTTGTTGATGGGGAGAAGCCCTCTATGGGCTACTTATATGAGAGCATGGATAGGGCCAAGGAGGCCATTAGATCCAGGTATAAAGGAGTTGCGGATAAGTATGGCCCCCTTTGGGAAATCATTGATAGGAGATGGCAAAACCAGCTTCATAGGCCCATCCATGCAGCAGCTTATTTCCTCAATCCAGCATATCGTTTCCTTGATGGCTTCAAGGCAGATGAGGAGGTTCTTAATGGCCTATATACAGTGATGCAAAAGATATCTACCTGTACCGCATCTACAGTGCAAGGGATAGATGCATATAGTCGTCTACAAGGGCCGATTTTTGGAAGCGCGATGTGCAAAGAGTCTAGGACAACATTGCAGCCAGGTAGAAATATTAATATATGTTAAACTTAAACTTAACTCTTAAGTTTATGGCTTATGCATTTTGATTTTATAATATATCCTTAAAATTGGAACTTGGAAATAACATTGATTTTTTTTTTCCTTATTTCAGATAGATGGTGGCATATGTTTGGGCCTTCAACCCCAAACCTTCAAAAACTTGCTATCCGCATTTTGAGTCAGCCATGCAGCGCTTCTGGATGTGAGCGCAATTGGTCCATGTTCGAGCACATCCACTCGAAGAGGCGGAATAGACTGTCTGTGGAGAAGTTGAACAATCTTGTCTTTGTTCATTACAACCTCCGTCTTAGGACCAGACAGATTTTGGACACTGACACCTCTCCGATCACTCTAGCAGAGATCGATCCAGAGTCCGAGTGGCTCACTGAGTCTACCAATCCTATCTTCACTGAGGAGGACCATGAGTGGGTTGACCAAGCAGACAGAGAGGCTGAGGCTGTGGCTATGGCAGAGGAGGATGATAGAGCACAATCAGCTGCCCGTGGAGTTGATGTTGATCAAAGTGGCACCTCACAGGCACAGACTATGGCTTGTCAGTCATCCAGAACCTACCTCAGACGCATTTGTAGGAGGCAGACAGACTACTTTGAGGATGAGGCTAACCTAGAGTAGTAGAGCTTGAGGCTTGAGCCATAGACCTGTTTTTGTTGTTTACACTTTACAACTTTACACATATGTTTGAGAACATTTGATCATGATGTCATGGATTTTATATACATTTGACAACATTTATATTTTATATTTTATAATTCTGCATATCTATGTTTTCTATTTCCTTCAGCTGCCTACAATTTACGTTTGTACTTATGTGATGGATGTATGTTTAATATTTATGTATGTGATCAAATTAGATTCTATTTGATGATGTTATAGTGTTTTTAAGCTTTATTCAATAATGGGTGCTTGAAACAAGTTTTAAATTTTAAAAAATCTCTGGTTTTTTTTTTTGCCGAGTCATCGGCGAGTCACAGGTCGAGTCGGCATTGCCGAGTCCGAGTTATGATTCTTTGGTCTCAACCATAGAAGTGATAAGGTAGGGTGACTTGATGAGATGCCCCAATGACCCCCTGCCCTAGGCCAAATAGCAAATATACCATCCCCCTTGGCCTCATGTGGCCCTTGCCATCCATATTAGGTGGCGTACCTAGTGTGGTGTCCTTGTTAATATTTTCAGATTATAGGCAAGGAATATACAAACTA
Source organism: Chamaecyparis obtusa (assembly GCA_027943335.1). Classification (NCBI taxonomy): domain Eukaryota; kingdom Viridiplantae; phylum Streptophyta; class Pinopsida; order Cupressales; family Cupressaceae; genus Chamaecyparis; species Chamaecyparis obtusa. Next base: position 557,696 of record BSBK01002270.1, read on the forward strand.
TATAGATCTTTCAAATACTAAGCACAGGATATAATAAATATTCACAATTAAGGAAAGATAATACCCGGATTTGAAGGTCTGAATTTGTCCTTTGGTTGGCTTCAAATCTGCACTTTGTATTCTTCAAAGTGGTCCTCCAATGTTGCCCTCGATGGCTGTTATGATTCAGCTCTTGAAGGGTCTTCAATTCGCTCTTCTAGGGCTGCTCCAATTCTGCCCTAATTCACTCTTTCCAAGGCTGCTAGATCAGCCCTTATATCGCTCTTCTAGGGCTGCACAGATCTGCCCTGATTCACTCTTTCTAGGGCTGCACAGATCTGCCCTAAATTGCTGCTATAGGGTTGCACAGATTTGCCCTAAATCACTCCTTTTAGGGCTGCTAGAATCTGAATAATTCGCCCTTCTATGCTTCTTATTTGCTCTTGAAATCTGCTACACAAATTGCTCATCCAAGATCGAATTCGCTGCTCCAAGAGTGAATTCGATTACTCCAAGTATTGATGAATGGTAGAAGACAATGTTATGTATTTTATTGCTTCTAGCATTCATCAATTTCCCTTAATAATAATATATGAGTTCATAAAGCCAAAACGTGGGCCTCCAAGTCAGCCGACTTTGGGGCCATAATTTTGAGCTTAAAATAATATAATTCCCCATTATATTATTATTATCATTTAACTCGTAATTTAATAATAAATTGAACTTAGTGATAAATATAGCCAATATTTATCATATCGATTTTAGGCATAATAATAATATATTTCCAATATTATTATTATCATTTTTCCAATGCATTGATTTTTGCCATGAAGGCCAAAATATCAACACTCCCTCTTGGACTTGAGGAAAAGATCAACCCAATGATCTCCTATCATCCTTGATAGGGGAACAAAACATAACCATATTGGATATCTTATCAAATGATATCATAGATTCCATATCTATGAAGGTGAATCCTTATCCACCAAGTATGATGAGAACATATATGTTCTTCATCATTCCTCAACCATTTATCTCATAACCATATGAGAATCATCTTTCCATGGTAACATCAAGTCATATGATACTTACCGACCGGATGTGGATTTCCTAGATCCACGAATCTCCACGACTCAAGAGATAAAATATCAAGTCCATGATATTCAAAGTAACATCAATTCCATGATGTTTACCAACCAGAAGTGGATTTCCTAGATCCACGAGTCTCCACGACTCAAGAGATAGAATATGAAGTCCGTGATATTCAAAGTAACATCAAGTCCATGATGTTTAAAGCATTGCTCTATCAAGTCCATGATATTCACCAAGTGCTCGGAGTAATGGTCTATCGACATCAAGTCCATGATGTCCACCATCTACTCATGTGTGGATCCCTGATCCATAAGATATCAAGTCTATGAAATCATGAGCATTGGTCTAACAAATATAAAGTCCATGATATTCACCAAATGCTCAAAGCAATGGTCTCCAGACATCAAGTCCATGATGTCCACTGTTAGCCGGAAAGACTACTTTATTATATGTCGTGTATTAGTTATGTCGTTCCGACGGTAATTAGTTATTACCGAAGGGTAGTTGGGTTGGGTGGTGACGTTTGGTCACACCCCTTCGAGTAGATAAATATGTACCACCTACGGGTGAAGGAATTATTATTATTATTTTACAATTATTATTATGAAGTGAATAAACTCATACGTTGGAATAATTAATGAAAGCATCTATTATTCTCTAATATATTATGTGTTTATTATATTTCCTATACTATGTCTGTGCAATACTAAGTTTACCCCAGCAGGCAAACATCTGGCGCCGTTGCCAAACGAATCTGGCAAGTGACGGAATGAGTGGACGGATGGAAATACCATTGGAGGAGAATCTCAATGTGAGGACGAATGAGGACAGAATCACAGAAGTTTTTGAAGAGCATGCTCTGACAATTGATGATTGAATAGAATTTATGCCTAATCAATTAAATAAAAATAGAAATTTAAAGAAGGAACTCGAAGAAGAACAAACCGCTAGAATTGTCGTACTCGCACAGCAGCAAGCCAAGTGAAGGGAGAGATTCAGAAGACGCGCCGAAGGACTACCGAAGGGAGTAAGTGAAGGCGAGCGTCTAGAGGAATCTAACCGGGAGGCCGAAAGAAGTGACGAGGACCGCCTGGAGGAAACAAGGAGCTTGTTTGGGTCCTTAACCTTAACCCCACGGACGGAAGCAAGAGAAGCCCAAAGGAAGGAAGAAGAGGAAGTCGCACAGAGGGAGGCTTAGGATACCGTTGCCACCGAGAGTATCGAAGTGACAGAGGGGGACAGGGATCACAATAGCCCACCAGGCTTGGACGGTTCCAGTAGTTCAGGGACATCAAGTGGTACGGCACCAAACATTTCTGAGGTACCGATGCCGGCAGGACCATCCCAACCATCGTACAACCAGCACAACAAATACTTCCAGCGACCCAACCGGCAACGCAACAGGTGGTACATACCACTGTCCCACCCCCGAGGGTGAATATGGCAGCTAACAAGGAGAAGTTACCCAAGTTTTGTGGCACTGGAAAAGAAGACCCTATTCGGCATTGCCGCACATGTGAGACAATTTGGTCCGCGAATGGAGTCGCTGACCAGGCGGAATGGATGAAACAGTTTTTGGCAACCCTCCGAGGGGTAGCAATCGATTGGTACTCTGACTTAGACAAAAGCGGAGTGACCACCTGGGACTTATTGAAGAAGGCATTCGAAAAGGAGTTTAGGCTCCTGCGAGACGAGAATGAAATCGTCTCTGAAATATATGGAACCAAGCAAGGGAAAAAAGATACTGTGCGGGCTTACAGTCGCCAACTGAAGGAGTTAGTCGGAAAAATGGATAGCCAGCCATCGGATGGCCTGAAGAAAAGATGGTTCGTGGAGGGCCTGAAATCTAACCTATGGAGGAAAATGAAGATAGTGCCCCCCACCTCATACGTAGATGCCTATAACCGGGCGATGCACTTGGAGAGCGAACAGAAGACCTCCAAGAAGAAAAGAAGCAAGTCCTCTTCCGACAAAGATGACATTTCGGATGATGACAGTGGCAGTGATGGCGAGTCAAAGAAAAAAGTTATGGCACTCCAAAAGGACATGGAGAGAATGATGGAGTTCAAGACCATGAAAGGGGGTACCAGCAAGGGGGAACTTGACATATGGTGTACGAACTGCAAGGCGAGCAGCCATACAAAGGGGTCGTGTCCCAAAATGGCATTTTGTGACATTTGTCAGATCATGGGCCATTCTACCAAGGAATGCCCATACAACATGAAGCTGAGGAATCAACAAGTGCTATTTACCCAAGAGCAACCATCTACATCAGGGGCAGAGACTAACAATAACGCATCCTCGGGCGGGTACGGAGGCAATCAACACGGTGGCGGAAGGGGAAATTACAATGCCAACACAAGGAGTCAAATACAATACGACTCCAAGGGTCGGCCGATGATCCAATGCCGAGCTTGCAATCAATGGGGCCACTTTGCAAGGGACTGCAACAAGGGCGACACCCCGCAGAAGCTATGCCGCTGGTGTGGACCTGGCAACCACGAGGATGCCAACTGCCCAAAATCCGGGGTCAACTTGCTCAACATCAACGGAACGAGAAGTGACGAGGGGGTACTAGCCATCACATGATCACAAGCAAAACAAGGGGCACGGGAGGGTAAGGAAGAAATAGAGAAGACGATGAAAGCACAAAAAGAAACATGGGAGATGGCCACCACCTCGGGCCGGAGGGATGCAGAACAAAACATTCTAAGACAAATGTTACAATTAGAGGTACTGGTGAAACTCTAGGACCTTCTTCATACCATGCCTCACTTGGGAACGACACTGTTGGGGAACTTGGCCACGTAACCAAATACCACACGTACGGACATCCCCAGAGGGTTTGCAACTGAACCAATGATACTTGCTGTAAACAACGTAAGATACCCGACGGTTGTCGAGATGGGCATCCTTGGCTCCATCCTAACAGACACTATAGTGGACAGAGGGTTAGGAGTGAACATCCTTCCGGAGGAGACATGGAAGAAATTGGACAAGCCAACCTTGTGGCCCCCAACCTTCAGCTTATTGGGTGCCGATCAGCAGACTATCAAACCCCTAGGAACGTTGATGGCACAACAGGTCACCATTGGCTCGCAACCATTTGTACTAGACTTTGTGGTGATACCTTTGAAAAAGAAGGGTTACAATGCCATTCTGGGTCGAGGGTGGCTGGTCACGGCGGAGGTAAACCACAATTGGAAGAAAAACACCCTCTTGATGGAGAATGGGGGAAGAAGTTCACCATCGACCTTCGCACCCAAATGGTGAGCGAAGAGATAGCCTCTTCTTCAGACTCAGAATCTAACTCCGAAGAAGAAAACGATCGAAGGGATGAAGGAAGGGACGGAATGGAACCGAATAGTGAAGGTGTGCTAAGATTGGGAGAATACTCAGAGGATGATGCAGATTCACTGAACAGTCTCTTCCACTGGCAAATAGAGGATTACAAACTCTTCCGACCAACATGCAATATACTAAGTATTGAGGAAGAGTCGGAAACATTTCACCTCGAGTACGGTGAATACAAGGAAGAGGACCTAAGATCATTCGTGTCCGCGACGATTGGAATCTTGAGTGGAAGACGGTAGCCTTCAAAATCTTTATTCTCCTTCTTATGTACAGGCAAGAGACTGTGGTCCCTATAGAATTTATGGTTCCAAGCCTTTGGATTGCCATCGAAAACAAACTCGGCGACAGGGAAAGCTTAAGGGAACGGCTGCACACTAAAGGATGAGATTAAGCCAGGAAAATTTCGGGAAGTCAGCTACGACAAGGCTGTCAAGTTGTGGGCTCTCGACGAACTGGAGGAGATACATGAGGCCATCAACGGATCCAAATTGAGACCTTACCCAGAGAGAATAGACCCGAGCGAAGGGATAGAGCACCCGAGAAGATGGAAAGGGCCTCGAGAGGTCAGGCAGCGACCCGAGAGCCATCCAGACGAGCAACCGGAGAAGCATCTGGAAGGTAATTAGACTAAGAAGTTAAATATAAAAATTTAAAAAAACCACACCGTACAGCTAATGACCGAAGGACTGTACGGTGGAAAAAAAAAAAAAATTAAAAAGTCAGAAGTCACCAAACGGTGAAGCCACCGAATGGTGAAGTCACCGAAGGGTGGTTGTCGCTGGTAACAATTCACCATATAGACGACAAGGAGTGGCAGCAGGAGGGCGATTCTCAATTGCATGGTCCGGTAGATGGCACAGGTTCTAAAAAAAAAACAACAAATAAAAACAGTTCACAGTGAATAACGTATGGTACCGAAGGGAAGGACATAAGCAGGTAGTGAGGAAAACATAAGCGGTTGGTAGAAAAGAGTATGAGATAGGAAGAAAATCACAAAAATGGTGTGCCCCATAGACTTTTGTGTGGGTTTGAAGGTGCTAATTTGGTCTTGGCGGCGAGGGCGCTGCCCCTTGACTCCGCTAGGGGCATTGCCCTCTAGACCCCCATTTTATTTTTGAGGTACACTCCAATTGTGAGCTGGGGCATCGGAACGGCACGAGGAAACTATTTATTTCAGTTATCAACCTTTGGGGAGTGTGCCCAATTGATGAGACCCGAAGTTGCTGCAGGCATGGAGTGTCTGCACGCCAGAGGTGGAGAGAGCACTGGAGCAAGCCTTTCGAGAGGGGTCCTACACTTTGAGGCACTCAGAGTAGGTGTTAGTTGGACGTGAGGCTGTCTTGGTGGATGCATAGAGAGCTCGGGAGGAGCTGACCACCCGGTTGGAGGCAGTAGAGCGACACTTGGCTCAGCGTACCAGGAGTTGGAAGTGGAGAAGGCGGCACGGGTGGCTATCAAGGTCAGATTGGCTAGGGAGATAGTATTGTGTTAGCAGAGGCTACAGCTGAAATGTGTTTTTTGTAGACCAGTTTGGTCCAGGCACGGAAGGAATGTGATGTGACAGAAAAAGAACTACACGAAGCAGCATTGATGGGGAGGGCGGCACTCCAGTTTTTTGAGGGACGCCCCTCCACCCCTTCTCAGTGACTTTCTTATTGTATGACATGTATTTCATCTCCCTTTTGTTGTGAGTCGCCAGAGACAACTTTCTTTTTGGGGGGGGATGATGTTAGCTAGAAAGACTACTTTATTATATGTCGTGTATTAGTTATGTTGTTCCAATGGTAATTAGTTATTACTGAAGGGTAGTTGGGTTGGGTGGTGACGTTTGGTCACACCCCTTCGGGTAGACAAATATGTACCACCTACGGGTGAAGGAATTATTATTATTATTTTACAATTATTATTATGAAGTGAATGTACTCATACGTTGGAATGATTAATGAAAGCATTTATTATTCTCTAATATATTCTGTGTTTATTATATTTCTTGTACTATGTCTGTGCAATACTAAGTTTACCCCAGCAGGCAAACATCCACCAACCACTCAGCAATGGATCCCTGATCCATGGGAAGATTATTAAATCTAAATCTCTAATTCATTGAATGAATCATCAAAAATCTTATCTCATGAATCCACATAAGCATAAGAATAACCAACATAAATCTTATCTTATGAATCCTCATAAGCATAAGAATAACCATCATAAATCTTATCTTATGAATCCTCATAAGCATAAGAGTAACTGTAATTAAATCTTATCCACATAAGAATATCAAGAATGAGAACATGAATCCATATATGTGTAACCAATGCACATATCCAAATGTAGTCCTCTCATAGAACAAGTATATTTCAATTATGAATATAGGAAGCATGTTCACATATATGCAAAAGTAAACCAACATGAGACATCACTCCATGTGAAGTAGAGCTGCTAATATAATGTATACTAGTGAGGAGTATGATCCATTCATACAAATACAAAATATATGCCAAAATGCAGCCAAAGTAAAGTAACATACATAAAGTAAGTTAAGTATCCAAAATAGTTGTGTATGATACCACTCATACACAAATCAAGTAATGAATCCAAAATATGTCAATGCATATAACCAAAATAAGGAGGGAGTTTATAACTAAGACAAGTGGTACAAGTGAGCCCATATATAAAGCTCCCTCTCAATATGCAAGATCCTCTCAAAATGTAAGTTGCTCAGATTCTTTCACCTCTACAAAGGATGCTTGAAGGTTGATCCTTTCAGGACAATTTACGGCTATGTGACCAAACTTTTCACATTTATAGCACTGTGTTTTAGATAAGTCCCTCTTGAAAGGTTTCTCTTTCTTAAGGATCTTCCCTCTTCCTTCCTTGTCGTTTTAACTTCCTTCTGATTCAATCCTTTTATCCTTTTCCTTTCCTAGGAAATCTCTATTCCTTTTGAACTTGCCTTTCCCTTTCTTGAAGGATTGAGAGTATAGGACTTGTATGGCTTCCTTGAAGATTGATCCTCTAGATATCAGCCTCGACTCTTCAAGTAAGGGTAATTCAAGACGGGCACTGATTCCTTGAAAGAATGCATCCTAGGCAAGTGGTAATCCATTTAGAGCTGTCACTACAAGCTCTTTGTCATCATAGGTGAATCCAATGGATGATAGTTGGTTTCTTAGCTCCCTGATCCTCATGAAGTAGGATGTAATTGATTCTCCTTGAGTCATCTTCACTCGGGAGAGATTATTTTTAAGAGCTAGAACCCTATTAGTGTTGTTGATCTGGAACATACCAGTCAATGTAGTAAACATTTCATGTGTCGTCTCCAAACTGGCAATTGTAGGCACAATGTGGTCTTTAACACTGTCAACAATAATTCCCATTACCTCATTGTTGTTTTTGTTCCATTCCTTCTTCTTATCCACATCCATATTAGCTTGAGGAGGATTTTCAATAATAGAGGTAATTTCCAATTACCTTAAAATGATCAAGATCCTCATTTTCCATGATGTATAATTAATGTCTCCTTCAAGCCTATCTTCGGGTCTAATCCCGGTTGACATGATAACTTAGTTTGAAAGAGTTAGTTTGAATTCCTAGATCTGAAAATTGATCTTTTTCTCTACCTAGGCTCTGATACCATGTTAATATTTTCAGATTATAGGCAAGGAATATACAAACTATATAGATCTTTCAAATACTAAGCACAGGATACAATAAATATTCACAATTAAGGAAAGATAATACCCGGATTTGAAGGTCTGAATATGTCCTTCGGTTGGCTTCAAATCTGCACTTTGTATTCTTCAAAGTGGTCCTCCAATGTTGCCCTCAATGACTGTTATTAATCAGCTCTTGAAGGGTCTTCAATTCGCTCTTCTAGGGCTGCTCCAACTCTGCCCTAATTCGCTCTTTCCAAGGCTGCTAGATCAGCCCTTATATCGCTCTTCTAGGGCTGCACAGATCTGCCCTAATTCGCTCTTTCTAGGGCTGCATAGATCTGCCCTGATTCGCTCTTTCTAGGGCTAAACAGATCTGCCCTAAATCGCTCCTCTAGGGCTGCACAGATCTGCCCTAATTTGCTCTTTCTAGGGCTGCACAGATCTGCCCTAAATTGCTCCTTTTAGGGCTGCTAGAATCTGAATAATTCGCCCTTCCTTGCTTCTTATTTGCTCTTGAAATCTGCTACACAAATTGCTCATCCAAGATCGAATTCGCTGCTCCAAGAGTGAATTCGATTACTCCAAGTATTGATGAATGGTAGAAGACAATGTTATGTTTTTGATTGCTTCTAGCATTCATCAATTTCCCTTAATATATGAGTTCATCAAGCCAAAACGTGGGCCTCCAAGTCAGCTGACTTTGGGGCCATAATTTTGAGCTTAAAATAATATAATTCCTCATTATATTATTATTATGATTTAACTCGTAATTTAATAATAAATCGAACTTAGTGATAAATATAGCCAATATTTATCATATCGATTTTAGGCATAATAATAATATATTTCCAATGTTATTATTATCATTTTTCCAATGCATTGATCTTTACCATAAAGGCCAAAATATCAACAGTCCTCTCACTGTTTTCCTTGGTTTTGTCACTTCTATCTTACCTCCAACAATTGAGCATCCCAACGCATTTGTTCACAATGATAGAGGTCATAAGGAACATTCGCAACAGGGTACCCTGTACCCTCCTTCCTAAGCCCAAAGGCAGTCCCTTTGGCCCCATGGGACTCCTTAGTCATATAGCATGAGGTGGCGTGCTTAGAAGGTGATGTCATCAGTGTTTTCCCACATGTGATCTCCTCATTTCCCCTACCATGGCTAGTTACGGCAGTCAGAAAGTACATATAGCATTTCACACAATAAATCCTATAAAATATTCCTAAATCAGTAATGCAATATATTAAATCAGAGTTATGTAGATTATCTGTGCACATATCTATATATGTGTCTATGTATGAACAATTGCATAATATCATATAGTTCTGAACTGCAAATATAATTCAATAAAAACATTCATAAATAGATTTCTTATGTAATATGTGCCACCCAATATTCATACCCAGATTGCAGGTCTGAATTATTAAAATAATCTGCTCCTATCTCTTTATGTTTTGTCTTCTCTTTTCGATTTCTACTTCATGGTTGGCCCCTTCATAACTGAATTATGTCTCTCCTTTTATGTCTTTATACTTGAAGGAGCATCTTTCCAACACTGCTGTCTTTACACCTGTTCTTTACTAATCGCCGTCAATAATTTGATTTAAATTTATTTAAATGCCTTTATTATACTAATCGGTTGTATACTTATACTAATTGGTCGTATACTGATGATTATTTGTTATTGCATAATCACTTCATTGCTCCTTGTTATTAATTGTTCAGGCTAAGCAGTAGTAAGTCAATGCCATTTTTATCACAATCCTTTGTTAAGGCCTCCATTTCATTATTTGATACTCACTGGATGGCAGTTTCTTGTCACAACAATCATAAGCATGGTATAGCAGCATGCTTTGTATTCTAATATTGTTTGTTAATATGCCATTATAACACCGATTTAGATCAAACAGATCGCAATTATGGTTTCAGATTATTGATGGGGATGTGAAGGCATATTTCATTATGTCAGAAATTGTGAAGTCTCACTATCGTGAGACAATTTCTAATCAGAGTTTGGTTTAGATCACGGCGGTGAATTATTGCTTTCTTTTAATATATGAGAGATTATATAGTAATATCACATTCCAATTTGGCGATTGATTGATTGAATTAAAGCATTCCTTCGATTTGATGATATAAGGTATTGGTGAGTGATGATTAGGTGATCGTTGATTTAATAGATTGATGGTTGATTGCTGAATTGTTTCCTTCCTTGATCACAAGGTGAAGTGATGATTGATATGGATTTGATAATTGTTTGTTTGACCTTGCTGATTGATTGATATCATAAGGGATTAATGATTGTTGGATTCATGAGTGATGATTGATAGGTGATCTTTTATACTTCCTTGGTGAAAAGGAAACCACCTTTCATAGGATTTGAGTCACCACTTTCCATTGTTGCTTTTGAAAATAAAAAATAATTCTCCAAAATAATCTCCCTTGGATGCCCTTCTCAAATAAAGTTCTTCCCTATAAATCTCCTTTGAGTGTAGGGAGCCACACGCTTTCATTTGGTAATACCCTTATGAAAGGGTCACACCCTCCGGTTATGGAAAGACTATTTGACAACAATTGTTTCCCCTTTCACTTCTTATTTAATCTTCACCTATCTCTCACTTTGCTTTTCTAATGTGCACATATCCCATTTAAGATCTGCATATCCTCTTCTTCGAGATCTACATATCTTATTTTCTTCTTTCCTTCTCAATTCTTATTCCAGATCCCTTCTTATACTTCTGCTCTAAATCTGCTTTAGATCTCCTCTACTTCCTTTTCCTCCATTCCATCTGATCCTTCTTCCCCTTAAGATCTTTTGTGGGGACGTGTCACACCTCTTCACCATGTTGCCATTTTCAATGGTCACACCCTTTCACAATCACCAACTTTTAAAAGAGTCACAACCCTTCATCTTTTAAAAGAATCACTTACTTATTTTCTTCCCTTACCTTCCTTCTTCCCTTAATCCTTCTTAATTCTTATGCTCCCTCTTCTTCTTCCCTCCATTCCCCCCTCAAATGAAATTATCTTCTCTCCCTTTTACAACTCATGTTTGAGGGAGACAACACTTTTCCATTCATGCCTTTTGACCATTTGTTTCACTAAACTAAATTTTAACTATTTTTAATTTTATTATTTTGTATTCTTTAATTTAATTATTACTGTTTATTATTTAATCCTATTTCAAATAGGGGACATGACAATACTCTTCGGTCCTCCTTCCCTTCATTTTCCCTTGCCATTTTATATCTCCCAAGATATGTATTTCCTTTTTAAAAGACATGCCTCTTCCAAGAGAAGCGATTATCTTAGGGACACCACTCTTCATAAACTTAATTGTAAATAAGCAAATTGCACCCCCTATATATATTGCTGCTTTTTTACTGTTTGTAAATATTAATTATTTAACTTATTAACCACAAATCGATGTCAATGGAGTCTTTATCTAACTGCCATTACAAGATGTGGTCACTGCTCTTAACAACCTTTCAAATCGCTGCCATTAATGAATTCCAACCTTTGTTTGTCTATCACTGTTTATCATAAACTCCTTGTGTTTGCTGCTAGTAAATACAGTGCTAGCTTAGTATAACAAATTTGCCATCACATTGGTTTCCCAACAGATTTGATGCCATAACAGAGTATGAACTCCCCACCTTTGCCTTAGAACCACTGCTTGTTATCTAAACAGATCGCCACTATTATTTATATAGCTGTTTGTTTAACATAGTAATCACTGCTCTTGTATTCATGTTTTCAAATCGCTACTCAGGAAAAATCACGAAGTCTTGCGGCAACACTATTTTTCCTAAGGCATTGATATCCTTCATGGCCGGGGCATGACATAAATACACAATTTTGAAATCTCACGAAACAACTGTGTTTGCTGTTATACCTGTGGTCAAACTAGATTTTGCTGAGCCATAAGGCGCTGGCATCTGACAGCCAATTCTAATTAAATGTTAAATCTTGAAGAAAAAATCATGTATCAAAGGCATTGGAGACCAAAGTGCTAAGTCCCATCAAGAGATTCAGTAATGTCCCCAATTTTAAAGTGACAATTAATAAAATTGATTTTTATTAAGTTGTCAAAAATAGATAAAATATTCAAATGATTACTTAATATTAATTAATTAGCCAATAGACTATATAGCGTGCAGTTTTCACCCCAAGCCTATCTCACACACGTACATAATTTTCTTCCTCCAGTTTATGGTTTTCTTTCCCAGCCTAGAATCACATCATTACCGGAATGCTGACACAAGCAGGAATTAGGTTTTCTACCCAGTAAACTGGTCCAGAAAACAAGCTCCAAGCATTAAGCGGAATGTTGTCTCATGCAGATCTTGATTCATATTCGGACCAAAGAGTGACAATCGAACAACCTGACTCTTTTTCCACTAAGGCCGTGAACTTTTGAAACATGTTAAACACCTCTTATTTATTTTTTCACAATGATATTTAAAACACAAAACATGAGTAGAATTTGTTTGCCAAACTTGCAAACTCAAGTCAAAAAATTTGACAGCCTAGTAGTTTGGTATAGATCTGAAATTCGTGTGTCAGATTCAGAAGTGTATCATGACTATTTAGAAGAATGTCATGAATTGTCTTGTTCACCAATAATGAAATCGAGCATGAAATCTTCTAATGAAATAGTATATATGCCAAATTAATTGAATGTATGACATGTTGGATAAATAGACAAATATTCAAAATAACCACAAACACTGCAGGAAATTTTGCATGCACAGGGTGATTGAATACTATCTATAAAATTACCTTGATCATCTTATTTCTTATGTGGTCAATGAATTAAAATTTAGGACAATTCAACTATCATACGACTCTTTACATCTGTATTTTACAATTACACATTATGTACAAGTAAAAATTCGTCACCTAGAGATGTTTTTCGTCCTTGGAGCACACCAAGCATGTGAGCCCTCACATCAGTTACCAACTTACCTCATTCTTGAAGCATTCAAGATTAAGTAAATCCTACTGGTCAAACGTGGAAATATAACATTACTATTTAAATGCATTTATATGTCTAAGATGAGAAATTGAATCCCAGAGATAAGGTTGTGCATAAATTCCTAGGTGAAAAAAAGTTGCTACTTTAGTCAAAGAAATGTTGGTACTTAGTACTGTGATCTATCACTAGGGAGTATAAAAACTTGAAATGTACAGTGATTTGTATGTGAGTTGATATAATATCTTCCCTTTCTTTTCCTGAGTGATTATTATACAATTAGCTTGTCTATTGGCACTTGTCTGTAATCAAGTAATCTAGGAATTGGCATTGCAAGGAATAAGGCTATTTTTTGAAAACAATCTATTTAATGGAACAGTCCGTTGAATATTTATGATGTAAACAAAACCTACTCACTTCCCATCATACCAAACTCCTTGTCTTTGTAGATCCAGAATTCAATAGATGATTAGCAGGGTGTATTTATATTAGACATCAGACATCCAAAGTGCTGAACAGATAGTGGGTAACAATAATACCACATGCAATCTCACTATGTTATTTGTGCAAAATCTTGATATAAGTCACTTGCCATGGTCTGAGTGAATTTTATCCTTTGAAATCTATTTGTGACTGTTATCACTTTTTGTTGTGTTTTATTTCAGTCTAAATAATTCTATTGTAATTTATTAAATGAAGGAATGGTTCTCCACAAAATTCTCATGCTGGGAAGAAACAACAATCAGGTAGTTGAAATGTTCCTTACCCTGTGCCTGAAAACAAACTTTAATTGGAAACAATGTTTTCGTTTAAAAGGCTGTAAAAATCTTTTCTTGAGCTCAAGAATATACTAGCTCATTCACACTGATACTTTTAATGAAGTCAAGTTGAAGTAAGCAATTTATAGTCTTTAGTGTCGGCAACATATATTTCTTCAGTGCTAAATTTTAAACTACAAGCACACATTAATTGATGTGTTCAATATTGAAGTCGAACTTTATTCTATGCTAGTTATAATCCATATCAGTGTGATTCCTATTGTTTTTGGGCACAGAACTGTCTCATTGAACATTCGGCTATTTCTTTTGGCACAGGACTGTTAGAGCCAGAGATTTGAATTCTTGATATTGCTGGCAAAGGTATATCTGGTGAACTGTTCTTCTTCAGGGGATCGTGGATATACATAGTGCTTGGAAATACGTACTGCTGGATACTTAATGTTCATTGCCATATTCTTTTTGTTGCTGACATAATACTGCTTGGAAGAATTTGATTTTGGAGTGAGGTTAGATAGTGCAACACAGATTTGGGATTGTTCAGAATAAGTGGACTGTCAACATTCCTTCCAGTTTCAAGATATCAACTAGTTAAAGTTACAATTCTTACTTGAGCATGGATAAGTTTGGCACTATTTTATACTGCTGTCTTCAAAGTCAGAGATCATTGCATTGAAGAGGTCTGCCTACTCGTCACAGCAACCAGGCAAACATTGAGGCTTTTCGTTGAGGTTAGAACTTAAGTATTTTAGTCGTTCTGTATTCTGAATGTTAATAATAACAGATCGTATCAGATGATTGCAACCTGTTTGACCAAAAGACTCATTCTTACTTTGTGAAGTTGCGATGTAAAATGTAAATGATTTGAAGTTCCATTGAATGACATGTGTTTGATGAAATGTCAGTATGAAACAAATTAGAATTTTTTTATGAGTTTGTAGAAAACTTGTCAGAACCTAGATTGGAATACTACAGAGGTATCAGAGCTGTGTATCCTGCCAGCCTGAGGGTGACAATTGAAGATGGATAAGAAGTTTATTGCAAGTATGGAAGAGTGGGTTAAGCTAATGGAGAAATTTATTCAAAAGCAGCAGAGCATTATCAAGTTATTTGCAACATCCAGACATCAGGTGCTATGTGGAAGAAGATAAAATGAAAAGAGAAAAGCCAGCCCTACCAAAGAATTTAGATCAGCAATGTGAGAAAGAGACGGTGACTAAAGAGAAAATAAATTCATTGAGTTTATAAGTTACAGGGTATCCTAAAAAGAGCAAGAAACAAATGAGAAGAGAGCAGATTTGTTTCACATGTCAGGATGCTTGGACACTTGATCACATATGTAGGATTAATAAGGGAAAAAGATTTATTGCAACCAAGTGGTGTTGAGGATAAAGAAACAGTTGAAGCTAAAGATTGTGAGGAAGATGGCCTAACTCAAGAAGGGAATATGTAAGTCCCAGAATGTCTCCAATGAAGAGCATGCATATACAAATGTTGAGGATATGTTTAATAGGAGCCATGGGTACAAACTCAGAACTAGCCAATGAAGTTGAAGGAGAGCACAATGAAGAGCTTAGGGAGAAGAATATAGGTGCAGTTTGCAGGCATGGAATAAGGATATAATGGGTAGTGCATATAGTTTTCAACATGACCCACCTCTTGGATCAGCACATAAAGATGGGTATCCAGCAATGGAAATAGTTGTACAAAAAGACTATAATAACACTACTATGAGGCATGAAGCAAATGCTGCGTATACGATTGTGAACAGCAATTTATTATCTTCATGTGATCATAAGGAGATGGAAAAGTTCTACCAGAAAAACACTAGTAAGAGGCTTTATCTTGCTGACTCTCAAGGTTTCATAGAGAAGCACAAAATAATGTTTGTTGATTTCAGCTATTTGCGAGACATGTCATCCCATAATGTAATGACTCTCCCTTGCTTCATGAAATCATCAACCCTCGTTATCACATGGAATGAATTTGAAAACATGATTCTAACGGGAATGTTGGATTTACATGGGATAGATCCAACTAAAGAGCTGATTATGGCAACTAAGAGATTGCTTTTAGGAAAGTTTATGCCATTCAATAATGTATGGTATGTCAAAGGCATCACTCAATTGAGTCGGTTATCAGATGAGAACTTAATTATTTCCAACCTTGTACATGTTGAGTTTCAGTCACTAGTAGCCAATGAAAAAGTATTTCGCATGTTAAGATTGATGAATTAGCAAGGTAACACTAAGCAGCTAGTCAAGGATAGAATTGCAGATTTACCATATTGGCAACTAGCTCACACCTTTATGTGTAATGACTGACATATGCTGCTGATTATAAACTTTACAGATTTTGTATTGTTAATGGCAGCTAATTGCATGGGTTTCTGTACACAGATTTGTCACTACAACACTTGGATATTAAATGCTAATGAGATAGTATCAATTTGTATTATAGTGGAAGCATTTCGTGGATGATTATAGATCTGATTTTTAGTCTTAATAGTGTTGTCATTACTCATGTCTGCCATTTAGAGAGAACACGAGTCAGATTTAGATGGATAATTTGTGTTAGTGATTCCTTGGCGTAGTATGAAGCAGTCCTATGCAACGTCCCCTGTTAGGACTTCGCTTGATTTACCCTAAAATTCCCAACTAGGGCTTGTCTTGCACTTGGGAATGGCGAAAATTGTAACATTCCTCACTAGGAGGCAGCCAATTCCCACTAATTAACATACCTCACTATGCATTTAAATTATATTAAATTAAAAAACAATTAATAATTCATAATACATTTGATAGTTAACAAACTTAAGCCCCAATTCCTTACTTCTCTCCTAATCATCAACCCCAAGGAAGATGGTGGAATTATTGTGCTAGGGCGCGTGAAACAGTCTACAAGCAAGCTCCCTCAAGGTTCTTACCCATCTTGGGACCTTCCCATCATGTGACCAAATTACTCAGCCTCTCATACACAAACCTGCTAGGGCACGTGAAATAGTATACAAGCAGGCTCCCTCAAGGTTCTTACCCATCTTGGGACCTTCCCATCATGTGACCAAATTACTCTGCCTCTCCCTACACAGACCCCCTATCTCCTTAATGGTATTAGAGAGTAATTAAGGAATTGGCTGAGTATATATTATTAACCTATGGAAGAGGTACAGAGGACTAGACCGAGTGTATGGCAAACCCCATCCCCTGGATGGGTTAAAATCAACTTTGATGGCGCCTCACGTGGTAATCCGGGAGTCTCAGGGATAGGCTTTATTGCACATGATGAGAAGGGAGAATTTTTGGCGTTGGGCACTAAAAGGCTGAAAGACGGAACAAACAATGAGGCAGAGTGTTTGGCAGAAGTAGAGGCAATCCTGATGGCAAGAAGACTAGGACTCGGGAGAATTCATCTGGAAGGGGATTCACTCCTAGTCGTGAATGGTATTGCCAAAGGGCAGATGGATACGTTGTATTTGAACAAACATATTAGAAGGATCCGAGATCTGATCGGCGAATTTGAGGACTTCAAAGTCTCACATGTGCCGAGAGTGGCAAATGACATGGCGAACAAACTATCAAATGTGGGTGCTAACGGATCTTTAGAAAACCACTTTGATCTATTTGAAGATTTGAGGATCTAACCCTAGTGGTGAACATTAATCAAATGAGAGATATCATGTATTGGAGGCATTCGACTATAACACAGACCTGAGTTGTAATATCCAGCATTGGAAAAGTGAAGTTTCAAATGCTAATGAGCACATGGTGCAAGTTGCCTAAACGAAGGTAGGTGGTATGACGTGGAGTAATTTGCTCACAAGAGTAGAGGTGGTGTGACGCAATCTCTTGCAATCAGTGGATTTCGTTACAGGTGAAGGAAGAGGAGGTACAGAGAGGAGTAATGAGCGGGCAAAGGATGTGATGGTTGAATGATGGCATTGATTGCCGTGAGTCTAGAGGTTTCGACAGCCTATTAAGCCAAGTGAGATGCAGTAAAAACTACAGAGCAACCTTACGCTGAGCAGCAGGGACAGAGAGCTATGGAGGCCAATTTCTTGCTCGGGATGTCCAGACAAATCCAAACCTTTGTTGGTCCAATCACGGTAAAAAGGTTGAGCAACGTTTTCACAAAGGATGGGGATGACTTTTGGAATGAGATTTGCAACATCTTCGGGGAACACTACTTGCAAGAATGGTGGAAACCCCGCACAAATCTAGATATTTCGTCGCTGTTTGTGGCTTTGGGACTCATGGTGGCGGCGTCAAAAGATGAGGTGTGTGCGGTGGTAAGGCAGTGTATGGCCATTAAATGGATCGAGGGGATTGAAGATGTTCTGCAGAAGACGGAGGTGGGTGTGGGTTTGCACAGGGGCAATGCACTCGTTCGGATGATTGGTCACGGACGCCGCGAGCTGCAACCCTTAGTCATCTGGTCCTCCGCTAGCCTAGAGGACGTGCATCTTGCCCGAGCTCTCAATGGATGGAATGCCTTGAAGGCTATGCTGGAAAAACGGAAGTTGGAGGCGCAGAGTAGTGGTGGGATTTGTGGGAGGAAGCGTAAATGCACTCCCATCAAATCCAGTGCAGTGGTGGGGGCGGATGGAAGACCGTTGGTTCACAGGCAGCTCAACGTGACACGGCGAGGAAAGGCAGCCATGGCAAAGCGCAGAGCCCGGGTGATGGGCGGTGGTGGCTCAAGGAGGGAGGTACGGATCGTACCCGAGGTGGTGGACTAGTGGATGAAAGCAGTGCTTGCAGAAATTTCACCTAGGAAGCGGCGGCGGCTTGTTTCAAATAAAGCTTGGGTTATGCGGGGTTTTGTGATGTTTTTGTAGTCGAAATATGATATTAACAGTAATGTCTCCAATAGATATAGCTAGGGGATTTTTGGAAGAATGTAATGAATTTGGAATGAAAATTTCGCATGAATGTAATACCATAGCCATGTATGGCACTGATGTAATCCCTTTCTATAATTAATAAAATCTATATTACCGATCAAAAATATATATATATATATATATATAAAACAAACATAACTGATATATAATTAAGATTTCATTATTATTAACAGATATGTATATATATTAGACCATATAATGGTTCTTTATCTCTATTAAAATTCAGATGATATTTTGTAATCGGTATTTGACTCGAAAATAAATTTCAGCATAATTGCTGTCACACTATGCTTGCCAGCAATGTAATATCATATGTTTTCCTTTCTGATCTCTTTCCTTGAAAAGTGCCAATTATAAATAATAATCCTTATCCTTTTCTGAAAAGTGAAAACCAATGATAAGTGTTCCATTTTCTATGATCCTCCTCCGTATACCTTCCATATACGATGGGTCACAACTCTTGGAATATCTTATATTGAAGAATCATGACTCTTCTTAATGATTGTTGTCTTAACCATATCATCGTACCTCATGCCAATCATCCCTTTGTTAAGGGATACCAAATAGTTTATAAGCATAATCAATGTCTTTAAGTCAAGTTGCTGTCATCGGCGATGTTCAACAATAAACTTTCCTAAATGATCAATTAGTCCTTACTAATAATTGATGCTTCGTAACCTTGCTAAGTTACCAACATAATTGCTGACGTGTAGTCCATCTGAGTCAAATATACGAACCTTAGTCAATTGTATTTCATCCTTTTATCACTGCCAATCACTACCTTAAGCCTGTCGTCAATTACTATCATTCCAATCATTATTTAATAAGTTGATACTATTCACGCAGCTGTCCACATAATCACTCGATTTCCAACATGGACTCCTTTTCATCATTAATTCTTATTTTCCATTGTAATACTTATTAGTTCTTTTGCCATGAATCAACTGACCCTTCGCCTTTTCTTCAAGTCGGCAACACGATGTCGTATGTGATCGAGTATTACTTTCCAGGTTTGCTAATTTTAATGAAAAGTCGATGATATTGTCATTTATCCGGCCAAAGTATGATGCTCCATTTATGAGTTTGAAGTTTTGAACATTGATAATAGCTGAGTTATGTGTTTATATAATCGCTGCTTATGATGATCCTTTTAGAGTCCATGTATCTTCCATCTTTTACATTAATACCAGGATCCGTGTCTTTCTAAGAATGCTTGTTCCCTTTATGAATAAGTTTAAATCTTTAATTTAACTTATTTAATCATTTATTGGTTTTAGTTGTTTCTAGGACCGAAATGAGGACATTACATCCTAACATTAGGGTTTGACACACGTCATGGAGTCACTTGCTATGGGTTGGCATATGCTTAAAATTGTGAGTTCCAGCAGATCTATGCTCTAAGTTATGGAGATGGTCATGAGAGTAGAAGTATTCCCACCAAAGTCTTTTGGGTTCCAATTCAATCAATGTTTTTACGATGCTATCCTACATAGCTGGTTACAAAAGTTTCAGCTTGTAATTTGATGACAGAAGTTGTTTGGATAGATTGGAATGATTGGGATCATTACTCCAACATTGGATATTGGCATGATGATGAGGTTCCAGCAGCACATGACATTGAAGGCATTTCTTACATCATCAGGGGTATTCACAAGATGGATGAAGTGCTTCTTAGGTTGCTACAGATTGCTAACAGTTGTATCAAAGAGGCACAGCGAATTGGTGGAACCATATTACTAAGATTGATATCAAATCCTGGTGGTGCAACGGAGAATTGCTTGGGGACAAGAAATGTTTGGCAGGGAGGACTGTAATATCCCCAATATTTTAAGTGGCGATTAATTAAATAAATTTTTATTGTCAAAAATATATGAAATATTCAAATGAGAACTTAATATTAATTAATTTAATTAAATAATTAATAAAATAATAAAATATTCTAAATTGTTATTTTATTAAATAAAGTTCTCCAAAGATGATTAAGTCGGCCTAATGTTCTAGATTCTTCTTGGAGTTCTCTATAAGGAGGATAGATGGAGGAAATAAGGATGCTTTTTGGATTGGATAATTTGTTTCAATTCATAGATGGGCCAAATTTGTGCAGTCTTCATCTAAAGACACAATTGCATTAATAAAGGATATTTGCAGACCTGAAGTAATTTGCATCTATTTGGATAAATAAAGTTATTTTACTCTGAATGTTGTAGCCATTTGACTATGTTGTGCGACCCGATTCTTTATTTGGCTCCTCAAGATTGGCATGAGAAACTAAGAGCAGCATATATTAAGATGATCCAATAAAAATAAAGGACTCATATTTTATCGTCAGACTAATTTGAGTATAGATTGTGGTCATGAGATTAGCTGGAGGAAGTCGAACTTTATTCTATGCTGTTTATAATTCATACTGCTCTTCCTTTAATTTACCACAGCACTTAATAAATCTTTTTTTTTCTTCTGATTGGTAATTGCTTTTGACTGGAGCTTTGAACCAGTGGGGCCACATTTGGGGGACCCCATCCCCATGGTGATATTGTTCGTTAGGCTGCCAGGGCATTAGCACCTCCTTGATCTAACAATCTCCATTAAACTGCCTTTGAAACTCGCCTTATCTCTCCATATCGTTGAGTGTCACCTTATCTCTCCATCACTCAACATCTCCTTATGTCTCCCAAGCCAATCTCCTTATGCCTCCCACTGACTCCTCATCCCTCTGGTCTCAGCACCCCTTATATCTCCCTTTCTACTCCACAAAACCCCTTATATCTCCTGCGGCAGTATTGCACCTTATATCTCCCTGCTGATCACCCTTATATCTCCCTGTCTGTTGGTCTCTCCACCACGCTGGAAGAATCATCCCCCGTCGGGCGGAACATCTCCTTGCTGACAGGAACCCTGAACAGTGCTGCGTCAGCAACTTTTTGCGCCTGTACTTAGTCCTCCATCCAATGCAAGTGGGCACTCCAACCAATGTGTAATTCATACTGTCACAAGCTGCAGGAACACAGTAAGCGTTTGGTGAGGTTTGACCTCGAGACCGCCCTTTCAACAGGGCTACTGACTTGCTGTCAGGCAGCAGAGTGAACCCCAGCACTTAATAACTCTTTGTCGCTTCATTAATATCTTCTATTGTGAGAACTTTAGGAGAGGTCTCCTTGAAGGAAATTATCAGGAGTCATATTAGTGCAATTCATATTGTTTTTGGGCACAGAACTGTCTCATTGAACAGTCGGCTATCTCTTTTGGCACAGGACTGAAATCATATTAGAGCCAGATATTTTAATTCCTGATATCTCTGGCGAAGGCATATTTGGTGAACTGTTCTTCTTCGGGTAATCGTGGAAATACGTAGTGCTTGGAAATACATAGTGTTGGGCACTTAATGTTCATTGCTATATTCTTCTTGTTGCTGGAATAATACCGTTTGGAAGAATTTGGCTTTGGAATGAGGTTAGATAGTGCCACTCGGATTTGGGATTGTTCAGAATAAGTGGACTGTCAACATTCCTTCCAGTTTCAAGATATCAACTGATTCAAGTTACAATTCTTATTTGAGCATGGATAAGTTTAAAACTATTTTATGCTGCTGTCTTCAAAGTCAGAGATCATTGCATTGAAGAGGTCTGCCTACTCGTCACAGCAACCAGGCAAACATTGAGTTGAGGTTGCTCATTGAGGTTAGAACTGAAGTATTTTAGTCATTCCTGTATTCTGAATTTTAATAACAATAGATTGTATTCAGATGGTTGCAAACTGTTTGACCAAATGACTCATTAGTTGCTTTGTGAACTTGAGATGCAAAATGTCAATGATTTGAAATTCGATTCAATGAAGTGTTTGACAAAATGCCAGTATTATACGAATTAGAATTTTTTCATGGAAAGTTTGTAGAAAACTTGTCAGAACCCAGATTGGGATACTACAGATTCAAAAAGCAGCTCCATTTTTAAATTATTTTCAGTACCATGCATGATTGCCCTTAATATTGGAATTCTCTTGCCATTAATGTCTGAATCAAGAACAGGATTAAACAAACTTCTGCTAAAGAAAACACAGAATAGAAAAGCAATCCTACAGAAAAAATAAATTAAAAAATATAAAAGATGGCCCACCGATTCAGAAGTTGTCGTTTTTCAGGATCAGCAAAGACAATCTGACCCAAGCGTACCCGGTCAACTTCCCTATTCTCTTGCAGAATATCTTGTCCAAAAGTAGCTACAACCTTTTTCCACCCACCTGTGCCTTTTCTCAAGGCTGCCTGCAACATTTTTTAATTTGACATCCCACAAAAAGAAAAAATCAGTATCCAAGGACTTTATACACAATAAACTATACAATGTGGATCATTAGACAACAGAGGAAATTTATGGAGTTTGATATGTGGCTAAAAGAGCTATACTGGCAAGATCAAGATTTGTGCAATCATTGCTTTTACTGTTATACATTATAAAACATGGACATCTTGATAAAACCAGAAAGCAAATGCAAGGAAACGAAACAAGTACAATAGGACTAAACTGAAAATGAAAACCAAATTAAACAGGAATTCATCATGTAGACTGGAATGTCAGCCCTTAATTCTGAATAATTTTCCTTTGTATGTCAAAATTATATCAAGTAGACCATCCTTCAATGATTCTCTGAACATAAATCTCAAATGCCACAAAGAGCACTAAAACTAATAGTACAAAATACTTAATTCTTGCTGTAATTTGGAATAGTTGCCAAACAAAATCCAAAGAGCTGCACATGGTATGTTAGACCCATTGGAACATGTAAATTTAAACATTTGGTCCAGCCAACAGATCTGTTAACCCATTTCCAAGATGAATGTTTCAGAATTCCAAAAATCTTTGCAACATATGACATCTATCTTAGAGAGTAGCAGTATCCTATTTATTGTGAAGGGGAGGCATAGAAAGTGATACATACATGAGCTACTTTATCTGCATCGACCACAGGAAGACCATACGAATGAAATTCCCTCGAGACTGTACTTTTCCCAGACGCTATGCCTCCTGTAAGCCCTACAAGCCTCATTCTGACAATCAATATTCAAGAAAAGCACAGTTCAGTTTTCCTGCAACAACATTGCTAGCAATTGAACTTCAATGTGTAATGAATATGCCAAAGCAATAGTACTATAGAAATCCAATGTAACTAATGATTGATTCAAAAATTCAAATTTGTAATATCATTGGATGTAGTTGCCACTGCCCTGGTAGATGTATGAAAAATGTAGAAGCATGCACACGTTGCATGATTTCTTTGAAAAGGACGTAAAGCCAAATATAATAGTTCCAATGTGCATATGTAGGTACAGAAATGTTTGAAAGGTTTGTTTTGCAGAAAAGGGCTTATTTTGCAACAATCACACTTGCAGCAATGTAGAAAATGAAATATCTTAGAAAATCACAAGTTTTCAGGAAAAACCCATAACCAGTGATATTGCAGATTTATTTCCAGAACTGAAATTACTATATTTCTCCAAATATTTAAATGACTAGATGATGAAAACACATTACTATGAAATATAAAACATACCCAGAAAATCTGAGTTACTTAAGACTGATTTTGCACCAAAGAATAATAAACTAGATGCCCTAAGTTTGGATGCCACACTCTGTGAAGGTCGCCACCAATGACCACATTTTGATTGTTTTCTATGAATGCAAGGTTGGGAAACTCTAAATAGCAAGAAATATACCAAAAGCCCTAACCGACAACGCCCTCAAACCGCACATCCAACCTTGTGTTAAGGAAAATAGAACTGAGATAGAGTTCTAATTTTTATTTCTAAATCAGTAATCAGAGATTCACTGAATCGAGTTCTTATGGATTCAATAGTTCTGTAACTAAATAATTACAGAAACATATATATGTTTTGACTTTACTGACAGTCTGATCTGTACTTTGAATTTTCAGAATTTCTAATACTGATGATAACAAATTCTTATTGTTAATGCAGATGTAATGGAGAACTGAACGCTGGTAATAACATGTGCTTTGTGATTGATGTTTTTTCAGCGATGAATAATGATCACTATATATATATATTCTTGGACAGTCATGTCCCATGTAGAGACATGACTCTACGTGGCCTTTAGGCCATGTAGGGTCATGTCCCTACGTGGGGCTGACTCATGTTTATTTGTTATCAACCCGATAATGTAATCGGTGAACACAATGAACATGATCCACGATAATTACAGTCCATGATCCATATGTGATAATATAATCACAATCCACGATAATGTAACATGATTGCTGGGCATCACAAACAGTGTTGAACAATTCTGAGATCAGATCGAACCATTTTAAATAATCAATTTATATATATATATCTGTGCAATAATCAGATATTTTAATATCCAACTGATGCTACATATTCAACATCTTGCCTGTATGACCAGCTATGGAAACAGTACGACTAGTAAAGGAAGGTATAATTTGCTCCAAAACCTAATGTAGACTCTTCCAATCTTCTTCAAATAACCTCCCCTAAATCTGCTCTGGATCTTTGTGCATCAAAATAAAATTATTAAACTGGAGGTGTTTTATGACCCAAAAGATCAAGACTTGAAAGTCCATCTTGTTAGTCCATTGCTTTAACAATTTCCTGGCTCCATTTCATTTTCATGCTTGGATTCTTTCTTTTCCGCACCTAAAGGCATTTTGAGTTTGATTAAATTGTCAAGTAACAAAAGTATTTTTCAAAAAAAAAAATGAAAAGTATGGAGTACCTATTAAATGTAAAATAAGCCGAGAGATATCAAACTTGAAAATATTTCATATTCGTGAATAATAATAAATCATCAAATTTACTATTAAAAATAGCTAAGAAAAATATAAAATCATAAAATACATAAATAGTATAATCAATCTTTATGTATCTTAAACATTTTAATGGAAACATCTATCACTAACATTTTAAGATGCACAAGACATCACTACCCCTCATACATCATAAATACATTGCAATGCACGGATGCGTGGTGCATCATAGAAGCTCAATAACCATTTCCCACTTTTTATGATGTACAAGTTAATCTTTTTTAAGTAACTCTTGTATAAACATAAAATTAATAAGAAAAATAATATAAATAAATAAAAAATATGAATATTTTATACATAACTTTTTCTAAATATAAATATGCATTTCATAAAATAAATAAGAAAAACGATACGAATTAATTAAGATATAAATATTTTTTATATAAACAATTATTATTTTATCATTTCTTTTGTTTCACTTTCAAATTAATTTGGAGATTATACATCTTAATTACAAAACATTGATTTCTACTCAAATGAATTCCAATTTCCCAACTGATATTTCAATACTCCCACAGATACAATAAAAAGAGATGAAGCTACGATTATGCTCTAAGCAACTTTAGCAGAGTCAATACTCCTCATTCCTTCACTCATAGCCAAAGATTTATCCACTTACACTTGTGCTCTTGATCCCAATGGATTGCATATACAGTCTGAGGTTGACATAGAAAACTCAAACCAAACAAAACAAATATGACATGTTGGCAATTTTGAAGTCTTTGATTTCTGAAACAGAGAAGAGGTGGCTGTTTTCTTTATCACTGAGTTAAGAAGAAAGGTTTCAGCATTCACCCTTAGGTCTATGCTTCCCAATCAGCTTCACAGACTGATTAAGGAAGCACAGGAAACCAAAAAACCTTAAAGCTATTAAGGAATTTAGTTTCCCTTAGGTTTAACTTGCCTGAAGAAGTCAACTCAAAGGAAATCTAAAGAAGAAAATAAACTTCCACAGCATCATTCATAACACAAATCCAACATTTGCCTCTGAAAAAGCTTGACTGGCACAACAGGTGCTCTGGAATCTGAACAAATATTCAATAAGACAAGAACTCCGTGATTTTCTCCCAATATAGCATGTCCAGATTACTTGTCCCTGAAACGAAAAAAAGACAAGACACCCTGAAAATTTGCCATGGAGATTCTAAAAAATTGAATTTCACTAGAAAAATCATCCAAAAAGAAATATCTTCAAAATCTGAGGTTTTCCTTCCAAATAATTGACAAGCAACCAATCAAAGTTGTGGGGATGAAAGGATGCACAGGGCAAAAAAATGCATTCAGAAACCTCAACAAAATAAAAACCCACAATTCTGCAGAGCCATTGTAAATACTCAGCAACAACATTCAAGATAGAATAGTGAAATTAAAATTCAACACCAGAAAAAAATTTAAAAAAATTTCTGAGAATTGGGATATAAGATGTGTCCATATATGATGAAATGTCAAATATATACAACAATCACCAAATACTTTCTAAAAGCCTAAGTACAGTGCCAACTTCAGGAAGGTACTTGGACAATTACCAAATAAATATATACATGCGGATCAGTTTAATCACCTTTAAACTATCAAATTCGAACCAGCTTGTTCCGCATCTACATGAAATTTGGAGTCCGAGCAGTATAAGAGTTCTTATATATGGTCAGATCATGAATGGATTTAAATAAAACAGAAAAGATTTATCGAACCATAAGTAGAAGAGTCAACTAGAGTGTCGCTGAAAATTCACCAAACCACAATGAAAAAGGGCTCGAATGCAGTGAATTTTTTATTTTTAATTAATTAATAATTACACTGCAAATCTATGGTGCCCTGTGCCCTTTCCCACATCGCACACCTGACAACCCCTCTACTGTTACATACACTTGTCGCCCCCCTCTCTTCGCGCGTAATCATTTGTCTTTGAACCCTAATTGTTTTGTCAGCTCCCTTCCTCAATACAGTTGCGTCTGCTTGCCTGGGTGCTTCCAATCAACAAGTGCACTGCCACAAGGTTGTCCTCAATCAAACCGCCTGCGAGCAAACCGCCTCAGATATGTATAAATAAAACAGTAGTAGTTGCCAATGATTTATCTGTGTGATTTGTATTTCTTGTGTTCACTTGCTCTGAGGTAAATTTATTAACGTATTGGATTAATTTTATTTGCTATAACTCATTCATGGCCCTTCTATTTCTGATACTAATTAGGTTCTCACTTTGCATCTTCCACTATACAGGATGCTGTGTCAAATGGTTTGGGAGATTTTATTCATCATTTTTGGCTCTTTCATCAATATCAACAGACTGATTCGGTTTTTCTCTAAGAGGTATATTGATTAATGGGCTCGAATAATCTTTAGCTGTGCCTAATTTATGGCTCTTCTATTTCTATTACTCATTAGGGTTTTGCATTGTATTCTCTAGTATACAAGAAACTGTGTGAAACGCAATGGCCTCTGCAGCTTCTCAACAAGGGGAAAATTCCAGTGCGGTAAGTTTAGATTCGACCTAAACCCCATTAATAAAAATCATTGTGTTTTTAAATTGTTGTTTGGTCGGATTTGACAGTGTAGTAAACAAAAAACACAAGAATTTCCTGCACGGTCCAATTTCAAGTTAATCTATGGGGTGAATTCTATAGTCGTCTAGGAATAAATCTTTGAAGCTTTGTTATTATCACTGCTCAAACTATTGTGGTAAAATAATGAATGTGTTATTAAACAATGATCATGAATGATCTATATATACAAGATACAAGAGAATGTTTCTATAATGAACAGGAGAGGAAATAGAAACATTCTTGTAGAGAGAAAGGGAAAGTTTCCATAACGAACAGAAGGAGTTTATGGAAACGTTACAAAAAGAGTGACCATTAGAAACATAGTTACACCGCCCTGGGGGACACGGGGACGGCGGGACAAGTTTCCAGGACAGGTGGACAAAGGGGCCACAATTTGGGGATGGCGGCGGGGGGGGTGGGGGGGGTGGGGGGGGTGTATATAGTATATACTATACATGTGGTACTTAAAATGGTAGTTATGAAAAGATGTATAACAATATAAGAGTCTAAGACATAAAGATGTAAAGTTAAACAGTAAAATCATTGAACATTGAACATTGCATTGTTAATATATTGAATCATTGAACATTTAACATTGCATAATGCATTGAACATTGAACATTGCATTGGACATTGAAGGTTGAACATTAAACAATAAATTTTAAATGCTCCAATCAGAAAATGTAAGAGTTTAAAAATTAACTACTCCAATCAGCAAATGTAAGAGGTTGAACATTAAAAAATTTAAAAATTTGTGTTTTATTTTTTTTTGGCACTTTTAAGAACTGTCGAGACAGGGGACGTCTGGGCATCCCCTCAAGGTCGAGGGACGTCCAGCGTCCCCTTACATCTGGGATGTCGGGATGTCCCCATGTCCCCCACCAGGACGGCAGCGAAACAGCAGCTCAGCCCAGACCTCCGGGACACCGTCCCACTATCCCCGGTGCGTCCCCGTCTCAGGTGCGTCTGGGATTTAGGGGGGGGATGCGTCCCCGTGTTACTATGATTATAAATAGACAAAAGAGAGATAAAATTAGAAACTATCTATTATCATAATACCCTCCCTTAATAGTCAATCTATCTTCAAAAAAAATAGAAATTTGCATGTCCTCAAAAAGCGTAAAGGGCAGCCTCAGGTTGATCAGAGAGGTCTTCAAAAAGAAGGCTCTGCTTTTATCTGGTGTCTCATGGAGATCTTTCAATACTATCCAGTATCCAGATCTCTGCAGTTGTCTTGCCAGACGAGATTTGAGGCAGCTAATCATCAGTAACTAAAAGCTTAATGAGCATAATCGCTTCACAATTATGTTCATCAAACCTGTCTTGAGTTGCATCGGTTGTGGTAGGACGAGCCTCGATACCTTGAACAAGCGCCTCAAGGCGACGGTACTCAAAAATCGTCAATGCGCTGCTTCCAGGTGTTGTAGTTCTTTCCGTTGAAACGTTGACTACCTTCCAGCATAAGAGTGGTGAGAGATGCCATAGCACGTTTTTCAAATAAAAAACATGAAAAATCAAAAGAAAAAAAAAAAAAAAAAAAGGGCACGAACTTCAAGGCAGATAAACGGAAGACCCAAAAAATTTGAAGAGACACCCACTGAAGAACTCAAAAACCCAAATAGAATCTATTGTCAAATTCTAAATCCGTTGGCTCGAAAATTGAGGCGTGGAAAACAATGCACCCAGAAAAAAAAGCAAGACTGACCCAGTTGAGATCTGCAAAAACCCACCAGGAATATGCTAGCAAATTTTGGATCCGCTGGCTCGAAAATCGAAGCACGAAAATCAAGCACCCAAAAAAAACGGACGACAACCCAGTTGAGCTCTCAAAAAACCCACAAAGAATTTGCAATCCAAAAATAATTCCGACTTGAACTGAAGAGTCAAAACCCTAGTCGAAAATGCAGAAACCCTAGATAGGTGGGTGAGGACAAAAAATGCAAATTTTGAACACACTTGGGGCAAAAAAGCTTTGAAAATCTTGAACTAATAAATTCAAAAAAGAAATTAAAAATTTTCGAAGAGAACAGGAATTTAATCTAATACCATATTGTGGTAAAATAATGAATGTGTTATTAAACAATGATCATGAATGATCTATATATACAAGATACAAGAGAATGTTTCTATAACGAACAAGAGAGGAAATAGAAACATTCTTGTAGAGTGAAAGAGAAAGTTTCCACAACGAATAGGAGTTTATGGAAACATTACAAAAAGAATGACCATTAGAAATAGACGAAAGAGAGATAAAATTAGAAACTATCTATTATCGTAATACAAACCATGTGCCTGAACGACTTTTGATTAACTCTACCATGTCTTCTACCTGAGGCAAAAGTTTGACTGCAGTTATTCATGGCTTTTACCATTTTTTATTTTAACTGACATGGAACTATATGCTGGCTGCTAAGCCATCTTTAAAGCGAACTCTCCTCTGTAGACTTGGCGAGGTTGCTGAAGCTTCCCACGTGACCCACTGAATTTAAACCCTTGACCTGAAAATAACCCGAGGCTCCATAGATTTCTAATATCTATAAAGGCCTTCATATTAATTGTTGAAGGTGCTGCTACCAATAAATAGAAAACAAGGTGCTGCAGATATTTCCTCTGGGTAATTCCTATTTGTTTCTTTTGTGCAAATATTAATCTCCAAGTGGTTAAGCATTCAATGTAAGGTTTAACTGCTTAATTTTGCTTAATCCCAAATCATTGTGTTTGTTTGATCTGCGTGCTCCTTCCCAACCCAGCAACAGAAGCCTTCTTCTCTCGTTAGTGCCTGCCCAAAGCAACTTTCTGGAGCTCTGTTCTAATACTTAATATCAATCCCAATGAGTTTGGAGGAAGACCGATGCAAACCCCAAGGTATCATCTTCAACTAAATATACATTTAAAAGTTTGAAGCGGGCCCAAGCTACCCTCTCTAAAAAAATTTTGTATTTCTGTGCCTATGAAAAAACCTAATGGTCAAATATATGACTATTAGAATGTTTTTAATGTTTCCTTTAATGCTCAAGATAGCTTCCCATATTATAGCAGTCTATTTTTAGATACTTGCTATTTTGTAAATATCTGGCGTTGTATATATGAGCGTGTTGCTCATTGAAAATATATTGCAATACATTAAAATCTATCTACTCTTGCATCTAGTATTTTATGGTATCAGAGCCTTCTGGTTTTGCAGGGATTTCTTCACAACTCGAAAGCCATTTTGTTCGTTTTTGCAGGGATCACGATTGGGTTAAATTTGTTTTTCTAGGCCCTATTTTATTCCATTAAGGAATTCCCTCTGTGTTCTTAGGGCCTGCGAAAGTTTTTTCTGAGGCACAACATTTCTTTAGCGTCGATTTTCAAACACGACGACTCTGGTATTGGCGCCTACACCTGTTGCTAGTTCTTCCTTCTCTGGTCGCCATTTTTTTTCTACTACTCGCGCGGCTTTCTCTCTACAATTCTTGTTGCTTCCTCCACTTTGCAGACCCGTTTCTCTTCCTCACGGGTTTCTGCAAACCTTCTTCATCTCTTTTTCTACCATTTTTCTGCAAGGTTTTTGAGTTTTTTTTTACTAGGGTCGTTTTATGTTTGAAACCCTAGCTTCCGAGGTCAGAAAAAAAAAATTATAATATATTTGTGGTGGGTTTTTCGAGATCTTATCTAGGTCTTTGTCAGATTTTTCTAGGTACTTTGTTTTTTGTGCCTCATTTTTCGAGCCAGTGGATTTTAATTTTGACTTCAGATTCTTTATGGGTTTTCTGTCAGCTTTTTTGGGTACTT
Organism: Chamaecyparis obtusa; assembly: GCA_027943335.1. Classification (NCBI taxonomy): domain Eukaryota; kingdom Viridiplantae; phylum Streptophyta; class Pinopsida; order Cupressales; family Cupressaceae; genus Chamaecyparis; species Chamaecyparis obtusa. The sequence goes on from BSBK01002270.1 coordinate 589,586, forward strand.
GTCGGATTTTTCTGGGTCAGCCAGAAATTTGCTTTGAAATCCGTGCATGTTAAATTTCATCCTTGAAGTTTGTACCTGATGGCATCTTTGACCAACCTGATGCTAGAAAACAGTCAACGGTTTAATGGCAGCAATTATAACACCTGGAAGCAGCGAATGTTGACCATCTTCGACTACCCTCGTCTGGATGCGCTTGTTCTAGGCACAGAGTCTCGTCCGACCTCCGTCCAAGCAGATCAAGATAAGTTCGATGATCAAAATCGCGAAGCTGTTATGCTTCTCAAGCTCTCTGCCACAGATGATCAGTTGCCTCAAATTCCCTCTGGCAAGTCTGTTGCAGACATCTGGAAATATTTGAAGGAGTTGCATGAGACATCCGACAAGAGTCGCGCGTTCTTTCTGAAGAACCAGTTGTTCTCCATTATGATGGATGAACGTATGTCCTTACAGGAACATCTCACGAAGATTAAGGACATTCGCAATCAGCTTGACGCTATCGGTCGGAAGATGGAGGAAGAAGATAGGTAGTTATTACTCTGAAAAGTCTGCCAACATCTTATGAGCACTTCATAGAAACTCTCAACATTACTTCGACTAATGTTGACCTGAAATTCCCAGAGTTGTGCACCAAACTCCTACAACAGGATCGCTGGAAGCAGCAGTTTGGTAGCCGTGCTTCCTCGTCTCCTTCAGAACAAGCCTTTGCAGCTAAATTTCAACCATCTCAGTCCTCACCACAGGGAGGTTTCCATCAACCTTCGGGCAACCCTCAGCAAAAGAATGTGCAGTGTCACTACTATCGCAAGTACGGCCATATGAAGAAAGATTGTCATTAGAGAATTGCTTCTAAACAAAGGAAACAAGGCGGGTCACCTCAACAGGCGAATGTTGCTGAACAGTCTGAGCAGGAGTCTGTTTTTTACGCTTTTATGGCTAAAAGCCCCTCAGATTTAGCTAGTTCTTCTGCTTGGTATATCGATTCTAGTGCTTCACGTCACTTTTCTCATCGGCGTGACTGGTTTACAAATTTCTCTCCATACAGTGACTCAGTTGTGTTTGGCGGAGGTGAGGAATACAAAATTGTTGGCCGAGGAAATGTTCAGATACAGTCTGGTGGGAGGAAGCTCATCTTCCTCAATGTGTGCTATGTTCCTGGTATGGCACTCAATCTGCTTTCTGTGAGTCAGATCATGAGGAATTCCCCTCAGTTGGATGTGGTGTTCAGCACTCACAAATGTTTCATTATTGATCGAGAGACTCGTCTTACTATTGCTACTGGTCTAGAAGATCATGGCCTATATCGGCTTACTGACACCGGTAATTCTCCTGAGATAGCTATGGCAGCTTGCACTTCATCTCTCAGCACTTTGTGGCATGAGCGATATGGACATCTCAACATCTAGTACCTGTCTCAGTTGTCCCGAGAGGGACTTGTTTCTGGCCTACCTGATATTCAGACACAACATCTTGGAGTGTGCGGCACTTGTCAAGCTGGCAAACAACATCGGACTCCATTCAATGATGGAGATTCTTGGCGTGCATCTAAGGTACTTCATTTACTTCATGCTGATATTTGTGGCCCTATGAATACTTCTTCAATTACTGGTTGCAAATACTTTCTACTCATTGTTGATGATTTTAGTAGAAATATGTGGGTTTACTTCTGAGACAAAAATCAGATGTATTTAGTACCTTTCAGAAGTTTAAATCTTTGGTTGAAAATGAGTCTGGCCGTAGGATCATTTCTCTCAGAACAGATAACGGTGGAGAATTTTGTTCCACTGCTTTCTCCGACTTCTATGCTACCCATGGCATCAAACGCCAGTTCACTACACCTCACACTCCTCAACAAAACAATGTTGTTGAGCGTCGCAATCGTATGATTGTTGAGATGGCCCGTTCTATGTTACAACACAGAACTGTTCCTAATAAGTATTGGGCAGAAGCAGTGTAAACTGTTGTCTACCTCCTCAATCGTTCTCCTACTCAAGCTGTTAAAGGAAAGACTCCAAAAGAGGTTTGGTCTAGTCGTAAGCCCAAGATCAGTCACCTGAAGATTTTTGGCTCTCTTGCTTATGTCTGGATTCCTGACACTAAGCGCTCGAAGTTGGACTCCAAGAGTCAGAGACTCATGATGACAAGATACAGTGACAATCATAAGGCCTACAAACTGATAGATGTTGACACTGATCGTCTTATCTTCAGTCATGATGTTGTTTTTGATGAAACTCGAGGACCTTTTCTTTCTTCTCCTGAGCAGTGTTCTGAGGATCAGCCTCACAATGTTCCTCTTCCTCTAGCTTCACCTAATGGGAGGGATGATGCAGATGATGCCCGCCATGAGGCTCCTATTGCTGATCCTATTGAGGCTCCGGAACATAATCCTCTTCCTACTCCTGTTGCTGCTCCTAAGCCTCTTCCAGCCCCTCCAGACACTGGCTCCTCCACGCTCCGGCCTAAATGGTGGTTTAAAACTATTAGTGATCTTAGGAATGATGAGCTCATTGAGGGTAGAGCTTCCAGAAATAAGAGCAAACAGCAGCCTACAGTTAATTTTGCTCTTATGGCTAACATTCATAGTGTCTATGAGCCCCAGACTTATTCTGAGGCTAACGGTATCCCTGAGTGGGAACAGGCTATGGAAGCAGAGTTCCAAAGTCTTCAAAAAAATCACACTTGGGCCCTTTCTGATCTTCCTTCAGGGAAGAAGCCCATTAGTTGCAAATGGGTATACAAGGTGAAATACAAAGTTGATGGAACCTTAGACGAGTATAAAGCTCGTCTTGTTGCTCATGGGTTCTCACAGAAAGAAGGCACTGACTATGAGGAGACCTTTGCTCCTACAGTAAAAATGAGTACCGTACGACTTGTCCTTGCCTTAGCAGCTCAATTTGGTTGGAAAGTCCATCAAATTGACATTAAGAGTGCCTTTCTGAATGGTGACTTGCAGGAAGAGGTCTACATGACGCAACCCCCTGGATTTAAGGTTGCTGGTCAGGAACACAAAGTCTGTAAACTTGTCAAAGCTCTCTATGGTCTGAAACAAGCCCCTCGGGCTTGGTACATGAAGACTGATAGATACTTAACCGATCAGGGTTTTCAGCGGAGTCCATCGGATTCAAATTTGTATATCAAACATGTAGGTAATGCTATATTGTTTATAGTTGTCTATGTGAATGATTTGATCATTATTGGCAATTCAAAACATTTGATCACTGAAATCAAACAGGATTTGTGTCGCACCTTTGATATGACAGATTTGGGACTCTTGCACTATTGTCTCGGAATTGAGGATTGGCAGACTGAGCACAGTATCTTCCTTTCTCAGTCCAAGTATGCCAGAAATCTTGTGGACAAGTTCAAAATGCAGGATTAAAAACCTGCCTCCACCCCTATGGAACCCGAGCTCAAATTGTCAGCTCAATCCGCTTCACCTATTGTGGATGAATCTTTGTTTAGGCAACTAGTGTGCGGTCTCATTTATCTTACTATCACCAGACCTGACATTAGTTTTGCAGTAAGCTACATATCCCGCTTTATGACAGCTCCCAAGGCTGATCATTGGACAGCAGCAAAGCGTGTCCTGCGCTATGTAAGCGGTACTTCTGATTATGGCCTTCTGTACACTCGGAGTCCTGACCCTACACTATGTGGCTACACAGATTCAGATTGGGCTGGTTCTGTTGATGATCGTAAGTCTACCGCTGGATATGTGTTTAATTTGGGATCTGGTGCTGTCACATGGACTAGTAAGAAGCAGCAGGCGGTGGCTCTGTCTTCGACTGAAGCAGAGTATCGAGGAGCAGTTAAGGCAGCCTGTAAGATAGTTTGGCTTCGGCGGATGCTTGCGGATATGCATGTTCCTCAAACAGGACCGACTCCCCTATTCTGTGATAATCAAGGCGTGCTCAAACTGGTGAAGAATCCAATCTTCCATGAAAGAACCAAGCATGTCGAAACTCATTGTCATTACATTCGTCAGCTGGTTGAATACAAATCCATCCAGTTGTTGTATGTTCCTACATTGGAGCAGCCCGCAGATATCTTCACCAAGTCTCTCGGTTCTAATAAATTTGTAAAATTCAGGGAATCTATTGGTGTTGTTGATAGATTGAGCATTATGGGAGGGTATTAGAATGTTTTTAATGTTTCCTTTAATGCTCAAGATAGCTCCCCATATTATAGCAGTCTATTTTTAGATACTTGCTATTTTGTAAATATCTGGCATTGTATATATGAGCATGTTGCTCATTGTAAATATATTGCAATACATTAAAATCTATCTGCTCTTGCATCTAGTATTTTAATGACATAGTGAACAAGGTGTAAACAATACTAATTGATGGCAAGTCAAAAATTCTGTGTAACATCCAGCCACCGATAGCTAGCATGATTTATGTTCGATATATATATATATATATATATATATATATAGTAAAGAGAGCATACACATAGGTTTTGGATCACATTGTGCGATACGTTTTGTATAAAAAATGTTTGGACCATATTCTATGATTCAAAACGTTTCATGTGAAAACTATCCCACCATCGAATCTAGAAGCCCGCAAGCTTTTACAGTATGGGGGAGTATTGTGTTTGGTGCATGGAGCATTTATAACTGGATATTATGTTTATGTCACTGTTGGCATATTATAAATCTGTGATATTGCTATCAGGATTTAACTGTGTAGTTTTTCTGAGTCAAACTCATTGACCCATGATTCATGAGTAGTGGTTCACCGAACCCATCTCTCATGAGAATGAAATGGAACACTTAGCACTCATTGGATCTAGGTGATGCTCACAGAGGTGAAGCAAAACTAATCATGGGTCAATGAGTTTGACTCAGAAAAACTACACAGTTAAATCCTGATAGCAATATCACAATTTGACTTGCTGTGGAAAATATCTCCTACTTATCAATATTATAAATCTGTTATGTCAGTCACTCTTTTTTTTTTTTTAAATGAGGGTTTGTTCTGGTGGGATTATCTTAATAATTTATCCAAAAAATTGCCTTCGGAAATCAGAAGCATTCATCTCTAAGGCTGCTTTACTAGGCATGTGTCAAGTCATTTCCCTTATTAGCTTGTCTTAGTTGTATCAAGTGTATCTATAGGTAGGAGTCTCTTGGATTACCAGTTTTTCAGTGTACTGAACTGAGTTGGTTTCTTCAGCATGCTCTCTACTTCTGGAAAATTGATTTTATGGTTAAATAGCCTATGCTGAAGGCTAAGTTTTGCATGCTTTAATTGGACTTGGGCTATATAATTTTATAGAGAAGTTCTTGGTGTATTCAGGAAAATTCTAGGGCATGAATGATAATTGCCTAATATATGAGATGTGTGCTATTGATCTGTGTTACTGTTAACTGATTACAATTATATACAGAAATTCTTTGTTGCCGCAGTAGACTTTACGTAGGGTCATAATATAGTGTTGCTGTAGGCCACTGGAATGGACGCAGTGTTGACTACAGATGCAATACGGTCCATCAATGATGGAGACGATATTTCGAATCCAATTCTCCAGATCCTGTATTTCAAGAAATTGGCAATCACCCAAGATGACAACAAGAGGTACAAGATTGTGTTGTCTGATGGGAAACACATGCAACGCGCCATGCTGCCAGAAAGATACAATGACCTGTTCTTCTCGAAGGACTTAAAGATGGGATCCATTGTCTCTTTGACAAGTTGTGTCCCGAACCACTGGAGATTCAAGGTACGCTTTGCCATTCCTCATTTCAACTTCCCGACACCTCCTTTATTTTATACTACTAATATAGGTCATCCTTCAATCTAACCCTAATCTTTTTAAACAAGATGATCATCATCTTCAGCATAGAAATCATCCATAGGGACTACAAGTTGCTTGGGACTCCGAAGTACCTATTCATGTCACAGCAGGACCATATGCAAGAAGGACGAACAAATGGGTGTGTTGCTGACTTCAGAGGAAAAGTATGAAAGGTTGACTGCCCAACAAAAATAACACTTTGACGAAGCCACCCACCTATTTGCTACCAATGGCTTGGCTTACTTGCATAATAGAAAAAAGCTCAAACAATTGAACCTCCCAATTGCAATCAGTTGTGCTAGAAACACTAACAAAACATCAAGTGATAGAAGAGAAGAAGATGAGCAGCTACAACCCGAGGTCCTACTGTGCATAGGCCAGCAAGTCATGTTAACAACAAACCTATGGATACAGACAGGGCTTGTAAATGGATCACTGGGACAAATCAAGTTCATCGTCTACGATACACGGTCCAATCCACCAGATCTACCAAGCTATGTTGTTATCCACTTTGACAATTACAGTGGTTCACCATGGGATACAGGGACCCCAAGGAATGTTCCTATCACTCCGGTAACCCGGGGCAACCGAACACAGCTACCATTAACTATGGCCTGGGGCATAACAATACATAAATCACAGGGACTCACGCTGAATAAAGCTACAGTGGACATTGGAAGAAATGAAAGGCAAGGCCTAACATTTACAGCAATATCGAGAGTCAAAGCCATTGAAGGCCTCCAAATAGAGCCACTGTTCTCTTTCGAAAGATATTGCAAAATGAAGAATAACACTTATACAGCAATAAGGAAAAAAGAAGCACGTCTTCAACAACTCTCGCTCCAACCAAGCTCACTTGCTTCACTGTTGCTGTGTACAGCCAACAAGGTAACAACATAAACATTGCTCCACCTCTTCAAAGTATACTCTAATTATCCTGCCTCAGATAACAGATCTGAGCAGCCCTGCCCTGCTGTAGTAAAGGAATCACAACAAAACTATGCAGTGCCATCTCCTGAAGGCAACTTCTGCTTGCATGTCATTTCCAAAGCTTCTTAGCATCATTGAAAAGTTCCTATCTTCATCAACTATCACTTTAATGAAGAAGTATTATGCTCATTACAAGGTACATACTTTCCATTAATTTTATATTCACATACAAATACTTGTGAAAGGTTGTCAGTCATGACACAAAACTTTGGTGGATGACAACTGTATTGATATTTAGGGAGCTGATAAACTTCCCCTATCTATTAACAATTGCGATATACTTATCAAAGTGTATACTTGCAGCGGGGAAAGAGCTTTGTCACTGGAACTCGGTAAACTTTTAAAGATGTCCCTCTACCCTGTAGATCATTATCCATTTACGTGTCTATCATCATCTATTAATGGTGCTCTTTCAACTTTTCTAATAAAAGAACCTTAATTGGACTTGTTATATAGGATGGAGGTTGGCAAGCTTATCCTGCCTTGGACAAGAAGATGTTGCATTCTGCAGATTAGAAGGTACATCCTTTCTGTTAATTTTATATTCACACACAAATACCCCAGCATAACTAGGATCCGCCTCTAGAAATTAGATAATATTCTTGGGAGAATTTCTCTCTGTATGGATTAGCATTTAAGCCATGAGTCTTATGAACTCAAAATTTAAAAATCAAACAATGTACGATTAGATAATTGAATTCATTGTTACAGTGTTGTAAAATGTGACAACCGAACTTCATAATGATCGCAAACTCAAAACACTTACCTTCAATAGCTGCAGGGAGATTCGAAAGCGTTTTAATGTCATTGAAAAGTTCCTATCTTCATCAACTATCAGTTTAATGAAGAAGTATTATGCTGATTGCAAGGTACATACTTGAATTTAATTGAATTCATTGTTACACTGTTCGAAAATGTATTCTGATTTTGTTTTTGTTTTTTGAGTTATCATACGTAGCCAATCAAGTGTAATAAATTTTTATGTAACTTGCACAAATACTTTGGTGGATAAGAACTGTATTGATATTTAGTGAGCTTATATACTTTTCGTATCTATTAACAATAGAGATATAATTATCAAAAGATATACTTGCAGCGGGAAAAGAACTGTGTGTCACTGGAACTCAGTAAGTTTTCATACCTCTCCCTCTACCATGTATATCATTATCTATTTAGGTGTCTATCATCATCTATTTATGGTGCTGTTTCAACTTTTCTAATAAAGCATCTCAATTGAACTTGTTATATAGAAAGGGGGTTGGCACAAAGCCATAAAACAATTGCAAACAATGTTGCTGAACATTACTGACAGGACTCAAAAGTTTATAACACTTGTTTTGCAATCAAATTTGACTGATGCAAAGTAATGGTCGAATTTCGATTTCCCTGCTCTTCATTATCCTTATTGACCAGTGATTTATCTAGTTAGACTATCCTCTCATTTGATCCTGATAGCAATATCACAATTTGACTTGCTGTGGAAAATATCTCCTACTTATCAATTGATGAGCTTAAGGGGCTTTCTAATGAGTGGTTCATAAGGCACAACACTTGGTGAAGGTTTTGCAAATGGGGTTGCAAGCAGAGTGGGTTTAACCATGGAGGAAACTCCATAGTTAAGCGCGCTCAAGCTGGAGTAGTACTGGGATGGGTGACCTCCTGGGAAGTCCTGGTGCTTCACCTCTGTGAGCATCACCTAGATCCAATGAGTGCTAAGTGTTCCATTCATTCTCATGAGAGATGGGTTCGTGTGAACCACTACTCATGAAACATGGGTCAATGAGTTTGACTCAAAAAACTACACAGTTGAATCCTGATAGCAATATCACAACTATCCTCTCATTGTTACTCACTATTTGTCAGAACTGTACTACACATACACAGGACAGCCTAATGTAAAGAGCCAGATTTCAGATAAAAACTCTGCAATTAGAACAACCGAACTCCATAATGATCACAAACTCAAGAAACTCAGCTTCAAAAGCTGTAGGCAGAAAACTTTGTGGCTGGAAAAGAACTGTGTCACAGGAACTTACTAAGACGGTTTCAATTGCTTCGCAGATGGCGCAAACAATACGGATTTCACTATAAGTCTTGCGAGGAAAAAGCGCCTACACATACTAGATAGAGCCATTGTTCCCTTCCTAAAGATATTCACAGCCTCGAGAAAATACAGTTTTGAATTTCTTAAATACAGTTTTAAATTTCTTACTTTAAAGTTACAAGTATGGTTATATAACTTTTATCAAGATAACTTCATATGTAAAAACAGAGGCTGCCAGATCTAAAGTAAGCAGTTGATTATCAGGTGCATGACTGTCAAACATGAGATATAAAAAGGAGAAGAGTTCATTACAAGGAGGAAATGGACAGAGGAAAACAAAATGGATAATGTGAATCAAGGAAGGATTAATGCAAGAAGAAAGAAATGGGAACTATATAAGGAAGTCACTCTTTCAAAGGGTACAAATTATAAAGGGTTGTAGTCAAAGAGCAATGATTGTGAACAGTTGTGACTCTTTCAAAGGGCACAAATTTACAAGGCCTGTACTATTTCAGAAGGTGCTAATTGTCAAAGGTTGTGACCCTTTCGCAGGACAGCAATCATGAAGGACTCTAAATCTGGATATAGTTTGTTGGACAAAAGACTGCAGCTTCTGAGACATCTCATTGCTGAGTTCCTGTAACACAGTTCCTTTCCACCAATAAAGTCATTCTCTTGCACCCACAAATGCTGCTTTCTTCAGAAGCAAACCACCTCAACAGCTACAGCCACTCCGGTAAGCACCTCAACATTCCTCCACTCTTTCATTTTTTACACCTACTTTGAACATTCACAAAGTAACGTTGACAAGTTTGTTGTTACAGAATACAAAGTCAGCACACTGTGTCAATATGCCGGCATATATACTTGTTCCTCTGACCATAAAGAACTTTCACTCTCCATTCTTTCAAAAAATGGTGTCCTCTGACTCTAAGGACACCCTTTATGCTTCAGAGCACACCCTTTAAGTTTCAGAGCATGCCCTTTCTTGACACATCTGACAGAAAGATCCACAAAAAGGTGATTGTACTTTTTCTTAGGGCTCTCAATCGCTGTCTTGTAAACATGAAATGTTATTTTGCTCTATGTTCATGAAAATATCAGTTTGTAAGTTCGCTGTTTGTTTTCCTCTCAACCCCCACTGCATAACCCTTTGATTGACAAGGTTATATTATCTTCTTGCAGGCATGGAATTTTTGGGAGACGAGGTTCAGTTCCCACAGCTTTGGTTCAATGGTTTACAGGTAGGGTCAATCAGTTCAGTGTAATGATGATGAAACCAGAGAGGCATCTCAGAAATCATATCAGAAATGATTCACTGTATTTTTTTTTGTGATGTTAATTGACATTCTCAATTGTAACATTCTTGATGGCATGGGGCAAACATTAAATGAAAATTTGAAACCTGGTATCAAGTGAGTACATTTGTATAAATGTTTCCTTTAAACTAAATGAGTTTTAACTGATTTGTGCAATTCAATGACCACTGTCTTAATACATTATTTGTTCAATCTAATTGGATGCATTGCTACAGTTCATGACCTGCTAACGATTACTTTAATATTTTGGTTGGTTATGTGTGTCTTACTTCAAAGAAGACTAATATCTTTTTTGCTGCTAACAAAGCACCAAAATAATTGCAGAAATGCCATGGAGAACTGGTGCTTTGTTAAAATCAACACTCCTATCCGCTAACTGTTGCTAACTGTTGCATGCACAGAAGCATGTGACTGCTAGTTACAGTTGATGGTACATTCTGGATGCTAAGTAGACATTGCCCAGGGTAGCTTAATATATGCACATCAATTTTATCTGAGAAATTTACGATTACTCACGATTTATTGAGACTCACGAGGCAGAACGATTCGATTCAGATCAGATGACCAGAATTTTCTTTTTACGAAACCAAACACAATTAAAGAGGCGCCGATTAATCACCACAAATCACACATTCCATTGAAGTATCAAATTTGGAAGATTTCATTCTATGGTTCATTTTACTGTCTAGAATCCGAGTGCTTGGCAAAACACACTCCTCAAGACGAGATTTTAGTCGCTTAAGATCCAATCCGATTGATTAGGGCACAAACTATATTAAACACGACTGAAAAAAGGAAACAGACACACTGTAAAAAGAGAATATGTTACCTTGATTAAGGAAGCCAAGAGAAGTCGGCACCAGTAAATCCTCTCCACTCACAACTCCTCAAGTTTCTTGCAGTCACCCAACAAGCACCATTACGAATAGTTTTTATGGCACTATAATTCTTTGCAAATGTTAAAAAAACATCAAATTATTATTATTAGTACTTGTGGGAAGGCTAAGTACTATTATGGTTTTTAAGTGGTAGTGGCACCATTACGAATAGTTTTTATGGCACTATAATTCTTTGCAAATGTTAAAAAATATCAAATTATTATTATTAGTACTTGTGGGAAGGCTAAGTACTATTATGATTTTTAAGTGGTAGTGATTAAATGAAATTATTTATGTCAATTAGAATTTATTAGTCCTTAGAAGACTAATGTTTTCATTTTCTCACTTTCAATTAATGACTGCATTGAAAATTGTGCACTTATTTTATTCCAAAGTTTATACTATAGTCTATAAGAAACTTTTTATTAAAATGATTTTATCTTTGATTTTTGTAATTTTTTGATTGGCTATTACAAATTTTATGGTGGTTTAATTTTTTTTATTTATAAATCTAAAAATCTAATTTGCCTGACCAATCAGAATCAAGCATAATTTTTTTTATTTCATATGTTTGTAATGTTTTCTGAGTAGAACGAAACTTCTAGAAAGTGTTTGTCTCATTGAAGAGATTTCTAGAAGCCATCGGTGAAGCCCCATATTTTGCATACATGTTTACTACGGCACTGTTTGTCCTTAGCTTGCTTAGTGGTTCGGCTCCAAATATTGTGTAAGAGATAGGGGATTTGAATCTATTATGTCCAGGAAGGTTACGTGTTGTAGACACCTTTGTGCTCGTTTATGTTGTTTTCTCTATAACTGATGCCAAACAAAGCGCTAGAGATTCTCATGTTTTGGTATGTCACTTGGCTTCTGCAACTTTCTACATAGACTCTGATGCCATCAGCACCATGGGTAAAAAAACATTGAACACCTTTGTATTTTTTCATATTTTGTGCTTTATTTGTTTCATTTTTGCATTCGGGGTTTTACTCATGCTGCTTTTTAATTGGGAGACAATGTTAAATGTATGGAAATGAAAATAAATTTTTGCCAGAGATGTCATCTATGGTGGGCTGGCATTATTTAAACGCAGATCACAATCAATATCTTAATCGAGAAGACGAGGCAAAGCCTCGATTGGTCTATGTTATTGCTCATTCTACCCTGCATTCGACTTGGAGCCCATCAAATTTTTAGCCAAGTAAGTCTTCTACACTCTTTCTTCTTTTTTTTAAATAGGGGAAAAGTGGGTTTCTACTGTAGAGGACTAATTTGTGTTTAATTTCAGGTTCGGTTCTAAAAATTGGATAGAAGGGGAGAAGCAGGTGTAATTTGTAGTGTGCAATGACATTGGAAACCTCATGGGCATTAAGAAAATACCACACCGTTTGGAGGAAATGGAGATGTTTAGTAGGCAATACAAAGCTGAACGCATGGAGTATTCAAAACTGAATAGAGTGATTAGGGATGCCACGTTTTATCTGCTACTATCAAAGTCGTTGGTGTCATTTCGCCTCTTTGCCAGATGGGTTTGCATATGCTCTGTTTGATGAGAGACCCGATCTAGAGCGTGGCAGGCATTATAAGGCTATGCGGGGACACGTTTGTACGGTGGTGTCTTCCCCAAGGCCAATCCTTTACTCCACATAGAGGATTCCATTGCAAGAGATTGAGGAAGACCAGGAGGTGTATAAGCTCAGGTACGATGAGGTCAAACTGAGTATATATTTGAATGGGTATAAAATTGTGGAAGTGGGAAATGCACCAAGTGGGCGAATGGGCGAATGGGATAGAATGGTCGGGGGAGTTTGTTATGCCCCTTAGCTTGCCTTTCTCAAGACAAGAATGCTATCTAAACGGTGGCCTATCAGGTACTATAAGTTTATAGGAAAACCATATATCTTTTTATTATGTGGGAGCCTCCATCCTCCTACTCAAAAATATCCTCAGCTCCTTCATGTGTTCTATTTTCCCTTATTTTAATTACTGAAATGCCGTTTGCAGTCAGAAAATTTGGGCCCCTATAAATAACTTCAGTTTTTCTACACATTTACCAATTTGTTTTCTGAGGCAGCATGTATTGACAATTTTGAAAGTGATTTCATTGGTTTCTGATTCTAGAGTTTGGCATTAAATATTTTTGTATTTTTCTTTCTCAAATTATACACTCAGCTTAATGAAAAATATGAATACCGATAAGTTAGAACACCATATATAGACTGGTAAAGCTAAGTGATCTTAAATGTTCACTATGACATAAAGATAAAGCTTGCCCCCTTTCAGAGATAGTTCTTTTTTTCCAGCTTTGGAATTTTATGTGTACAATTTATTCTGTACATAAGCATTTCTTAATGTTTTTCTATAAAGGGTTTGTGAGGATTGGAAGTTTGACTTATTGTATACCTAGATGTTAATACAGAGAAATCCTTTGGTTGTTTTTTTTACATAAAAGTGGGTACAAAATGCTAATAGATGGAGGAGCAACAGTTAATATAGTTGAGAGATCTCATTTTTCCCCCCAGAAACCCTCTTGTAAGTCTAAATCTGGTGGTATATTATATTTTATTCCCATTATGAACCATCAACAAAATCTTGCAAATCATCTTAATTTTGAATTTTTTTAATCTCTCTTAAAAGATCACTGGTTTTCAACATAGATGGAAAGAAATGTATTAATTGTGCTATACCTCTCATTTGGATATAAGAATTCCAAAATATGTAGCAATAATATCCTGGTGTGTATACATTGTATGTAAATTATATGGTCTAGTAGGAAAAGAAATTTAATATTGACATTAATCGTTTTGGTAATTGTTTAATGAGCATTTCCTTTAGTTAAGGTTCGGGGAAATGGCAATGTTGTTGATATGTAGGCTATTTGAAATGGTGATTATTATTTTTTCATAAGATATGTGTGGAAAATTCCAAAGATACTTAATGGTGCTTCAAGTAGTTGCAATTAACTACTTGCATTACAATACTTTTACAATTGTGCTATGCCATTTTTGAGTTGTGGTACATTTAAGGTGTGTATACCTGGAGTAGAAAAAAAGTCGCTACTCCAGCTTTCAACTTCTGCATCCTACTACAGCCTTTATTTGTGTAGTGAGAAATAGTATCTAAGTTTCTAGGCTCATGAAAGCACTTTTGATTCTATTTTAGATTTTATTCTTTTTAGTCACAACATGCACTATAACCATTCAAAGAAATTATTAATCAAACTTCTTAGGAAGTTCCATATAGGTTCAAGAAATTCTTGTCATATACTTCATATTGATGTAGACTTTTTGTTAATTTGCATATGTAATATGTTACTTATACTACCAAAAATCTCAAGCAATCTTTGCTTCAATCATTTTCAAGTGAAACTTGTTGTGTATTGCTATTTAACTCATAAAAAGATTCATCAACAACAAATTTGATGTAGTTGATGAAACTAAAACAACATTTGGTTATCATTTTGTTGCATGCATTAGGATATCGGTCTTTCCCCTGCTTCTAACTCAGCCCTCAACTGTTTAGGGCTCAAAGACTAATTACTTTACAAATTTGGTACAAACCACATTTGTATTTGATGAACAAACAAATTACATTTACATTTAATAAATTTGTGAAACAAAATGATTGTCTCATGACATTATATGGTAGTCCTTTTTATGATTGTTATTTCTTACATTGTATTTTTGGGATTAAATTTTCTAAAGACATGAGCTAAAAATAGGAAAAAGATGGCACTGTACAATATGTCTAGGAGTGGAGGTCAAGCCTAGTGATTTTAATTAGGCCTTAATATGATTATGCAAACTTTATAGAACTTACAATCTCAAAGAGCATATATTTGGCTTTCCAAATAGAAGCCAGATGAAAAGGCTAATTCGGTAGGTTCTAAATGGTTGAGCTGCTCCACTATACATGAGCAAAGCTAGACAATATTAAAAATGAAAAACCAACATATCAAGAAGGTTGTTGTATGAGTAGGAATCACATGCCAAAAAGTACACATTATTTGTTTGACAGGGAAAACAAGAAGGATAGCAAGTAGGAATAGTAAATATGTCCTCTCTGTTTTGGATAGTGATTAATAGTAAAACTAGATACCTAAAATAACTTAGGATAACGATAGGCTCATAAATTTTTTTCCAGAATAAGTTATGAAAAACTCTGTAAAAATTTTTAAGAAAATTTTGAATACAGTGTGTTTGTTTAGTTTGCAACATATCCTCTAAATTTTTGCCAAAGATCATACTCAATTGTCCATGCTTTAGCTTGCCAAATTTTCATCAATTTCAATTATCACAATTTTTACATTGATAAATTTTTGGACCTTTTAGAATAAGCCATGGCTTGTTTGTTTCATAGAGTTTGGATGTGTGTGAAAGAGTTATGTATATTGTGTTTATAGTTGAACATGGACCTCTAATCCAACCATATACACAACATAGTCATTGCTCGATCATCGAATCACGAAGATGAGTATGAATTACCCAATTCGCAAGATTCTATCAATTCGACCTATTGCCTCATAATTAGCCAGGGTGTTTAAATTACTCTCAGAACGAGAGCCAACAACCAAAAGACCAAGCTAATATGAAGGATTTTGAAAGCTTGAAAGATGAAAAAATTGCAATTAATCTAAGATGAATATGCAATTAATCTAAGAATGAAGTGTAGATCTTAATCTAAGAACTTAAAAGAGATATGAGAATTAAGCTATCAATGAATAAACAAACTAATTTAATATGAGAATGCAATTAACTAGAAATGGAAATTAATCTAATTATGTAATAACAAAGCTTGAAAGCATGAAAATTGAGACTAAATTTGACTATAGTTTTGATACTCTCACAAATGCCTCCTTCAAATGAGAAAATGAGATTCATAATATAGACAAGCCCAGAGGAAGGATGAAGAGTTTCTTGAAATGAAACGACTGACTCTTCATTTCCAATTAAGACAAATATTGAAGGATTATTTAATTAAAAGAATGAATTATTGCCACATATGGGTGACCCTTCGAATAATTTGAATTGTTAAATCCAAATAAAGATAATTCATTCAAATAACCAAATAATATTAATTCCTTTTATGTGTATTAGCTAAATGGGGTGGGTTTAATTTAATTTAAAGCACTTAGGACTTTAGAATTAAATTAATTTATCATAGGGATTATTTTAGCTAATAAAGTCAAATACTTAGGAATTAATTATAGTGTGAGATTAATGAAATTTAGGGTTTTTGCAATTGACACCAAGTCAAATAAAGTCAGGTAGGAGAGAGAAAATTGCCTAGTAAAATAGGACTTTAATGATGTAGAAATTGAAGAAATGCACCAAAATTGATTAGAATTGTAAGGTGCCAATTTTGGGGTATTACATTTTCCCCTCTTTGAATTGATGTGCGAGCAATGCGTTGATTCAAAGAATAGTTTGATGTGACAGATGGTGAGCATTTCGAAAGTCAAGGTTAGATTGCCAAGACACTGATCAGATCAAGATGCAAAACCAACTTCAGGACAAAGCAGATTCTCCAAAGTTTAAGTTAGATTGCGAAGACAATGGTCAAATTACCACTTGAGAGAAAACTGGAATCAAGGTTAGATTGCCCCAATACAAATTTGATGAAGATTTAGGAATATCTCCAGAATCAAGGTTAGATTTCCCTAATACAAAGCTTAGCCCTCCGAGACTCAGGTTAGATTGCCTAGATAACGATCCAAAAGAGATTTCGAGAGCCATCTCCAGAACGAAGCTTGACTCTCAGGAATTAGGGTTAGATTGCCCCAATACCTAAAAGAATTCAAGAACCATCTTTAGAACGAAGCTTGATCCTTGAGGATCCAAGTTAGATTGCTCAAATACCTAAGAGATTAATGACAAGATGACAAGATACAAGGTCCAAAGATGCCCCTAGAGATGAGATGCCCCAAGCGGTGAGGAATTAGATTAGATTGATATGAGACTGGTTCAATAAGATTCAAATGATGCAATCATCCTGCCCCCTCGAGAGTGAAAAGATGACATATCAGAAGGATGATTGACAACAAGAGGTTGCAGAATAGAAGCAATCAGACTAGATTCAAGAGGCTGCAAAAGTAATTTAGAGCAATTGGGAGGTCATGTTGACCAAATTTGACTAGAGTTGACTTTGATGAAAAAGATGAAGAAGCTAAGAAAATGATGAGGAGATGAGAATCTGGCAGGAAAATGATGCCAGAAGGCTGACTGCACAAGCGTCCGATCCCAAAGGATCCCAGAATTTTAAAACACGATTTTGAGCTATTTAGAGATGTCAAATTTTGATTTCGATCCCGAAAATGGATTTAGAACGGTTGATTTAGCCAAGGGTGAAGTTTTCACATAAAACAGAGCACTTGAAAATTAGGTCAAAGCTATAAAAGGCCCGAAGGGGTCATTTTCAAATCATTATTCACTTTGTCTTCTAGCGATTTGAGAGCTCTAAGAGAGAGATGGAGAACATTCCCGTGCATACATATCGGTTTGAGCGCTCCCAACGACACAACCGACCACCAGAGTATGACGCACCTGTAAGTAGTTGATAAAACTTCTCGCATTTCAATTTGTATCACTTTTTAGGTCATTTAGGTTAGATTTTTAGCATGTTTAGGCTTAGTTCTTCAATTCTCGCGTGAGGAAATAGTTTCCTCGCACCAGCCCCAATCGCCCCTCGCGTGAGAAAATAGTTTCCTCGCGAGGGTTAGGGCATCCTCGGATTGGGTGGCTCTGTGTTCTCACGTGAGCCGCTAGAAGATGTTGCGTGAAATTTCATCTGGGCGATGAAATCTCATGTGAGAAAGGCTCCTGTCTCATGCAAAAATCTACTGCAATTTGTAAAATCTTTGCCAAATTTGCATGAAATTAGCCAAGTAGAGTGTTGCAAAGTTGCATTTAGGATAGATGCATTGCTTCATTTGTTGTTGTTGCTCTGAAAGCCACCATGTTGAGGTATTGATCCAATGTCGTCGCTTGCTTTGCAGGTTGACTTCCCAGATGTCGCATTTTAGTCGCACCATCTAGTCATCACCACATTAGTATAAAGGTTGACCGATGCTGAGGGTGCCCACATTAATGGGCTAGGATTGACATACTTATGTGATATACCCGATATTCGGGTAAATCACAGTCTTCTAGGTGTATTTGTTAAGTGTTTCCATTCAGAGACGAACACATTTCACTTGCCGATGGGGGAGATGATAGTCACTCCCGAGGACGTTTATAGGATTCTCAAGATACATTTCCACAACGCCCAGGTTGAGTACGACATCCAGCCAAGGGCAGGGACACTGGCACTAAGAGCCATATTCAGAGATGAGTTAGTGATGGGTCGGGCCATCTCGTGGGATGAGCTGGTCAGCAAATATGCCGGTGCTCACCAATTAGCAGATGTTTTAGCCATGTTCTTGAGTTGTTACTTGGTTCTGGATCAGGGACAACACAGATTGGAGTGTGGCTGGGGACGGATGCTACAACAAATGTTGGATAGGCCAGCCGTCAGATTTGGATGGGGTGAGTGCATGCTCGCACAGATGTACCACAAGATGCATGAGGTCATGTATCGAAGCGCCAAGACTATGGCCGCTGGAGTCTTTGTATTGCAAATCTAGGCCTGGGAGCATCTCCCTATTTGCAGGCCAATATTTCATGATACACGGTAGGCTCTCGAGCCCTACATTTACAAATAAGCAGGTCCTATGACTCAGCCAATGCTGGGTAAGACCGAGTAATGGCGAGGGAAGTTAGATGATATGGCAGCAGTTGTGTGGAGACCTTGGGTAGCCACAGAGCCATAGGATGACGCTCAGCAAGAGCTCTCACATATGTTCATCTTGTGTCCATTGATTGGACGTACTATTTCTATCATTGAGTGCTTCTTGATCACACATGTTATGAGGCAGTTTTGGAGACACCAGGACATCTCCCAGGAGTATGTGACATATGCTCGCTTCGTCAATGAGACAAAGAAGGGTTGGTAGCCTAGGTTAGATCAGGGCAGATGCACGATCAAGGAATGAGTACCTCCAGCTCATTGGGACTACATGGTGGATGTCACCAATGCAGGGATGATGTCTACATATCAAGATCACTTCTTGGCGCACCCCTTCCCGAGATTCACAAATCCTGTCGGCATGGGCCAGGGGGTGCAACAACAGCAGGTACCTTCCCAACAACAGATACCAGTACAGTAGCCTAGACAATAGCAAGTTGCATAGCAGGGGCCATAGCAGCAGCAGCAAAGACAAAGGGTACTGAGGCTGAGGATAGGGTAGATAGACATCCCTCCTAGGACTATGTGGTCAGATGCAAGTGCTAGTAGCAGTGGGACCCAACAAAGGCCCACTAGGCAGAGGATAGGGGACCTATCACAGTAGATGCCTCCTGATAAGGAGGCACAGGTCTTGGATATTGATATGTTTGATAAGGCCACACAGGGACCACCACAACTAGCACAGGTATAGGGGGCTCTTAGGAAGAGCCGAGAGAGAGTTCGATAAGTACAGCGAGAGAGGGATGACTACCACACCTAGGTCATCATCCAGGAGACACAGGTAGCTCAGAGAGAGTGAGAGATCATAGAGCTCTGAGAGGAGCTGGCGAGGTCACAGCTAGAGACTAGATATGAATCCGCTCAGCCAACTTACTACTATACGATATATGTTGGCGTTGTTCCAGATCTATCAGAGCAGGTGCCTCCATTTTCTGAGTACGTCAGAGCACTACAGGGACCTCCACCACAGGTACCTCTACAGGCACCTCCACCATAGGAACCACGGCCACCACCTCCAGGTGGCGATGGGCAGAGTTAACTCATTTTGACATTCATATTATAGCCCATATTTTGATATTGTGCTCGAGTAGCACCAGTCTTTTTTGTACATGACATTAATCGACCGTGAGATATATATGAGATCGCCTCTTTGATATCATTGTACTTGTTTATATATTGCTTTAACTTTGATGTTCACGTTTTATGAGATGTTTCCTAGATGATTTAGATGTATGGATTAGATATGTATGAGATGCACATGCTTTCTTTTATGATATGAATATGCACATGTTTTATTTTATGATGGTATATGAATATGCAATGTGAAATGCAATGATAAAGGGTAGATGGATATGTAGGTGTAGAATGTATGCATATAAATTTTATGGATGCAAATAGAAATGCAATGGAAATGTGGTACTAATCATCTCATGTAGGATGTAGCAATATATGACAGGTACTAACCAAAAGAATGTTTCGAAGATCGAGAGCGAGGACTGGACACTTGTGCAGCCAAGATGAACCTGGGATAAAAGATGAGAACCTTTGATGAATAGATCCAGAAGAAGACAATCAAGAGAGTACCAAAATACTATCTCAATGCAAACCTAGAATGAAAATGCAAGCCTAAGCTAGATGCAAACCCTAGGACTTGGTTGTTGGACTCATCGTATTATCATCATAGAGTTTTTAGGTACGGGATGATCGCAAGATGCCATACAATCCTCACTGACATTGCAATCATGAGAATATGAATATGACATAAGTCTTAGAGTTTTCGGAATGAGGTGTAAGCATTAAGGCACAAGAAGCTAGAATGACCTGAACACCTATTCCTTTTGATTTAGCAAGTTAACATAAGCATCAAAGCATAGCTGCTAGAATGACCTGAATGTTGCTTGCATCCAAACATGCCAGACACACGAGAGTTCCTTCTTTTTGCTAAGTGAATGATACGCATATCAAAGGTGCTCACAGTGACTCTTACGTTCACTTCGCAGGAGGAGCGTTAGCAGTTTCACTTATAGCCAAAAGAAGTCACTCAAAACAGACAAGGAGAATAACCAACCTTGCCAAAGTTTCCATATAAAAGGAGTCAAGGTACACATGGCCATCCAACACTAGATGAAGGCTCTCATAGTGGACACCCCTCTTAGATAGATTCATTGGATCATTGGAACTAAACCAACAAACAGAAAGCAAAGAAAAGATCATGCCCCCAGTCTTCGTGTTTCTCAGTCAAGAAAGACATCTTAGATTTGCTCAAGGGGAAATGATAAAGCAACAAAACAAGCACTTAAAGGAACAAATCAACATGCCTCAGAGAGTTACAAATCCAATTTCAATTTTCCATTTAAGTGGATTGATGTTGAATCGAAAATGTACAATGTTCGAAGTCTCAACAGGACAGCGACAGTAGGCGAACACAGTGAGAACCACTGGTGACCGTCGCGAGAGATGAAGTCTCAAGGAGATATTGGAGCGCTAACCAAATATCAGTAGGCAGATGCAATGAGAACCACTAGTGACCGATACAAGGAGGATTCTCGAAAGAGAGAACCAAGCACGAACGAAACATCAACAGGCAGATGCAATGAGAAACACTGGTGATTGATGTAAGGAAGAGATCCTGAAA
Organism: Chamaecyparis obtusa; assembly: GCA_027943335.1. Classification (NCBI taxonomy): domain Eukaryota; kingdom Viridiplantae; phylum Streptophyta; class Pinopsida; order Cupressales; family Cupressaceae; genus Chamaecyparis; species Chamaecyparis obtusa. The sequence continues at coordinate 611,033 of BSBK01002270.1, forward strand.
GAGAGGGGTTTGAATGAGAGCTAGGTATCAGTAGGCAGGCAAAGTGAGAACCACTAGTGACTGATACATGAGAGATCCTCAAGGAGAGAAATCTCAAAAGTAGCTAGGCATCAGCAGGCAGACGTAGTCAGAACCACTAGTGACTGATGCATGAACAAAACTTCTGAAAGCGATAGGAAAATGCCCCCTAGACCAAGAAGGTGCCCCCAAGTGTGATTAGTTTCAATCCATGAAGAGTCGAGCATAATCTCGAAGACAACTGAAAGCAAGTGCATGAGCTAGCAAACTAAAGTAGGAAACAAACTAAAGCAGGAAAGCAAGAAAGCAAGAGAGCAAACTAAAGCAGGAAAGCAAGAGCCAAGCGGTGCTGCAATAGGTATAGCATTAGGAAACAAGAGGCGCTTGTTTACCAGGTTTTCACCATCTTGGCAGAGATTCTATTTTTGCTACCATGACGCTTGTTTTCCAGGTTTTCATCAATAACACATTTTTTCTTTTTCAATTTTTTTGTTCTTTTCTCTTTTTTTGTTTTTTTTTTGTATTTTTTGAATATTTCATTTTTTTGTATTTTTGATCTTTTGATTTTTTTTTTGTATTTTTTCAAATTTTCTATTTTTTGTTGAGTATTATCAAGGCACCTATTTACCAGGTTTTCACCAGGATAATAGATACACCAAAGCACCTGTTTACTAGGTTTTCACTAAGATGATCAATTTTTTAGGACATTTGGCAATTTTTTAGGATTTTTTGACAATATACCATTTTTTGGATTTTTTCAGGATCAATAAATATGTACATGAGCACACAAGAAATGTCTCAGTTGTAGATTTTTTCAAGTGAAGAGCATTGATAGGCTCTTTGAGTTGTTCTCCTTTAGTAGTAGACAATTGGTATGCACCAAACCCAAATGCTGCAGTGATAACATACAAACCAAGCCAGTTTGGTTCAAATTTCCCTTTCTAGACCCGCTGATGCTAATTCTTAGGGTTCTCTCTCAGGATGAGATCACCCACTTGGAATTCTCTTGGTCTAACTTTCTTATTGTAGCTCTTAGACATTCTCTTCTAGTATGCTCGAAGATGATCAAACACCACCCTCGGACGTTCATCCAATAACTCTAGCTCTTGTAGCCGGGATATTCTATTTTCTTCCTTGGTGATGAGGCCCCTCAGAGAGACTCGCAATGTAGGAATCTTGACCTTAATAGGCAATACTACATCTACTCCATAAACCAAGGCAAAGGGCATGGCCCCCATTGGTGTTTGAATGCTTGTTCTATAGGCCCATAAAGCCAAATTAATCTGGAGGTGCTAATCTCTACCAGATTTATGAACTATTTTGTGCAAGATTTTAAGAATTGTGTTATTAGAAGCTTCTGCTTGTCCATTACCCTGGGGATAATAGATAGACGACCAATGTTGAATGATCCTAAATTTGGTGCATAACTCTTTCAGGTCCTTGTTCTTGAATTGTCCCCCATTGTCAGTGATAATGGATGAGGATACACCATATCTACAAATGATATAGTTTAATATAAACATAGCCACATACTTGCCATCAGCTATAGTCAGAGGCACTACCTCAACCCACTTAGTAAAATAGTTTGTAGCTGTGATGATAAACATATGTCCTTTGGAAGAAGACGAATGAATCTGACCCACCAAGTCAAAGGCCCATTGTTGAAATGGCCAGAAACTGATGAAAGGAATAAGCTCTTTAGCAGGAGCATGGCTTAGATTTATGTGAAATTGGCATTGTTTACAAGCCTTGGCATATTGAACAGCGTCTTTCTCCATATTTGGCCAATAGTAACCACTAATAAGTTTACGAGCTAACATCAAACCACTCGAATGAGACCCACATATACCCTCATGTACCTCAACTAATACACGTTTGGACTCATCGGGTTCTAGACACCTAAGGAGGGTACCGTCTAGACCCCGTCTATACAAGTCATTTGCTATGATGACATACCATGAAGCATTACGAATTAGGTGATGCTTTTCATTCCGGGTATAGGTGTCTGGAATGATTTGGTCATGGAGGTAGGAATAGATATGGTGGTAGCGGGATGAATCATGTCCAATGATTGAACAAATCATCCTAGATTTAGGAATGTCATAGGCTGGGTAGCATAATGTCTCCACCAGGAATTCATGTCTGAAGTCATTTTCTGGCATCTGTAACATTGAGGAAAGAGTGGCCATAGCATCGGCTGCTTTATTGTCTGCCCTTGGAATTGTTGGAAAGAAATATGTGCAAAATATTGTTTGAGATCATCCACCATTCATTTGTAAGGCACTAGCTTGTCATCTTTTGTTTGATAGATATCATTAACTTGGTTGATGACTAACTGAGAGTCTCCAAAGACCTTGAGCTCATCCACATGCCATTCAATGGCTATCTTCATACCATTGATGAGAACTTCATATTTAGCGATGTTGTTTGTGTAGGGAAACAACATTTTATAAGCTTTGGGCAATGAGTATCTTTGAGGTGTTATAACAGAATGCCTGCACCTGACCCTTGCTGAGTGAATGATCCATCAAAGAACATTCTCCAAGCCTGATGTGTGAGAAGCATGATGGATTCATCTGGGAATTCAATGTTCAAAGGCTGGTGATCTTTCAGAGGAGCTTCCGCAAATTGATCAGCAATTGATTGTCCTTTAATAGCTTTTCTTTCAACATACTCAATGTCAAATTCACTGAGTATCATAACCCATTTTGCTAGTCTACCCGTGAGGGCAACCTTGCTTAGTAAGTACTTTAGTGGATCAATTTTTGCAATGAGCCTTGTAGTGTGAGAGAGCATATAATGCCGCAATTTCTATGAAGCAAACACTACTGCTAGACAAGCTTTTTCAATGACAAAATAGTTCATTTCATAAGAAACCAATGTTCTGCTGATATAATAAATAGCTCTCTCTTTGTTGTTCTGATCCTCTTGAGCTAGGAGAGCACCCAAAGATGTGTTCGTGGCTGAGATGTATAGTATGAGTAGCTTCCCATGAATAAGGGGCATCAATATAGGTGGATTAGCAAGATACTATTTAATTTGAGTGAGTCCCTTGTCACATTCTTCACTCCATTCATAAGTCACACCCTTATGCAAAGTTTTAGTGAATGGTTGTGACTTGTCCGCCAACTATGAAATGAAGCGTCGAATAGATTGTAGCCTTCCCTGAAGTCCTCTCATCTGATTGATTTTCTTAGGTGGAGGCATGTCCATAATAGCTTGAACTTTCTCAGGATCAACCTTTATGCCTTTAGCTAAAATGATGTAACCCAAGAGTTTCCCAGAAGTGACACCGAATGCACATTTTTTGGGATTAAGTCTGAGACTAAATTGTTCCACACGGTCAAGTATAGGACCCAAATCTATAAGATGAGTTTTTTGCTGCATGCCTTTGGTCAAAGTGTCATCCACATAATCTTCCATTGTTTTATGCATCATATCATGGAAAATGGTAGTGACAACTCTCTTATATGTTGCTCCAGCATTCTTAAGCCCAAAGGGCATGACATTTCAGCAAAAGGTGCCCCAGGCACATGTGAAAGTGGTCTTTTCTTGATCTTCTAGCACAATTTTTATTTGATTATAGCTAGAGAAGCCATCCATCAAGGAATACATTTCATAGCCTATTGTCATATCCACTATCATGTCAATATTGGGCAATGGGAAGTCATATTTTGGACATGCCTTATTTAGATCCTAGAAGTCTATGCACACACGAATAGATTTATCATGTTTGGTGACTGGAACAATATTTGAAATCCACTCTGCATAGTCAATAGTCCTTATGAAACCATCCTTAAGAAGCTTTTCTAGCTCTGCTTTGACTAAAAGTGCTACGTGTGGATGCATTTTTCGAAGCTTATGTTTAACAGGCTTAATACCTAGTGCAATGGACAAATGGTGCATGATTAGATTGGGGTCCAATCTAGGCATATCAAAGTAAGTCCAGGCAAAGTTTATTTTCTTGCTTTGAAAGAAGCCAGTGAAGTCTTCCTTTTCTTTTGTAGATAATGAATGTGCTAGATGAATAATTTGTGGAGCAGCCTCTGTACCTAAATTCACTAGTTGTGTCGGCTCAATCAATACCAATGATCTCTCTTGAAAGTGGCTTGAGAGCGTATCAAGTATCTCATCCTTGGGTGCCTCAGAGAGGTTTTCACCCTCAGATACGTCTTTTATTTTTACTATTTTTTTCTCTGATACTACCACAATGTGGTTTCACCTTCAAAGCATCTATTTTTTCTTGTTTTAATTTTTTGACTAAGATACTTGATATCTGCCTTTGTCATGCTGACACTACCTTCGCTAGTGGAGGACATTACAGGTTCAATAGCATGGAGGTAACAAGCTAGAGTGTAATAATTTTGGAATGTTAGGACTTCATTGGATGAGGAAGGGGAGTTCTAGTTTATCAGCTCGAGATTTTTGAGTGAGAGAGAAGTGGTGGCCTGTTCAATTACGTTCATAGTATAATCATCAAAAGTGTGGACGAGCAAGTCAAGACCTAGAGCGATCTCATCCAAAGGAGCATTCAAATCCCTATGAAACCCCACGTCAGAAGTAGAGGACAAGTTAACACCGATGACATCTAATTTGTGCGTCCTAACACTAGAACCTTCACCTACTTCGAGAGGGTTTTCAAAGGTATGCACCAAGTCTATATCTTTATCACAAGTAGCATCAGACAAAGAGTCAAACTCATACTCATGTGAGTCAGTACTTGATGTGGGAATTTCATTAGTGCTAGCGGTACCATTAGACTCATTCCCATCTCTTGTGGCATTAATGGTTTGCTGAAGTTGATCTTGTTTAAACCTATTTTGGAAAGATGGTGGTATGTATTGTTCACCCTGAAAGCCAAAATTTTTAGTTTGCATTGTTGCTTTCCATTGGTCATATGTGAATTGATGCATTGAAGCGATGTCATCAGAATTAGTATCAGTCTCTACCAGATGGACAGGTATAATAGGCTCATCTGGTTCTGCAAAGAGTGCAGCAAATTTTGGAGGAATTGGATATGGAAAAGTATCTTCATCAGAGTTGTCCTTGATTTATCAGCTGAAGGAGTACTCTTAGGTTCTGGTTGACATTCTGGTTCTAGTTCTGGTATGAATTTGTTGACCCCTAGATGAAACGGGATTTTCTTGAAGCCTAGACTAGAAGTGTCCTTGGTCCTACGACCTATGGCTTCAATAGGTTCACCCAAGCCATTATCATTTACTCCTATAGGATCACTTCCTTTGTATCCAAAGCCCTTCATGATCTTGAAGGATTCACTGTATGGCTCTTGTTCTAAGTCACGAGCATGAGTGATTTGTCCAGATGTTTCCTTTCCTTTGTAAAGCCAAGTTGTAATAGCTCTTTCCTCTTCCTCATCCTTTAAGAGTGTTGTAGCCTTGACAAAGGCACCATCATAGACTATTTGGGGAGAACTAGCTGAAGGTTTTTTATTCTCAGAAGGTCTCCCATAAGAACATGGAGACGGAGGTAGAGCTGCTAATGATAGCACAGGTTCAATTTGATAGCCTCTCATGCCTGTATCCTTGAGTTTCAAACTTTGTTCCATTTCTTTGAGTTTAGCATCATAGAACTCAATGGACTCTCTATTAGTTGGAACCAAACTATCTATAGATTGTGCAAGGGTATTGCAAGAATAGTTTGTGTTGGCAGGCACTGTCACTTTTGCTCCATGAAAAGGGAACTTGATGCATTGGTGATATGTAGATGGAACCGCTTGCATCTCATGGATCCATGGTCTACCCAACAAGATGTTGTATGCAAGAGGAATATCAAGGACTTGAAAAGTAACATCTCTCTCAACAGGGCCAACTCGAATTGGCAACACAACTAAACCTTGGGATTTGCATTCTTCTTCATCATAAGCTTTAATAGTAATTTTCTTGCAGGAATATATACAATCCTCGTCATAATCTAGCTGGGTGAGCAACTTAGCAGAATAGATATTAAGGCCAGCACCATTGTCAATAAGCACGTGACAGACATGCTTGGGACCTATCATGACTTCTATGTGCAAAGGAGCATTATGCGGATGGCTCAACAAGTGGTCATCTTCTTCAGAAAAGGACAAATAGTGAGGTGAGGTTAGGTGACCCACCATGGATTGAAACCAATCTAGATCCAAGTCTTTTGGGACATTTGCCTCGGTGAGGGCTTTATCCAAAATCTTCCTATGGGCAGGTGAGATCTTCAACAGCTCAAATATGGTGATCTGAGCGTTGGTACGTTGTAGCTAGTCTAGAATGCTATAACTAGTAGTGCTAGGTGTAGGGACCGATTTTGAGGTTTTGTTGGTAGGACCAGCAATAGTCTTATCCACAGTTTGTTTCAGAGAAGATACAGGATGATCGGGACCTTTCAAAACAATCCTTCCATGTGATCGAGTAACAACATTGGCACAATCCCGAGGTTGTTCGAATTCTGATGAATGAGACGTGAAACTTCACAAGATGAAAGGAGTCTTAGGTTTGGGAGCATCGTCGCTCCCCTTGAAAGTAATCACATCGCAATACTCAACTTCAACAAGTTCAATCATGTTGATGACATTATCATTGGTAGTATACGTGTAGTTGACTTTGGCATTAGTGTTCTTAGTATTGGAAGACTCGACTTTCTCGTGAGGAGGAAAGGGATCCTTAAATACTTGATGATCTAAATTCTTGTTATGATTGTCCACAACAATGTCACTATTGTCAATTAGATCTTGAACCTTATGTTTCAACTGGAGGCAAGTAGAAGTCTTATGACCAATGTTTGGTGATAGTCATAGTATGCGTTGTCATTCTACCAATGAGGTCGCATTTGCAGATCATAGGGACATTTTTCCAAGGGAGCAAGTATCTGATTCTGCACAAGAGTCTTATAAACCACATCAAGCGGTTCTCCTAGGGAAGTGAATTTACGCTTGGGTCGAGAGGCCCAAGGTTTGTTTTTAGAAAACCTTGAAGGTTGTTGATTTTTCGTCACAGGCTTTTCAATGGCTTTGATCCCCTGTATGCTAGAAGAGAGATTAAAAATAGATTTCGTAGGCTTCGAGGTCACATTGTCAACCACTCCATCATTCACAACATCTCTATTCTTGTTGACAAACTTCCCTTTATCTTTGTTCGAGGTTGAAGATCCTTCTTTGTTGTCTTTGTTCAAAGTCAATTCCCCTTTCTTAATCATAAATGCCTCTATTCGCACCGCTTGATTAATCATACTATCGAATATTAATGGACCTTGAAATTGTACTTGGTATCTAAAATCTAGGACAAGATTGTCCGAAAAGATGTCAAGTCTCTCAGACTCTAGTAGTTTGTGAGGACACTTTGTACATAATTGTCTCCACCTTTGGAGAAACGTTAGAAAAGGTTCCCCTTGTCGCTATTTCAAATTGCAAAGATCTTGGATGTTGATCGGATGCTAAATATTATGTGAGTAATGTTGGAGAAACAAATTAGCCATTTCATTAAAAGTCTTAATGCCAGTGGGCAATCAAGAAAACCACTCCATAGCTGGTCCACCCAAGCTACGAGGAAATAGACGCATAAGGTATGTCTAGTCATGCATGAATTCCATAGATAGAGCACCAAACTCTCTCAAGTGGTCTTGGGGGTCAATAGTACCCAAGTATTTGTCATATTTAGGCAACTCTACACCTTTAGGAAAAGGTGGCATGTGAAGACTCCTATCAAAGGGGAAATGACAAATGCTTTCCATTGTGAATTGTTGTGCGGGTTTGTCCTTGTTCTTCATGAGTTGGCTAATCTGATATTGCATGTCTCAAACCATCTTTTGCAACTTAGCGGTCTTAGTTTCTTCTTCTTTGGACACAAGCATTTCAACTTGATAGTTTGAGGGTAATTTGGCCCCTTGTTTGGCCAACTCAAGAAAGTATTTTTCCTTCTCCTCTAGAAGGAGGATCTACATCATCTTGATAAGACCCTTGTTTGCTTTCGCAACATTTATGTCATTTTGAGTCATTTCGTCATCACCATCATTGCTAAGAATCTCATAAATGCTTGGGACTTGATCTTGACTCTGGTCATAAGGAGGAGGACGATAGTGATATGCGGGTTGACCACCTTGAGTTTTGTTTTAAGCTTGGTGCTGATTTTGATCATTTTGGGATTGATCATAACGTTGATAATTTCGAGGTTGAGCACGATGTTGGTCATTGGAAGATTGACCATGATGCTGATTATTTTGAGATTGGTCATGAGTTTGGCTATATTTTCCTGGTTGGAAGTTGAATGGATCTCCCATCTTATCAATGTAGGATTGTGCAGCAAATGAAGACTCAGTAAAATGATGTGAATGATGCTAAAAGGGTATAGCTAAGGTAACTTTTGGTGCATAAGTAGGGTCGAGAGGGTCAACAGGTTCAAATGAGTTGATATCTTCAGTGGGATTGATAGATTCAATAATAGGACTAGTCCGAGGAAGTGGTCTTCCAAAGTTATGAAACAATGAGTTGTTTTGGAAGAATGAGTTGTCATGTTCTTGAAATGAGAAACTAGGTTGCACTTGAAACAATGGATTAAAACACTCTTGGAACACTGGAGGTGATGATTGAGATAAGCTATCTTTCAAAGTACTCAATAAAGAACTTGAGGATCCCTCACAATATTCAGATTGCACAACATGTTCGGGACAACTTGTTTCCTGATTACGAGATCTACCTCTACCTTGTCTAGTACCATGAATGGGGTAAGTGTTGCCACTTCTAGTCATAACAGTCATAGATGAAGATTTAAGTATCGAGAGAGGACTTGGGATAATGCTAAAAGTTTGTCTCTAGGAATAACGAAAAGGAGATAAAGGCTAGAACAACCAAGATGTGAGATGCACCCGACACGAATCATCAAGAGAATGGCTAGAATAGTCGAGATAAGACTATCGCGATGTGAGGTACAAAAGCACAAAAGATGAGACAAATAACAAGGAGATAATATGAGTTTAAGCAAAATCGATCGGTTCGCAACTTGAGACACTTAGTTTAAGATAGTGAATGCTAGGAAAATAGGCAAACAGACCTTGGACAAAAATCAGATCAGGTAAAAAGTTGACCAGTCAATGGGAATAAGCTCATTGTTTTTGAAATCTAGGTACAAGTTCGTGTGAGGAAGTGCTAGGTTGCGCGAGAGAATGCCAAACTTCGCACGAGAGAATGAAATCTCGTGCGAGGAAATGCTCTGAAAATTGAAATTTCACATGAGAAAGAACCAAAGTTTGATAGTTTGACACAATTTTTGAGGTAAAAATTCAAGTTCTGAGACATAGCCTGAACTGTTCTCTGATAGAATTTCCAGTTTTTGGACAGTTTAATCAACAATCTCAGTTTGAAGGTTCCAAGCATTCATTTACAAGCATGAAGTTTTGATCAAGCAATGGTGACACAAGAAGTAGTCGCAAATAGACCTACCAAGGACAAAGCAACTTGGTAGTATCATGGGAGTCTTCATTTAATCATGATGGACAAGTTTAAGACTCGATAACAAACACATAGTTATCCCTACAAAAAAAATGGTGAGAAGACAAAACCTTTGCCTCACTGCTTATGTGCATGTGTTCACCTCACACAATCGTGTCACCCCCTAGAGGGTGCCCATGTTTTTGGTGTTTCCAAGGACTCAATAATATATGTTCAAAGATTACCCTTGAAGTAGGGGCTAGTGTCATATACCACCTTCAAATGTTTAGGTGCATGCCTATGGTGAGAATCTACGGGAGAGATTCTTTCCCCTCCCTGTGCAAAGATTATGTCTCCTTTCAGAGGTGATCTGGGTAGGAAAATAAATAAGGAAATTTTTTAGTGGGCTTCCTTTCACACTAACCTTTGGTGTCCCTGATACAGGTCTAGGGCCTCATAGCCACACCAATACTTGAAAGTCATACACCACCGCAAGCAAGGCTAGGAGTGGCGCCGCTCAATACAACAGACAGAGCCTTCTCAAGATGATAGTAGAAATCAAGAGAAGGAAGTTAACATGGCTTTGGATTCTTTAGACTCAACAAAGCTTTCTTTATTATAGTGAGGTGGAATCACCAGCGATAGGTGTGTACTCACTTGGGTCATTCCCGGAGGTTCAACTTCCGGCAGGCCCTCTAAAGGTGACTCAGGACTTGGCTTAGATTCGAGGGTTGGATTTTCTGATTATCTCAAAGAGAGAAGAGCATACTTCTCTACCTCTTCACCTTACCCAAACACACAAGACATATTCATCACCGAGTTAGCTTCACTCCACCAAATCCACAAGCTTTTGGGTTTCTGGTTCTCTCAAAGAGAGAAGAGCATAATCCCCTAACAAGTAGATGTGCTAAAGATTCACTACCTTGCTTTGCTTCCCCAGGTATCCATCATTCTAGCAACATCTGGGTCTCGATTCCATCCATGGGTATCACTTCCATGTAATGAAGCGCCTATTCCCCTACTTTGCTATCAGGACCCTTAAGAAATTTTAACAAAGCCCTATTTAGACTATGTGAAAGAAAAATAGTAAACAAGCACAACATTTTTTTATGATCTTTGACAAGTGACTTGCAGACCACTGTTACACTGTAGCATAAATTAGAAATATGAAATCAACAACAAAAAGTAAATGTCAGAAAGCGGTAACAGTAAATTGCAGAATCTGGAAAATTTAATGACTGATGGAAAAACTTCACGCGAGCAAGTATTGCATTGCGCACCAGAAAATACAAAGACCTGCATGAGAAAGTGTTTCTTCACGTGAGAGAATGCTACTGGGAGCAAAAATTTATGTGGCACGCTTTGAAATTTGCGTGAAATTTCGTACATAGTGAAGTACGGATGCACGACAAAGTTCAAATTCCTTATCAGAAAATTTTGAGAGTGAGGTCAAAAATGATTTTTTTGCCCCATAGTGGGTGCCAAAATGTTTATAACTGAACATGGACCTCTAATCTAGCCATATACACAACATAGTCATTACTCGATAATCGAATCATGAAGATGAGTATGAATTACCCAATTCGCAAGATTCTATCAATTCGACCTGTTGCCTCCTAATTAGCCAGGGTGTTTAAATTACTCTCAAAATGAGAGCCAACAACCAAAAGACCAAGCTAATATGAAGGATTTTGAAAGCTTGAAAGATGAACAAATTGTAATTAATCTAAGATGAAGATGCAATTAATCTAAGAATGAAGTGCAGATCTTAATCTAAGAGCTTAAAAGTGATATGAGAATTAAGCTATCAATGAATAATAAAACTAATTTAATATGAGAATGCAATTAACTAGAAATGGAAATTAATCTAATTATGTAATAAAAAAGCTTGAAAGCATGAAAATTGAGACTAAATTTGACTATAGTTTTGATACTCTCACAAATGCCTCCTTCAAATGAGAAAATGAGGTTCATAATATAGACAAGCCCAGAGGAAAGATGAAGAGTCTCTTGAAATGAAACGACTGACTCTTCATTTCCAATTGAGACAAATATTGAAGGATTATTTAATTAAAAGAATGAATTACTGCCACATATGGGCGACCCTTTGAATAATTTGAATTGTTAAATCCAAATAAAGATAATCCATTTAAATAACCAAATAATATTAATTCCTTTTATGTGTATTAGCTAAATGGGGTGGGTTTAATTTAATTTAAAGCACTTAGGACTTTAGAATTAAATTAATTTATCATAGGGATTATTTTAGGTAATAAAGTCGAATACTTAGGAATTAATTATAGTGTGAGATTAATGCAATTTAGGGTTTTTGCAATTGACACCAAGTCAAATAAAGTCAGGTAGGAGAGAGAAAATTGCCTAGTAAAATAGGATTTTTAATGATGTAGAATTTGAAGAAATGCACCAAAATTGATTAGAATTGTAAGGTGCCAATTTTGGGGTATTACATATTGGAGGTCATTTTGAGAAAGATAATAAATGAGACATATTGAAATGTGTAAAAGAGTGATGGAAAATACATGTTCCATCACACCAAAGAGCATAGAAGTTAAATGAGATGCACCTTCAGAATTACAAGGGAAACCAAATGCGCATTCAAAAAAAGCTATGGCCAGAGAATCAAACAATGGCTGAAAATTCAAGCCTATCCTATTCATGGAAAAGTTAATACACAGTAGCCAGCGATAAGCTATCTTTGAAAACAATCATTCTATATTCTAGGAAATAGAATACTTGTGAACAATTGGTAATTTGTTATCAAAATGGTAAAATACATATTTATTATATCTCAAATGAATATCACTATACCCAAATTCTAGGAGTATTGCATGTTCAAAAAAATGGGACATTACATAACTTTTATAGATAATTACACTTGCGAATTGGAAATCTATATCCTCACTTTCAAATGAAGAAGATAGTTCTTTTTAAGGAGCTTAATATTTTCCTTTCCTTGCCGGAAGACAACATTATAATAGTAGAGTCAGTCTTAGATAAAAATAAGTTTCAAGGGCACTCAAGAACAATAATATTTAGAGAGATAGATAAGACATGTCAGTAGTTCTACCTAAAGAAATCATTGTGCCTATTCACAACAAATGAAAATAGACATCAATATTTATGCTTGAAGGCTTCATTTTTTTTGTGTTCACAAAGGCACAAACTAGTTTCATTCTTGTTTTTCAACTAAATTACCTGGCATGATGATATCTAAGTAGATAATTATGTTCACATTTTATTGCACTGTGTTACATTTGTAAAGGTCAACGAGCACTTGCTCAAAAGTGTCCAGCCATCTTTTATGGCAATCTTGATTTGGATAATTAATACTAGAAAATAATAACCATTTTTCTAAAAAATATCTACTTCACTCTCTTGGCATGTAATTATAGTAAGTTTGTGCTTTGCAGGAATCTATAAGAAGGCAAGTGTAATATATTCAAAATGACATTTGGATTGTTGATGAACTAGCATACTAGTGAAGAACAATGGACAAAAAAATGGCAGGCATCTAATCATATCTTTATATGATGCAAAATGGAAATTATTTTGCATATAATTTGCAACTATAAGTGCATTAAAATCCCCATTGATGTCAGGGAATGTGAAAATGCCATTATTACTACAAATGTAGAAACTTGCTAAAATTATTTGTTTAGTTCTTTGGTGTCTCACAGATAAGCTTTAAGCCCTACAAATTCAAATCATGAAATGTAAAATCCTCATATATATTTAGCCCCAACAATTTTCATGCACAAATACACAACTAGCGACCACCATACTATGAAGTTAAAATTTAAATTTAAAAAGTAGCATTATTAATTGTTGTTGTTTAGTAATATCGTAACAATATTTATTTGACTTATTTATTGTAACTGGTATTCTTCACGACAAAAACATTTCCCACTATCTGTTGTATTTATTTTCGTGTTGTTTTTCTCTGCTCGATCACAATGTTTTAACCCTCAATTTTTAACAAATGCCAGGGACTAAAGCTCCACCAGAGCTCTTGTTATATTTTTTATTTTATCACAAATGTAGATTTTGTAAAGTTTAAATGCAATATTTGTAAGTTTATAATTTATAAAAACTATTTCTCTATCATTTAAATTTAATTTTTTGCAATTTAACAATTCTAATTATTATAAATTTAATTATATTTAATTTAAAATAATATAAATATTAAATATATTAATAATGTAAATAAAAAATTTATACATTTAAATTATTTAAATATTATGTTTTAGTGGTTTTCCATCTATAAGTATATACATACATTGTTTGAACCTATTAGTTCTTCATTTATAAGATTAAAATCACAAGGCCAAATGTATATAACGTACCATCAATTATGTATTTGTTAGCTTGTTAAAATTATATTACAAATAAAATTAAACTTATTGTTATACTTTACAAAATAATTTAAATTAACATAAAAATTAATTATAATTTATAATTTATATTATTAAAATAATTAAAAATAAAAATAAAAATACTTATTGCTACATCTATATTATATAAACTAATATAATTGTTATAATATATTTTATAATTAGTTAAAATATATTTAATAGTTATAATACATTTATTAATACTAGAATTACATTTACATATGAATTAAAATTAATTATAAAACTAAAGGTTATTAGAGTATTATTTTTAAGATTTTAATTATTCTTATCAATTAACTTGAATTTAATTAATATTTATAATAAAATTAGATTTAGATTTATTTATAGTTAAAATTATAATTAATTTTGGCAAGTAGTGGCCACTACGTGACACTTGTTATTGTATTGTTAGTCTAGTACAATTAGTGAATAGTTTTGCACCAATCAACCAATCATAAGTAACTATTTTTTGAATATTTCTGAAGTTAAGATATTTACTAGCACTTGCACCAGCGAGGTGCAATGTTTACGCTGATAGCAGCATATCACTATATGTGTTTAAAATCTTAAATTATAAATGTATTGTTGTATGATTAACTTTGTAAATTTAATTATGTTTTATCAAATGAATATAGATATGTACTATGGTTACGATTAAGGTAATTGGAAAAATATGCAGAGACAAATTTCCAAACAAAAAGGAATGGAGCCATAAGAAGATTTTAAAAATATAGTAAAATTGAATTTTCCTTGGTGGCAATTGGTGGCAAATTTATGATTTCTAAAATGTTAGCAAATTTTTGATTTCTAAAATGTTAAATTATTCTTTGAGTGTCATTTGGGAGCCTTCTTACAATTTTTCAATAGTTAGATACGCATATGTGTATTTCATTGACCTCTGAGTGACGCCAATTACAATTGTAATAATGGATACCAAGGATGATAGACTGACTCTAGATTGAACAACATTTATGAACATTAAGGCAAACAACTGGCAATTTTAATTTGGCATTCATTAATGAACGTTGATAATAAATTTGATTTTACATCCACCAATAAGGCTGTAGTAAAACCGAAACAACCTCCTACCTCTAGGTACTGTAGCTGCAATTATTGGTAGATGATGTTGAAATGAAGCTTCTAGCGAAAATTAATAGATCTGATGAAATTCCTTTTAAAAAAATTTGTTCCAGCTTAGTCTATGAAGTTTGATGTTGGAGACTTCCCAAACTGGTATAAACTCACCCCAAATTGTTGTGTTGCATTTAGTGGTTGATTATAAACCTTAATGAGGGAAGCACCCAACATTTTATTTGTACATGATCTCTACATAATGGCAGTCAACAAATTTAATACTCAAACCCCACAACAATGACATCCAAGAGAAAATAAAATGGCCAATGTAAACTAAAAACACTTTCCACACAAATGTCTGAAGATTATAAGTACCAAGTTGTTTATGGCATGTATCAAGTGGGAGAAGAGTAAGCAACACAGTGTCCATAACCAGTTCCAACACCCTTAGTTTTGCACAAGCAGGGAGGATGCCATCAAAGATTGTGGGTTTTGGCGTTTGCTTTCTAGTTTCCAAATCCTTTTTTTCTAATTTATTCCTTCGTTTTCCCCCTATCTGTTCCTACACATTTGATAAATGCAGAGAGGGGGTGCCATTCTCATTAATGGTATGATGGGGAATCCTCCAAATCCTTGCTACAAGTGTCGAAATGCTCAAATTGTAGCAAATCAGCGTATGGACATGAAATGGATTTAGGAGCCTACAACTAAAATCAAATGGTGGCTTTGATCATATGTAGAAGCAGCTATGTGTCCAGGGAATTCGATTGATCTTTTGGAACTAGCTTGCTGTCTGCTAACACCGCGCAGACAATGTGCACCAAGGCAGTTCCATTAGAATTCAACCCGAAAATCTTTCCCATCTTGAACTATTGCGGCGTGGACCATTTTTTAGCATGGATGTGACCATTTCTAGCCAAAGTTCCCCCAGGTAAATAGCCTTATGGGCTAAATAAATCTCATTGAAGCAAGTGCTTAGTCGGTCTCATTCACATGATTTGGATTATTTCATTGATTCAAAACATTGTTAGGGTTCTACCAGGTATGGATCAAGTCATAGATCAAGAAGGAAGGAGAAAGTCCTGAAATCCCTTTGCCTTAATCCCCTCAATGCATCCTTGGCTTTGGTTGAGCCCTCTCTTTTAGAAATTCTCTTCTTCAACAAAAGTGTTCTACACAAGCCATTCATTCATAGAATTATAATTTTTTCCCCTTGTTGTTCCCATACATTAAATCCTGGATATGAAAAAAAGATGAAATGGAATTTGCAGGGGCACCGTAGGATAATGTTGAAATAATGGAATCTCCATGATCCTGAGAAGGGGAAAGAGTCTAAATAAGTTTACTTTTGTCTCTTGGTAAGTGAACTGAAATGGCCAAACGGATTCAAAATCTAGTATTTAAGATATACAAAACTTAGGGATGAACTGTTGTCTCCTGGCTTTTACAAAGTTTTTTGATGTATTGAGCTTCTCGACGCTTTTGAGTTTCTTCTACTAGACATCCCCTATACTCCACCTCATGCCTCTCAGCCTACTGGCCACATGTTTCTCTGATTGTGCCACTTTAATGCTTCTAGTTCCTTTTTTTTGGCTACTCCACCATGTCTAAACCGAGAAATCCATCACTTTTGTTTCATTTTAATGCAGAGCTTGGATTTCATCAAACAAACCATGTTTCCATTAAAAAAATTAGACTCTTGTATTTTTTTTTTACTTTTAACTGAAATCTACCAAAAATTCCTATGGGAACAAAGCCCACAAAATTGATAGGATAGGTTGGTATCCCTCACAATAATTTATGTAGAGAGCAATTTTAGAAATAAATTCCATAGCAGTATGATAGCCATCACATGCTCTGAATGTGGATGTGATGTGTCTTCTGCAATAAATGTGTATACACTACATCTGACTTGAATCCAGTTGTGCCTCGCTTCCTTTTTCACTCCCCTATCCTTCATCAATTTCCTTACCTTTGCTACTTCATTCCACCTACGGGATATTGCATATACATTTGATAACAACACATAAGTTGAAGAACTTTCTGGTTCCCAACTAATTAAGTGTTTGGCTACTCGTTCCATCACTTCCACATTGGCATGAATTATGTAGGCACGTAGCAACGTTTCTAACGATTTCTGATCATTTATTTTAATTTCATAGAACACAATGAACATTATGCAATGGAGACATGCCTCTATATGCGCCGAAAAAAATGGTGGACGTAAGCGGGAAAAACAAATGAAAGTTAACAACAACCGTTCATGGAAGAATATTGATGGAAAAGGTGGATAGATAATTTTTTCTGTATCAGACACTTTTCGTCAATGGGCAATGCCCACAATAAAAAAACCTATTGGCTTAATTAATTAATTTCATATATTATACACATTACTTATCTCAATTATGACTTGTTGAATTGATTTGGTGTTATAAGATCAATTTTATCTCTTTTTTCGAAGGCTTCCTTC
The DNA here is from genome assembly GCA_027943335.1 of Chamaecyparis obtusa. Taxonomy (NCBI): domain Eukaryota; kingdom Viridiplantae; phylum Streptophyta; class Pinopsida; order Cupressales; family Cupressaceae; genus Chamaecyparis; species Chamaecyparis obtusa. Next base: position 628,419 of record BSBK01002270.1, read on the forward strand.
ATATTTCATTTTTTAAACAAGACATTTTAGTAAAAATTATATATAAATTATTTACCAATTTTTAATTTGAAATTAAGTGATATTTGTCCATTCCTCTATCATTTAATTGAAAATTTGAATACTAGGAAATTCAGTTGAAATGGAGCGAGGGATTCAGAGCTAGGAAGCAGAGTAGTGATGATCGATGAGATGGGACTTGTAGCAGCATTTTAAGGAGCACAATGATAGTAGATCTGGCAAAAATGAGGATATAGGCAATGAAGGTCAAAGTAGGAAGGAGTCATGGAAAGGGCAACACACCTCAGGAAGATGGAGTGATGAGATTGAAAAAGAACTTATGATGTATGAATTATGAGGAAAAATCAATTTAATGGATGGATGGCTTATGACAAGGAACTGGAGCAACAAGCTCAGCCACATCAGCCGCAATGGGTTTTTGAGGCAAGGAGATGGGTTGATAAAGCCTAGGGAAACCAACAGAATACATGGGAACAACCTCAAATTTGGTAACCTAAACAAAGAAGAATCCCTCATTCGTGAAGACCTCTAGGAAGAATTTTTTGGAAAAACAATAAGACACGCCATCCAAATAAGAGTAGCAGTTATGGGCAGTATGTGCAAAATGCAAATTATCTCAAAACTGTCAGAAAAAAACCCTAGCAAGGCTTGATATTTGAACTAGCAAACCATGGAAATTGAAGGACACGATGACAAAGAGTCAGGAACAAATCGAGCCGGGTAATTCGAGCTCTCCCACTTGTGTTTAGATTAAACTAAGGCAGGAAAACATTAAAAATTCGATCAGAAAATACCAAGATTCTGACTTAATTTTGAAATGGAGTGGCAGATTTATCGAATTAAGGAAATTAAATGATTGGATCACCACCAAGTGGGGGCAAAATTTTAGATTTACAAACTTCCAAACAATTTTTTCCTCCTGAACTTATCGTCAATGCAAGAAAGGGAGAATATTTTGAAATAAGGATGTCAGTTAATAGGACAGACTCTACTGATGGACAAATGGTCACCAAACTTCAATCCTTGGAAGTTTGAATTTTGCAAAAATAAAATATGGGTAAGATTGTATGAACTCCCAGTGGAATATTGGGACAACGATGTCCTAAAAGAAATATACAAAGGAATCAGAAGCCTCACAAAATTGGGGAAGTAATTATAGATGAAAGCTGGGGGATTATGTCAAAATATGTATCAGAGTCTCTCCCTTCACCCAGATCCCTGATGAAATTGAGATTCAGTCAGAGTGAGGGATTTGGAAGCAAAGATTATTTGAAGAGACAAGATCAAATTATTTGTTGGACACTCAAAAGAAACAAGAAAATGAGGCAGCTAGGTCAGGAGAGAACATGGTGAAGGATCCTAGCACTACAACATTTGGGGTCAAATTTCGATGCCAATTTGCGATGCCACTACAATTTGTGTTTTTTTTTGCAAGTGCCCCTAATGGTGTTGTAATAGCGACGATATCATTGTAATTGTGACACCCATTTGGTTATAAACAAAAAGAAAAGAAAAGAAAGTGTCATTTGTAATTTGTGAATTCGAAGAGCTGCCGCGAAGATGACACTGCACTTTTGCGTGGCGCGAAGAGGGCATTCGAGTTTGGCATGCACAATCGAAGAGGCTGACACTGTGTGGGAAGAGGGCACTGGCACTTGAGGTAGGTATTCGAGCTTTGTCTTCTCATTAAATCAATTTCAGTGGCATTGTTTACATCTTAGCATTGTTAATAGTGGCATTGTTTACATCTTAGCATTTGGAATGCTCGATGACCCGCGAGCTTTGAGAGCTAGGGCATCGTTGTTATTACCTTCAAGGTATTGTGTGAAGTGTTTGATCTCTCTTTATTTGTTTTTCTATTGATATTCACTATGTGCATACTCCCTGTTTATGATCATTTCATGAGGAAATGTTTTGATGGCTTGCGCGGGCTACAAGCTAGGGCATGATACATTGTTCATGAGCTCACTGTTTAATACTGGAATTGTTTACATCTTTTCATTTGGAATGCTTGATGACCTGCAAGCTTTGAGAACTAGGGCATCGTTGCTATTACCTTCAAGGCATTGTGTGAAGTGTTTGATCTCTCTTTATTTGTTTTGCTATTGATATTCACTATGTGTGTACTCCCTGTTTATGATCATTTCATGAGGAAATGTCTTGATGGCTTGTGGGCTGTAAGCTAGGGCATGATACATTGTTCATGAGCTCACTATTTAATAATGGCATTGCTTACATCTTTTCATTTGGAATGCTTGATGACCTGCGAGCTTTGAGAGCTAGGGCATCATTTCTATTACCTTCAAGGCATTGTGTGAAGTGTTTGATCTCTCTTTATTTGTTTTTGTGTTGATATTCACTATGTGGTACTCCCTGTTTATGATCATTTCATGAGGAAGTGTCTTGATGGATCACGGGCTGCAAGCTAGGGCATCATACATTTTTCATGAGCTCACTGTTTAATACTGACATTGTTCATGAGATCACTATTTAATATCTATTTAGGCCATGTAAATGGTACCAGGCCAACCCAATCAGCCCAACAAAATGTGTCATGTTTATCTTTGTCAAATACACTCGTTCACCATTTTGTTCTTGTTCTTCACATAAATATTGCATCAAAAGTAATTATAAACAATGATTCAAAGAAAAAAGAAACAACTACAATAGATTAGACCCCAAAAGAATACAGTCAACTACAATAGCTCACAGTCTCAATGAAATAAATAGTGTATAAAATAATATATGGTGCACAACAACAACAAGCATGCAATGACATCAATAACATTGCATGATAAAATTCCATACTCTTAGTTTTAATTCAAATCTATTCGAAACTCCTATCAACTCATTGTCCAATAGTTAAACTAACCTATGACTTCAAAAGAGGAATTATGAAATATAGTTGTAGGTAGTTATCTCTTCTATAATGAAAATGGTACCAAGCCAACCCAATCAGCCCAACAAAATGTGTCATGTTTATCTTTGTCAAACACTCGTTCACCATTTTGTTCTTATTCTTCACACAAATAGTGCATCAAAAGTAATTATAAATAATGATTCAAAGAAAAAAGAAACAACTACAATATATCAGACCCCAAAAGAGTACAATCAACTACAATAGCTCACAGTCTCAATGAAATAAATAGTGTATAAAATAATATATGGTGCACAATAGTAGCAAGCATGCAATGACAACAATAACATTGCATGATAAAATTCAACTCTCTTAGTTTTTATTCAAATCTATTCGAAACTCCTATCAACTCATTGTCCAATAGTTAAACTAAACTATGACTTCAAAGGAGGAATTATGAAATATAGTTGTAGACAGTTATCTCTTCTATAATGAAAATGGTACCAGGCCAACCCAATCAGCCCAACAAAATGTGTCATGTTTATCTTTGTCAAATACACTCGTTCACCATTTTGTTCTTGTTCTTCACACAAATATTGCATCAAAAGTAATTGTAAACAATGATTCAAAGAAAAAAGAAACAACTACAATAGATTAGACCCCAAAAGAATACAATCAACTACAATAGCCCACAGTTTCAATGAAATAAACAGTGTATAAAACAATATATGGTGCACAACAACAACAAGCATGTAATGACAACAATAACATTGCATGATAAAATTCAATACTCTTAGTTTTTATTCACATTGCACATGCATAATTTTAGATGAGGATCAGTAATAGGGTGCCAGGCATTGCTTAGATCCTTCGGATCTAACCCCATCTTTTCCTTCCTTGTAGGTTTTGGATCATACAAGAGCATATTGGATTGAACCCCGGGTCAACACTTCATTACTTCAGACAATGTCTGGTACCTTCTTTATTTATGTTCATCCACTTATGTATGTTTGCATTCATTCATATTCTTCTGAAAGTTGGCTATTAGCGACCATATATGACGATTCTTGATGTTTTTGGGTCATTTGATAAAAAGATGTAAAAGTTTCTTAAAAGTTTATATTTTTTATTTCAATTTATAAAATCATAAAATCATAAAATCAATAAAATTTAAAGATAACAAATTAAGATAATCTTTGTCTTCACTTAAAACAAAAACATAAAGCTCATAAAGCATGGTAAAAGAGGGCCCTAACTGTGGTAAAATGGGAAAGTTGCCACCTTGCACTGCTCTTCATATGGTAGCTGCGAAGGAACTATGTTATAAAATTTCAAGGCATGAAATTTTATACTTTTTGACATCATACTTTTTTCTCCTTAGCATTGAGTTTACAATGTGGGGGACTCGAAGAAAATATATGTACAGTTATAAAATTTCATGCCTTGAAATTTGGTATGAAATTTTATAACATAGTTCCTTAGCATTTGATCTTTATATGGCAGCCATGACTTGAGGTAGGCATTCGAGCTTTGTCTTCTCATTAACTCAATTTCATTTTGATGGAATTTGTTGATTTAATGGAAAAATATGGATCTTAATACTAGCATTGTTTACATCTTTGCATTTGGAATGCTCGATGACCTACGAGCTTTGAGAGCTAGGGCATCAGTAATAAAATAGGGACATCAGTAATAACTACCTACAACTATATTTCATAATTCCTCCTTTGAAGTCATAGGTTAGTTTAACTATTGGACAATGAGCTGATAGGAGTTTCGAATATATTTGAATAAAAACTAAGAGTATTGAATTTTATCATGCAATGTTATTGTTGTCATTGCATGCTTGCTGCTGTTGTGCACCATATATTGTTGTATACACTGTTTATTTCATTGAGACTATGATCTATTGTAGTTGACTATATTCTTTGGGGTCTGATCTATTGTAGTTGTTTCTTTTTTCTTTGAATCATTGTTTACAATTACTTTTGATGCAATAGTTGTGTGAAGAACAAGAACAAAATGGTGAACGAGTGTATTTGACAAAGATAAACATGACACATTTTGTTGGGCTGATTGGGTTGGCCTGGTACCATTTACATGGCCTAGCCAGATATTAAACAGTGAGCTCATGAACAATCATCCTACTACTTACACTACAATTTCTATGTCGACTTACAATAATAAATTATAGAGTTTCACTGCAATTTCTATGTCCACTGCCATTAAAATATATCACTCCTCCTGTTATATAGGCATCCTTCTCATTAAGTGTTGCCATTAAAATAGATCACTCCTCCTGTTATATAATGTATATGCATACTTGTTTAAAATGTCATACTTGTTGCTCTTAAATGTTATTACCATTTCCCTCAAATTTACATGACATTAAAGCCAAGCCCAAAATGTATACATATGTGTAAGTATAGGAGAAGCTAGATTTTGCAACTATTAAAAAAAAAAACTATACCAATAGTAGCTTACGAGAAACTATACTTGTACTTACCACACCATACCTCAGCATCATAATGCTTATCATTTTCAAGCTTTGGTGAGGCTTCATACCACGCAACGTCCACAAATTTGTATGCAACACTGATTTAGGCTGGAGGTAAACTACATGTGTCATGTAAACAACATGGTTGAATGCAATCTCTTTTGCACATTTTTAAGAGTTTTCCCACCAATACAAGCGTAAATAATGCATTGAACATAATCTATGAACACTGCATGGTATGAAATCCCGTCGAAGCTTGAAATATATCACTCCTCATGTTATTGTCAAAACTAAATTCAAATATTTCTCAAAACATTTATTTTTGTAGAATTAAGATATCCTTATCTCAATAATAAAACAATCTTGCATAATAGATTTTGAATCACATTAACACACACCCATATTGTTATGTAGCATAGTTCATTTTAGAAGTGTATGGCTTGACTATGCACATGCATAATTGTAGATGGGGATCTGTAATAGGGTGCTAGGTATTGCTTAGATCCTTTGGATTTAACCCCATCTTTTCCTTCCTTGCAGGTTTTGGATCAGACAAGAGCATACTGGATTGAAGCCTGGGTCAACACTTCATTACTTCAGGCAATGTTTGATACCTTCATTATTTATGTTCATCCACTTATGTATGTTTGCATTCATTCATATTCTTCTGAAAGTTAATCTTTATGAGCTCAAATTCAAAATTGATGTGTATTATTTTATTACTAATGTCCTTATTTGATCTAATAGCATCAATATAACACACAAAGCACTGACAATCAAATAGGGACATGAGGTGCTCAAACAGTGAGCTCATAAAATAATATATTTAGTCTTAATAAAATCTTATAAAACAACATATATTGTGTGAAATGTTTGATCTCTCTTTATTTGTTTTGGTGTTGATATTCACTATGTGGTACACCCCATTTATGATTATTTCATGAGGAAATATCTTGATGGCTTGCGGGTTGCAAGCTAGGGTATCATACATTGTTTATGAGCTCTCTATTTAATACTGGCATTGTTTACATCTTTTCATTTGGAATGCTTGATGACCCGTGAGCTTTGAGAGCTAGGGCATCATTTCTATTACCTTCAAATCATTGTGTGAGGTGTTTGATCTTTTTTTATTTGTTTTGTTGTTGATATTTGCTATGTGGTACTCCTCGTTTATGATCATTTCATGAGGAAATGTCTTCAGGGCTTGCGGGCTGAAAGCTAGGGCATCATGCATTGTTTATGAGCTCACTGTTTGAGCACCTCATGTCCCTATTTGATTGGCTAGTAATTGTACACACTAAAATATGCACTTCTATGAACCATTACATGCAAGGTTACTCAAGAGTGAGGCCTCACAAAGCGGCTCATAGCTCTCTATGCATGGAGTTGCAAGGGACTATGGGTTTTGCTCTCAGCTAGAGCTACAAGAAGGTGACCTTGCTAGTCAACCATACAATGAGAGATTCAAGTGAAGACAAGGGCAACAATGCCAATATCTCCAAGAATCAAATATGCAATGCAATGCAAGCTATATGAGAATGCAAATCTAAGCTATGAAAGGAAAGTACAATGCAACTAATCTATGAAAGGAAATAGCAATGGATTACAATGCCTCCTATTTAGACTATGTGAGCTTATTCTATTGCATAAAAAGAAATCTAATCTATGATGCCATGAATGTAACTATGAAAGCAAAACTATTATGAAATGCAACTAAAATGATGAAAGCAACAAGTCTTCAATGTCTTCAAAAAGCTCCAAATGTATCTAGAAAACCTGCAGCATAACAATAGCATAAAACATGGATATATAAATGAAGGAGAGAGCTCTCCTTTTATAAGAAATGAGGAGAAATGGACCATGGAGATTAAGAGGCAAAAAGTCTTAATCAGCGGTGGAGCTTGAAAGAGGAGCAATCCATGTGCACAAGTATCCTCCAATGAGAGTGAAGTGTTGACTTTTGAGCCTCATGTGAGACAAAAAGTACTTTTTCCCTTTTTATAAAATAGGAATAATGCTTTATTTGTGCAACTTAGGATAAGAGGAAAGTGAGGGCTTTTTATTTATTAAAAGGGGAGGAAATATTCCTTTTAATTAAATAAAGACTTAGGATAAATGGTTAGCCCAAGGATAAAAATCCAATATATGATCGAAATTAAGATTTGATCAAGAAATTGATAATGTTGAAAATATTGATTAATGATCAAAATGATTCAGGATTGATAAATCAAATAAATGGGGCCCAAAGTCTAGGCGACCATTTTTGGGTGCATACATTTGCCCCTCTTTGACTAATGTGTGATCGATTTGGGAACACATGTAGTCAAAGAATGAAGTTGCAATGTGAGATCGATTTGGGATCACAAAACAACTCAGATATGAGGTCGATTCGGGATCACATCTGGACAAAACATAAACAAAAGCTTAGACCAACACCATCGCTGCTAGGTGCAAATCAAGTTTTAGACAAAACCATCACCGTCACTGCTAGGCAATAATCAATGTCTAAAAATGGGAGATAAGAATCTCAAATTTTGAGCAAAAAGCTCACAAAAGATGTTTGAATCAGGAAAATCAAGAGAATTAGGGATGAGAATCCCATAAATACTGCCCCCTCGGAATCGAAATCGAAATCAAGTAGAGGAGAGACAGAAAATTGATAAGGTTGATCAAATCAAAATGAAATCACAATCGAAGGTAAAGGGTCAATAGGTTAACCATTAGGCAATGAAACATGCCCCAGTGATGAAGTAGAAGAATAGAAATAGAAGACTAGAAATAGAGCGAATGAAAGACTAGAAAATTGAGAGACATGGAAAGGAAGAAATTCCACCGAAAATCAAATTATGCCTCAAAAGGTCAATCAACTGCTCGGAAGAAAGGGAAAATTTGGAAACACGACTCGGATTTCGATTTTGAGTCCGAAAATGGATAGAAAAATGATGTGATATGAAAGACCAGAAATGAAAGATATGATCAAGAAGAATCAGAAAATGAGCACAGTTGACCAACTAGTCTGTAGATGATAAAAAGGAAAGCTCTCTCCATATGCAAAGTGCAAAACTAATCTAACATGACCCTGAAAATGCAAGCTACTATGAAAGTGGTTGACTTGCAAGGTCACAATGCTTATAGACATCTAATTATCATCATTGAGCGTTATTGGTAGCGTCGTAAGATCATACAATGCACACTAGCATAACTATGTGGATATGAATATGATCTTTATCAGATAGAAATGTGGGAATCCCACCTAGGCATCAAAGACGTGGAGGTCCAGATGACTAATGCAGTGAGATCACCTAAGTTTGATATGGCAAGATTATGCTTGTATCAAGACACATGAAAGTCAGGATAGCTAAAAGCATGCACTCGCAAAATAGTCAAGGATAATACCTTGTTAATCCATAGTGTCAAGTAAGACCAGCATAAATGCTCATGACAATTAGGACCAACAAAATATACCCACAAGCAGATAAAGAAAGAAAACATGTTCTCATACCCTCAGTCTTCTAGCTATGCATCATCAAAAACTTCTCAGGGAGAGACCACTCATCAAAGAAATCCTCATAGACAGCACACAAAGAAAAAATAAAGTCACCATATCGTTATCGAGTTGATTGTTTAAGTGCGTGTGTGTTGGTCATAGAGTCAAACTCTGAGTATCTTATCTGCAAATGGGAAATATCGTATCATACGAGACTGTTGGGTAAGACATCTGATAAGTGTTGAAAAAAACACTCGACGCTAGGATAGTGTTGAAAAACACTGTTGGGGTGGTGTTGAAAACACCTGTTATGAAATGCCCCTAGAGACAAACGCACCTAAAGGACCCATGCTAACAGTTATGCCCCCTAGACAAAGATAAAGACCAATTCCAGACCAAGTCAAATAAGGTCAAGGCATGATGGAAAGTGGCTAAGTGTCAAGGACGCATGCTAATAAATAGGAATGCAAAGGCCTCAAGTAGTGCTTGTTTCCAGGTTTTCACCACTTGGAATCTTTTTTCATTTTTTCATTTTTTTATTTTTTTTGAATATTTTGATTTTTTTGTATTTTTTCAGGACATTTTATGCTTTTTAGAATTTTTTCAGCATCATATATCAAATTTTTTTGTTATTTTTTCAGGATCAATAAATATGTACAAAGGATGCCCCCAGACAGAAATAGGCATCAAACTCCCAAGAAAGATCACATCGTGTATTCCCAATATCCAGGAAGGTGGGGAACAAGAGGGATTAGCAAGCTGGTGACTGAGATGGAGGAAAGGAGAATGAAGGAAAATGGAGGGAAGAAATCCTCAAGGTCAAACTCCTCAAGAGTACCCAAGCTAGGGAAAAAATTATCATGCAAAGCACATTTGGACAAGCAATGAGAGGCTAGCATGGGATAAGCCACAAAAGTGCGCTGCAAAAGAAGGAAGGATGCAGTCCAAACGAGTAGACATGTCAAGAGGCTTCATAGCATCGTGTTTTACTCTTTTTATTAGATCAAGACCAAAGGGGAAAAAGATAGCAAAAGGCTAGATGGAGGAAAATAAATATGAAGGCTAAACATGAAAGGAATGAAAGCAAGATCATTGGAAGATAGCTCACAAGATAGCCAAATGTTCGTGTATAGGTCAACATTGTCAAGATCAAAGAGAGAAGATGGAATGGATGAAACATGTAGAAGAACTACGCATGATGCCTGATTGTCAGGTTTTCATCACGATACTTATCCAAGGTGCCACAAGAGAGTGGTTTTCACCATAGGATGAATTTTTTTCTTTTTACTTTTGCTACCAAGGTGCCTGTCTCCAGGTTTTCACCATGACATATTTTCAAAAAAATTTCAATTTTTTTTTTTCTTTTTTCTTTTTTTTATGTTTTGAATATTTTTTCTATTTTTTAGAAGAAGGCAAGCTTTTTAGATAATGCTCCTCGAAAGGATAAATCATTGATATACCAAGGATCCAAAATGAAATGCTCAAAGATGCTGAAGGGGAAAGGAAGATGCATGAGGAATAGGCAAATGAGGAAAAATGAGAGAAGGTAGAAGGATGATGAATGGAAGGAATGTGAAAAGGATAGCTGGAAAGAAGGCAAGATCAACATCGACACACACACCTTGAAGGGTGGCGGGAAAAATGGAGGAAGCGTAAACCATATTCTAGTCCAAATGTGAACCATATTCTGGTTCATTATTGCTATTTGACTCCTCAAAGAGTGGATTGGTGTACTTGTTATAATTCTCAAATGTGAATGGAGGAATACGAGAAGGAATATGATGAATGTTTAGCAGAGGTTTTGGTTTAGGCACATGGAATGAAAGATCATTTTTGGAAGAAGATGAAGTGGAAGCCTTTGGAAGCTTGAATGTCAACTTCACTTTTTGTTCAATATTAGACTCTTTCAAGAGAGACTTTGGAATCCATATAGCCTTAGGCTTTTCATTTCCTTTTGATGACTGAGAGAGAATATCTTCAATGATGGATTTTGGAACCCATACTTGTCTTGTAGTTTTCTTCTTAGATATCTTTTTCGACTTTATGCCCCCATGTCGACTAGAGGAGACATGGTGATCTTCTTTTTTTGATGGATTCTTGTATTGCTTCTTTTTCTTGTTTTGAACATTCAACTTACTTCCAAAAGACTTGGGACTTGTGGAAGAAGAAGGAGGATATGACCGGTTTAGATGGGTGGGTGGATGAAAGGGATTCAAGGGTATGCATCTATGTTGATCTTGAGGAAAGATAGGAGATGGAGGGATGTAAGGACCTAAGATGGATGACAAATTAGGAGAATTAGGAGGGGAAAGTGAAGGGACATAAGGACCCAAGATGGAAGGAAGACATGAAGCCCTTAGTATTGGTGGGGGAGGTCCAAGGATGGACATGGGAGATGCAAAAGGATAATCAATAAGTTCATCAGCATCTATATGATAACCAAGGATATCAGCATCTTTAGAGTGAGCATTAGGATTTTCAACAAGATCATGCACATCTTGAATAGGAGCAACTTCATTGATAGGATTGTTCAAAGCTTGCAAAGACTTAGGAAGAGCAGAAAGCGGAAGTGAACATGGAATGGTAGAACAAGAAGATGGAAGACTTTGATCTTGACAAGTTGCTTTGGATAGCATAAGTGCATCATTTTTTTCTTGATTTTCAATAGACTTAACATCAGAAGTAACAACACCATTTTTAATAACCTTAATGAAAGTATCATCTTTGGAAAGTGCAAGTGTGGTAAGGTTATTTTGATTATCAATAAGCTCAACGGTGTAAGTAGTAGCTTGATCTTTCTTAGAGGAAGAATTAAGACATGGTGGAATGAATGGGGAAGGGTGTAAAGGATCAAAAGAACCATGAAACGGATAAGAGACATCATGAAAAGAATTGGATGACATGGAGGGTCCTTGATCTTGATCTTTCTTTATGTTTTTTTCTTTATCATTTTTAGAGTCCTCTTGACATGGAGCCACTTCTAAGGACAAGGAAGCATGTTGGGATTGTATGGAAGACTTTGGAAGAGGTGGTGAAGGACTGGCTGAAATAGGTATTATAGCGGATGAAGGCTTAGGCTCTTTAGGTTTGACATTATTGAAAGTATTTGCAGCCAAGTGAAGGTTATCTTGAGTATCTTTAAGAGGTGGCCCTTGAGGATAACTATATGGAACCACATGGAAAGTCTTAGGATCTTTGTTGGATGAAAGATTTGTGAAAGATTTGGATGACTCAGAAGCTTTAGGAAGTGTGTGGGTATTGGAGGAAGTGGTGGATGGAAGGGGACCATCACAAGACAAAGGTTCAGCATTAACATGATCTTGCTGGAGAGTGTAATCTTTATTTTTAGCATGAGAGTTTTTAGACAAGACATGCTCATAGTATCTTCGTTTATAATCAGCACGGAAAGCTTTTTCTTCCTCCATAGAAGTAGATGTATCATATTGTTCACAACAAATATCATAATTTCTCTCAAAATCAGAATCATATGGATCCCCATCACAATCTACCCAATAGGATGACCCTTTAGTAAGCCTAAGCACACGACGAGGAGGACTCTTAGGAATAGAGGTGCCATAAGTATTGCTACATTGTCCATCATCATAGTCATCATAGTCATCATAGTCATCAAAGGTAGGTGTGTCACTCTTTGTGGAAGAGACATCACAAGGACTATCACGTTGCTCTTTATGGTATGTCTTCTGAAGAGAAGTAAGACTCTTGGGAGAAGTAGAAGAAGAATGAGATCTTGAAGAAGAGGAAAATGAAGACCTAGTGGAAGAAGAATACTTGGATAATGAGGAATTCGAATGATGTTTAGAAGAGTCATGATAAGATTTGGAAGATGAAGAATGTGAATAGTGTTTAGAAGAATCATGATAAGACTTAGAAGATGAAGAATGAGAATGATGTCTAGAAGAGTCATGATAAGACTTGGAAGGTGAAGAAGAATGAGAAGATTTAGATGATGAAGAATGTTTGGAAGAAGAAGATCGTGATATGATCATGTTTATGATTCTAGCAAAGGCATCTGATTTAATCATCTTTTCTTTTATTTTTGCTATAAATTCATCACTCATGAGAATTTTGGAGGAACAACACTTTTCGAATATGTCAATGAGCTCAAGATCATCTAATCTTAATAAAGGTTCCAAAGCTAGATAGTCAAGATTCATGGTTCCAAAAGAGGAGGAATCAAGCATGGAAGAAATGAATAGATGAATAGAAGAAAGTAGACTAGATAATAAGAGGAAAAGAATCAAGAAGAAGAAGAAGAATAAGAATTTCCCATGGGAATAGAAGACTTTAGAAGAACATGGGAAATGGAGAAGAAAGAAGAAGACTAAGAGCCATCTTGTGCAATTGATACCATAACGTTCATTGAGATGTTGAGCAACATGACAACACCTAGGATCTAAGATCTAGACTGACCAAGGAAGACTGAAAATAGAAGACCCTTGGTAATAGGATGACCTCACAAAATGTCAACACCAAACTAGGATAATCAAAGTTCTCTATTGTCCAAAGAGAAATGAAAAGATAGAAATAAAAGGGGCTTTACCAACACTGTCAAAGAGGTGCTTCAAATCAAAGGATGAATATCCTTGCACTTTTGAATCGGGAGGTTGGACTAGGCCAAAATATCATTGAAATTGAGATAAATGAAAGTGATTTGGACAATAAGAGTACTAAAATTATCCAAGAATGTGACTAACAATTCTAGAGATAATCTTTCTCACCAAGAACAACCTTCTAATGCGATATTTCTCTTTGGCTAATGTGATACTGATGTTGATCTTGACCAATTTGTGCAAAATTTTGATTTTTTTAAGGTCTGATTTTGGATTTTCTGAATGTTAGGGTGAAAATGTCTGATGTCAATCACAAATTTAATAGCATTTGGACAGTTTTGCAAACAGTAGAGGATCAAACATGTCTTCAAACACTTGAAACAAGGGCAAAAGCAACCTTGCCAAGACAAGCACTTGTGATATCAAAATTGAAAAAGCACCCTATGAATGCTACGGATCGTTTGTATGTAAGAACGTTTACACTGGTTTAGCACATTCGAGAACACTTCAAGCAATACCTTCCTACAAGACAAGGCTCAATACTTACCAACTTAGCCCACAACTTGATGCCCCCTTGCCTCACACCAAGTGGTTGCCCACAAGAGATATTGGCTTTGTCATGGAAGTGTCAAACAACACAACCAAAGGGGCACATATGGTGAGTATCTTAAGGTGATCCGGGTAAACCACTTGGATCAATCCTTGCACTAAGAAGATAAGCGGCTAAAATAAAATGGCTTCTATCTAATGGTTCTTAATAAGGATTTCTGTTCACAACACCCCTCTTGCTCCTCATAAAGGACTAGGACCTCGCGGCCTCAAGAGTACCTTAAGCATTCTTGTTCAATGTTTTCCCCATGGTCGCAATCCCATGAGCTACTCACATCAAACGAAGACAAGTGTTATGTCTATCAAGGTTTTTGGTGTCCTTGATAGCCTTGAGATTATAGTGAGTTGGAATCACTTGCCACCAAGGAAAATGATGACAAGGTTGTCCCCACTTGAGTCGTTCCTCTTGATTGCTCAAGAGCAGGCCCGCTAAAGGATTCCTAAACTAAACAAAATGGATCAAATCTTGAGGTTAAAGGTTTTTGATTCACCACAAGGGTGAAGAGCATACTCCCCTATCTCAAGAATCTCTCCCAAACACACCAAGCAAAGAGATCAATTACCCCCTTGCTTCCAAAACCTTAAGATGGGTCAAGATTTTCTGATTCACCTAAAGGTGAAGAGCATACTTCTCCTACCACCTCAAAATCCCTTTCACAAGGTATTAAGATTCCTAATACAATTAGTGAATGCCACACTTGAAAGGAAAGCAAATAAACAAGCAAAAAAATTTTTTGTTTTTATGCTTGGGCAGCCCTACAAAAACCATTAGTAGCCCTCTTTGACATGCGTTCTTTTGACAAATTTCAAGTAATGAGAGCACCTACAACCACAACTTGTTAGACCAACAAGAGTTAGGAGAATCAAAATCCAAAATCTACCAATGATTAGTATATGAAAAATTAGATAATCTGCAAAAATATCTAATCAAATGATAAAATCTGAAAATGAAACCATCATGGTTGGATTAGGCTCGGAAAAAGCTTTCCAACGATATATCACACTTAAACTTTTGATACCATTTGCAAAATTTCAAAAAAAAATGGGCACCCGTTTTCCAGAGTGGCACGGATTTGAAAATGCTGGAAATTTCAGAAAATTTCAAAAAGATAGCTAAGAACCCGAAACTTACAAGATACAAAATAGTTCACTGTTAGATTAGGCGATATACCTCAGACTTCACCAGTATCGTGCGATACTTCTTCCTATAGCCAGGCGATACTTCCCTAGTCGAGCGATACTTCGCACGATGCCAGGCGATACTTCGCCCGATGCCAGGCGATAGACTTCAATATAGGTGTGCGATACTTTTTCCGCGCAAACTATCGCGCCAAGACAGGAAGTATATCGCGCGATATTTCTGAGAAGTGTCGCGCGATAATCTGAGACAGAAAACCAGAGACGCAGATTTTTCCGAAAATTAATCCGAAAATGACAAAAAATGCAGAATTAAAGGGACAAAGCTAATCTACTCTGCCCCACGGTGGGCGCCAGAAATGTACACACTAAAATATGCACTTCTATGAACCATTACATGCAAGGTTACTCAAGAGTGAGGCCTCACAAAGCGGCTCATAGCTCTCTATGCATGGAGTTGCAAGGGACTATGGGTTTTGCTCTCAGCTAGAGCTACAAGAAGGTGACCTTGCTAGTCAACCATACAATGAGAGATTCAAGTGAAGACAAGGGCAACAATGCCAATATCTCCAAGAATCAAATATGCAATGCAATGCAAGCTATATGAGAATGCAAATCTAAGCTATGAAAGGAAAGTACAATGCAACTAATCTATGAAAGGAAATAGCAATGGATTACAATGCCTCCTATTTAGACTATGTGAGCTTATTCTATTGCATAAAAAGAAATCTAATCTATGATGCCATGAATGTAACTATGAAAGCAAAACTATTATGAAATGCAACTAAAATGATGAAAGCAACAAGTCTTCAATGTCTTCAAAAAGCTCCAAATGTATCTAGAAAACCTGCAGCATAACAATAGCATAAAACATGGATATATAAATGAAGGAGAGAGCTCTCCTTTTATAAGAAATGAGGAGAAATGGACCATGGAGATTAAGAGGCAAAAAGTCTTAATCAGCGGTGGAGCTTGAAAGAGGAGCAATCCATGTGCACAAGTATCCTCCAATGAGAGTGAAGTGTTGACTTTTGAGCCTCATGTGAGACAAAAAGTACTTTTTCCCTTTTTATAAAATAGGAATAATGCTTTATTTGTGCAACTTAGGATAAGAGGAAAGTGAGGGCTTTTTATTTATTAAAAGGGGAGGAAATATTCCTTTTAATTAAATAAAGACTTAGGATAAATGGTTAGCCCAAGGATAAAAATCCAATATATGATCGAAATTAAGATTTGATCAAGAAATTGATAATGTTGAAAATATTGATTAATGATCAAAATGATTCAGGATTGATAAATCAAATAAATGGGGCCCAAAGTCTAGGCGACCATTTTTGGGTGCATACAGTAATCAAACAGTGAGCTCATAAACAATGCATGATGCCTGAGCTCAAATTCAAAACAATAAGTGTATTATTTTTTTAAGACTAATATTGTTTTATTAAGATTTTATTAAGACAAAGTATTTTGGGTTAGTTTTATAAGATTTTATCAAGGCTAAATATATGATGTAAACTCATAATTATACTTAATATATATATATACTTCAAAAGATGAATTATGAAATATAGTTGTAGGTAGTTATCTCTTCTATAATGATGGAGGAGTGAATGGTAATGATCAATGAGGTTGCTGCTATTAGATCATACATTAATACACTTACTATTTTGAATTTGAGCTCGGGCATCATGCAATGTTATTGTTGTCATTGCATGCTTGCTGATGTTGTGCATCATATATTATTTTATACACTATTTATTTCATTAAGACTGTGAGCTTGATTTTTCTTTCAGAAGTCTATGGCTTGACTATGCACATGCATAATTGTAGATGAGGATCAGTAATAGGATGCCATTCATTGCTTAGATATTTTTTTATCTAACACCCATCTCTCTTTTCTTTGCAGGTTCTGGATCACACAGGGGCACACTAGATTCATACCCGGGTAAAAAATTCATCACTTCAGGCAATGTCTAGCACTCTTATTATTTATGTTCATTCGCTTATGTATGCCTGTACTCTTGCATTTTCTTCTGGAAGTTATTTTCCTTGTATAGTATATACAAGTTATTTTTCATATATATACATGTAATCTTTAGATGCAAAAATTTATTTTCCTTTACATGTATCTTTGCATGAAATGAACACAAATTAAACAAGATCATCTAATAATGCAAACTAGGATACTATAGTCACTCATCTAGTAATTAGTTCCCCAAACCATTACTAAAGATTGAACATAAGTCTAAGTCCCCAAATCTATTGTTCTATGTGTATAAAACAATATATGGTGCACAACTGCAGCAAGCATGCAATGACAACAATAACATTGCATGATGCCGGAGTTCAAATTTAAAAAAGTAAGTGTATTAATGTATGATCTAATAGCATCAACGTCATTGATCATTACTTTTCACTCCTCCATCATTATAGAAGAGATAACTACCTACAACTAGGGCATCATGCATTGTTTATGAGCTCAATGTTTGAGCATCTCATGTCCCTATTTGATTGGCCAGTGCTCAAACAGTGAGCTCATAAATTGTGACACCCATTTGGTTATAAAGAAAAAGAAAAAAGAAAAAAGTGTCATTTGTAATTCGTGAATTCGAAGAGCTACCGCAAAGATGACACTGCACTTTTGCATGGCACGAAGAGGGCATTCAAGTTTGGCGTGCATGAAGAGGCTGACACCGTGTGGGAAGAGGGCACTAGCACTTGAGGTAGGCATTTGAGCTTTGTCTATTTGATCATAAACGGGGAGTACCACATATTGAATATCAACAACAAAACAAATAAAGAGAGATCAAACACTTCACACAATATATGTTGCTTTATAAGATTTTATTAAGACTAAATATATTGTTTTATGAGCTCACTGTTTGAGCACCTCATGTCCCTATTTAATTGGTCAGTGCTCTATTTGTTATATTGATGCTATTAGATCAAATATTGATGGCTTGTGGGTTGCAAGCTAGGGCATGATACATTGTTCATGAGCTCATTATTTAATACTGGCATTGTTTACATCTTTTCATTTGGAATGCTTGATGACCTACGAGCTTTGAGAGCTAGGACATCATTTCTATTACCTTCAAGGCATTGTGTGAAGTGTTTGATATCTCTTTATTTGTTTTGGTGTTGATATTCACTATGTGGTACTCCCCGTTTATGATCATTTCATGAGGAAATGTCTTGATGGCTCACGGGATGAAAGCTAGGGCATCATACATTGTTCATGAGCTCACTGTTTAATATCTGGCCAGGCCATGTAAATGGTACCAGACCAACCCAATCAACCCAACAAAATGTGTCATGTTTATCTTTATCAAATACACTCGTTCACCATTTTGTTCTTGTTCTTCACACAAATATTGCATCAAAAGTAATTGTAAACAATGATTCAAAGAAAAAAGAAATAACTACAATAGATCAGACCCCAAAAGAATACATTCAACTACAATAGCTCATAGTCTTAATGAAATAAACGGTGTATAAAACAATATATGGTGCACAACAGCAGAAAGCATGCAATGACAATAATAACATTACATGATAAAATTCAATATTCTTAGTTTTAATTCAAATCTATTCAAAACTCCTATCAGCTCATTGTCCAATAGTTAAACTAACCTATGACTTCAAAGGAGTAATTATGAAATATAGTTGTAGGTAGTTATCTCTTCTATAATGAAAATGGTACCAGGCCAACCCAATCAGCCCAACAAAATGTGTCATGTTTATCTTTGTCAAATAAACTCGTTCACCATTTTGTTCTTATTCTTCACACAAATATTGCATCAAAAGTAATTGTAAACAATGATTCAAAGAAAAAAGAAACAACTACAATAGATCAGACCCCAAAAGAATACAGTCAACTACAATAGCTCACAGTCTCAATGAAATAAACAATGTATAAAATAATATATAGTGCACAACAGCAGCAATCATGCAATGACAACAATAACATTGCATGATGCCCGAGCTCAAATTCAAAACAGTAAGTGTATTAATGCATGATCTAATAGTAGCAACCTCATTGATCATTACCTTTCACTCCTCCATCATTATAGAAGAGATAACTACCTACAACTAGGGCATCATGCATTATTTATGAGTTCACTACTTGAGCACCTCATGTTCCTATTTGATTGTTCGGTGCTCAAATAGTGAGCTCATAAATAATGCATGATGCCCTAGCTTGCAGCCCACAAGCCATCAAGACATTTCCTCATGAAATAATCATAAACGGGAAGTACCACATAGTGAATATCAACAACAAAACAAATAAAGAGAGATCAAACACTTCACATAATATATGTTGGTTTATAAGATTTTATTAAGACTAAATATATTGTTTTATGAGCTCACTGTTTGAGCACCTCATGTCCCTATTTGATTGGTCGGTGCTCTGTTTATTATATTGATGCTATTAGATCAAATAGGGACATCAATAATAAAATAATGCACTTACTATTTTAAATTTGAGCTCATAAAGATTAAGATATCCTACTATTTTGAATTTCTATGTGATGCAGAGGTAAGGGTGGTGGTTGAGGTTTTACAAGTAGAGTTTAGAAATTTCAAAGGTTTAGGTACTATCCCCAAGCCCTCAAGTTTTCCAAATGATCACAATCACACCAAGACTAACCCAAATGGTAAATGATGATAGGAATGGTATCTTTAGATCGTATTAAGGTGTATTCAAGAGGTTTTGTGGTTCCAAGTAAGACCCAACACTTCTAAACCTTCAAAACTCCTTCAAACTGCCACTAGGCCTATTAGCCTTGTCTTGTAGCCCTGCAACAACCTTCACAAGGCTTTAACTTCAACTGTTCCCAAAACACCAAGTAAAAAAATTATATATTTGAGTACCTTTTATGGAGTTCCTAAACATACCAAAAGGATAGGGTAGGTTTCTTTGGAAGGTATATGACTGTTTACACTGTTTCTCAGATTTTTAAGGCTTAAAACTCATGCATTTACAAAGGAAGTACTAACCAGTCAAACTCTCAGGCTCCAAGTCTTTGCACAATGTCATGAATGGGTTAAAATTAAAGGAATATGAAGTCAATTTGACTCCAAGAGGTTTCTAGATACAAAAGCCCCAATTTGTGCCCTCAAAACCCTTAAATCTAGGGCTTCCTCAATGTCATGTTTCCCAAGGTTTCCTGAAACAAATAATGGTTGATTCAACTTATAATTAACATTTATATACACTTTCAATCATAAAATATTGCCCTTGTTTGGCCAGAACTCTCTATCCTTCAGCCTATCCTCTAAATTCACTTAGTTTCTTAGTATTCCCTATGGTGATCACCGCAACAGTCATTCAAACTTGCATTTTTTAAGTTAGAGGATTATAATACATGTTAATTGGATGCCATTATATGAAAAAAAGTAATCTAAATTCATAGAATGACATTCATAATGAAAGAAACTCAAGAAAACAGTCCTAATTCAGATTTTCAATGACTGTACAGTCCCAAAATGAAATAACAGCGACTAGAATAGAATTATCAGAGCATGAATGACTTCAAAGTCATGAAATATAAGGATCAAAATATTGTAGAAAACATTCCAACCATTAAAAACTTTGAATCATACCAAAAATCCTTTCAAATTTGCAAGAAAATCAGACTTTTATTCAATTTGTTGTAGCAGTTCGTACAGTTTTGAGTGTCTCATTTCAATATGTCATATAATGGCTTGATTCTCTAATTTATAACTTCCTCTAAGTCTGTTCAACCAACTTTGGTGGTTGGAAAATCATATTAAGACTAATTAAACATAAAAAACCCTTTTCCCTCCTTTTACAAGTGATCGTTGTTATTCAAAAATTTGAATTAACAACATTGCAAATGAAGCATTTCTTAAGATTTTTGAATTCTAAGACCTTGGGATATGATCTAAATAAACTTATTAAACCTTATTAAAACCAAATCTAAACTATTATAAGCTTGCAACTCAAAAACTCATCCTAGACTCCTAAATTGGTCCTAAGGCTTTTTAGACCTTTATGGGCTTATTGCCAATTTATTACAAGTATTAACCTTATAGGTCATTATAGGCTCCAAAATGCTCCAATTGATGTCATTGGATATCTTCATGTTCACTGATGTCTTTTTGATCTCCATAGGTTTTGTGAACTCCTTATGTGCTCTAGGTGCCCCTACACCACTATGTGCTTTGAGCCAATGGAATTTTTATCATCATGATGAAGTAATAATGCATTAAATGTCTTATTTATGTCCCTATTCAGTTTTAATTTTATAGTGAATTCATGATTTATAATTCAGTTGTAGCAGCTCAATGTGTTTGAACTCAAGAATACCCTTTACTTGGTTTCCTACAAAGCTTTTGGCAAAATCTATCAGAAAATGAGAAGCTATGAAAAGGTGACATGAAGCTAATGAAAGGAGACATCTCCAATTTGTTTTGCAGATATACACATTAAGGATCATGTCAGATAATACAAGGGAATTCGATCAAAATAGGGAGACAATCGTTAGATTGTTGTCTAACTTTCAAAGAGAAGCCGATGACAAATGTTATTGTCCATGCAAGAGTTGTAACGGCTTAAAGATAAGAAGAATCAAAATCAAAATAGCAAAGAGACATTGTAGGGAGAATGGTCACATAGAAGGGGGGTTTGATTATAATCCAGTGGTAAGTTGTTTGTTATATTGTTTTCACAATTAATATACATATGAACCATGGAAGGAGGTTTGATTATCATCATTTTTATATAGGTCGATCTCTCTAGTGTGAATATAGAGGAACATGGAGGTGTGAGTATTGAAGTTGAAGATCATGATCCCATGGAAGATGACGATCATGCGCCAGAAAACACATTTGAAGATGATGGTATGAATGCATTGATCGTTGACACATTTGGTACTGGTGTTGCTAGTGCTACTAGTGCTGTTGATGATGATGATTATGATGAGGATGACATTGACCACGTCCATGATATACCTCTACTTGAGAAGGTGAACATGACCATTTACGAAGGCTCCCAATCTACTCTTCTCTTTGTTGTATTGTTGTTGGTGAATTTGAAGGTTATGAATGGTTTATCCAACATAGCAATGTCACGTATGATAAGGTTTGTCATATATGTCATTATAGTCTATAAAAGGTGAAACATGTACCATTAATATTGTTTATAATAATGACTTATATTATTTGTTGCAGATTGATAGGTGACTTTCTGTTACCACCATCAAATGTTCTCCCTCGCTCGTACCGAGAATTATGTGCCACTATGAAACATATTGGAATGGAGTATCAAACAATAGATGCTTGTCCTGAAGATCATATTATTTATTATAAAAAACATGAAAATGCAGTAGAATACCCTGAATGCCAGACAAAACAGGTGCCTCGCAAGGTTCTTCGTCATGTCTGAAATGATTATTTAGGTGCAATAGCTTGGCACAATTTATGGATTACCATGCACGCGGCAGGAGTCAAGATGACATTATTCAAATGTCTACAGATGGTTCATCATTTATGGACATAGAGGAAAAGTGGCCACACTTTAAAGAGGAACTTCAAAATCTCAGGCTTTCTCAGGCAGTAGACGATGTCAATCCGCATGGAGAGATGAGATCCGTTTGCTCGGTGTGGCCTATTTTTGTTATAAACAATAACCTTCCTCCATGGATGTCAATAAAGAGGGAGTATATTATGTTGGCAATGATTGTTCCAAGTATCTTATTATTTTATAGTTATCTACATGTAATTATAAGTCTTGGAGTGAAATGGCCACAATAATTTTCTAATGTTGTTGTTAATTCAACTAGGTAAGTACCAAGTGAAAGATATGAATGTATATATTGTGCCTCTTATCAACGAGTTGTTGGTGTTATGGAATGGTTTCAATATGTATGACATCTCTCGACCAATTGGATAAAGAGAATTTCAATTCCATATAATGCTTGTGTGGACAATTCATGATGCTCCAAGGTTGACACATTTCTGTGGTATGTTATGGTGAATTCTAGTTGTATGAGATAATTCAAATTCTAAAAATATACATATTTAATCCAATTTTATCGTTATCTTGTAGGTCTTCAAACAAAGGGAAAATTTGCATGTCCAATGTGTAGTCCAAAGATGAAATCCCGTCATTCCAAAAGTTTAAGAAAACATGTGTTTGATCAGTATAGGTAGTTCCTCCCCAGAAATCATAAGTATCGAAGTGCAGAAAGTCATCTTTTCAATGGGAAAGAAGAGACTACATCAAAGCCCCAAAGAATGACTCCTCACCTATGGCAGTTGGAATATAATAGAATTCAAGGTAATATCATTCCATGTAATGGTCAATGTTTGAAAATTATATATTTTGATTATGTTTTGTTGGCTAATTATGTAGTTGATGATCTTGAAAGTCATGAAGGCATCACCGACCAGCTTCCAAAGGGACTAAAATGTCATCCCAGAGAATTTAGTAGGCTACCCTACTATGAGCATCTACAAATTGTGCATTTATTTGATACTATGCATATTGGAAAGAATGTAACAGAGGTGTTGTGAAAAATATTGGATGGAAGGCGTGACAAAGAAAAACTTGGCAAAATTTATAGTGACATTCATGATTCCAATCATGCAATGAAAAATATCATTGAATCAAATAGCAATGGAGACCGGATTAATGCAAGTGCTCTTCCTTGGTTATTAACAGAGCAACAAAGTAATGCCATAAAATAAGTAATCCGAAAAATTCAATTTCCTACAGGATTTGCTGCGGATATAAGCAAATCTCATATCAAAGAAAAATGATTTTGGGTAAGGGATGAAAACACATGATTGGCATACCTTCATCAAGGTAAGTCATAATCTTTTGTATTTACAATATATTTGTGTAATTGCATTCAATTTTCATTTTATGAAATGATCATTTGACAATTGTTGCAGTATTTGCTACCCCTATCTCTCCTAGAGAACTTCAACAATAATATCAAACAAGTGATATATGATCTTGGAAAATACATGAGGTAAGCAGTGATATTTGTTCAATATATTAAACAATAATATCAAACAATTAATATATTGTAAAGTCTTGTATTTATATATTTATGTCTTGAATCCCTTATAGGTGGTTGTCATCTAAAGAAATCCATAAAGAAGATATAAAATATTGGAAGAAAAGAATTTGTCGATTAATGTATGAAATGCAAAAGTGTTTACCTCTATCTTTTTTCAATGCACAAGAACACTACCTCATACACCAAGTTGAGGAGATTGAATTGTGTGGACCTGTACATGCTAGGTCAATGTGGATGGTTGAGAGACACTTAAAATTTTTGAAGGGTTTGGTATGAAAAAGAGAACGTCCTAAGGGTTCTATGGTTGAGGGATATATGGTATACCAGATGATGATGTACGTTACTTAATATCTTCCTAATCTTGCAGCAAAGACCCATATAGATTATATTTGGGATCTCGACTCAATTAAATTTTTTGAAGGGGAGTACTTGGTGGGCAACGTCAGATTTAGAAAACTGAAAGGTAATAAATTATGAGATGTTATTGTAGTAAATTAATTCTCAATCTTCAAAATAAATCTATTGTAAGTCATCTATTTACTTTTGTACAGCTGCTAAAGAGTGGGATGTAATACATTTGTTTATTACAAACAATCAAGATTGGATGACGACATGGATTGAATGATGTCAACATGATGGTCATAGATTAACATGGGAATCCATGTCTTCATTGGTTATACAAGCTCATTGCAATGGAGATCTCAATGTTACACAAAAGGAAATAGATTTAGCATATGGTTTAAGAGATCACCAGGTACTTATAAATTTGTTAATTAATCAGTTGTATGTTTTTCAACTCACGATACAATGATTTATACATGTTTGACATTATTGTAGGTGAAACACCCCAAGGCTATGTTTTGCAATGGTTATAAATTTCGCATCAAAAATTTGGATGACACGAAGAGAACTTGTGATTCTGGGATAAGTGCAGTGTTTCAGGTGACTAATATTTCATCTAGAAATGACTTACATCTTCGAGAGTCACAAAATTGATACTATGGTATTTTGGTTGATATACTTGACTGTGACTTCAATTCCTTCAAATTAGTTCTCTTCATTGTAAAATGGTACAGACTACGACTCAATAAAAATGTTCCTAATAGAACTGTTATTGAACATGACAATAGATTTCCAATGATTAATACAAGGTTGTTTGAGCCAATTGGAGAAGAGCCCTATGTTCTTCCAAACCAATGTGAGTAGGTATTTTACTCAGAGGTTCCACATAAACCAGGTTGGTTATTTGTTGTTAGACATGATCCAAGATGAAGACTGATAAGTATAATGCGATGCAAGAAGATACCGAGGAAGATAAAGAAGTGGAAGATGATGTAGAACCAGATCACAATCGAGAGATAGTCGAAGAAGAATATGAAGAAGAAGATGATGATGATGCTACCGCTACTGATGAGGATGATGTTGCTACTGATGCTGCTACTGATGAGGATGATGCTACTACTAATGAGGATGATGATGAGGATGATGATGATGATGATGCTGATGGTGATGATGACGACAAGGATAATAGTGGTGGTGATGATGTCATTGATGACGATAATCTTGATGATGAGATGGATGAAGAAGACTATTAATAACATGAATGAAATGTACAATTATGCCAGATGTTTGGCATGTTCTAATAATTGTTTTATATGTACTACTCTTATTCACCTTGTTTTATATGTCCTAATTATATATCTTTGATATTTTGTTAAGAGAAATTTCATTCTAAAAGATTGTATTTAATCTCTATATGCTTAAAGAACCTCACTAGTTAAGACTATTCTCATTTGTAGTGGGCATGAATAGAATCAAATCACTTGAAAGATACCAATATTTAGACATGCACAAATTAGTGACGTGATTAAGTAAATTACCTTTCTTTACAATTGCATGGTTGTCTTTGGTTTGTCATTTTGTTTTGAGTGTCTAGTGATTTAAACCGAAGACTTGGACTTAGCCAAAAAATGTGCAAGTCTACATTAGTATGTTTCTTTTTATTGTAATTATAATTAGTATGAATGAAGAAAATAATGACAATGTAATATTTGTGATAATGCAATATTTGTTGAAATAGCGTTGATGACTTCGGTCAATGTGCCTATGTGTCAATGTGGTGTTGGCCCATGCATGTTGAAGATGCCACATGCAACAAGTAATCCTGGGCATCAATTTTGGGTTTTCCCAAATAGGAAAAAGGTCTGGATACGTAATTATATTTTATGTTTAAAAATAATGTGATAACTAATCATTTTATGAAGAACTGATGTACATTTGGTATTTTTAGGGAAATACTAGATGTCAATACTTTCGATGGGTCAATCAAACCACATTTACATCTACCCCATCTACATCTATATCTGATGTAGGAAATGAGTGCAACTTGTGTAAGGCTCGAGAGGCAGCTAGTGCCGCCAAGATTGCTTCAATGGCGAAAGTAGAAATCATATTTCTACGATGCCTTCTTTGTTTAGTTTGCGCACTACTTTTTTGGGACCATATGCGTAAATGTGGTTAACAGAGGGCTATTGTAGATACTGGATTTTTTTTTTGAATTTCTAGTAGATACACATAAAGAACATGCACATAAACATGAAAAATGAGAAACATAAATGTAGATATCACAACAGCTGACAAACATAAATGTAGGCATTATAATCACAATTTTTTGGAGGCACAACATAATTGAATGATATACCCAGACAATGCAACACAACTATATATCACTCCTCTGGTTCCAAGTTTACACTGCGGTAAACAAAATCCATAGATAAAAAATAAATTTAGAGAGCAAAGGAGAGCGAGAATGACCAAAGTAATACAGGTTACTATATTATTTTGGTCATTATCACTCTTCTGAGCTCTCTAAATTTATTCTTTATCTTTGGGTTTTATTTACGCAGTGTAGACATGGAGCTAGACGAGTAGTTGTGTTGCATCATCTGGGTATACCACTCAATTATGTTGTGTTTCTAAAAAATTGTGACCATGATGCCTACATTTATGTTTCTCAGCTGTTGTGTCCCAGGACCCCTTATGACCCTTTATGACCCTTTACAATCCCTAAGAATACATCTTATATATCTTAAAATGTCGTAAAGGGTCATAAGAGGCTCCTAGGAGGGGTCAGATGAGCTTCCGCCTTCATGTGGTTGGCCCTATTAAGTAGAGAATGTTAAACTATTCTTGAAATAAAGAGAAGCTCAATAATTTAAGATCTCAATCCACATATGACAAATATATATCAATCCATCTCAATGGCTACTAAATCAATAGATCTCTATCAAGAACCCAGTCACAAAGAAACACCATAGACCACACCGCGAACCTGCACATCAAATTCAAACCAAAGAAGTCAAGAAGTCACTCAAATCAGATCCGAATGCAATCAGGTTCATATATATCCCATGAACACATCAGAAAGAATGCATCTCTGATCGTCGCACTAGCTTCTTGTGCTGGAGCAATTGATGTTACAAGTCTTGATTCGGTAGGATCCATTCTAAATCCAAGTCTCTAGACTCGACTCAATAATCCATGAGCCGCTATCGAATCTACTGCAAAGTTATCTCTAAATTGTGCCGGAGCAGTCACTGTCACAAGTCTTGATTCGGTAGGATCCATTCCAAATCCAAGTCTCTAGACTCGACTCAATAATCCATGAACTGCTACTGAATCTATTGCCAAGTTATCTCTAAATGATCTATAACCAAATCACGAGTATGAACCAGATATGCAAGAGCATCATTTTGAATCGATACCAACTCGATGGACAAATATATATATATATATATATATATATATATATATATATATATATATATATATATATATATATATATATATATATATAACTCATTGTCATCGTAACTATGACGACTTCAAAATAGCGACAGTTATCCGTCACAAACATCTGACATCCATCCGTCGCATTAACAGCATCTCTATCAAAAAACAACTATAAGCGATGGATATCCCTCGTAAATGTCCAACGCATGTCCGTCGCATGTACAACATAGTCATTGTTATAAACCACAAATGATGGATATGCATTTTAAACTTCCAATATATATCCGTTGCATTAAAAGCATTCATTGGTGAACATGTTACAAACGATGGCTACCCATCGGAAGATTCTAACGGGTTGTCATCATTTGTTATTTGTTGCGACGGGTAGGCGTCCCAATTTTGACAGCAACAAATAGGTCTGACGACAGGTTCGCTATGTTGATACCCTCTTTTTGTGACGACCATGGTTGTCGTAATTACAACACCTGATAGAACCATCAGTTTTTCTGACTACAAAACTATGACGCTAGGTGGTGTCACTTAATTGACAGTTTACTGTCTAAATTTAGACATTCAGCCATCGGAAAAAGATCTCAAATGTACTAGTGCAGGGACAACTTGGAATCTAGGAAGGAGGTGGAAGCAGATAATTTGATAGAAAACCCTAGATAGGAAAAGGAACAATCACCTATACCTAAAGATGGCGAACAAAATCAACAAGTGGTTTAGGGAAGTGAGGCTAAACATGAATACTTCAATGATAAAGGGCATCATTTGGGAGAGGATCCCGATGCAAATCAAGAGAATGATCCACAAGATCCACTAGTGTTGGAGACTAAGGAGGGAGGAAGCAATCAATCATAAGAGGAAAATGACAATTAGATAAATGAGGCAATAGGACTTGAAGAATTAGCTACAAATGAAGAAATAGAATATGATGAGGAGGTATACTACATGGAAGAGTTGGGTATTGAGAAAACCTTATCCAAGCACAAGAAATCAGCCTTTACCTCCCAGGAAAAAAGAGAGGATGCAGATCTAATGCAAACAAACTGGTGATGGTTGGCAACGCAAAAGGCCAGAGAAAATTGAGGAATGGGAAGGAGTATATCCTTCTCGAGGAATAATGAAAATTATAATATGGAATTTTAGGGGCTCGAATGCCCCTAGCAAATGGTGCTTGATCAAGCACTAGATTGGTTAAAGTGAGGTTGATATATTCATGATGCAAGAGACAAAGTGGGATCAAGATATGGGAGTGAAACGCCTAAAAGTTTGGAAGAAATGGGATGGGCAACTTGTGGATGCCCTAGGAACTTCAAGAGGCTTAGGAGTGTTATGGAACTTGAGAACCATGTCATGCTCTCTCATCTGGAAGAGTCAATTTTGGATGGCGCTAGATTGCAAAATATTGAGTAAGAATAAGGATTTCATACTAATTAATGTGTATGGCCCTGTATCGACACTGGCCAAAAGGGTTCTTTAGAGAGACATGAAGGCATGGTTGGATCAGTATAGAGATCGATCAATCATCATCGAGGGAGATTTCAATGCCACCTTGGACAATTCTGAAAAGAGAGGGGACATGTTGCACATCTCACAAACTCAAGTAGATTTCCAGGACTGGGTTCATATGGCTAGTCTAAAAGAGGTGGGTACCAAGAATGGTAGGTTCACATGGAAAAATAGGAGAAGTGGGTTCACAAGCATTGTGGAGAAGCTAGACCAGATCTTTGTTAGTAAAGGATGGAATGTGGAGATAGATTCTTTTGAGTCAACCATATTGTCGCATTCTGGGTATGATCATTACCCAGTTCAACTCACTCTAATCCAAGAGTGACCAATGGGTGGTTCCCCCTTCAGATTTGAGAACATGTGGCTTAGGGACAAAACTCTGACTAATTTGGTTAAGAGATGGTGGGGCGCGGCTAGGTGTAGGAATAAACAAAAAATGGCTCATTTCAAGGCCAAAATTGCTCATCTGAAAGGATGTCTTAAGGAGTGGAGAACAAACAATTTTAAATATATTTTCAAAGAAAAAACTAGGGTGGAAGAAGCTTTGGAAAGCCTGAATGGAAAGGTAATCACAAGTGGATGGAAGAAGAATATTTCCAACAAGAGAAGGAGTTTAAAGCCAAACTCACAGAAATCCTAGCTAGGGAGGAAATCTTCTAGAAACAGAAGTCCTGGGAAAATTGGCTCCATGAGGGGGACAAAAATACAAAATACTTTTATAAAACTACCCTAGAAAATAGAATTAGAAATCAAATTCATGAGATAAAGTGGCCACTTTAGAGGAAATCAATTACATTTCTATAGAATACTTCCAAGGAATTTTCAATCAGGAGTCTATGGAGAATGAAGAGGATAGGAATGCATTCCTCAATCAAATCCCTTTTGTGATAAATAATGAAGATAATTAGAACCTCATAAAACCAATCAGTATGGAGGAAACCAGAAAGTACATTTTTCAATTGGGTGCAAACAAGGCCCCGGGGCTAGATGGATTCCCCACAAAAAAAATTTAGACATTCTGGGATATTGTGGGAAAGGGCCTACATGGAGCAGTGGAGGAGAAATAAAGTCATGTTGAGATCCTTCAAGCACACTTTCCTAGCACTCGTACCCAAGAAAAACATAATCCAAACAATGAAAAATTTCAGACCCATTATGCTATGCAACACAATTTACAAAGTTATAACAAAAGTGATAGAAAATACACTCAAGATCGTCCTCAAAAAGATAACATTAGATGAACAAAGTGGTTTTTCTCTAGGAAGATCAATTATTGAAGGAATCATCATTGCACATGAAGCAATTCACATGGCCAGGAAAATAAGAGCCCCCAACATGATCATCAAACTCAACATTCTCAAGGTATATGACCTAGTAGATAGACATTTTTGCTCAATGTTCTTAGGAGATTTGAGCTCGAGGAAGAATTGGTTAATTGGATGAATTGTTGCATTTCAAATCTACATTATTCAATCTTGGTCAATGGAGTAGCACAAGGATACTTTCCATCTACAAGTGGGATTTGACAAGGCATTCCCTTATCCCCCTTCTTATTCATTATCATGGAAAAAGCATTAGGCAGGATGATTCAACACCAAAAGGCAACAAGAAAGTGGGTTGGGATGGAAGTATGTCCTAGACTAGATAATCCAACACATTAACAGTTTGTGGATAACACAATCTTGTTTGGGAAATCTTGTTGAACATAAGCCAAGATCATCAAGTCCACCCTTGATACCTATGTGAGGGCCTCTAGACAAGTCATCAACTAGAGAAATTCAAAGGTCTTCTTCCTCGAGGTCCAATCAGGGCTACAAATTGACATTGCAAGGATTTGGACCTGAGGATTGCATCATTCCTTGGAATGCCACTATTTGGTGGAATGAACAAGAAAATGTATTAGGATAATCTCATCACAAGTTGCAAAAGGAGAATGGACTCATGGAAAGGAAAGTGGATTTCATCAGTAGGTAGGATACTACCGATAAAGTCTGTGTTATCAACAATACCCATATACTCAATGGTGTGTATGAAATTGTTGAAGGTGGTTGGAGATGACCTTGCACAAATCATGAGGCCCTTTCTTTGGAACATGCTAGATGATCAAAACAAGATTCCTTTGTTGGCATGGGATCTGTAAACCTTTCCATGGAAAAGGAGTAGGTATCCAAGAAATTCACACCATGAATCTAGTAATGGGGGCCAAATTGGTTTGGAGTTTATTTCAAGATGGTGACAGGAAATGTGTTCAGCTCATGCAAAAAAAGTATTTGGATTCAAATGACCCAATAAGGATTCTTACAATCTAAACCCACCAAGTGGGTTTTCAATTTGGAATTTCATCTTGGAGCGTAGGAAGGTTATCCTCAGACACATCACATGGGAAGTAAACAATGGAAAGAAAGCAAATTTTTGGGAGGACTCATGGGAGGGTAACCTGACTCTAAAATCTAGGCCCAAATTGGATGACATTAGAATGGAAAAAACTAGATTGTGGGGTGACAAGGTGGCCAACTATGGAATAATCGATGAGGCTAGTGGTGTATGAGAATGTAAGCCCTTAGACAATATTCATTCCCTTGAAGACCAAAAGGAAATCTTGAAGGTTATTCTCCAGAACCGTAGAGTTCTTGGTTCTGACCAAGAGGACTCAATCTATTGGGAAGCCTCTCAAGATGGGGGATACTGAGTGAACATTAAGTACAAGGTACTAGAGGTATTAGAGAAGGAACCTTTGTGGCCCAAGGGATTGTTATGGGAAATGATTGTTCACCGAGTGTTGAAGCCTTTGCATGGCTGGCAATTAAGGGTCGCATTTTAATCCAAGATCGAATAAACAAAATTGGATTGCTTGGCCTAGGTCGGTGTCCACTTTGTGAACAACACAACAAAGATGTGGATCAAATTCACCTGGGCTGCCAATATGTAGAGTTATGTTGGAACTGATTTCTACTCAAGCTAAATTTTTAGGTACCCAAACCTAAGTCGATAAGTGGATGGATCTACATGTGGCCCTCTACGAAGAAAGTCTTACTCAAGAGTCTGTGGCAAGTGACACCCTCTATGGTGATTTGGGAAATCTGGAAAGAATGAAATCAAAGAATTTTTAGGGATGAATCCATGACTCAAGAACAATTGGTTAGGAAGATTGAAACCTCAATCACAGAACTTGTCAACTTTGCAGCAAAAAAGGCAAGAACAAATATTTTAGTTTATGGGATGACAAAATGACCAAAGCCTATGAAGGACTTACTATGCCAATGATGGGTGGAATAACTAACAAGGATGAAAAATCAAAGGAACATGCAAGTACCAAATGGAAGAATCCGGAACCTAGCCAGGTCAAAGAAAACTTTGATGGTGCTTCATGGAGCAACCCTAGAATGTGTGCTATTGGCATCATAATTAGGAACGACCTGGGATGCACTCTTGCAGAACATTTTGAACATGTAGGTATTAGAATGAACAATCTAGCAAAATTAACAATAGTCATCAAAAGAAATGAAATATGTTTACAAATGGGGTTTAAGAAAGTTCACCTAGAAGGAGACTCCATAGTGGTGATCAATGCGATTTGCCAAAACCAGACCTCGGACTGGAAGTTGAACAAATGGGTTGGTTGGGCCACTAAACTACTATCACTATTAGATGACTATAGGATTAGTCACATTTATTGGGAGGGCAATATGGAAGAAGACAACCTCACCAAGAGGGGAGCCATTGCCAGTCATTAAAGAAAAAGGAAGGATTGTCATGACATAACAAACACAAGATTGGGATAGATTGAGCATCGTAGGATGGGGAAGGGTATAGACATCCAATAACCTAGAAGGAGTAATTAAATGAGGGAGTACACATGTAGAGAATGGCATTTGAACACATTTACCAAGGTGTGATGGTTTGGACATGTCATAGGTCAGACACGACTTTGAGGGAATGTTGGCACTAGAATGATTGATGGGACAAGTTAATCTTGGCCAAGGTACCTTGGTATGTGAGTCAGGGCAAGGTGACTTCATCCTCATGACTTGCATTTAATTCAATGTTCCCTTTGACATCATATCAAGAAAAGGCGACAACAATGCATAATACAGACCCTCATTAGTAGGCATGTGTGGCATAGATAGGGAAAAATTTAGTTTGTAATTAAGGAGGTGGAGCGACCTTATATAAACACCCGAGCCCTTGGGATGAGTCATCTGTGTTGGTTAGTGGAGTGAATAGAACCTAGATCATGGATACTCTTATTTCTTGGAGTCGACATAGAATATGGTGTCTTTCATTAGAGAAGTGATAGATAAGCATCTCCTAAGGATGCTCTTAGTGAGGTGGCTTCTTATTTTGTATGTAGTGAAGGAGGTGTTGGGCCAAGAATGTATCTGGACCTATCACAGATACCAAGTCAACACAGACATAAAGGCCATGTTCTTGGTGATGGCTCTCACTAGAGGTGTCTCAAAGGTAAAAGTGAAGAACATATGCCAATGCTTCTTCAAGCACAAATACTTGGGTGAAATTGATGTGGTGCTCGATAATGTGGATGTGCATAACATGATTTTGGTCGTCCAAAAATATTATCTAGGGCCTAAGAAGAGCCATGAAGGGAAAACCATAAAATTTCCCCTCATAATCTCAGTGGAGGTGGACACTTTGATGAGTCATTTAGAGATCATAGACAAGCACCTTATTTTTTATGAGAATGGCGACAGATTCTCATCCTCCACCTACTATGAAATGGTTCATTGAGTATAGGTGTGAACAGATATTTTGGGTTTCAGAGGCGAAAAATTTGGAATTGAAAGATTTGGATTTTCCTCTACTTCCTAATCACATGGAAGACTGGAGGGATTTCAATGGTCAAGATATGGAGGAAATCGCCAAGGGAGAGGCCCATAAGGGATGTCAGAAAGATTTCCTTGTCATTACATGAGCCGCACATGCAAAAAGGCTCAAGGTTGCAGGAGGTTTCATTCCAGAGGAAGTTGCTAGTGTGCAAGTCTTTAATTGGCACAAGAAGCGCAAGGCTCAGGGCAAGAAGTGTGGGAGGTCTGTGTAGTGTTCAGTGGTCGGGTTCTCTTGAGTTTTCTAGTTAGGTGTTTCATAATGATGGGGATGTTTTTGTCTTTTTGTTTATTCTAGTTATGGAGTAGGGGTTGTATGTCATTGTATGTATGTATTTATCAGTTTATACATGGCGGTCGATAGTGTTATTACAGTTATACTTTTGTTTGGTTTATACCTATGGCTATATAATAACCAATTTTGGTCTCTGGTCTAAATTCAATTAGGACTGTTATAGATGGTTGTATATGGAAAGAGATCTAATGTACCCCCTTTTTGAAGTTTAATACAAATGGAGTTGGCCCTCTCCAGCTATCTACTTATAAAAAAAAATTGAATTTCAAGATTGAAAACCCTTTATAACTTAAAATTTCATATGGTTATCCCATGATTTTTTAGGAAATAATCAAGGATAATAATAATAATAAATTATTATATTATTATTTTTGGTCAATAATGGTCTAGAAGCTAATTTAATTTTTAGAAAATCTACAAAAACCATAACTAAGAAAGAATTTTAATTTTCAAATTGTAAAAAGATATAATTTAATGATAAAATTAATTTTTACTATAGAAATAGTACAACACCTTTGGAAGTTTTCCTTACTATGTATAAAAACTAATATATACCTAAATAGTTTTGTGTTTCTACAAACAAAATTGTTTGTCTAACTAATGTGTATAAAATGTGAAGTCAATGTAAAAATAAAATGGTTCCATCAAATAAATAGACATCAAACTATGCATATCAATGATTTGCATTGTGTAGACCTAAAAAGATATAAGACCTTTTGAATACCCTTTAAATTTGTTTTTCTTTGTACTACAAACAAGTTTGTATAAAGAATACACGAATAAATAAAAACAATTTTTATTAGTGTAAAAAATGTATATTTATAATTTCAACTTGTGAATTTGCTAGGCCAACAATCTAGTTAAAAACTCCTATAATACCATGTGAAAATTGAGATATTATGGAAGAAATATGGCAAAAATTTTATCAATAAAAAATAAACAATAATATATATTAATATTACTCTAATCACCAATCCTTAATTAACTTAAGATGTTATGCATAATACTAGCACTTGCACCCATGAGGTGCAATGGTTACACAAATAGCAACATATGTTATATGGTGATTGAGAGGTAGAATTTTAAAGAAAAGAACAAGTGAAATGTAAAGGTGAACAATATTTTTTATAAAATCAAATTTTAGCCCAATAAGTATATGTGCATTAATTTTTTCCCAGGCTGAATTAAATATTTGTTTAACTTTTGTTAATATAGACTTAATTTCATTAGTTGAGTTAAAAAAAATGAAAAGTAAGAGCACTATATTTTTAGAATATTAAATATATAATTTTCTTCTATGAAACAATATAAGAGGAAGTTCCAAAGCTTTGATCATCTTAAACAAATTAAAAGTAAAATATTATCATTCAAATATGTATTTAAAATCTTAAAACAAAAATATAATGTCCTCTTATTGATTTATTAAATTTAATTGCCTTTTATATTATTAAAATATGTTAAGTTAATTTAGAGTAATAGATTTTCAATTTTTATTTAATTATAAAATGAAATCAAAATTAATTTTTTTTTTAAAAATTGAATATTTAAATGTTAAAACGTTCACATAAATAATTTAATTACGGGCATAAAATTATTATAAATTTATTTCAATTTCAAGTACGGACAAGAAATTGAAATTCAGCTTCAAAGTAAACTACAAACTCAAGAGTCTATATATATCAATTAAAAATATGAAAACTATGGCCTAGTTGCGGCTACACTCTATGTTGGACTACTGATTTGCAACTCTCTGAACAATCCTTTTTTTTCTTCCACAATATTTGAGCTTTTGGGAATGCTAAATCCTCTTTTTGATTTAGATTAAACATGCCCATTTGCATTGCCTTTCCTTTTCTCCTTACCAACTCTTGAAATGTCAAATTATTTGGTGTTAACTTCATTTTTGTTTACAACATCCCAATTGCCAAAGCCTGGAATATGGGTTTTATGCATCTATAGATAGAAAACTAAAGAGTCATCAATTACATCATAATTTTGAGTTTTTTTAGCTAGTGGATAAATTATTAATTTTTTTTAAAAAGGATGTGGGCACATTCCAAAAAGATTATGCACACTCCCATTTGTTCCATCCATCTTTTTGGTACAAATATATACAGAAATAAATGAGGGTTTTCTTCAATTACTTTAAAGACTTTTAGAATCATCAATTCCATTAAAATTCTAAACTTCTACTTCAAATAAATTATGAACATTAGTAAGTTTTTAAAAATCACAACAAAAAATTATTAAGTGCAAACTCAAATTAGTGTTGGTTGTCAATGAAAACCCAAGTGGAATTAATGAAGGGCAACTTTAATTTTTGGAACAACTATGACAATAGAAGGTATATTAGTTTTGGACCTTGACTTGTTTATGTATGACTTAGCAGGGGATTGTTGGTTCAAACAACATTCTAGCAAAACACGTGCTACCACCACCTGACAAAGTTGTTAAATGCTCAACCAATACTCCAGATTGATTTGTGACATCAATGCTTGACTACTATCATACTCATCTCACAAGAAAGGGAGTTTTTTGGTACAAGGCCCTTTTGGAAACAAGTACCACCTTATAATATATTTTCATTTTTCACATAGTGGAAGTAGTTGTAGAAGTTCTCAAATCTGATTTTCAATATACTTAAAATTTGAGGTTTTATATTTATGTATCATCTTAAAATGGAAGCACTTCCATAATAAGAGTGTTTAGTCCTCCAAGTAAGTAGTCTGGGGTCATGTCAAGCACCTTGATCAGGTCTTCGCTTGAATCTGGCTTTCTCCCCCCGTTCTGCTTCTCTCTTCACCTGATTTCACTTTATTTCTGCATTTCCTAGCATTTTGGACCGAGGTCCTAAGGTTTATGACCTCAAGGTCAAAGATGACCTCGACCCTAACCTAGGGTGGGGTCTACCTCATCCTTGACCCAGATTTCAAATTTTAGGTTCCCATGATTTTCGGGTGTCGGGTTTTGGAAATATTTGTTTTCCCACTTCCGGGTTGGTTATTTCAGGTTTCGAAATGGTAAATCCTTAAATTTCATTTAGTATAGGTCCATTTCTAGGGGTTAAGGTTAATTGGGATTTAATTCCTCAATGTCGGCCTTCTCTAGAGGTTGGTGCCCTAAATCACTATAAAAGGAAGCCTTCCTCTCTCATTTTATCATCCATTATTCACCAAACAATTTCATGATCAAGGAGCTCTCAAGGAGATATTCACAAGCCATCAATTTCTCTCTCAAGAAATCATCCATTCTCAAGCATTCAAGTCCTCTTATCCATTCAATTTCTCCATTGAAGATCAAGGATTCAAGCATTCAAGCCTTTGAAGGGATTTGGTTCAAGCATGCAAGATTCATCATTCAAACCCTAGATCTAGCCATCATGATGGTGTGATCTTCTTTCAAGATCCTTTGTTCATCTTCTAGACCCATTCATTCCTCTATTAAGGTGGATTCCAAGCATACAAACATGGAGGTTTTGCATTTACTTTAATGGTTTTGATTTACATTTTCTATTGTCATGTTCAAGCTTTCATATCAACATACTTGTTTACATTTGAAATACAATTGCATATCTATCGAATTACATAGCTTCATTGTTAGATCTACTTCTACTACTTGCTAGCATTCCCATTTCAATTTCAATATTAAGGTTGATTCCAAACTAGGGTTTGACCAAGGCAAACCCCTCAAACAAACAACAAAAATCCTTTTTTTCTTGCAGGTACAGGTGCAAAACTGCAGATCTGAGCTTGGATTTGGATACCCTTTTCGACAAAATTCTGAGATCTACGAACAAAGTCAAAGATGAACTTTAAAATATTAAAGTAGTCTTGACCTTTTATCGGGGTCAAAGACTCTGCTATCAGAAAGATAAAAGTTTTCTGGGTTTTCTTCATCTCGGCATTTCCAGTCTGAAACGGGTTGCAAAATTACTCGAAACTGCACATAGACATCAGAAATTAGCATTTTTTAGATCTACCCTATTTTGAGGTTAGTACTTGCCTTTCAATTATTTCAAATTTAAAAGCATATATTATCCATAGGGAAATATAAGGTTTTCTCCTTTATTCATATTCTCCATAGATTGATTCAATTGTGCATTAGCCTTTTGGTTGATCAATTTGGATCTCTCCTTTGGAAATTTGGATTTAGAAGTAGATCTCATTTTTCCCCCATACATTTTAGGGTGAATACTATTTCAACCTATTCATTTTGGTGAACCTGACATACTTAATCTCTTTCTTTTTGGTGTTAGATTTCCCTTTAAGATTATATTTAGTTTATGCTCTTGCATTTTTAATTCAAAAATACAAAAAAATCTATATATTCAATATAATACAAAAACATTTCTTGCATTTCATTTACTATGGAGATTTTTAAGATGCTTTGGTGTGTGGTCATGTTCTTTATTACCCTTCTTTTGACATCTCTTTACCATACCTATGATGTTTATGAGAGTATCATTCACTTTGTTATGTTGATGACCCTTCACTTTGCTCTTGCCTATGCTTTTGTGAAGTTGATCGACACTAGTCTTCCTACATTCAAAACTTTCATTAAAGATTTATGTGGTAGCCTTATTACTCTTTTGGATTATGTGAAGAATTTGGTAGATGATACACCATCTCCTAATCTTCCTAATCCTAATCCGATACCTAATTCTCCATCTGTTCATCCTCGCTCTTCCCGTACTTATGATGGGATTCAAGCTATAGCTCAGGATGCAGATGTGCAAGACTTATTTGATTTACCTTCTCCTCCGATTCATGGTGATATTAAAGGAAAGGGTAAAGAAACTTCTTCAAAACCTATTATTCCACCTTATACAACCTTTACTCATGAACATGATAAGAAATCACCTCCTGTAGAAGGTTTACATGCTATGTACACTACCGGATTTAATATGGTGACTAAACAAGGTTATAAAGGTTTAGGGCTTGGAGTTAATGAGCATGGTATTAGGTTTCTAGTTCATATACCCCCTAAACCAGATATGTATGGTGTTGGTTGTTCAAAATCTCAAGTCAAGGTAGGTGATGTTAATCATCATCCTCCTCTTCACATTCTTCTCCCCACACCTATCTTAGATAACTCTAATACTCGTCAAGAAGTGGCTAAGAAGGTATATGTTGAACTAATGAATTCCAAGAAAGAAATCTTTAGACCTATGCTGATAGTTTCTTTATACAAATATAAATGTCCTTTTCATTATAGCAATACACATTTACTTGCTGATTGTAAACATTTCAAGTTATATGTTAGAGAAAGAGTTGCTTTAGGAATTATATCTCACTCTCGTGTAGTTTTACAATTCCTTCATAATTTTGATAAAGGGGATTCCCCTCCTTCTGATATAATGTAGATTTTCTTCCCCTCTTGTCTCATGATTGGGAGGCAAGAGGTGTATCTTCATCTAGTCTCCTAGGATCCATTAGGCTTTTAGCATATATTGTGCCTTGAGTTTAATTGGTATTCTTTCTCTCCTATCTTTCTATGGTTTTGCATTATGCTTATAATCATCCATAGATCTTATTCAAGATATCTTTTCTAAGACATGTGTTTTCCAAATGTATCCTTTGTCTCTATCCCTAGGGGGAAAGGTTCCTCCTTCTTTCTCTTTGTCTAGGGAACTGATTTCCTTAGCTTAGTGGTCTTTGTTTATATTTCAATATTGTTTCATCATATTGATAGATGTTTTGACTATGGATAACCTTCTTACATGAGAAGTTGTTGTCCTAAGTTGTTGCTTCTTCTCTATGTTGTACATTATGTTCTTTATAAACTCTCACCCTTGCTTTGGTGTTAGAGTTGTTTCCCTCATTCCAAAGATTCCTCTTCCTCTTCTTTGTAGGGGGCTTGATGATTGAATCTTTGCTCCTGAACTTTTAAAA
Source organism: Chamaecyparis obtusa (assembly GCA_027943335.1). NCBI lineage: Eukaryota > Viridiplantae > Streptophyta > Pinopsida > Cupressales > Cupressaceae > Chamaecyparis > Chamaecyparis obtusa. The sequence goes on from BSBK01002270.1 coordinate 668,982, forward strand.
GATGATATTTTATCTAAAGCACTCCTCTTTGGTGGGGGTCTTGTTGATAAGATCTCTTTCTTTTAGGATCCTTTTTCCATGAGTGACATATTATTTTTATGATTATCTATGCTCTTGGATGTTGGGGTCAATATCCCTCGCTAAGAATATGGTATACATTGTTGTTAAATATGATATCTCCTTGCATTGTGAAGTAGGTATCCTCTTCCTCTTCCTTATCATGTCTATTAGATTTCCATGATAAGGAGGGGGGCATATATAGGGTCTCCCTTGTACTATAGTTTTTATTTTTACATGCTAAAGCTTGGAAGGTAACACAAATAAGTTGCTAAATCTTGAAAAGACACACATTTATATGCTAAATCTTCCAAAGGTAACACACATAAGTTGCTAAATCCTAAGGAGACACATTTTTCAAAATTTTTAATATGCTAAATCTTGGAAGGTAACGCACATAAGTTGCTAAATCCTGAAAAGACATGCATTTATATGCTAAATCTTTCGAAGGTAATGCACATAAGTTGCTAAATCTTGAGGAGACACACATTTCATATTCATAGTGATACAAGAAGGTGGATCTATGGGTATTCTAGAAGCCGTTAGAAGACGCATTACAATTACAAGCACAGTTTATGGGTGAACCTGTTAGGGCTCTCCCTCCAGGGTGATTCATGGTAAGGTGGGCATCTTACTAGGCGAGGTAATCACTCTTTTCCCTTTCTCTCTTTTCACTTTCATGCTAGTAGGACTGGATCATGAAGCTATTTTATTTATAGTGTTGCTATTGTCTTTCTTATGTAATCATTTATGCTTTTATGATAGCTTTCCAAATATGATATTAGTATGAGAAATGTTTCTTAGCGAGGTTTCTTGTGCTAGTTGATTTGGGTTTGTTTTAGTACTAACCCCTCTTTTGTGTCTTTTTCCTTTTTGTTTTCGCACCCTCATGCACGTATGTTGAGTTAGAATCCTTATCCTGGGGGATTTTATCCTTAGCTAAGTGTTATCCTATCTCATTTCAAATCCACTTGGATCTCTTCTTTCTTCTCCTTTACCAAGAGTTTGCATCGAGTCCATACTCTTGCTAAAGTGGGGGCTTAATGTATCATCTTATAATGGAAGCACTTCCATGATAAGAGAATTTAACCCTTTGAGTAAGTATTTTGGGGTCATGTCAAGCACCATGATTAGGTCTTTGCTTGAATTTGGCTTTCTCCCCCCGTTCTACTTCTCTCTTCACCTCATTTCACTTTATTTATGCATTTCCTAGCATTTTAGATTGAGGTCTTGAGGTTTCTGACCTCAAGGTCAAAGATGACCTTGAGGGTCAAAGATGACCTTGACCCTGACCTAGGGTGGGGTCTACCTCATCCTTGACCCAGATTTCAAATTTTAGGTTCCCATGATTTTCGGGTGTTGGGTTTCGAAAATATTTATTTTGCCACTTTCGGGTCAGCCATTTCAAGTTTTGGAATGGTAAATCCTTAAATTGCATTTAATATAGGTCCATTTCTAGGGGTTAAGGTTAATTGGGATTTAATTCCCCAATGTCAGCCTTCTCTAGAGGTTGGTGCCCTAGATCACTATAAAAGGAAGCCTTCCTCTCTCATTTTATTATCCATTATTCACCAAGCAATTTCATGATCAAGGAGCTCTCAAGGAGATATTCACAAGCCATCAAGTTATCTCTCAAGTAAGAATCCATTCTCAAGCATTCAACTCCTTTGCTCCATTCAAGTTCTCCATTGAAAATCAAGGATTCAAGCATTCAATCCTTTGAAGGGATTTGGTTAAAGCATGCAAGATTCATCATTCAAACCCTAGATCTAGCCATCATGATAGTGTGATCTTCCTTCAAGATCCTTTGTTCATCTTCTAGATCCATTCATTCCTCTATCAAGGTGGATTCCAAGCATACAAACATGGAGGTTTTGCATTTACTTTCATGGTTTTGATTTACATTTGCTATTGTCATGTTCAAGCTTTCATATCAACATACTTGTTTACATTTGAAATACAATTGCATATCTATCGAATTACACAGCTTCATTGTTAGATCTACTTCTACTACTTGCTAGCATTCCCATTTCAATTTCAATATTAAGGTTGATTCCAAACCGGGGTTTGACCAAGGCAAACCCCTCAAACAAACAACAAAAACCCTCTTTTTCTTGCAGGTATAGGTGCGAAACTACAAATTTGAGCTTGGATTTGGATACCCTTTTCGGTGAACTTCTAAGATCTACGAACAAAGTCAAAGATGACCTTCAAAATATTAAAGTAGTCTTTGACCTTTTATTAGGGTCAAAGACTACCTGCTGTCAGAAAGATAAAAGTTTTCTAGGTTTTCTTCGTCTTGACATTTTCAGTCCAAAACAGGTTACAGAATTACCCGAAATTGCACACAGACATCATAAATTAGCATTTTTTAGATCTGCCCTATTTTGAGGTTAGTATTTGCCTTTCAATTATTTCAGATTTAAAAGCATATATTATCCATAGGGAAATATAAGGTTTTCTCCTTTATTCATATTATACATAGATTGATTCAATTATGCATTAGCCTTTTGGTTGATCAATTTGGATCTCTCCTTTGGGAATTTGGATTTAGAAGTAGATCTCATATTTCCCCCATACATTTTAGGGTGAATACTATTTCAACCTATTCAATTTAAAAAATAACTTTAGGTCAATAGGCCTTTGATCTTTGGTATGTTGGTAAATCTGAATGGGTCTTAATCAACTTACCAGAAATCAAATTGTGTTGAGTTCAAAACTCAAAAATGTTAACTGTTCAACTAACAATCCACATTGATTTATGACTGTAGTTTTTGACTATTATCATACTTGTCTCATAATAAGGATTTTATTGGTTAAAGGTCAATTTCCCTTATTATATATTATCATTTTACACATATTGGTAGTAGTTATAAGACTTCTCAAATTTGACGATCGATAAACTTAAAATTTGAGTGTTCTAAATTTCAAAACCAACTTTTTTTTGTCAATGGGCTTATAGTCTACTGATGAAATTGAATGGGTCTTAATGAGCCCACCAAGAATCAAGCCATGTTGAGGGAAAGACTCAAGCATCATAGGGGATGAGATCAAGATCGTGCCTAGGGTCAATTTGCTGGAATAGATACACCTTAGTCCTTGGCTTTTAGCAGAATAGGTTTCTACCCAAGGCCCATTTTGAAATAATTGATCAAGAATTCTCCATAAAAAAATACAACTTTATCATTTCCCAATATTAAATAACTCATAACATGTTAGCACACAATGTGGTGGAGATTTGCCAGCAAGTCAGTGTTGACTGTATGTTTGTCATCGATGACAACATATGGTAAGTAGCATGCATGGAAGACTTATGCACTAAGCTTTGAGTATATGTAGCATGGACATGTTATCATCATGATATCATGGATGCAAAGGTTAATTGTTAGTATAGACAGTTATGTAGCAGCTTGTGTCAGAAATGTTCCTAACAGAGTTACAAGTAGTGTTCTATAAGTGATTGTTCGTACAATTATCATGGAGCCGTGCACATTTGGATATATGATGGAGACATGTTAGTGTTGTTACATTCATGGATGCAGAGTCTGATGTGTAGTAGAAGTGAAGTTATGCAGTCGCTATTCACTAGTTACAGTTTCCTGTGTTTATCCAGAAGAGCTGACATAGATTATATTGGTACAGGAGTTGTGCCCATCATTTCGGTATGCATGCTTGGATTAGTGATTGGAGAAGAGTTTAGAATGTTTGGTTAAGAGCACATGATGTAATTCAGCTTGAGGAGAAAGTATCAGTTAATTTGGTAGAGCCGAAAGTATGTAGTGTGCATCTACACTTATTGATTTGGACAGGTCCTAGTTTGTGTTGTGTGCTTAGTAGAGCCGAGCTAGATGTTATTAGAGAGTGTTATTGTTTCTCTAATATGATTTCAAGGTAGTTCTATTAGGCCGACTTGATTATATTATTTAGAGGAAAGATACTTATAGCCAGTCATTTGTGATCACTGGTAGAATGGCATGGAGATGAAAGATTATAGCAAAGCAGAGAGTGCAAAGTATTGTGCCATCAAGAAGAGGTCTATGTGACAGAGTGTGCTATTCATTGGAATTGATCAAGACAACAGGTCTACCTCACAGTTCACCAAGATCTAGATATAGTGTGTATCTATTATTCAGAAGGTTGCAGCCTTCACCCCTTTGAGCATCGAGCTCTTAGAAAGTGCATCCTCACCCCTAATAGGGTCAATCATAAAAGACTCCTAACAAGGTTTGACCTTTGACCAGGTCACTGTACTAAAATCATTGTAAAGATCAACTCCTAACAGGGTTGTAAGATTTTCTAACAAGGATCATTATACACTAGTTCAGTTTATTAGTGGGTGTTAATTTCCACTGGGGTTTTTACCTATTTGGGTTTCCCCATAACCAAAATATTGGTGTTGTGTTCATGAAGTGTTCTTTCATTTTGTTTATGCTTAAAGTTTAAGTATACTTAATTGGATAAAGAATTGAAACTTGTAGATAACTGATTCACCCCCTCCCTCTCAGTTATCCCTTGGGACTATTCCTAACAATTGGTATCAGAGCCAAGTGTCTCGGAGATAAATTTTAACAGCTTGAGGTTGATCAAATGACATTCTTTATAAAAGATAGTCCTAAGTTTGATGGAGAGAATTATCTTGATTGGAAGAACAAAATGGTGACACATCTTCAGTGCATTTCTTTTGAAGTTTTTGAAGTGGCTATCAAAGAAGTTAAGATCCCCTCTCTAGCAGATCTAGCAAAGGAAGATGCTACTGGCAAGCAAAAGGATTTGTTCCATCAATAGCCAAAGAAGCCCTTATCAGTGCCTTATTTGATAGTGAGTTTTCAGAGATAAAGAAAGTAGACACAACTTACAAGATATGGAAGCACCTAGAAGACATATTTGAAGGAGATACACAAGCAAATAATGCACGCAAAAAGACATGGAAGAAAAGATACAATGCATTAAAGATACTACCTGAAGAAGACATCAAAGCTTACAACCAAAGGATTAATGAAGTAGTTGCTGGAATCAGGAATAATGGTGGAGAGATCTCAAAGGAAGACATTATGGATAATTTGATGACTACTCTTGCAGTAGAGTATGAAAAGAAGATCAACATCCTTGATGAGACCATGCAGCTCACAAAAAATTTCAAGAGAGAGACCTTGATCAACAAAATTTTATCTTTTGAGATTTCAAGATTGAAGACAGAGCCTAAAAGTGAGACAGCCTTCAAAGCATCAGTCCATGGTAAGAAATCTTTAAACACTTCTGGTAATTTTGATGATGAAGATGAAGATAAAGAGATAGATGATATTATTTCTATGATTTCTAAGAAAGAAAGAAAATGAAAAGGAAAGTATGAAGGTCAGTTACCATTCAAATGTTTCTCATGTAATAAGATTGGTCACTTTGCATCTAAGTGTCCTACAAGAGTTAAGAAATTTAGAACTAACTACAAGCCTAAGTATACAAAAGAATGTTACTATGTTGGTGATGGAGTTTCTGATGATGATTCAATTGAAGATGAATTTGGATTCATTGCTATTATGGAGAAGATGTTTGATGAGATGGATCGTGAAGATGAGAAAAAGGAACAAGAGATAGCATTGATTTCACAAGCAAACATAAGGACAGATTAAATTATAGATAGCAGTTGTTCACATCACATGACAGGTGATAAAGATAGATTTGTTCATCTAGAAAAATACAAAGGTGGCATGGTTAGACTTGGAGATAACACTCCTAAACCTATCATTAGTAGAGGAGCTATCACATTGGATGGAAAGAACAACACTGATGATGTTCTTTATGTAGATGGTTTGCATCATAACCTTCTTAGTGTTGGGCAGTTGCTTGACAAAGGTTATCAGTTGGAGCTCAAAGACAACAAGTGCATCATTAAGAACAAGGTTGGTGTAATGATTGCATTAGGTTCAAAGACTAAAGGTAATGTTTTTTAGCTTAATTTAGAAGCAAGCTGTTTTGTTGCTAAAGTTGATGACAGTTGGCTATGACATAAAATACTATGTTATATCAATTTTGGTAACATAGTAAAGATAATCAATGTAAAGATAGTAAGAGATCTACCTAGCATAGCAAAGCTAATTGATACTATTTGTAGGGAATGTGTGATGGGAAAGCATGTGAGGAATTCATTCAAAAGAAAGCATAATTCAATAGAGAACAACTCGGATCTGATTCATATAGACCTATGTGGACCAACTCAAACAAGATCATACTATGGTGAAAGGTATTTCATTTTGTTTGTTGATGATTATTCTAGAATGATGTGGGTTGTATTCTTGAAAGATAAGTTAGAAGCATTTGAGAAGTTTAAAATATTCAAAGCTAAGGTTGAGGATGAATCTAAACTAAAGATAAAGTGTCTAAGATCAGATAGAGGAGGAGAATTCACCTCTGATAGATTCTATGAGTTCTGCAAAGAACATGGCATAAAGAGACAGTTGAGTGCACCTAGAACCCCTCAGTAGAATGGGATTGTAGAGAGAAGGAATATGATCATCCTTGATACAACGCACACCATCATGATTGAAGGAAAATTTGCACGCATCTATTAGAGAGATGCGGTCAATACAACAGTCTATACCATCAATAGAATACAATTGAGGCTTGGCACAGATAAGACACCTTATGAGCTATGGTTTGGTAATGTTCCCATAGTGAAATACTTCATAATCTTTGGAAGAAAGTGCTACATCAAGAGGGATGAAGCAATAGGCAAGTTTGATGCAAGAAGCAGAATTGTATTTCTCAGTCAACAACATAAGAAGAGTATGTTGCAGTAGCTTTGAATTGTTCTACAATTGTTTGGATCAAGTAGATGATAAAGGATTTTGGAATTCAGATTGATTATCCTATTGTTATTCATTGTGATAACACTAGCACTATCAACATGTCAAAAAACCTCGTGATGCATGCAAAGAAAAAACAAATAGAGATTAAGTATCACTTCCTAAGAGAGAAAGTGGCAGAAAAAGAAGTCAAATTGGATTATGTGAGTACAAAGGAACAACTAGCAGATATATTCACAAAGCCTTTACCGAAGGATACTTTTGAGTATCTCAGGGAGAAGTTGGGAGTAATTCCCTTCCCTGATTTTGATTAGAGAAAGTGGAGAGAGCATCAATCCTCAGTGACTGATGGATGGTTGACTACTCTACTTTAGGAGTAGTACCAGTGCTTAAATGTTTGGCACCCTTTGCCATTGATGTCAAAGGGGGAGTAGTATATAGTCATGAAAAATAGTATTAAAGGAGGAGTACATACAGAATTAAGGAGGAGTAATATATAACAGCAATGGGGAGTAGTATTCAGTCATGGAAGCAGTTCAGTTGAGGAAATGGAGAATTTTATAAAAGAATTGTTCATTTGGATTGGTGGTGTTTTTCATTCCATCTGTTGCCATCAATGCCAAAGGGGGAGATTGTTGGAGATTTTCCAGCAAGCCAGTGCTGATTGTATGTTTGTCATTGATGATAACATATGGTAAGTAGCATGCATGGAAGACTTATGTAGTAAGATTTGAGTATATGTAGCATGGACATGTTATCAACATGATATCATGGACACATATGTTAATTGTTGGTACAGACAGCTATGTAGCAGCTTGTGTCAACAGTGTTCCTGACAGAGTTACAGGCAATGTTATGTGAGTGATTGTCCATACAACTATCATGGAGCCTTGCGCGTTTGGATATGTGATGGAGACTGTGTGTGTGAATTTTGTACCTGATCTGTAGACACAACACTTTAGTAAAACATTAGAGGTTAGCAAAAATTGAAATCGTGCAATGAATTGAAAGCTAAACTAACCAGGTGATTTACTACCTTCTAATAGGTGCGAGTATGATGTTCTCAGATTGTTATCGAGATCAGTGACCTTGATGACACCTAAATGAAGGATTTGAATGCAAAAGATGGATATGGAATGTATGCAATTAATCTATTTTTTTTGGTTTTTAGATGCAATTATGATAATGAAAAATGGATATGAATCTATGATATGTAAAAAAATGATATGCTAAATGATCTAACAAATGAAAACTAATATGATATGAAAAACTATGCAACATTGAGCTCACAAAGCTTGGATTCGCAAAGATGATTTTTTAGTCTCCAATTCGATAGCGTGATTATGCAATTCTTGTGGATTATTTGTGAAGAGTTAAAACCTTAATTTATAGAAATCCAGGGCTTTAGAGGTGCATGAATAAAAGCCATAAATCACTCAAATAACTCAGGTTGATAAAGGATATTTAACTCACAAAAATATGCAAAAGCAGAGTTTAACTCAAAATAGAGTTTAGCTTTAATTGATAATTGATAGTTGTCTACTTTTGTGATTGTGTATGTTTTATTATGAATTGATTTAATAATAAAGTGATTTATTTCCAACTTAACTGATTTTGAAAAATAAAATAATTGATTTATGGGTTAATCAATTATTTTTTAAACTTTTATTCAAAATTACAATATTAAAAATTGACAAATTGATTTCATTAATTAAATAAGAATTTAATCAATTATTCATAGGATTTTGGATTTATTGTCAAAATTAAATAATACATTTTAGGAATAAATAGAATTAAATTTAATTAAATAATTAAGTGGCAGAATTAAATTAATTAATTAAATATTCATCATATTCAATTAATCAACTTTAGGATAAATATGATTTATCGCCAAATAATCATTAAATTAAAGATAATTATGATAATTAGGAATATTGCTAGGAATATTCCTCGATGCAGAATTTGAGATGATCAATTAAGATTCGATGATGTTTAAATGTGCCTTAGGTTAGGACTTTGATGTCAATTTCATTCGATTTGTCGATATAGGAGGTTAATGAACCTATAGCCCATTTTTGGGGTATTACAGAGACTTGTTAGTGTTGTTACATTCATGGACACAAAGTCTGATGTGTAGTAGAAGTGAAGTTATGCAGCCGCTATTCACCAGTTGCAGTTTCCCATGTTTATCTAGACGAGATGACATAAATTATATTGGTATAGGAGTTGTGCCCATAATTTTGGTATGCTTGCTTGGATTAGTGATTGGAGGAGAGTTAAGAATGTTTGGTTAAGAGCGCATGATGTAATTTAGCTTGAGGAGAAAGTATTAGTTAATTTGGTAGAACTGACAGTGTGTAGCGTGTGTCTACACTTATTGATTTGGACATGTCCCAGTTTGTGTTGCGTGCTTAGTAGAGCCAACCTAGATATTATTGGAGAGTTTTACTGTTTCTCTAATATTATTTCAAAGTGGTTCTAATAGGCCGACTTGATTATATCATTTGGAGGAAAGATACTTATAGCCAACCAGTTGTGACCACTAGTAGAATGGCATGGAGATGAAAGATTAGAGAAGAGTAGAGAGTGTGAAGTATTGTGTCATCAAGAAGAGGTCTATGTGACAAAGAAGATAGAGTGTTCTATTCATTAGAATTGATCAAGACATCAGGTCTACCTTGTAGTTCACCAAGATCCAAATATAGTGCGTATTTGTTATTCAGAAGGTTGCAGCCTTCACCCCTTTGAGCAGTGAGCTCTTGGACAGTGCATCCTCACCCCTAATAGAGTTAATCATAAAAGACTCCTAACAGGGTCTGACCTTTGACCAGGTCACTATACTAAAAGCATTGTAAAGATCAACTCCTAATAGGGTTATAAGATCTTCTAACAAGGATCATTATACACTAGTTCAATTTATTAGTGGGTGTTAATTCCCACTGGGGTTTTTACCTATTTGGGTTTCCCCATAACCAAAATATTGGTGGTGTTCAAGTGTTCTTTTATTTTGTTTATGCTTAAAGTTTAAGTATATTTAATTGGATAAAGAATTGAAACTTGTAGATAACTGATTCACCCCCCCCTCTCAGTTATCTCTTGGGACTATTCCTAACACAATGTTCATATCACAATTTATCTTTGATTTGTGATCTCAATCTCCCGAGTTTCTCTATTTTCACTCTTTAGTAGAAGGCACTCAGACTTGACAATTTATTAAGGTTGAAAATAACAATTGCAACTTTTATCATTTCCCAGTATTTTCTAAAAAATAAATAACCCAGTACATTTTAGCACATCATGTTCATGTAACAATTTCATCTCCCTTTAAGACATTTTAGCACACCATGTTCATGTCACAGTTTCATCTCCTTTTAACACCTAGTTTCAAATAACAACTATTATAAACCAGGTTTCAAAATACAACTTTATTATTTCCCAATACTTTTCAAAATTAAATAACTCATAACAAGTTCATGTAACAATTTTATCTTCTCTAACAACCTTCAACAGAAGTCACTTGGACAACAATTTGATATGGTTGAAAATAACAACTGATATAAATTAGATTTCAAATACAACTTTATCGTTTCCCAATATTTTCCAAAAATAAATTTCTTAGTACATTTTAGCACACCATGTTCATGTCATAATTTTATCTTCACATGTGTGTGCTCACAATCTCCTAGAGTTTCTATATTTTCACCATAAACATTCAATTCATCTTCTTTAACACCCTTCAGTAGAAGACACTTGGACAACAATTGTTATGGTTAAAAATAACAGTAGATATAACCATGGGGGCTAGATGCTATTACATAAATTGAAAGGTAAATCAATAGATGATTGCAAGAAAAATATTTTCTCTCAGCCTCAGAGAGCTAGAAAATTCCATAAATGAATAAAATGACCCTAACCTACAAATAAAATTCTAACCAAGCCTCTTGATAAATCTTGAAGATTTACCCTATTGGACATGGCATACAAACAATGATTCATATTGAAGCATTTGGATATCATTCAAAATGGATGTCCATTTGATAAGTTGCAAACAACAATAGTTTTTTGAAAATATTGTTGGCATCATCCACCTGGTTCTCAATCCATCTTTCCAAAAAATAAAGTTGAGCTCCATCATCTAATCCTTGCATCCTTTTTAATGCATTAAAAAAATGCAAGTGTCAATATATGATGGGATTTAATCATAGAACTTCTTTCAATCTTGAACATTTTGAAAACTAGTCCTGTAAAGAAATAAAAAGTAACACATTGAAAAAACCAAACTAATCTCAGCCTTGAAGAGAATACATCTTTGAATGAACAACAAACCAATGTATTTAGAAATAACATGACGCAAAATAAAATAGATCTAACTTTTTCTAAAATGACATATTGTTAAAGCTAGTAAATTATACTTGCTTGTACAAGGGACCTCTTGCTTAGACAATATTTGCCTAGGTTTGTACTCTAATACCCTCAGAAAGCATATTGAAAACACACTTTTTCTTCCAAAATTAAAATTCTAAGGCTTGAATAGGGGTCTTAAAAATTTACCAAATATTTGGGTATGAGTGAACAATTGCAAAATCAATATAGATCTGATTTGATTGTTGGTGATGAAATCTATTCCCATAGAGAAGCCTGGATTAACCCGCCTTTTGTAATCACCATATAAACCTTCAATACCTACCTCTAGAAGGTGGTTTCCATCAATAGATTTGACATGGGAAGCAATTTCTTCTATCCATGCCTGCTTAACCATTACAATTATGCAACATTACCCAATCAGAACAATCAATGCACGCAAAATGGAGAACTTTTGCATGAACTTATAAATCTACTGTATATGAAATCTAGAGAAAATCTATAATAGATGTAAACCATAGGATAAAAAAAGAGCATTGGCTTACTTGTATAGTTCTTTTAGATGTATCACTTTGACAACAGGGCTCATTCATGAGCTACCATGCAAAAATAGTGGGTTCATCCTTATAGGCTACTCATGTGATGGTGTTCGCCTTAGTCAAGTTTCTCTATAGGAAAACCAAAAAATAATGCATGGTTAGAGGTTAAGTAGTTTTCATTGGAACAAAAAATCAACAAGATACTCACCATACAATTTCCATTCATAATATACTCACAGATACAAACCCATTTATGCAATAACCCACATGAAAAGCATACAGACTGACAAGAAAGCTTGTAAACCCATTATGAGAAAAAAGAAGCTATCTAAAGTATATATGTACCTTGACATAATTATTTTAGTATCATTTGATGGTTGGACTGGTGAAGAAGTCATCTTTAGAGCTCACAGATTGTCCTGCATTGCGAACCCAATTTACATATAGGGTCTTCCCTCTAAAGTTAACATAGTTGTTGATCAAGCTAAAAATCAGTTCGATGTTATGATTTTTGGCCTCAGAACCATAAATTCCAAAGCCTTCATATCATAGAGACAAAAACTATTAAAAAATAAAAGATAAAACAAACAAATATTCAAACAAAAACCATAATGCAAGATACTATAAGAACAAACCTAAAATACTTTCTCATCATAAACACCGGGAGAAACTTGCAATGCTTTATATTGGCCATCATTGAAGGACCATGTCCTAGCCAGATTCAGACCATAGCCTAAAGGTTCTTCACCAACAAAGGTAACTTTGCTTCTCTATCATGTATCTAATGTAATAGACAGTAACCAACAAGATTTAAACCCATTGACGTACAAAGGATTCCTATTGACAAAAAAATGTTTGCCTTTTGTTGTCACAAATTCATTTCCTTTAGCTTGGGGACAACTAATAAAGAATACCAAATAGGACACAAGAGCCACAAAACTCATTGTTTGAGCACCACCCATTTGAGAAAAATAGTCAGAAAAATAGATGAAAAATGCATATCGAAAAGAGAAAAAACTATAGATATGTACTAATTGTGGGAACAAACATGGTCATAATGTGAGAAAGCTTGGCATAATTCTCCCCACAGTTAACATGGCATATGATTTGGGGGAGTGGATCCTCACAATGATCATTGCATAATTTATGTATCTCCAACAATCTCTTGTTTCCATTGACGATGAATCTGCTAACTAATGTGTCCTGCCCCCAACATCTACTACCCCATCTACGAACTGTTAGAATGATTTTAAAATAATTGAGAGGGGGGGTGAATCAGTTATCCTCAGGCCTAGATGTACTGATTCAACTTTCTATCTTTTCAACAAACTCAGATCTAATCAATTATCAACTCGATCTCTATAGCATGTATCAGTAACATAAAACTTACAGTCCACTGTCCAAAAGTAATTAACTTGCAGAATATAAAACTTTCAACAACATTCACATCACATAACATTCACACAATTATAACACCATGATTTATAGTGGAAACCCAATTTGGGAAAAACCACTTATAATATGCTATTGATTTTCACTCTTCTGAAGTGAGCTCTGTGAGAAGCCAACCTGGTTTAAGGTTTACAATACACACTGTTAGGTGTGACCTGGTTAAAGGATTTAATCATCCTGTTAAGAGTGACCTTGTTAGAGGGCTTAAGAACATTCCATCAGAATGTCACCTTGATTAAAGAGTTTACACAATGACTGTTAGGTCAACCTTGATTAAAAGATTTAGACTGATACAATGGTTAGAAAGTAACAGTAGGTTATGATGTAAAAATATATAACTCACTTTGCAAATACAGATCCAATTCAATCATATGTTGATTTACTGAATGACCTTCTTTTCCATCTCCATCTCTGATCTGCTCAGAATTATCTTCAAGCAATCACACAACTTTGTTCAGCTCTTCACAACTTCACCTTAGCCTTATGCTTAGACTCATCAGTCAATAACATCAACCTCTTCTCCTTTCTTCAGTAACCTCACAATTAGGTCATCCTTTTACCTCCTTGATTATAAGGTAGATTAATCTTTTGTCACTTAATCTCTTCCATAGATCTTAGATTTAGGTTACATTCATCGAATCCTTCCATCATTATATTCTCCTTTCTTCTTCTAGATACATCTCCAAACTTCTCTTTGAATCCATAAAAAAATGATTTACCATGCATTAAATATTTCATACCATTCATTAATAATGTCAACACATTTTACATATCCCAAGAATTCAACTACGTCAACTGTGATTCTCAATTCCTTCTCAAAATGTAAATTACTGATACTCAGTCAACACTGTGTATCTCGGTCATCGCTAACACTTTCCTTCTCGACAAACACTATCTTTGCTTGGTAATTATATGTCGCTCGAAAATTATTGATGTTCGGTCGACACTAGATTTGCTAGGCATATACTGGCACTCGGTTGACACTAACATCACTTGGCTTAAACTAGATTTTTTCACTTTTTCTCAGTTAAACCTAGGTTTCTAGTCTTCCTTCTTCACTTGGTGTTAAAAATAAACAACACATTATCTTATTAATGTGCCAACTAATCAAGTACCTATTTAAGTATCACATAACTCAAACTTTCCTTAGGTCTTCTTATTATCTTCTCTTTTCAAATCCTCTTCATCAATCAAAATATATGGTACTCTCCTAGATAGCAATTGTCTTACCAGTTAAGGTTTGACCTCAATGACAATATAACAATTGTTTCAATTGTAGTTTTTAACAATCTCCCTCTTTGAAATTGATGGAAACACCACATTAACATCACATAATTCACCGTACAATCCAAAATATCTGTGCAACATATATTCTTTATTAATATCCTTAGCTTCATTTTGATTCACATCCAACACATCCAAATACCATCTCCCTCTTGGATAAATTTAGCTTTATCTGTTAACAGGATCTCTCCCTCTTTGCTTAGGGTCATTTACTTTTCTTTATTTCTTCCTCTAGTTCATTTAATCTTTCCCTCTTTGACAACAATGTCAAAGAAACTTGTATTTGTTACTTACATCTTAACCATGTAGTTGTCTTCATGTCAGTTCCGTATGTTGTATACTCCTTCTATCATCTTGCTTATGACTGATTATCATCTTTGCTTTACTTCTCACAACTTTAGGCAACTCCTAAAGTGTGACCTCTTTTGCATCAATTTGTAAGATATTCTGATTAACACATTTGATGCAGTGCTTTTATATGTTTCTAGGTATCCTCAGTTAGGAGAATCACCCCTAATTTACCTCTAAGGTATTCATGATCATCTTTAGGTAATGCTTTTGTAAATATATCTGCTAATTTTTTTTTGTATTCACATATTCCAATCTCACTTCTCTATCTTGAACTAACTCTCTCAGATAATGATACTTGATAGAAATATGCTTAGTCTTAGTGTGCATAACATGATTCTTTGATATGTTAATAGCACTTTAGTTATCATAGAAAATAACAAGAAGCTCAATGATTTCCTCCTTCATACCTTTTAACAATTTTTTGATCTATACTAAATTTGAATAATTCACTACTACTACTACATATTCAGCTTCTGCTGTAGATTAGGAAATGCAGTTTTATTTCTTGCTTGTCCAAGAGACTAATATCTTTTCTAAAAAAAATGCGCCACCACTTATACTCTTTCTGTCATCAACATTTCTAGCCAATCTGCATCAGTGTAGACTTTCAGTTCAAACGTATTATTCTTCTTGTAATACAATCCATAGTCCTTAGTTCCTTTTAGATATCTCAATATCCTTTTCACTATCATCATAAGACTCTTTTTAAGATTTGTTAAAAATCTTGCAACAATCCCAACTACTAGGGCAATATTCGGTCTGCTATGGACAACATATTGTAGCTTTCTAATCATGGATTTATACAAGGTTTGATTCACTTCAGTTATATCATCAGTTTTAGATAACTTTTGTCTAGCAACTATAGGTGTATTTACTGGTTTAGAATCTTCCATACTAAAAATTTTTAGTATTTCCTTAACATATTTAGATTGAGTAATATAGATACCTTTCTTCATCTGATAAACTTGCAAACTAACAAAGAATTTGATCTCACCAAACATAGACATTTCAAATTCAGTTTGCATCTCATTTGAAAATGTTTGACATAGGGCATCTTATCCTCCAAATATGATATCATCAATAAATATTTTAGCCAAAATTTTTTTTTAACCTTTTTCAGTCTTCATATACAGATTGTTGTTGTCATTTGTCTTTAAAAATTTAATCTTTATCAGATAGTTATGCAATCTCTCATACCATGCTCTAGGGGCTTGCTTTAATCCATACAGTGCCTTGTGTAGCTTGTAAACCATATTCTTCTTGCTTGGGTCAACAAATCTTTCTAGTTGTTTAATGCATAATTCTTCTTCCAATATCTCATTCAAGAATGTAGATTTAACATCTATTTGATACACTTTGATTCTTTTATATGTTGCATATGCAAGTAGACTAGAAATGGGGTTAGAGAGCATATCAAAAGCAAAACCATTATTACTTTAAAAAAAAATGTAAACAAATCTAATCTAAGCATAAAAGCCATTTGAAATAGAAGAAATAAAAATCTATCTAAAACTTCCTCCAAGTTATTATTTCTATGTTCTCTTTTCTTTTCTCAAAGATGGTTGTATGTAGCTCTTGAATGCTTTGAAATGCACTATGCTTGAGCAAGTATGATTGAGAATTACTGCGAGTGTGGTTGAGAAAGATAAAAAAAGATGATAGAAGAAAATGAATCCCAAGAGATATATAATAATAATACTAATAAAAATTTCTTTTGTAAAGGGAAATGAAGTCATTTATAAAATTTTTAAGAGAATCAATGATCAGGATTGAATGAAAGTCAAGGGCTGAGATTCTCTTATTTTAATTATTTGATTCAAAGTGGGTGGGTAGGTGGATCCACTTTGAAAAATAAAACTTACTACAAAATATTATCTAAATTTGTATGTTATCTTTAAATAAGATTTTAGACGGGTTAGGAGGCTTCTAAAAGGTAGTTAGAGTCAAATTTAACTTTCCTACTTGATATACTTAAGGTTAGGGGTTAAATTTTGGTCACTAGGTGGCCTAAGACTCATAAAAGAGCTTCCAAAAATGACCTCAAAGTCAAAATTTAAGTTTATAGAATTTAGATTATTTGGGCAAAGTATATTTCTTCCCATGTAGTTATTTTTGACTTAAAAAAAAAAGGGAATACTTTATAGATTAAAAAAATTATTATTTTAATTTTAGTGGTTGAGGTGGGTAAGAGGGTTTGGTGAAAATTAAGAGCCATGTGCTCTAATAGAATTAAACATAATATTTAATTTCAAGTGGGTTAAAAGAGAAATATAAATTAATTTAAATAGATAAATATATTTATTTAAATTAATAAAAAAAATAAAATTAAATGTAATATTTAATTTTAAGTGGGTTAAAAATGAAATATGAATTAATTTAAATGTATTTATTTAAAAGAGCATATCAAAAGCAAAACCACAATTACTTTTTAAAAAAATATAAATAAATCTAATTTAAACATTAAAACCACTTGAAATAGAAGAAATAAAAATCTATCAAAAATTCTTTCCAAGTTATTGTTCTCATGTTTTGCTTTCTTCTCCCAAAGATGGTTGTATGTAGCTTTTGAATACTTTAAAGTGCACTATACTTGAGCAAGTATGATTGCAAATTATTAAGAGTGATTGAGAAAGATAAAATAACATGTTAGAAGAAGATGGATTCCAAAAGATCTATAATAACAATACTAATGAAGACTCATTTTGTAAAAGGAAATGAAATCTTATTTATAAGATTTTTAAGAAGATCAATGGTTAAGATTGAATGAAGGTCAAGAGTTAAGATTTTTTCATTTTAA
Organism: Chamaecyparis obtusa; assembly: GCA_027943335.1. Classification (NCBI taxonomy): domain Eukaryota; kingdom Viridiplantae; phylum Streptophyta; class Pinopsida; order Cupressales; family Cupressaceae; genus Chamaecyparis; species Chamaecyparis obtusa. Next base: position 686,624 of record BSBK01002270.1, read on the forward strand.
TTATTTAATTCAAAGTGGGTGGGTGGGTGGATCCACTTTGAAAAATTAAACATATTACAAAAAATTATCCAAATTTGTATGTTATCTTTAAGTGAAGTTTTGGAGGGGTTAGGAGACTTCTAGATGGTAATTAGAATCAAATTTAGCTTTCCCACTTGATATACTTAAAGTTAGGGGTTGAATTTTGGTCACTAGGTGGCCTAAGACTTATAAAAGAGCTTCTAAAAATGACCCCAAAGTCAAAATTTGAGTTTGTAAAATTTAGATTATTTGAGCAAATTATATTTCTTTTCATGTGGTTGTTTGACTTAGAAAGAGATGGGAAGACTTTAGAGATTAAAGAATTCATTATTTTAATTTTAGTAGCTGAGGTGTATAAAATAGTTTGGTGAGAATGAGGAGTCATGTGCTTCCATATAATTAAATATAATATTTAATTTCAAGTGGGTTAAAAAAGAAATATAAATGACTTTAAATAGATAAATATATTTATTTAAATTAATAGAAAAAAATAGAATTAAATATAATATTTAATTTTAAGTGAGTTAAAAAAGACATGAATTAATTTAAATGTATTTATTTAAAAAAGCACATCAAAAGCAAAATTATAATTACTTTTTAAAGAAATGCAAATAAATTTAATTTAAACATGAAAACTACTTGAAATAAAAGAAATATAAATCTATCTAAAACTCTTAAATTATTGTTCCTATATTATCTTTTTTTCTCTAAAAAATAGTTGTATGTAGTTTTTGAATGCTTTGAAATGCACTATGCTTGAGCAAATATGATTGAAAATTACAAGAAGTGTGGTTGAAAAAAATAAAAGAAGATGATAAAAGATGGATCCCAAAAAATCTATAATAACAATACTAATGGAAGATCTCTTTGTAAAGGGAAATGAAATTTTATTTATAAGATTTTTAGAAGAATCAATGGTTAGGATTGAATGAAGGTTAAAGATTAAGATTTTTTTATTTTAAATATTTAATTCAAAGTGGGTGGGTGAGTGAATCCACTTTGAAAAATAAAACTTACTACAAAATATTACTCAAATTCGTATGTTATTTTTAAGTGAGATTTTGGAAGGGTTAAGAGACTTTTAGATAGTAGTTAGAGTCAAATTTAGCTTCTCCATTTAATATACTTAGGGTTAGGGGTTGAATTTTGGTCACTAGGTGGCATAAGACTCATAAAAGAACTTTTAAAAATAATTTTAAAGTCAAAATATAAATTTGTAAAATTTAAATTATTTGAGCAAAGTATATTTCTTCTTATGTTATTTTTTACTTAAAAAAGAGAAAAGAAGACTTTAAAAATTAAAAAAATTATTATTTTAATTTTAGTGTTTGAGGTGGGTAAGAGGATTTGGTGAGAATTAAGAACTATGTGCTTACATAAAATTAAATATAATATTTAATTTCATGTAGGTTAAAAGAGAAATATGAATTAATTTAAATAGATAAATATATTTATTTAAATTAATAGAAAAAAATATAATTAAATATAATATTTAATTTTAAGTGAATTAAAAATGACATATGAATTAATTTAAATGTATTTATTTAAAAGATCATATCAAAAATAAAATCACAATTACTTTTTAAAAAAATGCAAACAAATCTAATCTAAGCATAAAAATTACTTGAAATAGAAAAAATAAAAATTTATCTAAAACTCCCTCCAAGTTATTGTTCTCATATTTTTCTTTCTTCTCACAAAGATGGTTGTATGTAGCTTTTGAATGCTTTGAAGTGCATTATGCTTGAGCAAGTATGATTGAGAATTACTAAGAGTGTAGTTGAGAAAGATAAAATAAGATGATAGAAGAAGATGGATTTCAATAAATTTATAATAACAATACTAATGAAGATTTTTTTGTAAAGGAAAATGAAGTTCTATTTATAAAATTTTTAAGAGAATTAGTGGTCAGGATTGAATGAAGGTCAAGGGCTAAGATTTTTTCATTTTAATTATTTAACTTAAAATAAGTGGGTGAGTGGATCCACTTTGAAAAATGAAACTTACTACAAAAAATTATCCAAATTTATATGTTATTTTTAAGTGAGATTTTGGAGGGGTTAGAAAGTTTCTAAAGGGTAGTTAAAATTAAATTTAACTTCTTCACTTGATATACTTAAGGTTAAGGGTTGAATTTTAGTCTGTACGTGGTCTAAGACTCATAAAATAGCTTCCAAAAATGATCCCAAAGTCAAAATCTAAATTTGTAGAATTTAGATTATTTGGGTAAAGTATATTTCTTCACATGTGTTTATTTTTTACTTAGAAAGAAAATGAAAGACTTTAGAAATTAAAAAATTTATTATTTTAATTTTAGTGGTTGAGGTGGGTAAGAAGATTTGGTGAAAATTAGGAGCCATGTGCTCCCATAGAATTAAACATAATATTTAATTACAAGTGAATTAAAAGAAAAATATGAATTAATTTAAATGTATTTATTTAAAAAAATATATAAAAAATAAAACTACAATTACTTTTAAAAAAAATGCAAACAAATCTAATCTAAGTATGAAAATCACTTGAAATAAAATAAATAAAAATCTATCTAAAATTTCTTTTAAGTTATTATTTTCATGTTCTGTTTTCTTCTCCCAAAGATGGTTGTATGTAGCTATTGAATGTTTTGAAATGCACTATGTTTGAGCAAGTATGATTGAGAATTACTAAGAGTGTGGTTGAGAAAAATAAAAGAAGATGATAGAAAATAGATCCCAAGAGATCTATAATAACAATCTTAATGAAGGCTCCCTTTGTAAAGGGAAATAAAGTCATATTTATAAGATTTTTAGGAGAATCAATGATCAGAATTGAATGAAGGTCAAGTACTGAAGTTTTTCTTATTTTAATTATTTAATTTAAAGTGGGTGGGTCGGTGGATCTACTTTGAAAAATGAAACCACTACAAAAGATTATCCAAATTTGTATGTTATTGTTAAGTGAAGTTTTTGATAGGTTAGGAAACTTGTAGAGGGTAGTTAGAGTCAAATTTAACTTTTTCACTTGATATACTTAAGGTTAGGGGTTGAATTTTGGTCACTAGGTGGCCTAAGATTTATAAAAGAGCTTAAAAAATGACTCCAAAGTTAAAATTTGAGTTTGTAAAATTTAAATTATTTTGGCAAAGTATATTTTTTTCTATATGGTTGTTTTTTACTTAGAAAGATGGGAAGACTTTAGAGATTAAATAATTCATTATTTTAATTTTAGTAGTTGAGGTGGGTAAGAGGGTTTGGTGAGAATTAGGAGCCATGTGCTCACATAAAATTAAACATAATATTTAATTCTAAGTGGGTTAAAAAAGAAATATGAATTAATTTAAATAGATAAATATATTTATTTAAATTAATAGAAGAAAATAGAATTAAATGTAATATTTAATTCTAAGTGGGTTAAAAGGGACATATGAATTAATTTAAATGTATTTATTTAAAAGAACATATCAAAAGTAAAATCACAATTACTTTTAAAAAAAATGCAAACAAATCTAATCTAAGCATGAAAACCACTTGAAATAGAAGAAATAAAAATTTATCTAAAACTTTTTCCAAGTTATTGTTCTTATGTTCTCCTTTCTTCTCCCAAAGATGGTTGTATGTAGCTCTTGAATGCTTTGAAGTGCACTATGTTTGAGCAAGTATGATTGGGAATTATTAGGAGTGTGGTTGAGAAAGATAAAAGAAGATGATAGAAGATGGATCTCAAGAGATATATAATAATAATATTAATGAATGATCTATTTGTAAAGAGAAATGAAATTTTATTTATAAATTTTTTATAAAAATCAATGGTCAGGATTGAATTAAGGTCAAGGGCTGAGATTATCTCATTTTAATTATTTAATTTAAAGTGGGTGGGTGGGTGGATCCAGTTTGAAAAATGAAACCTGCTACAAAAAATTATCCAAATTTATATGTTATCCTTAAGTGAGATTTTGGAGGGGTAATGAAGCTTCTAGAGGGTAGTTAGAGTCAAATTTAACTTCCACACTTGATATACTTAGGGTTATGAGTTGAATTTTGGTCACTAGGTGGCCTAAGACTCATAAAAGAACCTCAAAAAATAACCCTAAAGTTAAAATCTGAGTTTGTAGAATTTAGATTATTTAGGCAAAGTATATTTCTTCCCATGTAGTTATTTTTTACTTAGAAAAAGGAAATTTTTTTAGAGATTAAAGAATTCATTATTTTAATTTTAGTGGTTGAGGTGGGTAAGAGAGTTTGGTGAGAATTAAGAGCTATGTACTCCCATAGAATTAAATATAATATTTAATTCTAAGTGGGTTAAAAGAAAAATATGAATTAATTTAAATAGATAAATATATTTATTTAAATTAATAGAAAAAAATAAAATTAAATGTAATATTTAATTTTAAGTGGGTTAAAATGGACATATGGATTAATTTAAATTAATAGAAGAAGAGGATTTAATTAATTAAAGTGCTAGGACTTTAAATTAATCAATCATAAAATTTATTTAGCCATTATAGTTGATATTTATGAATTAAATGTAGCATGCGATTAATACAGATTTAATATTTTCTACATTTGACACTAAGTCGAGTAGAGTCAATTAAAAGAAAGAATCACCTAGTACCATAGGACTTCGATGATTCAGGAAGATTGATATGCTGAGGCCAATTTTGGGGTATTACAATAGAGTCCTTACTCCTTCCAATCTTGCAACTAGGGCAAATATATCCCCATAGTCGATGCCTTCTTCTTGTGCATATCCTTTGCATACCACTATGGATTTGTTCCTAGTGACTTCTTTATGTTCATTTAGCTTGTTTCTGAATACCCATTTTGTTCCAATAACATTCTTGTCTTCTAGTGTCGACACTAGTGTCCAAGTTTTGTTCTTTTCTATTTGCTCTATTTTTTCATTCATGGCTTGTATCCAATATTCATTCTCTAAAGAATCTTTCTCTATTTTAAGCTTAAATTCACATAGTAGGCATGTATGATATTTCAACTTACTTCTTGTCATAACTCTACATTCTTTATCTCCAATGATTTTCTTTAGCTTATGATGTTTTCTCACATACTGTGCCAATGTAGGTTCAAATTTCCTTTCTCCTTGGTCTTGATCTTCAGGTTCATCTTGTAGATTCTCTACCTCTTCTTATGATTGCTCAGAAGCATCCTCTTGATGCTCGACAATATCTTGTTGTGACTCAGTAGGCTCATGCAGTTCCTTGACATCTAGTTTAGGTGCATTACTAGCCTCTCCTTCTTCCATATATACAAAAGATCTATAATCTTGGCAAACCTCTAACTTTCTTTAACTTATTGATATTTACCAAATTGTCAAAGTTCACATGACACAACCTCTTATACCATAACCATACATCATCAAATTGTGCAAACAAACATGTTTTTTCATATAGGTCTAGATAAAATAAATTACCTCATCTATTCTCCACTTCTAATTAGTTCACCAGTGACATCAAATATTTTAGCCTTCCTGTGATGAAATTCAACTCGGTAACTAGTACTGTTCAATTGTGCCACACTCAATAAATTATAGTTAAGACCTTCAACCCATTAAGCATTATCACATCTAATCTTTTTTGTCAATCTTATTGATCTTTTTTCTTTCAAAGCACATGGTGCGTCATTACCAAACTTAACACTTCTACCTTTGTAATGATTAAGGGTTTCAAACTTACTTTTATCACCAATCATATGATGTGAACAACCACTATCAATAATTTATTTATCACCTTTACTCACATATGAAATAAGTGTAATTTTCTCATCTTTATCATAATCATCCTTCATAGAAACATAAACAACTTATATATCATTTTGGAGGCTTTTGCGCCCACGAAGCAGGAGAGAAATCAGATGGTTAAGGTGGACAATTCATACTTTAACCCTAAGTTCATTTTCAGGCCCTGACACCTTGTTTTATTTGTTATTATAGGCTACATTACCCTCGATGGTCGGTATACTAAAATTTACAACCATCACCTTATCCTTCTGAATCACTTTAGGCATGGGGTAAAGATTAATTTTCCTTTTTACCTACTGAGTTCTTTGAACGCTTCTCTTCTCCACTGGCAAAGGGATTCAGAGGGTGATCATGCTTGCCATGAAGGGCTCATGGTCCTCATCTTTGAGGTGTTGAAGTCGAAGAAGGTGGAAAGAACCAAACTTAAAAGAAAATCCCTCGAGGACTATGACACTGATGGGAAAGAGTCTGAGGAGCCTTTTATGGAGGATATAGAAGATGAGGAGGGGGATTCTAAGGAGTACCAAGAGGTCAGTCCTAAGAAAAATAAAAAGAAAAGGAAGATGGAGGATTTGACAATTGATATGGAGTTAGAGGAAGAAGAGAGCAAGGAGGAGAGTTCTAAGAAGCAAGGGAAAAAGAGATTGGAACCTATTGGAAAATGCACTAGAGCTAAAAAAGAGAAGAAGAAAGTTGCAAAAAGGGTTTTCATATCTTTTGATGAGGGCTCTTCCTCCTAGGAAAAGATTGATTAGGAAAATCGTGTGGACAACAACCCTGCTGTGGAGGAGAGTGGGGATTCCAGGAAAAATGTGTGGGTTGAGGAAAATATCTTGCAAGAGGTTGCACAGGCTATGACTAATATTGAGAAAGATGGGCACGAGAAGGATAAGGCCAACTTGGAGAAGGAGAATGTGGAGAGTCCTAAAGAGAACATGGATGAAGGGAACAAGGGTTTTGAGAAAATAGAGGGAAGGAATATGGATTTTGAGAATCAAGGGTGCTTGGCCTTCTTGTCTACCTTTAGCATAATGAAAAATGATATCATTGCGATGAAGACCCACATTCACCAGTGACAAAAAGAGACAGGGGTTATCAAGAGGATGAACTTGGGGGAGAAAACTATGGGCTAGACAATTGATGATCTCATTGACATTGTCGCTAGAGCTCAGGGTATTGCTATCTTCAATGACAGAATTACTACCATGGAGGAGAAAATTGAAAGTAGTAATGTTATTACCAGGAAAGTTGAGACTATGGAAAAGAGAATTGAAAAGTTGGAGAAGACCATGGGGAATATTGCAGAACAAAGCTATGCTATCCTTAAAGCTTCAAATGAGCACATGAAGATCCTGGTGGACAAGCTTGACAATGGGAAAGGAAACCAAGAGATCATTATGAATAAAGAGGATTAGGGACCTAGCAGGCGTACGAGATCCAGGTTCAAGAAGATGGAGGATGGTAACAAGAATGACATGGAAGATCTGAAGATGTTTGCTGCAAACATGCAGATTCTTGCTGATCAGGCTACAGAACTGATGAAATGTGTTTAGACAGCAGGTTGCTATCTTGCTTTCCTTTTTTGCTGTCCTTTGTCTTTTGGTTGTTCTTTTTGTTTAAGGACTTGGTTGTGTTTTTTTTTTGTTGGTGCTAATGCACTTGTCCTTTTGGAGCTTAAATGTTTTATCTATAATCCTTGTGTAAAAAGTTTTGGGTCCTTTCAAAACCTATTTTTACGTAATCAAAATAACTTATATATCGCATTCATCAAATTCACTAGTTTCATTGTCAGTTTCCTCTTCAACAATATAGAAATATTTCTTACCTTTTTCTTTGTAGTCTTTGTACCTTCTGTGATCTCTGTCATTTCTTTTGTCTTTGTACTTTCTTTCCTTTCTTTCATCTTTGGCAGTCTTGTCAGGGCATTTTATTGCAATATGGACAACTTTGTTACATGAAAAATAGATAATAGGAAGTTTACCTTTGTATTTCCCTTTTCCTCTTTGTAGCCTTGTGTCCATAAGTGCCTCAAGATCATCTAGATCATCATCAAAAGTGTCACTATTATTGTCGTTGTTATTGTCACTACTCACACATATTTATTTTCCCTTCTTAGGCTTATGAAGAACCATTTGAGAATTAAATACAGATTCAATATTAAAATTATCGTAGTTAGACAGCTCAAAAGTAGTAAGCTTGCCAATAAGACTATCCAAAGTTAGGACATTACCAAGGTTACATCTTGATTCTTGTATTGCAGAAACTCTGATACATAGATAGGAAGAAAATTTCTCAATACTTTACTGATAACAGTCTCATCATCAATGATTCCATTAGCTCCTTTAATAGTATTTACTACTTCCTTAATTCTACCACAATACTGAGCAATATTTTCACCTTCTTGCATTTTCATTTCATCAAACTTACCTTTCAAACTTTTAGATTTGGCTCTTAGTACATTTGTGTCACCACCATAGATAGCTGCAAGAGTGTCCCACATTTGCTTTGCATTAGTATAGTCTTTAATGTCCTCAAATTTAGGATAGCTTAGGGCAGATACAATCTCCAATATTGCTTGATTGTGTTCTTATTTTTCTTTCATCTCCTCAACAGTCAAAGGTGCAATAGGTATTACATAATCATTTTTGACATAGTATTTTGCCGAATCACCAATATCAGCTAGGTGAAATTTCATCAAACTCTTCCATGCAGGAAAGTTCTCCTTGTTCAGCTTCGGTACCTCTTTTTTGTACATCTTGATCATTAGCTTCAAGTACCTTTAAACTTTTTCTCTACAAGCACCAACAAATCTGATACCAATTGTTAGAATGATTTTAGAATAAATAAGAGGGGGGGTGAATCAGTTATCCTCAGGTCCAGATGTATCAATTCAACTTTCTAGCTTTTCAACAAACTCAAATCTAATCAGTTTTCAACTCGGTCTCTATAGCATGTATCAATAACATAAAAATTATAGTCCACTATCCAAAAGTAATTAACTTGCAGAATATAAAACTTTCAATAACATTCACATCAAATAACATTCACACAAGTATAACACCAAGATTTATAGTGGAAACCCAATTTGGGAAAAACCACTTGTAACATGCTACTAATTTTCACTCTTCTGAAGTGATCTTTGTGAGAAGCCAACTCGGTTAAAGGTTACAATACAAACTGCTACGTGTGACCCGGTTAAAGGATTTAATCACCCTGTTAAGAGTGGCCTTGTTAGAGGGCTTAAGAACATTCCATCAGAATGTCACCTTGATTAAAGGGTTTACACAGTGACTGTTAGATCAACCTTGATTGAAGAATTTAGACTGATACAATGGTTAGAAAGTAACAGTAGGTTCTGATATGAAAATATACAACTCACTTTGAAAATGTAGATCCAATTCAATCATATGCCAATTTACTGACTGACCTTCTTTTCCATCTCCATCTCTATTCTGCTCAAAATTCTCTTCAAGCAATCACCACAACTCTATTCAGCTCTTCACAACTTCACCTTAGCCTTCTACATAGACTCATCAGTCAATATCATCAAACTCTTCTCCTCTCTTTTGTAACCTCACAATTAGGTCATCCTTATACCTCCTTGATCAAGTAGATTAATCTTTTTCAGCTTAATCTCTTCTGTAGATCTCAGGTTTAGGTCAGATTCATCAAATCCTTCCATCATTATGTTCTCCTTCTTTTTTTCCTCTAGATACATCTTCAAACTTCTCTTTGAATCCATAAGAAAATGATTTACCATGCATTAAATGCTTCATACCATTCATTAATAATGTCAACATATTTTACATATCCCAAGAATTCAACTATGTCGGCTGAGATTCTCAATTCCTTCTCAAAATGTAAATTACTGACACTCGGTCAATACTATGTATCTCAGTCATCGCTAACACTTTCCTTCTCGACAAACATTGTCTTTGCTTGGTGTTGGTACCCATATAGACCCCAAAAATAAACTTTCAAGTTTAGGGTCTTGAACCTCTTTGAAATACTTCGAACCAAGGTTCAAAGTGGTTCAGTTTGCATAAGCAGATTCACAGGTTCAGAGCTTCAGAGATTTGGAATTCAATTCAAAGGCTCGACAAGTTCAGTATTATAGGTGACCTTGGTGATTTCAAAGTGCAGCATTCAGATTCTAGGTTTTGTCTAGTACTTTTGGTTTAATTGATGCAAAGAGTTTCATGGGTTCAGATATTCAATTCAAGTTTGGATTCAACAAAACCAGTAAGGGCCCTCCAATGTGCAAAGATGATCTTTCCAAATCATTAACATTTTTGTCATTATAAAAGTGGACTGACATAGTTGACCACTATTGAAAAAAGGGAATAAATTTGATAGATGGTCTCTCTTTAATGCAAGAAAGGTATTTACAATGGTCTCCACATCCTTATTACAACTTTCTTTTTGGGAAGATGGTGAACTCATGGACTTTAGATACAATTTCATATGTAGAGCATTAATAATACTGTGCACAGTCGGGTTCGTGATTAACCAATTTTTGTATGAGAAATGTTATAAAGTTCCTATATTTTTAGAGGTTTTTAAAATGTCTCTAGAGTTGAATCAAATTGTCCCTTAAGATAAAATTAAAATGCAAGCATGAACATGAAGAATGTTCAGAGTTTTTAATGTAACAGGCAACCAAAGATTTGTAGGAAGCAGTAAAATAGTCATATTGCGGGGGGCATAACTCCTAATTTCACCGTTGGATCCGGCTAAATATTTTATATGTTTGAGAAATTATAGCTTTCCAACTTTTCACTGGAGTGATCGTCAAAATTCTACCTAGTTCGCGAGATATGGATGACTGAGTTAAGTAGTGTCAAAACTATCAATGACAGTCACAAAATGCTGACAACACTTCATCACCAGCATATGCCTGTAATACCCCAAAAATGGGCTATAAGTTCATTAATCTTCTATATCAACATATCGAATGAAATTGACATCAAAGTCCTAACCTAAGGCACATCTGCACATCATCGAATCCTAATTGATTATCATAAATTTTGCATCGGGGAATATTCTTAGTAATATTCCTAATCATCTTAATTATCTTTAATTTAATGATTATTTGACAATAAATCCAATTTATCCTAAAGTTTGATTAATTGAATATTCTAAATATTTAATTAATTAGATTTAATTCTGCCACTTAATTATTTAATTGAAGTTAATTCTATTTATTCCTAAATTGTATTATTTAATTTTGACAATAAATCTAAAATCTTATGAATAATTGATTAAATTCTTATTTAATTAATTAAAGCAAGTTGTCAATTTTTAATAATATTGTTTTTGAATAAAAGTTTGAAAAATAATTGATTAACCCATAAATCAATTATTGTATTTTTCAAAATCAGTTAAGTTGGAAATAAATCACTTTATTATTAAATTAATTCATAAATAAAACATGCACAATCAGAAAAGCAGACAACTATCAATTATCAATTAAAGCTAAACTCTATTTTGAGTTAAACTCTGCTTTTGCATATTTTTGTGAGTTAATTATCCTTTATTTAAAAATAACTCAAAAATCAAGCTGAGTTAATCTGAGTGATTTATGGCTTTTATTCATGCACCTCCAAAGCCCTGAATTTCTATAAATTAAAGCTTTAGCTCTTCACAAATCATCCACAAGAATTGCATAATCACGCTGCCGAATTGGAGATTGAAAAATCATCTTTGCGAATCCAAGCTTTGTGAGATCAATATTGCATAGTTTTTCATATCATATTAGTTTTCATTTGTTAGATCATTTAGCATATCATAGCATATCAGTTTTTACATATCATAGATTTCATATCATTTTTCATCTTATTGCATCTAAAATCCAAAAAATATAAATTAATTGCATACATTCTATATCCATCTTTTGTATTCAAATCCTTTATTTAGGTGTCATCAAGGTCACTGATCTCGATAACAATCTGAGAACATCATACTTGCACCTATTAGAAGGCAGTAAATTGCCTGGTTAGTTTAGCTTTGAATTCATTGCACGATTTTGAGTTTTGCTAACTTCTAATATTTTATTGAAGTGTTGTGTCTACAGATCAGGTAAAAAATTTACACACACATTTTTGGCAACCACCGTGGGGCCCTAAAATGGGTTTCCATTCTATTCTATCAAATTTTTATCATTTTTCTCGAACCCAATACCACAAGGTTAATTTTTGTGAGTTTTGTGATAAATTTCTGGGTTGTTTTTCCAAAAATCTGACTGATGTTTTTATTGGTACATGCACATATGACATGATAAAAATCCAAAATTTATATTTTTAGAAAATTATTTGAGTTAGCTTTCATTTTCCATTAGTTTGGATTAATTTCATTTTGATTTGCAAAAGTTATGATCATTTTAGTGAAGACTAGTCTGAACTTGATTTTATGAAATTTGACTGATGTTTTTATTGGTACATGCACATATGGTATGATAAAGATCCAAAATTTATATTTCTAGAAAGGTATTTGAGTTATCTTTCATTTTATATTAGTTTGGATTAATTTTGTTTTGATTTAAAAAAGTTATGATCATTTTAGTGAAGACTGGTCTGAACCTGATTTTATGAAATCTGACTGATGTTTTTATTGGTACATGCACATATGACATGATACAGATCTAAAATTTATATTTCTAAAAAGGTATTTGAGTTAGCTTTCATTTTTAATTAGTTTGGATTAATTTCACTTTGATTAGCAAAAGTTATTGTTGATTTAGTGCAGATTGATTAGAATCTAATTTTTTTATGACAATAGGTTTTTCGATTATCAAATGACATATTATCTTTGACTAACCTGATTTTTTACCATGTGGGGTTGAAAATTTGTGTTTATTTTTTTGATGGATTTTTATAACATTGGGTTTCATGTACAAGAATATGTAAGTTTTTCATAATAGTGGGTTGCAGGTGCAGGTGCAGGTACATCTTGTGGGTACAAAAGATAAAAGACAAAAAGCACAAGAATTGCTAAAAATAGGTAAAAATCTACTAAACATGTTGTGAGGAATTCAAGTAATCTTCTCAGCTGATAAGACTTCAATTTTGGATCTAAAATGAACATCTCATGTGTCTAGATTGAGTGACTTTTATTGCTTTCCTATCACAGACTTCATTTGGGCTATAAAAATGAACATAGTTTGCTTTCAGCATCTTTGTTACACATAGTAATTAGGCCCCATGAACACTATTTGTGGATCTTGAGAGAGTGGGTTTCCAGTGAAACTCTTCTCAATGAAGGATCCCTTGTAGGTGGGGAGGATATTGAGGGAGTCTCACGTTCCACTAGATCCGTGTGTCTTCAACTTTTGATCGAGACATTTTTTCTCCGGAGAGGTTGATAGATTCTAAGAGGTTGACATCATAGATTTTTGTGAGATAATCTTGGTCTTAGTGTGTCGGATTAATCTGTCTGCTTTATTTGGGTTAAAAGTGAAAAGGCTAGGGGATTATGCTCTACTTCCTTTTTGGATAGTACCAGAAACCCAAATCCTCGAATCTAAAACTAGTCTCCATGTGGTATTTCTTGTGAGTCACCTTTAGAGAGGGTTAACCGTAGTCGACATTCCCTTAATTGGGTCAACCACGTTGATGAAACCTCAAGCGGTAATAGCCATTTTTGCCGTGGTAGTGACAGCCGCTATATAAATGTCCTTGTGGAAGAAATCTTCATAGGTGTGGTTCATTGTTGGGTTGTTAGATATCCCTAGCAGCTCCTAATTAATTAAATTCTCAGACTGTGTCAAAAACCTGGTGCACCGGGATTGGAGTTCACCCCTTTGGATCATAAAAGTTGCAGAGTCAAATCATTACTAAAAACCCTAGCGAGGCCAAATTTTTATTTTCTAGGGTATATGTGCATTATTGCAAAATATTTTTGGAACATACACAATTAGCGCTTCTGAGGATTAGAACGAATAAGTCACTTGATTGTTCATGCGCAAGGTTTCTTTTGCCCTTGTTCATTATTTTCAGACATGCTTGAAATCACTTGCTTGCTATTTTGCGTGCTTGTTTATCTATCTGGTTATTGAAAATGGACAAATCTGTTACAATCCTTAAATCTGGACATTAAAATTTGCAAACAATCCGAATCTGAAAACTCAAAATTTGCAAAATTTGAAGTAAAATTCTTTTCCGAGTCAAAAGTCATCTCAAGAGGTCAGAAAGTCATACGAGTTTCTATCAAGCATCATTTCATTACTGCCCATCTGTCATATGGTAAAGAACCCAGTGTCATATGAGTCTTTCTGCCAGTCAAATTCAAAAAGTCAAATCCTACTAGCAACTATCGTGCGAGTTTTGCAACTATCGTGCTAGATACTTAGCTTTTTCAGCCTATTTCCAGAATCTGTCGAACAAATCATTGTGTCAAGAATAGAGCAGCAACTACTGAGAATCCAATCATTATTCCAAAGTGGTCTTTTGAATCTGATCTAGTCATCTGTTTAATCGATTTGAGTCTTTATCATCTTGTGTCAAAACCTTGTCATAACTATCAATCTTCAATCAATCATCAAAATGACTAAGTATTGTAATATCTTGTCTGCTATCTTTTGGGAACTTACCCATACATCCAGGGCATAGTATCCTTCACCCACATCTAATCAAATCTTCAATCAATCAAACCTTGACAAGGTTGCATCATCTGATCATCTTGATTCCATTCATTCTTCAGTTGTCTTCATCTTATTATTTTGCTTCACCCAAGGTTAATGGTGGAAACTAGAGCTTCCTCTCACAAGAAATATGGGGAAATATTGCATACTTTACCTTTGACTCACATAGGTCCAACTTTTGAGCAACTCCACAATTTTGGTCTTTACAAAGATGACGGTGCTGGCAACCTTCGATTAAAAATTGGTTACATTCCTCCTTCATCAACTCACAGAGGTACCCAACAAACCCCACATCAATCTATTCTGGGGAGTCCACAAACTCCTACCATGTCTCAAGCAGGGACAAACTTTGGCTCTCACAGAACTCAATCTCAACATGGTGTAGATCAAGAACCCACACCTCAAGAAATTGCTCAATATCAAAATGATGATAACTTCAAACGAATGATGAAGCATTTCTTGAAAGAAGATAGAGAGGCATACTTTTTACAATTAGTTCATCAAGGAGCTAAGCTTCCTCCTAATTTTAATGTTGAAGTTATCATCACACATGAGGAAGAAACTCCACTCACAGCTATGACGAAACAAATACATGCTTTACAAGTCAAACTGAATCAACTCGAAAAAGAGAAGGAACCCAAAGAGTTCTCCATGGAGGCTCTATGTCCTTTTCCATTTGACAAAGACTTGTACATGCCACCATTTCCAAAAAGAGTGGAGATGCTGAAGTATGATAAGTATGATGGACACTCAGATCCTCAAGATCATGTTAGAGAATTCTATACACAATCAATGGAGTTCATGCATGAACCAACCTATTTGATGCATCTCTTCCTTCAATCTCTGGGAGCAGTGGCCATTCAATGGTTCTCTCGATTACCTTCCACCATCAAAACTTTTGAGAAGTTGATCAAATTATTTTATCAGCAATACTCCTACAATATTCAACATCCAGTCACCATGATTGATATCTGTAATCTGAAATAATATCCAGGGGAACCATTCCTAACATTTCTCAAGAGATGAAGGAAGAAGTTCTCTCTATATGCCAGACCTATTCTAGAAATAGAAAAACTAGAAATCTTCATCAATAACCTTGTTCCAGAAATCAATTATCCTCTACAAATGCAAGATCATACATCTTTTGACAAGATGGTGGACAATGATATCAAAATAAAAAAAGTTCTTGTGAAAAAAGGAGAAATCACACTTCAAAAAGACAAGTACGAATCTGGATCTAGTTCCAAAGATAAGAACAAAAATTGGAACAAGAACAAAGGCATCATCTCAGATGGCATTATTGACACTATCCGTGCCCCATCAAAGGCACCAGCCTACAACCTAACTCTTGGTTCCCAAGCCATTAAAGCTTCAAAACAAAAGTCAACTGAACCATTTCAAAAGAAGCCAGAATACAAATCTTGGGATAAACAGCAAAAGTTCACTCCTCTTGGAGAATCTTTAGAATCAGCTATGAAAACTCTACTTGCTAATAACATCATCTCTTTGCCAGTGATCCGACCACCTGATTCTGAGCCTAAGCCAAAATGGTGGAGAGAAAATGAATTCTATGATTTCCATCGAGGTAAAGGTCACAAAACTAATAACTGCTTACGGTTGAAACACACCATTCAAGATCTGATCGATAGTGGAGACATCACAGTTGACAATCCTAAGAGCAATAATGATCATACAGTATTCATAGAACCATTTCCACAACATGGTCAGGGAGTTTCAACTTCTCAGCCTAATATGGCGGCAAAAGTCAATTATGCCTACCCTGGAAATAATGCTGTCATCAATATGGTTGAACCATGTCTCTCTGAAAGTTGCAATGTCATCACAATTGTACGAAGAGATAGACAAAATCAATCCACCAACGTAGTTACTCAATCACAAGCTTAGGCACATCTAAAAGGATAACTCCCAGATTCATCTTATGTCCCTAAGATACCCTTCAATTTTTCATCTGCTTCCAAACAGAAGGCTGCTTCCAAATCTTCCAATTCTAAGGATACAAGGCCTACATCTAATAGAATTGTTCAACAACTCCAACACACTAATGCAAAAATCTCTATGTTTGAGTTTCTTTGAATATCCCCAGCTCATAGAGCCATACTAGACAAAGCTTTGCTCGGTTCCAATGTTCCTGATGACCTTGATTTAGACAGGTTCCAGACTATGGTTGGACATCTTACATCTCTGCAATATATCTCCTTTTCAAAGGAAGATGACAACTCCTTGAGTCACCCACATAATCAGCCTTTGCATATAGAGGTCTTGATCCAGAATCATAGAGTCAAATGTGTGTTGATAGATGGAGGCGCTGGGCTAAACATTTGTTCTTACAGCTTGATCACACATTTGGGATTTTCAGAATTGGCTATTGATCCTAGAAAGAAAATAACTATCAAAGCCTATGCTGAACAAGAAAGATCTTCTAAAGGCACCATTGTCTTACCTATCAGAGCAGGTCCAGTTATCAAAGATACCATCTATCAAGTGCTTGATCTACCTTTGGCCTACAACATTCTCCTAGGGAGACCATGGATACATGAAATGCAAGCTATTCCTTCTACATGCCATCAATGTTTGAAGTTTCCTTATGAAGGAGTAGAGGTTACTATCCCCACAGATTTGAATACAACTTGCAATACATTAAAGGAAGGTGCAGATAAGCTTGTGCCTAATAACAGAGAATCTTCCATTGAACCAACTAAAGAAGCATCCACATCTAAAATGGAAGATCTTTCAAAAGAGGTTAATATCAAAGAAAATGGGATGGGAGAATATATTATAGAGCCAGTATTATCTTTGACATCTCTCCCTATCTCACCTAAGTCTTATGGACAATCTTTGAAACAGTCCAAGCCCAAACCTAGGGAACCTCTTGAAGCATATAAAAAGAATTTTGTGGTAGAACAAGTATCCAAGCAAGAGTTTGAAGAGGATGAAGCTATGCTATCATGGCTATACAAAGATGAACCTGAATCCCACAATGTTCAAACTAGCAACTCTACAGCATTATAGATTCCTTCTAAGTCATATGGTCCAAGAAATAAATTGATAGCTAAGATGGGATATCTAGGTCAAGGACCTCTAGGAGTCAGAGGAAAAGGTCTCATGGCACCTATTCCACATATGGGTAGGGAAAATAAGAATACTGTAGGCCTCAGCTTTAAGAAGAAACCCTATCACCTCAAAGGTAATTGTTCCCATGTCATAGAGCAGATCGCACCAAGAGAACCACTTCTTAAGAAAGAAGAAATAGAACCATCAGATAGTGATTCAGATAGCTCAGAACTCATCCCCTATGAAAAATTGCCTAAGGAGATCAAAGACCTTCTTGATGATAAAGATGATCCAATCAAAAGAATTAATGTAATAGAAACACAAGAACCTACTATCAATCAAGATATAGTTGCCACACAAGAAACAACTAATCTTGAAAACAATCAAGCAAAGGGAGGTGGTAGTGATTCTGAGATAGATTCCCATGAGTATGAATTCAAAGCAGAATCTGAGGGTAACCCTTCTTGGGGTATTCACCCTGACTTTACTCATGTTCTAAGATTTCCTAGAGATCCTGAATCAGAAGCTGAATCAAATGACTATGAATGGGGAGTCATTCTAGAACTAGATGAGCTTATCACCGAGAAACATGTTGATGTTATTCACCAATATGCACCTAATCCCAATGTAAGTAAAGAGTGAAATAATGAACCTATTGAGTCTGATCCACCTATGGCTGAATTGGACTCCCATAATGACATTGAGCCTATTCACGAATTGAATGTCTTAAGTTGTAATATCACCTTTGAACTCAAGCGTCAGGTTAGGACCAATGATGACAAATCCATATCCGTAAACACTATCTCCCAATCTTTCCCCACTTTGACTATCCAATATCCAGAACTTATTGATCAAACCTCCATAAATCCAAGCCATGGTATTTATACCTTCCCAAATGACTATGCCCTTGCTTTCTACCTCAATGTAGTTGAGCCTATGAGTACTTCCATCAATGAACCGAGTGTTAGCATGACAGAGTCAGACATCAAATATCTTTGTCAGAAAAATAAGAAAAAAAAGAAAAAAAAAAAGAGTTCTGAGGGTGAAAACCACTTTGTGGCAGTCTCAGAACCTACAAAAGTAAAAATAAAAGACATATTCGAAGGTGAAAACCTCTCTGAGGTGCCTAAGGATGAGATATTTGATGTCCTTCCAAGTCATTTACATGATAGATCTCCAGTTCTAATTGAGCCCACTCAATCTATCAATTTGGGAACAACAGAAAAACCAAAGTTGATTCATGTAGCACAATCTTTATCAGAAGAAGAGAAGCAAAAATTTACAACATTCCTCATAGAGAAAAAGATCAACTTTGCATGGAAATATTCAGATATGCCAGGATTGGATCCTAATCTTATAATGCATCATTTATCCATAGCTCCAAATGTCAAACCTGTTAAGCAAAAGTTGAGAAAGATGCATCCTCACGTTGCACTCTTGGTAAAAGCTGAATTAGAGAAGCTCCTAAAAGTTGGATTCATCCGAGTTATTAACTATGTAGAGTGGATCTCCAATATTGTACCTGTTTCTAAACCAGATGGTTCAATCAGAGTGTGCACAAACTTTAGAGATGTGAATAGAGCGTGCCCTAAGGATGATTTTCCACTACCTAACATTGATATGATAGTGGACATGACTGTAGGTTTCGAGATGTATTCCTTAATGGATGGTTTCTCTGTATATAACCAAATAAAAATTGCTCTAGAGGATCAAGAGAAAACTGCTTTCACATGTGCATGGGGTACCTTCTGTTGAAATGTCATGCCATTTGAGCTTAAAAATGCTGGTGCTACATACCAAAGAGCAATGACATCTATTTTCCATGACATGATGCATCGAACTATGGAAGATTATGTTGATGATACTTTAGCAAAATCTATGATTAGAACTGAACATCTAAAGGACTTGAGCATGATCCTAGATAGAATGGAAAAGTTTAGTCTCCAACTAAATCCTAAGAAGTGTGCTTCTGGTGTCACTTCTGGAAAGCTCTTAGGATACATAGTTTCAAAGAAGGGCATTGAAGTTGATCCAGCTAAAGTCAAGGCTATAATAGAGATGCAACCTCCCAAGAATATCAGTCAAATGAGAACCTTACAAGGGAGAGTACAATCTATCAGAAGATTCATATCACAACTTGCTAATATATCACAACCTTTTACAAAAACATTACATAAAGGTGTGACCTTTGCATGGAATGAAGAATGCGAGAACAACTTTCACCATATGAAGAAGTATCTATCAAATCCTCCTATCTTGATACCTCCTATTCAAGGGAAGCCATTGATTTTATATGTCTCCGCTACAGATACATCACTGGAGGCATTGCTAGCACAACATGATGAGAACAAAAAGGAAAGAGCTATATACTATATCAATAGAACATTGGTTGCATATGAGAAGAACTATTCAATGATTAAGAAAGCTTGTCTATCTGTGATCTTTGCATCATAAAAACTAAGACATTACATGTTATCTCATACCACACAATTGGTAGCTAAAATTGATCCCCTCAAGTACCTACTAAGCAAAGTTTCCCTCACAGGTAGATTAGCTAAATGGGTTATGCTCTTAAGTGAATTTGACATTGAATACGTGGAAATAAAAGCTAGAAAAGGATAGGTTATTGTTGATCAATTAGCGGATGTACCTCTGATTGATAATATGCCAATGCAAATAGAATTTCTAGATTCCTCTATCATGACTCTTTCTTCTAGAGAATGGTAGTTATTCTTTGATGGATCCTATACACAGAATGGATTTGGAGCCGACATATTGTTCATAACTCCTCAAGGATACTCAATCCCAAAAGCATTTAGATTAAAGTTCCCTTGCACAAACAATATTGCTGAATATGAAGCCCTCTTGAATGGTATCAAAATAGTGATTGAGTGGAGGGTAACAAAACTACACATTCATGGAGACTCTCAACTTGTTATCCATCAAGTCAATGATGTGTACCAAACTAAAGATGAAAATCTCATTCCTTACAAGAGAATGGTAGATGATCTTAAGAAATATTTCATATCTATCAAATTTGAGCAAATTCCTAGAATGAAGAACAAGGCTGCCGATGCAATGGCAACACTATCTACTTTATTACAGCAGCCTGAACATGAGCTTCGCTACGAGTTTCTGGTGGAAGTACTATCTTATCCTGCATATGACTCCCTTGAAACCCGCATGATTTGCACTGTTGTAGGTCATGATTCATCCAGATACAAAAACCTATTCTCTTATCTCCAAGACCAAATCATTCCTGATACCTTCACCCACCATGAAAAGAGATACCTTATCCGTAATGCCTCCCGATATGTCATCATTGGTCATGATCTGTACAAACGAGTTCTAGATGGTACACTACTTAGATGTTTAGAATGGGAAGAGTCTCAACGTGCATTAGAGGAAGTCCATGATGGTATTTGTGGGTCACACTCGAATAGTTTGACACTAGCTTGAAAACTTATTAGGGCTGTGTACTATTGGCCTGAAATGGAGAAAGAGGCTATCAAATTTGCTAAGAATTGTCAAAAGTGTCAAGTACATGGCAACCTAATTCATGCTCCAGGGAGAGATGTAATTCCCTTTACTACATAATGGCCTTTTCACCAATGGGCATTTGATCTTATAGGAGATATACATCCTCATTCTTCTAATGGACATACCCATATAATCACAGCTATAGATTATTTTATAAAATGGGTAGAAGCAATCCCTTTGACACAAGCAATTGGGAAACAGATATCTATGTTCATATTGAACTATATCATATGCAGATATGAGATACCTCATTCCATAATCATAGATAACGGTGGACAATTCAAGAACAAAGACCTAGATTATCTATGTGCCAAATTCAAGATCACACAACATTGGTCTTCTATCTAATATCCTCAAGGGAATGGACAAGCAGAGGCTTCTAATAAGAATCTATTGAAAATCTTGCATCAAATAGTTAATAAAATCGGAAGAGACTGACATCTCATGATTAATCCAGTTCTCTAGGCCTACAGAACAAGTATCAGAACACCTACAGAGGCTACACCTTTTGCTTTAGTTTATGGGTCTGAAGCGGTACTGCCTATTGAGGTTGAAATCCCATCACTCAGAATCTGAATGCATGGTCTAGTAACTGATGATGACTACAGAGTGTCTAGGTTGCAAGAACTTGAACTACTAGATGAACGCAGGCAAGCATTGTATGATCATCTTAGAGTGTATCATAACATAATGTCTAGAGGCTACAACAAGAAAGTCAGACACAAAGAATTTCAAGTTGGTGATCTAGTCTTGAGAGAGAATTCTAAAAATTAATCAAATCGAGAACGCAAGGGGAAGTTTGAACCCAACTAGCTGGGTCCCATTGTAATCACTACTACTTTTGGCTCTGGTGCCTATCAACTCTCAACGACTGAAGGAGAACAGCTCTGAGAACCAATCAACGTTCTCCATCTAAAGAAATTCAATGCCTAAGCCATTCAGTGTATGCTAAAATGTCCTGAAAAAATCTTAAAAATTGGAAAAAGTCCTGAAAAAATGAACATCTTGGTGAAAACCTAGCAATGGTGTTGTTAGCTCTTTTTCATGTAGAATCGCCAATATTGCTATTAAGCTTGACTCTTAGGTTCCTAATTCCAGATTCTTACAGGGAAAAGGCTAATTGATAAGGACCAAGTCCTTCTTCTACTTCGGGCTCCACAAACCCAGGCGGGTGTACCTATCTTCAGACTCACTGCTTCACAATGAAATCCTTCCAGTGGATTAGGGGTTCTCACAATGACTTGCTAATGTCTCTTGCTGCAACTGATGCAGAGCTTAGAAAGCCAATCCATGATGTTAACAAAAGTAAACAATCATTGCAGAAAAATGGCAAAAGTGACAAGGGTATTCATCCTTCTTCTCTTCAAGCTTAAAAACTCAAGCAGGTTAACCTATCTGATTCATCTCTTCAAAGAATCACTAAAGGTACTTGCACTATTCAATGCAACTTATAGACATTTTTGCTCTTAAACATGAAAGGGAAAAGTGATTTGAATTGGTTTGGATGCAATTCTGGAAAAAGACCAGTGCCTAATCCATTGGGTATGGAGTCAAATTTAACAGACATTCACAAAGATTTACAACTCAACACATCTGAAACCAGTAACATGCCTTACTACTTTTATCATTACAAACACACGATCATCAAATCCATATATCCTTGACATTCTCAGAAACTATCCAACAAGATTTACTCCTTCCTTGAAGGAAATTGAAGAATAATATCACATTCTACCTTATAGACGACAAACCAGAAATGCCTTACAAATCTAGCTTATAAGAATTCCAGAAAACATACCGAGACATCAAGTCCTTGCAAAGAGACTTCGGGTGTATTTTATTATATAAACATTGCTTCAATACATTCAAAATGCCAAAATACTCAAAAAAATAGAACACTAAACTTAACCAGAACTTGCATTAGTTGGAACTCAAACTTGCAGAGCTCCGCTCATGCAAAAATATTGGAACCCTTTACCAAGAAATCAAATCAGAAAAAGGAGAGGAGAAAACTCAAAATTCATCCACAAACTAACACTTGTTATGCTCTAAACCTCCTGCTGATGAATCATTGCTCAGAACTGAAAATTTGATCTGCATCATTCCCTCCTGAAAGCACCTGTCCTCTACTCAAACAAACTATGAATCACCGGATTGAACAAAATAGATATTTTCAAAATATCTTTCCGGCTCCTGTTTCATTCAACTGCAACTATCTCGAAACCAGTTAGACCTGCACTGAAATTGATCCTGAAAATGAAATCCTCATTCTCTCACCTTTCCAACGATATATAATACTTGCTATTTGGAGCAAAAACGTGCCCTCTATGAATTAATCAATCCCTCAGGCCTATGATTTTAAATTTTTAAATTTACTCTATAGTCTGAAACTATAGAAATGAACTTTCTAAACCCTTGATTTTTATGCATCTTGAAAGTCACGTGGATTTCCCTTTTTTTTGAATTTTAATTCTTTTCCCTTCATTTTTGCCTCAGATGTGGGACCCACCGATGACACATGGTAGGCACTGATTGGGCTGGCCTCCCAAGTTATCTCTGACTGGATTGATGACTAGACTATTGCCTCATCACCTACGCCATGTGTCACCCTGGCGCATGATCTCATGGGCCAGAATTGGCCCTTGAAATCATGCGACCATCGTTAGATGGTGCCACAAATCTCAAGGTCATCGGCCTATAGAGTGTATACTTTATCAAAATTACTTACCTTTTGTGGGGCCCTTTGCTTTGTCACTGCTAACTCATCACCAGCTGCCATGTGTCAACCTGTTGCATGTTCACAAGGGCTAAATTTAGCTCTTGCGATCATGCGACCACTCCATCTCTAAGTCACCAAATCACTTGACCTTAACTGTCACATTTGCGTGAATCTGCGACTGCTTGATATCTCCAATTCGCTAAGTGATTTATACTGACCGCCAATTTAACTGGCGAATTGATGACTATTGGATCTCTGAATCTCTGAATGTTTGATGCCAGCTGCCAATTATCTCGCGAACACGCGACTAACTCCATTCTCAGATTCGCTAGATATTTCACTAACCGCCCAGTTTGATTAAGTGAACTCATGCCTAGTCGCCACGTGTCACCTTGTCGCATGATCGCATGGGCCAGAAATGGCCCATGAGACACACCTTCCATACAACCGCCGCTATCGCATCGGGCTGCCATGTGTCAGCATGTCACATGTTCGCAAGGGTTGAAGTTGGCCCTTGCGATCATGCGACCACTTGACACATGGCCATCTTTGAAACCTTCTCTCTGCTCTGCAATTTACTTTCATTGGGCGTGGATTTGGTTATATCCATCAAATTCTCCCAATTCTGGATGAATGTGGGATATATAGTTTGACTATTTTTAAAACCTCCTGTGTGTTTTTGGTCAAAATATGGGGCCCACCAACAAGTCGCATCTATGCAGATAGGAAACGCTGATAAAGAGGAAAAAGTGCGAGGTCGAAAACACACATGGTTTTCGATAAAGATCGAAAACATCCAGGGTTTTCGACATTGACACAAAGGTAAACAAAGGATGCAAAAACATCGATGGTTTTCATGCAGACCAAAAGTAGCTGGGAGACCGAAAACATCATGGGAAGCCATAAACATTGTGGGTTTTCGACACTTAGGCAAATTCTGAGATTATTTCCTGCAGACCTTGAAACTTGAATATCTCCCTGGGTTTTGTGAATTAGGAGATGCAATCTGAACTAGAGCAAGGTGACACATTAAAGAGCATGGGGCTAAGAGCACAAACCATGAAACATTATGGATTTTCTTCGCACATTAAAACAAGCTTGCAGCAGGGCGGGACAACTTCAAAATTAGCAGGGAAGAGGCCGTTTTCATAGGATTTTGCATTGACTAGAAAATGGACTAATAGGTGCCTTGATGATTCACAAAAAAAGTAAAAAATATCAAAAGTACAAAAAAATTGAAAAATGAAAAATACAAAAAAATGAGAAAAAGAGAAAAAGTGCCTTGGTGAAAACTTGGAAACAAGCGCCTTGGTAGCAAAAATAGAATCTCTACCAAGATGGTGAAAACTTGGCAAACGGGCGCCACTTGTTTCAAAATGCTCCATCTATCAGCACAATCTTGGTCTTTCCCAACTTTCAATCTTGCTTTAGTTTGTACATATCTCCCGGTTTGTTTTTGCATTCCTGTTTTCCATAAGTCGGTCTGTACACCAATCAACTCCAGCATCTGTATCCTATCAATGCTTAACATTTGGGGGCAATCAATGTCAAATCTTATGGTCTCCAGTATATCTTAGATGTATCATATCCAGTCAGAGTCCTTTGAAGCTTCATGTGAGTGAGTGAGTCAGTCTTGTCTCCAGAAAGGATTTTGCATCTACAACAACGCAATTAAACATCAAATGCAAACTGAAAACATTCTGTGCTTTTTTACATTCTTTTATCTCCTTGTATGCTTACTGATTCGCATTGAGATTTTGCATATTATGTCCCTTCGAGCTCTTCGATGAAGCCCTTTATAGGATTTAGAGAGTGATGACTGGGGGCATAATCTTTTCTTTGTCTTCTGCTTGTATGTGAAAATCCAACGACTTTGGAAATTCTAGATTGAAATGGTGTCCGACTGTAAGAGCCTCTATCTCAAATTGGATGGCCATGCGTACCTCGATCATTGATACCCAAAAAGTTTAAGGAAGTTTGATCTAACTATTGTTTTTTTGAGTGAGTTCTTTCTCCTACTGTGAAATGCGATCTTACCTAAGGATGTGAATGATAAAGGGTCACTACAGGTAATTCACATTGGATTTAGAATGATCTCTTGACTGTTTGATGTGTTTGTCACCGCAAGGCGCATTCAAGTCATCACGAAATTTATGTTTTGATGCTTACACAAATTGCTATATCAAAATGGACATGATATTCAGGTCATCCTGGCGTTTATGCCTTGGTGCTTATATCTAATCCGACATTCCAAAAACAAAATCAATATTCATATATCCATGGTTGTTGACCAGTGGGTGTTGTATTGATTCTTGTGCATACAAATCAATATTCATATGTCTATGGTTTCATAGCTAGTGGGCATTGTATTGATTTATCCAGTTACCTAAAAGTTCAATGATGATAACAAATCGACACATGATCAGTGACTAGGTCCTAGGTCTTAGGTTGCATTTCATACTGCATGTCTCTTTGCATTTTTGCATGTTTGCATGATCTCACAATGGCTAAATGAACTTCAATGCTTAAACAATTCTCCACTTGTCTCTTCAAATCTAACAAGAGCCGAATCTTACACGAAGGTTCCTCCAACGAAATAGCAAGTAGAATCCTTTTTCGGGATCAAAATCAAAATCTGAGATCATTCATATTATTAACTACTTGCATAATCCACCTTCAATCATCACAGAAATCCAGTATTCAACTTAAATGATTATCTTATATCAAACTATCAAAATTTCAACTTGGTCAACTATGGTCAACTCATAGTTTCACCTAGTCAAACTTGGTCTTTTTGGACCCTCTAATGATGCAGAATGTGTTCTCGAACATTTTTTAACCACTTTTGAAATCAATTAACATGCTTCTGAACTATCAATGATGACTTTTCTTGTCAGATTTCAATTTTAATCCCAAAGGGGGCATGGTATTGCATATCATTCGAAGTCTGTAATCTAATTTGAAATCATATCTTTGCTGAAATCATATCTTTCCCCAGTAATCAAGACAACAACCATGTCTAGTTGTTGTTTCATCAAAAAGTCCTCATCGTTTGGGGCAAATCAAATCTATCATCGCTTGGGGCATATCAGATTCATCAAGATCCATATCAATTTGGTATTCTCCTAATCTTGTAAATTGTATCAGTTTTTGCAACTATCGGTTCATTAGTGTTATTTCCTTGGTTCTTCGGTAATTGAAGGGTTTAGATGTGATACCTACATGATTCTTCTAAGGACAATTGAGTTTGGAATCGATCACTCACTTCTTCGCAATCATAAGGTTCGGAATCATGCATTTTGATGCTTTTGTTTCATTGGTTCATCTTTGCTGTTATAGTTAACATTATCTTTGGTCATTCAGGACCTATTATCTTCATATCAATTTCAATCAACTTCTGTCTCATATCAATTTCAATTTCAACATCATACATAGATTGTCTTTGACCCACTGTGCTTCGCACAGTAATTCAAAGAGGGGAAAAATGTAATACCCCAAAAATGGGCTATAAGTTCATTAATCTTCTATATCGACATGTCGAACAAAATTGACATCAAAGTCCTAACCTAAGGCACATCGACACATCATTGAATCCTAATTGATTATCGTAAATTCTGCATTGGGGAATATTCCTAGTAATATTCCTAATCATCTTAATTATCTTTAATTTAATGATTATTTGGTGATAAATCCAATTTATCCTAAAGTTTGATTAATTGAATATTCTAAATATTTAATTAATTAGATTTAATTCTGCCACTTAATTATTTAATTGAAGTTAATTCTATTTATTCCTAAATTGTATTATTTAGTTTTGACAATAAATCCAAAATCCTATGAATAATTGATTAAATTCTTATTTAATTAATTAAAGCAAGTTGTCAATTTTTAATAATATTGTTTTTGAATAAAAGTTTGAAAAATAATTGATTAACCCATAAATCAATTATTTTATTTTTCAAAATCAGTTAAGTTGAAAATAAATCACTTATTATTAAATTAATTCATAAATAAAACATGCACAATCAGAAAAGCAGACAACTATCAATTATCAATTAAAGCTAAAATCTATTTTGAGTTAAACTCTACTTTTGCATGTTTTTGTGAGTTAATTATCCTTTATTTAAAAATAACTCAAAAATCAAGCTGAGTTAATCTGAGTGATTTATGGCTTTTATTCATGCACCTCCAAAGCCCTGGATTTCTATAAATTAAGGCTTTAGCTCTTCACAAATCATCCACAAGAATTGCATAATCACACTGCCGAATTGGAGATTGAAGAATCATCTTTGCGAATCCAAGCTTTGTGAGATCAATATTGCATAGTTTTTCATATCATATTAGTTTTCATTTGTTAGATCATTTAGCATATCATAACATATAAGTTTTTACATATCATAGATTTCATATCATTTTTCATCTTATTGCATCTAAAATCCAAAAAATATAGATTAATTGCATACATTCCATATCCATCTTTTGCATTCAAATCCTTCATTTAGGTGTCGTCAAGGTCACTGATCTCGATAACAATCTGAGAACATCATACTCGCACCTATTAGAAGGCAGTAAATCACCTGGTTAGTTTAGCTTTCAATTCATTGCATGATTTCAATTTTTGCTAACCTCTAATGTTTTACTGAAGTGTTGTGTCTACAGATCAGGTACAAAATTCACACACACAATGCCAACTGTCAAAGGATAAATCCGTATTTAATTTGATATGATAAATATATTCATTTTTATCCTTATGGCTATAATGTATATAAAATATTAAGCTTGAGAAAAGAAATAAAGGTTGTTTTGTTTCTTTAAAAGATCTTAAAGAATCAGTTATTTTAACTGAAAAGAGCTACGTGGGAAAAAGAGGAAAGACTAATAATATTTTCTAGATTCAATCAGGGGGAAGAAAAAATATTATAAAAGAAAGATTTTTCAATTCAGAGAGGGTTCTTCTTTTTCTAGAGAAGTCTTTGTGCTAGGATAGGAGAGGAGAAACTGATTTTAGTTTCTATATTGTAACAAGAGGGAGTTTTTTTTATAAAAAAATAGTCTTATTGTACAGAAATAGAAGTCTTTGAATTTCTATTGAGGCATGAATGAAATGAAGATGATATTCACAATCTTTGTATTGTCTATATTTTTCTTTTGATTGCAACTGGACTTTGGGCTAGTGTGATCACTTATTTATGTCCCTTCTCTCATTAAAGATTGTTTATATGAATTTATTCTAGAACTTTGTTTTTTGGAAATTTAATCATACAAGAAGAAATAATTTCTCTGTCTATTTTCAGTCTAGGTGATATTCATGAATGTAGATGATTAAAATTTGATTTATTTGTCTGCAACATTTCCTTTTTAATTGATCTTTTGCATTTTTTTCCATGATTATGGGTAGATGTTAATGTACCTTTTTTCTTTCTGGTAAAAAGCATACCCCAAATTTTATTCACTGCATATCTTTAAAGAGGGAGCTGTACCTCTCAAAATTAAGAGGAAAGTTATCAATTCAATGATAACTTCTCCAACTGTTGGTGATATTTTTCCTTCTTTCTGAGCATTGTGACTCATATTATGCATTTATTTTTGAAGGACAAATTTGTTCACCAACAGATTTTTGGCGACTCTACTAGGGATTAGAATCGAAGATCAGTGCTAAATTTATTTCCTCAGTTTGTATATTATATATGTATATGCAAGCTTGGTGACTCTACTAATTCATCATGCAAACCAGAAAGATCATGATCAAGAAAATGCCTGATCCTACTCTTATGAAGATTTATCCAATGCATGACAAAGTGTTGAGCGAGTTCTTGCACAGTTTCAAAGAAAGTATCTCTCGGGCTGTCAGAGAAAATATCAGTCTGGAAGATGATCATGTAAGCACTCTTTTGTGGAGAAGTCTCTGTGCACGATTCCACAAACTCAAGGATCTGAAGGAGTATGAAGAAAAGGTGGCAAGGCTGAAAGCAGAGCTGACAATTGATGATGAGAACCTCCAGTAATATCATCTTATTTTATCTCTCACAACTATGCAGTCTTTAATGAACATGATGGTACTTAAGGAAATATAGATAAAGGTGCATCCAAATCCTTTTTCCCTCTGGATTTAGAAAGCTTCAGATTTGAAACTGATAATAGTTTTATTGCTTCAAAATTTTATATTTGTGAAAGTTTTGACTCCATGTCACTAGATTTGGAATCTTTTGTTTTTAATGAGAAGGCTGAAAGTAATCTGTCCCATTGTGAAATCGGTGGTCAGCCCATTGAGAAATCTTGTCAATCTGAAAATGAAATTTGTGGTTGTGATGAGGTAAAGATATATTTGGCTAAAGCATCTCATGCTAAAATTTTGTTTAAAAAAAAGAGGTATGGAGCTGATTTCCAACCTACTGGTGACTTGGTTGAAATGTTGAATGACACTCTCTTTACCAAGGAAGAAGAAGACATCATATGCAGATTTTTATCACCTCTTGGACAAGGAGATCCCTCTTTCAATAGTCCAGGTATAAATTTAAAACAAATAGACTGTAAGAGGTTTCTTGGTGATTCATTACTCTATTCTCTTGGGTGTGAATCTACTAAGAATAATGTTGTGAAATCTAAAGATGCACTGGAGGAAACAAAGGGTTAGATGTTTTTCATAGTTGATAATGCCCCGATTCTTGATAGAGTTGAAGCAATTTTTTTATGACAGGTTTGATCCCATGTTGGATGAATTTTCTCTTTTTGATAATATGCAATATGATGCTCATTATGGAAAAGAGTGTGCCATTGTGGACAGCGGTCTGGAGGCCAAGGAAGAAGTTTCTAAATATTATTCTTTTCAATTTGAGATGATTCCTTGTTTGATGAATGTTATGGAAAAATCATTCAAAGATGAGGAGCGCTATGATGCAATTTGGCTGTTTGGAAAAATGTATTGGGTCAACAAGTTTTTGTATATCTTTAGCTTATCATTCAATATAGAAGAAGTCGCCAGAGAGCCCTATTTTCAAAGTACTTCATTAAGGCATCATTTGCTGTTCTAGAAGGTCTCTTATTTCTCCCTGCTGGTAAATGGATTCACGTGACTTCTTCTTGCTTTCAGTTCCTACGGTAGGCTTTCTTCCTACCTTTGTATATATTACAAATATTCTTTTGGTGTGTGTAGTGTTAGTTGGAATAATGCACAAGCTTCGTGCTTGTTGGTAGTTTAGGTGTTTAGGCTGGTTGGATTTTCCCTGCTCCCCTCTGCCCTTATGCAAGAAACTCCCAGTTTTCCTTTTCTTAGTGACTCTATTCACCTAATGGATAAGGCACTTATTTTTGCCTAGAGATTGCTGGAGTTCTCTATTTTTGTGCCAGAAACAACCCCATAATTAGAGCCCATGTTGGTACCCATATAGACCCTGAAAATAAACTTTCAAGTTTAGCGTCTTGAACCTCTTTGAACTACTTCAAACCAAGGTTCAAAGAGGTTCGAAGTGGTTCAGTTTGCATAAGCAAATTCACAGGTTCAGAGATTCAAAGATTTGGAATTTAGTTCGAAGGCTTGACAAGTTTAGTATTATAGGCGACCTTGGTGATTTCAAAGTGCAACATTTAGATTCTAGGTTTTGTTTGATAATTTTGGTTCAATTGATGCAAAGAGTTTCATGGGTTCAGATATTCAATTCAAGTTTGGATTCAAAAAAACTAGTAAGGGCCCTCCAATGTGCAAAGATGATCTTTCCAAATCATTAACATTTTTGTCATTATAAAAGTGGACTGACATAGTTGACTGCTGCCGAAAAAAGGGAATAAAATTTGATAGATGGTCGCTCTTTAATGCAAGAAAGGTATCTACAATGGTCTCCACATCCTTATTACAACTTTCTTTTTGGGAAGATGGTGAACTCATGGACTTCAGATACAATTCCATATGTAGAGCATCAATAATACCGTGCACAGTTAGGTTCATGATTAACCAATTTTTGTATGAGAAATGCTATAAAGTTCCTATATCTTTAGAGGTTTTTAAAATGTCTCTAGAATTGAATCAAATTGTCCCTTAAAATAAAATCAAAATGCAAGCATGGACATGAAGAATGTTTAGAGTTTTTAATGTAACAGGCAACCAAAGATTTGTAGAAAGCAATAAAATAGTCATATTGCAGAGGCATAACTCCCAATTCCACTGTTGGATCAGGCTAATTTTTTTATATGTTTGAGAAATCCTAATTCTCTAACTTTCTACTGGAGCGATCGTCAAAATTTTGCCTGGTTCGCGAGGTACAAATGATTGAGTTAAGTAGTGTCAAAACTGTCAATGATAGTCACAAAATGCTGACAACACTTCATCACCAGCATATGCCAATTGTCAAAGGATAAATGCATATTTAATTTGATATGATAAACATATTCATTTTTATCCTTATGGCTATAATGTATATAAAACATTAAGCTTGAGAAAAGAAATAAAGGTTGTTTTGTTTCTTTAAAAGATCTTAAAGAATCAGTTATTTTAACTGAAAAGAGCTACGTGGGGAAAAGAGGAAAGACTAATAATATTTTCTAGATTCAATCAGGGGGAAGAAAAAGGATTATAAAAGAAAGATTTTTCAATTCAGAGAGGGTTCTTCTTTTTCTAGAGAAGTCTTTGTGCTAGGATAGGAGAGGAGAAACTGATTTTAGTTTCTATATTGTAACAGGAGGGAGTTTTTTTTTTATAAAAACAGTCTTATTGTACAAAAATAGAAGTCTTTGAATTTCTATTGAGGTATGAATGAAATGAAGATGATATTCACAATCTTTGTATTGTCTATATTTTTCTTTTGATTGCAACTGGACTTTGGGCTAGCATGATCACTTATTTATGTCCCTTCTGTCATTAAAGATTGTTTGTATGAATTTATTCCAGAACTTTGTTTTTTGGGAATTTAATCATACAAGAAGAAATAATTTCTTTGTCTATTTTCAGTCTAGGTGATATTCATGAATGTAGATGATTAAACTTTGATTTATTTGTCTACAACATTTCCTTTTTAATTGATCTTTTGCATCTATTTCCATGATTATGGGTAGATGTTAATGTACCTTTTTGCTTTCTGGTAAAAAAGCATACCCCAAATTTTATTCATTGCATATCTTTAAAGAGGGAGCTGTACCTCTCAAAATTAAGAGGAAAGTTATCAATTCAATGATAACTTCTTCAACTGTTGGTGATATTTTTCCTTCTTTCTAGGCATTGTGAGTCATATTATGCATTTATTTTTGAAGGACAAATCTGTTCACGAACAATTGGTAATTATCTATCGCTTGACAATTATTGATGTTCAGTCGAGACTAGATTTTCTCGCCATATACTAGTGCTCAGTCGACACTAACATCACTCGGCTTAAACTAGATTTCTTCACTTTTGTTCGATTAAGCCTAAGTTTCCAGTCTTCCTTCTTCACTTGGTGTTAAAGATAAACAACACATTATCTCATCAATGTGCCAACTAATCAAGTACCCATTGAAGTATCACATAACTCAACCTTTCCTTAGGTCTTCTTGTTATCTCCTCTTTTGAAATCCTCTTCATCAATCAAAAGATATGGTACTCTCCTAGATAGAAATTGTCTTACCAGTTAAGGTTTGACATCAATAACAATATAACAATTGTTTCAATTGTAGTTTCCAACATCTCCACAGAACTTTGAATATTCAAATATTATAATTCAAGGTTGAAACCATTTTTTCCAACCACTAATTGCTCTGAAAAATTATTTCTGACTAG
Organism: Chamaecyparis obtusa; assembly: GCA_027943335.1. Classification (NCBI taxonomy): domain Eukaryota; kingdom Viridiplantae; phylum Streptophyta; class Pinopsida; order Cupressales; family Cupressaceae; genus Chamaecyparis; species Chamaecyparis obtusa. Next base: position 720,089 of record BSBK01002270.1, read on the forward strand.
TCCTTTCATTGATGTCTAATGACTGGTCATTTTTTTTTTTGTATCAAATAATTCCGTTAGTGGGAGATGCCCACAATAAAAAAATCCTATTGGCTTACTTACAATATCCTCCTTTCACATATAATTTTTATTCTTTCTTTTACGTTCATTCATTTAAAAACATATGATATATCTTTATTGTCTTGTTTTTATCTTATTTTCTTCTTACAGATTTAGAAACAAAATTATAGATTTTAATTAAACTCATTATATTAAGTTGAACATTGAAATATTTTTTTAACATAAATACAAGAAACAAAACTAACTTTTTTAAAATTAAAATTTACTAAAGATAATACACACAAATAACAAAATTAGAATATAAATAAAAGATTTAGTATTACATATAATCAGAAGTCAACTTTAATTATTTTACTATTAGCATACCTAATTTTTTTTAGTAATTAATATAATGTTCAACTTCTATAATTACAATGAATTTCTAAACCTAAAGACAAGTACTGCCACTACGTAGCACTTGTTTTTTTAGTATCTACCTTTCCAAAGATGAACCGATCGGATTTTTTATATTTAAGATCTATGCTAGTAATTTTATATTTTATTTCTTAATCTGTTATGTTTATAATAAGCATATTTATGGTTATATTATTTATTTTTAGAATTTATTTATCAATTACTTTTCCAACTCTGTTTGTAAGACAATAAAATGACCGCCAATTTTTAAAAAAAAGTTTAAATGTTTACATTGAAAATTGTGTAAGAAGCCTCTAATAGTTATGCTTATAATGAGCATATTTATGATTATATTATTTTCAAAATTTATTTATTAGTTACTTTTCCAACTCAATTTGTAGGACACTAAAATGACCATCAATTACTTTTCTTTCATTTACTTACTATATTGTTATGCATCTTTTAGGAGTGTAAAAATCATTTCATAATATTTATTTGTTTTGGATTTATTTAATTTTTATAAATGCACTTCTATACAATAAACTATTTTGTCTAATTATTATAAAATTTATAATTTTTTAATCAAATTATATTTTATTTATATTAAAAATTATAAGAGCATGAGCTCACAATGCAATGGTAGTTGTGAACCCCTGTGAATAGGGGCATCCCAGGTTTGAATCCATAGAGGAACAAAGTTTGGATGTAGGGAGTGGCACATATTTTGAGGAGATAGCAAGGGAGATCAAATGATGGGGAGGCTAACCGAACCTCGCTATGCAAAGCTCGAGGTGAGGAAACTGGCATAGATTTGAGCCAGAACAAAGAATATGTAGGTGCACAGTGGTCGAGATGACAGACGAAGGAAGTGGACGATGGGTTGGTGGTCGAGTAACATGGAGAGTGCACAGAGGAAGTTGACAATGAGCTCGAGGAGTGTTGGCGGGGCATTGACCAAAGGAAATGATGGTGTTGATGGGGGTAGTAGGACTAGTTGTTATGGGGAGCATGAAAGGAGGTAACATAGGGAGTTGGAAGCTAAAAAAAATGTATGAGGTGACATATGGTGTATAGGAGTGACAGAGGGATAGAAGTGGTGAGGGAGAATGGAGAAATAATGCGGTGATGTGGTGGATAGGGAGGAAGAGGATAGATGAAGCATGGAATAGATGTCGCAATGGGGAGTATAAGGGCGAGGTCATAGGGCATCTATAGAGTATGGAATATAGGTGGAGACTAAGGGTATCAAGGATGGAGTAAAGGTGGAGACCAAGGGTGATGAGGTAAGGAAGTGGCATAAGTAGATAATGGAGATTGCAGTGCTGAGATGGAAGGATGGAGTACGAAGGAAGAGCTAGATGGTGGTAGATGGATACACAGAGATCCCTTTGATGGTGCTGACTTGATGGATGACCAAATACCACATCAAATACTAACCATGTATTGGCGATCTAATCTACATGATACCATTCAGGGATGGGGGCCCCTATTGTGACCCCACTAGTTCAAAGCTCTAGTCAAAAGGGATTACCGACCAAAAAAATATATTAAAAATTATAACTAATAAATTTATATTATAATAAAATTTATTAAATTTTAGATTATATATACCATTTTATTAATTAATTATATTTTAATTTTTTTAACTAATCTATTTAAGATATTTACTATTTATCAAATAGTCTTAAGTTTATTTTTTAAATAAATTAGGTATATTTATGGACAAGTAGGAGGTATTTTCCACAATGAGTTAAATTGTGATATTGCTTTCACAATTTCAATTGTGTAATTTTGGAGTCAAACTCATTGATACTTGTAAGCATCACCTAAATGCAATGAGTGTTAAGTGTGTCATTCATTCTTATGAGAGATGGGTTCTTGTTAACCGCTACTCATGAAACATGGGTCAATGAGTTTGACTCAAAAACTACACACTTCAATCTTGATAGCAATATCATTATATTTATTTATTATTATATATCATATTCAATTTAATATAATATAAATTATCAAATGTTATTAAAAATATTATCATATTATAAAATTTTACATTTCTATTAGTTATGTTGTATATTAATGTTATGGTATTTTATTTTTAATATAGTGATAACGACTTTATCTTTTATTTAATGTTTAATTGTGTAGACACTAAAAGATGGCCAACACCTAGGATTTCCCTTTTTTTAAACAATCGTCTATATTGTGTTTGATCTTTATAATTCACTAATATTGCGTCATTCACCATTAATTAAATAATGAAACTTATTTAATTAATCATTAACATTCATTTCCTAATATTCATCGTATCTAATCAATTTGACCTTTTAACTGTCTAATTATATGATTATGTCAAATTTGATTCTTAATTATTAAATCTCATCATTTGATTAATTCATCATCTTTAAGGGGCAAATAACCATTAATTTCCCCTTTATTCCCAGGTCCTAAGCCATGATAAAAAATCCCATTTATTTATATCTCTTTCCCATGGTCTCACAATTAATTAATTTCATATTAAATTTAGAAATTATTAATTCCCTTGTTTTCTAGTTCCCAAATGTGTGGAAATTTAATCATTTAAATTTGAATTCTCTCCTCCCACCTATTTTGCTTCCACCCACTATAATATAATCTCCATTCCCCGTATTTCTCCTTCCACCTTTCCTCTTCCATTTTCCCCTAATTTCTCTCCTTGATTTGTGCAAGTGATTTCTCATTTCCAAATTTCAATTCAATCATGTCATTAATTTGTCATAATCATGACAAATTCCATTTGTAACTTAATTTGTCATAAATCATCTCATTTTCCATTTTTTAGTCCTCAAATGCAACCATAGTCGTCGATTGGACTTTGATCTTGTCCTTTGATTTGAATTTTGAAATACTATTAATTGGATTCCAAATCCTCTTTTTCTCGAACCATAATTTCTAGTATCCTCACATTTACTCTATTGAAATTTCCTTGGATTTCATCATATTTGTGCACTCATCATTTTGAGAGAAATATCAATTTAGTGGAGAAAGAAGAACAATGGAGTAGAATGAAGGGTTTGCATGATGTTTATTTAATTTTATTATTTCATTTCATGCTTTTTGTCTTCATAGCTTCATTGATGTGATTAAGATTTTATTTTTTTGATTGAATAACTTTGTGAAATTAGCTAATCATGATATTTTCTAAAGTTCTAATTTCCTAGTCGACATTCAGTGAACCTGACGTGAACACACTAAATCTAAAACAATTATGATTCTTATGTTTACATGTAGGTTTTCTTTTCTTATTTGTCATTGCATGCGGGAAGGTGAAGTCGAACTCATGATATGTGCAGGGTTTCTTGTTTTAAACATACAATGAATCATAATTTCTAATTATTTATTCAATTAATAAGACTAAATAGATTTAAAATGAACAACAACTTGCATATAGCCTAGTTAGGGGGATAAATGAGCTACACATTGTACAAAGTCTAATTAGGTAGATTAATGAACCCTACAATTCTCACTCAAATCTAAATAGGGAGATAAATTGAGCCATACAATGTTCACCTAGTTTTACTTAGGAAGGGTTTGACCAACAATTTTCTCTTTTTTATCATATTTCTTTTTTTAATGGGTTAATGAACAACAATTTTCACCTAGTTTTAATTAGGAAGGGAAAGAATAACAACTTGTGTTATCTTGATCACATTTCCTTTGAATTAGTTAATGAACTCTTCTTAATGTGTTTCATGCTTTGACACATTTTTTTTAATAGAATAGAACCCTAGTAAATAGGCATGCCTTGGTGGGAAAAGAGGTACTCAACCCAAGGGAATGACCTCAAGAAATCTTGTAATTCAGTCCTCTATATAAATGAAGGATAAGGCCAAAGCCAAGTCCAGTCAGTGTTAGTGCCTACTGTACAATATTTGTTCAAGAGGGGGAATACCTTGCATATACTAAATCCATTATAGGATTGGTTAGATCTTTAAATGGCTTGTTCGACACTCATAAGGTGTCAGTTGAATTTTTCCTAGAAACTAATTAGTTTTATCAACCAAAATCCTTCTACTTGTTGACTCAAAAAATACGATATGTGCATTTAAAAGATAACCCTCATATACTCTTCAATTTAAAATAGGAAATTTATTAAGATCTTTGTGTATCTATAAATTCAATGCTTGGGGTGCATGAGAAGTGTGTGTCGTGTAAGAGGGAGACAATGCCACCAAAAATCTATCTATTTGGTTGAAAGTGGTATTTTATTGCAAGGGGATTTAATAAGTGTTGTCCTTTCCTAAGCCTAGGTTGTAAAGTCTATGGTCAAAAATTCAAAAATAGCCATTCTTCTTGATATGTGTTATGTGAGTGTTGAAAACATTTCATTATTCAAACACTTTGAACTCAAATCCCCAAAACTTTTCAAAATTTGTACAAAGTCAAAACCTTTCAAACATGGAGATCCAAAACTGTAATGAAACTTGGAATCTTATTTCAACCTTAGGTTAAAGCCTTTGCATTAGTATTCATTTCCTTGCATTTTCCTTGCATAGTCCTCATTTTTCTTGGATTATAATAGTCCTCATTTTTATTGCATTATCATAATCCTCCTTTTCCTTGCATAGTCTTCATTTTTCTCGCATTATCATAATCCTCCTTTTCCTTGCATAGTCCTCACTTTTCTTGTATTCTCATAGTCTTCATTTTCCTTGCATTAGTCCTCATTTCCTTGCATTTTCCTTGTCATAGTTACCTTATCATTGTCCTTATATCATAAGTCATAATTACCTTTGCATTAGATCCTAAGTCATTCATTTCCCTATCATTGCATGTTTTCTCATTAATCCCCATTTTTCCTAGATCATACGTCAACCATATCTTTTTCATTGTCCTCCATATATTGGTCTTATCCTCGCAATGTCACCCTGATATTATAATCCTCATTTTGCACTTAGAACCTAAAGTATACTCTGCAAAATCCTAAAAATTCCAAGTTTTAAGGTTATACATTGAGTTGTTGAATAGAGAATCTTGACCTTGTCAAGACTTTGTCCTTTTATCATCACCATCATTAATTAAATACCCTATATTGTCAATGATGTATTTGGCTTGGTCCTTTTTCCTTTAGCTTGTCCTTTTTTCCTTTAAGGTCTTGATCCCACTTCAATTCCCCAAGGTTATACCTTCAAGCTTACATTCCTAAAGTTTTTCAAATTCAAAATCCCCAAAACATATGTTGTATTTGTAATACCCCAAAAATGGGCTATAGGTTCATTAACCTCCTACATCAACAAATCAAACGAAATCGACATCGAAGTCCTAACCTAAGGCACATTTGCACATCAAGTTATCAAAATTGATTATCTAAATTTTGCATCGGGGAATATTCCTTGAAAAACTCCTAATTATCTTAATTATCTTTAATTTAATGATTATTTGGCGATAAATCATATTTATCCTAAAGTTTGATTAATTGAATATTCTGAATATTTAATTTATTAAGTTTAATTTTGCCACTTAATTATTTAATTAGATTTAATTAGATTTATTCCTAAATTGTATTATTTAAATTTTGACAATAAATCAAAATCTTATGACTAATTGATTAAATTCTTATTTAATTAATTAACGTCAATTGTCAAAATATTTAATGATATAGTTTTTGAATAAAAGTTTGATTTAATAATTGATTAACCCATAAATCAATTGTTTTAATTAAAAAATGAGTTAAGTTGAAGATAAATCACTTTATTTATTTAATTAATTCATAATTATCTATGCACATTTGAAAGAGCAGTTAAACTTCAAATCAGAAAGTCAATTCAAGTTGTTATCTTTTCAAAACTCAACATTTGATTTTGAGTTGAAAGCTGATCTAAACTTCTGATTTGAGTTAAAAAGCTGTTCTTGCATGATTTGCATGATTTTGTGAGTTGATCTGATTCTGATTTCTTGCTGACTCAAGAATCAACCTGAGTTCATCAAGAGTGATTTATGAATTTTCTAAATGCATCCTCAAGCCCTAGATTTCTATAAAATCAAGGCTCAACTCTTCACAATTTATCTCTAAATCTTTCAAATTTGCACAATTACTCTGTCGAATTGATATCTGAAGAATCAAGCTTTTGCAAATTAGTGACTTTGTGAGATCACTCTATTATTTTCATAGCTTTGCATAGTTTTTCATATCATTGTTAGATTAATTGCATATCAATTTCATTTCAGTTTCATTCTAGATTAGTTTCATATCAGTTTTTCATCATATTGCATTCAAAAATCCAAAAAGATAGATTAAATCTGCATTCATTCTATATACATCTTTTGCATTCAAATCCTTTGTTTAGGTGTTGCATTGTCACTGGTCTCGATTTGATTTGAGAATATCATACTCGCACCTACTAGAAGGCAATAAATCACCTGGTTAGCTTAGTTTCAATTACTTGCAGATTTCAATTTTTGCTAACCTCTAATGTTTTACTGAAGTGTTGTGTCCACAGCTAGGTATAATTTTCACACACACATTTTTGGCGCCCACCGTGGGGCCCTGAAATAGGTTTCCATTTCAATTCTAATAATTTCTATCAACTTTTCTATCATTTTCTGCCATTTTTGTGATTTTTAGATTTTGTCCATACATTTTTTGTACAACTTTTGTCAGAAAGTCATACCAGAACCTGTAATACCCCAAAAATGGGCTATAAGTTCATTAATCTTCTATATCAACAATTCAAACGAAATCGACATCGAAGTCCTAATCTAAGGCACATCTAAACATCATCGAATCATAATTGATTATTCTAAATTCTGCATCGGGGAATATTCCTAGCAATATTCCTAATTATCTTAATTATCTTTAATTTAATAATTATTTGGCGATAAATCACATTTATCCTAAGTTTGATTAATTGAATATTTTCATATTTAATTAATTAGATTTAATATCTTGCCACTTAATTGTGTAATTAAATTTAATTCTATCTATTATTAATTGTATTATTTAATTTTGACAATAAATCTAATATCTTATGAATAATTGATTAAATTCTTATTTAATTAATTAAAGCAAGTTGTCATTATTTAATAATATAGTTTTTAATAAAAGTTTGATTAAATAATTGATTAACCCATAAATCAATTGTTTTATTTTTAAAAGCAGTTAAGTTGAGAATAAATCACTTTATTATTAAATTAATTCATAAATAAAACATGCACAATCATAAAAGCAGACAACTATCATTATCAATTAAAGCTAAACTCTATTTTGAGTTAAAACTTAGCTTTTGCATGTTTTTGTGAATTAAATTATCTTTATTATCAGATAACTCAAAAATCAAGCTGAGTTAATCTGAGTGATTTATGGCTTTTTCTCATGCACCTCAAAAGCCCTGGATTTCTATAAAATCAAGGCTCAGCTCTTCATAATTCATCCACGAATTTGCATTCTCACGCTGTCAAATTGGAGTCTAAAGAATCATCTTTGCGAATCCAAGCTATTGTGAGATCTTTCTAGTTTTGAGCATTGCATATCATTTAGCATAGATTCATATCATTGTTAGATCAATTTCCATATTAGCATAGATTCATATCAATTTTTCATTATTATTGCATAGAAAATACCAAAAAAATAGATTAATTGCATTCATATTTCATATCAGTTTTGCATTCAAATCCTTCATTTAGGTGTCGTCTAGGTCACTGATCTCGATAACAATATGAGAACATCAATCTCGCACCTACTAGAAGGTAGTAAATCGCTTGGTTAAATTAGATTTCAATTTTGCACGATTTTGATTTTTGCTAACCTCTAATGTTTTACTGAAGTGTTGTGTCTACAGATCAGGTACAATTTTCACACACACAGAACCTACTGATTGTTGTGCAATAGTTGAGATTTTGAGGCTCGTATCAGAACTTACACATTATCATTTGGGAGCTCCTCTATCGTGTGGGAAGACACCCACTGTCGTACGAGTTTTCAAACTATCGTGCAGGAGGTAACCTATTGTCATATGAGTTTTCATACCAGAATTCAATTGTCATTTTAGATTTGCAGGCAATTTTTTAGATTTGATTTTCAGATTTGGACTAACAGCTAACCCTAACAATTGAAATCTGTTGTTTCTGATTTGTATTTGTTGATTCTGATTGGAAAAGCGCAACAAAAAATGCTAAAATAGGTAAAATCTACTAAGCACATTGCAATATTCTTTTACATCTGATAGCACTTCATTTTGGACATAAAACAAACTCTCACGTGTCAAGCTTGTGTGACTTTTCCTATTTTCATATCACAGACTTCAGTTTTGGGCTATAAAATGAACATAGATTTGCTTTTTGCATATCTGTTACACATAGTAAATAGGCCCTATGAACACTATTTGTAGATGATCTTGAGAGAGTGGGCTTCTTTCACTTGTTCACACATGCAAAGCTCTTCTTGATGAAGGATCCCCTTGTAGGTAGGGAGGTTACTGAGGTTATTTCACATTCTACTTGGTTTGGTCCTCAGCTTTTGATCGATACATTCTCTCTTTGGAGAGATTGATAGACCATAGGTGTTGACATCACAAATCTTGGTGAGATAATTTAAGTCTTAGTGTGTCTGATTAATCTGTCTGCTTTTTTTTGGTGAAGTGAAGAGGCTAGGGGATTATGCTCTACTTTCTTTTTGGATAGTACCAGAAACCTAGATCCTTGAATATGATCCAGTCCCCCTGTGGTATCTTTTGTGAGTCACATTTAGAGAAGGTTAACCATAGTGGACATTCTCATAACTGGGTCAACCACATGGACAAGACCTCAAGTGCTAATAGCCATTTTCACCATGGTAGCAACAGTCGCTATATAAATGTCCTTGTAGAGGAAATCTTCACAGGTGTGGTCTCTTATTGGGCTATTAGATCTCCCTAGCAGCTCCTGATTGATTAAATTCTCACACTGTGTCAAAACCCTGGTGCACCTGGATTGGAGTTCACCCTCTTGAGATCACAAAAGTTACAGAGTCAAACCATTACTACAAACCCTAGTACGACCAATTTTTCATTTTCTAGGACTATGTGCATTATTGAAAAACTTTTGTGAACATACACAAGTAGCATTCCTAGGGATTAGAAAAATAAGTAACTATTGCTTGTTCGTGTGCAAGGTTGCTTTTGACCTCATTCATTATTTTTAGATGATTGATTGTGTCCCTTTGCTTACTGTTCTGCATGTTTGCTATCTATTTGGTCCTTTGGAAATAAACAATCCCAAACTTTACATGAATCTACAAACCTGGACAGAGAAAACCTTACAAACAAATTGATTCTGAAAATTGAAAAATTGCAAAATCTAAAGAGAAATTCCTTTATGGAGTCCAAAAGTCATCCACAGTCTCAGAAAGTTGTGTGAGTTTTGCCCAACTGTTGTATTAGAACCCCCAGATTGTCGTACGGGAGCTTGTATATGATCGTACGAGTTTTGTCAAGAAAAATCATAGACAATCAAACCTTGGTGTCAACTGTCATACAAGTTTTGTCAATTGTCATGCCAGAGCCTACCTAGACTCGTACAAGCCTGGAGAAACTCATTTCAAAAATTTCAAAAAGTTGCCAAAAAATTGCCAAATTTGTCAGAAATCCAATTTTTACAGCCTACTTCTAGATTCTGTCAAAATAATCATTGTGTCAAGAACAGAGCAGAAACCATAAAGAATTCAATCATTTGCCTAAAGTGGTCTCTTGAGTTTGATCTAGCCTTCTGATCTATCAATTTGAGTCTTTTTCATCTTGTGTCAAAATCATCAATCTTCAAAATGACTAAGTGTTGCGAGCTCATGTCTGCCATCTTTTGGGCATCTACCCATACTACTAGGGCACAATATCCTCCATTTACGTCTAATCTAATCTTCAATCAATCCAATCTTGACAAGGTTGTGTCATTCGATCTTCTTGAATCAAGTCATTCTTCAGTTGTCTTCATCTTGCTCTCTTGCTTCACCCAAGGTTAATGGTGGAAAATCAAGCTTCATCACAATGAAAACAAGAAGAAAAATCCAAATTCTCTTCAGCAACATCTTCTATGATAGCTGAGACATTTCATCAACCTTTCAACACAACTAAATTTGTGGAAGATGCTCTTGGAAATCTTTATCTAATAGGTGGTTACATCACACCTCCTACATCAACTCATGCAGACAATCAGGCCACCCTGCATCAATCAACCCCCAACACCCCTTGCAGTAACACTATGTCTCAAGGAGGAGGAATGAACCAGGGGTCCCAAGGACATCATTCCCAACATGGTGTAGATCAAGAACCCACACCTACTGAAATTTCTCAATATCATAGTGATGACGACTTCAAGAAAATGATGAGGCATTTCTTGAAAGAAGATAGAGAGGCATACTTCCTTGAGCTAGCTCGACAAGGAGCCAAGCTTCCTCCAAAATTTAATGTTGAAGATATCATTACGCATGAGGAAGAAACTCCTATTACAACTATGATGAAATAGATGCATTCCATGCAAGTCAAACTCAACAAACTTGAAAAGGAACCTAAAGAGTTCTCCATGGAGGCTCTATGCCCTTTTCCATTTGATAAAGACTTGTACATGCCACCATTCCCTAAAAGGGTGGAAATGCCTAAATACAACAAATATGATGGAAACTCTAATCCTCAAGATCATGTTAGGGAATTCTACACTCAATCTATGGAGTTCATGCATGAACCAACTTATCTAATGCGTCTCTTCCCTCAATCTTTGGGAGGAGTACCCATTCATTAGTTCTCTAGAATGCCTCCCACAATCAAAACCTTTCAGGAGTTAATCAAACCATTCTATCAACAATACTCCTACAACATCCAACATCTGGTCACCATGATCGATATTTGCAATCTGGAACAATACCCAGGAGAACCATTCTTGACATTTCTCAAACGATAGAGGAAGAAATTTTCTCTATATGCTAGACCCATTCTAGAAACTGATAAGTTGGAAATCTTCATCAACAATCTTGTTCCAAAACTCAACTACCCTTTGCAAATGCAAAATCATACATCTTTTGATAAGATGGTAGATAATGCGATCAAAATTGAGAAAGTACTTGTGAAAAAAGGAGACATGTCACTTCAAAAGGACAAGTATGAATCTGGATCTAGTTCTAAAGACAAGAACAAAAATTGGAACAAGAATAAAGGCATCATCATAGATGGCATTATCAATATTGTTCGTGCCCCATCCAAGGCACCCACTTTCAATCTCACAGTTGGCACCCAAGCCATCAAAGCTTCCGAAACAAAAACAATAGAGTCTAACAAAAAGTCATTTGATTATAAACCTTGGACTACAAATCCTAAATGCAAGTTTACTCCTCTTGGAGAGTCCTTGGAATCTGCTATGAAAATTTTGTTGGCCAACAACATGATATTTTTGCCTGAGATCTGACAATTTGATCTTGAACCTAAACCAAAATGGTGGAAAGAGAATGATTTCTGTGACTTCCATCGCAGTAAGGGTCATAAAACCAATAACTACCTATGCTTGAAATATACCATACAAGAAAAAATTGATAATGGAGAAATCATAATTGACAATCATAAAAGTAATAATGATCATATATCATTCAAGGAACCATTTCTGAAACATGGTCAAGAAGATTCATCTTCTCAGCCTAACATGGGTGCTAAGGTCAATTATGCCTACTCTGGCAACAATGATGTCATCAATGTGGTAGAACCATGCCTATCTAAACGTTGCAATGTCATCACAATTGTAAGAAGAGATAGAGATAATCAATCAGCAAATGCAGTTACTCGATCACAAGCTCAGGCACATCTAAAAGGACAAAATTAAGACTAATCAAATGTCCCTAAGATGACTTTTAATCTTTCATCTACTTCTAAACAGAAGGCTACCTCTAAATCATCAAATCCTTAAGACATGAGACCCACATCTTACAGCATTGTCCAACAACTCCAGCATACCAATGCCAAAATCTCAATGTTTGAGTTGCTTCAGATATCTCCTGCTCATAGATCAATTCTGGATAAAGCTCTACTTGGTTCCAAAGTTTCTGACGATCTTGATCTAGATAGGTTCCAAACTATGGTTGGTCATCTGACATCCTCGTAGTATATCTCCTTTTCAGAGGAAGATGACAATTCTTTGAGTCATCTGCACAACCAGCCCTTGCACATTGTAGTCTTGATCCAGAACCGTAGAGTCAAATGTGTGTTGATAGATGGGGGCACTGGCCTAAACATTTGTTCTTACAACTTGATCACACAATTGAGATTTTCAAAAGCTACCATTGATCCTAAAAAGAATATAACTATCAAAGCATATGATGAGCAAGAAAGATCTTCCAAAGGAACTATTGTCTTACCTATTAGAGTAGGTCCAGTTATAAGGGATATCACATGTCAAGTTCTTGATCTACATTTGGCTTACAACATTCTTCTAGGGAGACCCTGGATACATGAAATGAGAGCCATTCCTTCTACATACCACCAGTGTGTGAAATTTCCTTATGAGGGAGTAAAAGTTACCATTCCAGCTGACATATCCACAACTTGCAATGCATTGAAGGAAAGTGCTGATAAACTTGTTCCTAATAATAGAGAAAATTATACTAAGCAAACAAACATGGTGTCTACCTCTAAGATGGAAGACATTGCAAAAGAGGTCAAAATCAAAGAAAATGGTATGGGAGAATATACTATGGAGCTAGTCTTATCTCTAACATCTCTCCCCATCTCACCTAAATCTTATGGACAATCTCTAAAACAGTCCAAACCAGAATCCAAAGAACCTCTTGAGACCTATAAAGGGAATTTTGTTGCAGAACAAGTGTCTAAACAAGAGTTTGAAGAAGATGAAGCTGTACTCGCATGGCTATACAAAGATGAGCCTGAATCTCAAATTGTTCATGCATGTGACTCTAAAGCTCCTAAAATCCCATCCAAGTCATATGGCCCAGGGGATAAACTAATAGCTAAAATGGGATATCTAGGTGAAGGACCTCTAGGAGTGAGAGGAAAAGGTATCATGGAACCTATTTCACATACTGGTAGGCCAAACAAAGATACAACTGGGCTAGGTTATAGAAAGAAACCCTTTTACCTCAAAGGTAACTACTCTCATGTCATAGAATAGATCACACCAGAAGAGACCATCATTAAGAAGGAAGAACTAGAATAATCTGATAGTGATGAATTAGACACCACTGATGAGCTCATTCCTTATGAGTGTTTGCCTAAAGAAATAAAATACCTCCTTGAGACTAAGGATGACCCTATTAGAAGAATCAACGTAGTAGAAACACAAGAACCTACTACCAAATCAGAGGAAGATAAAACCATCACAATTGCTGAACATTTGGGACTTTCTAGTGATTCTGAAACAGATTCCCATGAGTATGAATTTAAATCCAAATCAAAGGGGAATCCTGCTTGGGGGATCTATCCTGACTTTACACATGTTCTCAGATTTCCTCGAGGCATAGATGAAGAATCCAATGATTATGAATGGGGAGTCATTCCTGAAGAATATGAGCTTATCACAAAGAAACATGTAGATGTCATTCACCAATATGCGCTTACCTCCAATGTAAGTCTAGAGAAAAGTAATGAACTTAACAAGTCTGATCCACCTATTCCTGAATTGGACTCCAATAATGTCGTTGAAACTTTTAATGAATTGACAATCTTGAGTAGTAGTATCACCTTTGATTTCATGAGTCAGATCATTACCAATGATGCCAATACCATGTGTGTTAATATGGTTAGCCAATCCCTTCCTGAGCTTACTATCCGACATTTAGAGCTAATAGACCAAATGTCTGAAAATTTGAACCAAGATATCTATACCTTCAAATCAGACTATGCCCTTTCATGCTATCTCAATTCTGTTGAACCTATGATGACTTCTATTAGTGAACCAAGTGTTAGCATGAAGGGGTTGAATATCAAATATCTCAGTCAAAAGAGTAAAAGTAAAAAGAAAAAGAGTTCCGAGGGTGAAAACCACTTTGTGGCAATCTCAGAACCAAAAATAGTAAAAACAAAAGATGTATCCGAAGGTGAAAACCTCTATGAGGTACCTAAGGATGAGATATTTGATGTCCTTTTGAGTCATTTATAGGATAGGTCTCCAGTATTGGTTGAGCCTACTCAATCTATCAACTTGGGAACAACAGAGGAACCACAGTTGATCCATGTAGCACAATCTCTATCAGGGGAAGAGAAACAAAAATTCACAACATTCTTGACAGAAAAGAAGATCAACTTCACATGGAAGTACTCAACTATGCTAGGCTTGGATCCTAATCTTATAATACACCATCTCTCTATATCTCCAGGAGTGAAACCTATCAAACAAAAGCTATGAAAGATGCATCCACATGTGGCACTTCTTGTCAAAGCTGAGCTAGAGAAATTACTAAAAGCCGGATTCATTCGAGTTATTGACTATGTAGAATGGATCTCAAATATTGGACGTATTTCCAAACTAGATAAATCAATTAGAGTATGCATAGATTTTAGAGATGTGAACAAAGCATGCCCCAAGGATGATTTTCCACTACCTAACATTGATATGATAGTGAACATGACTGCGGGTTTTGAGATGTATTCCTTAATGGATGGTTTCTCCGAATTAATCAAATAAAAATTGCTCCAGAGGATCAAGAGAAAACTACTTTCACATGTGCATGGGGTACCTTTTGATGGAATGTCATGCCATTTGGCCTTAAAAACACCGGTGCTACATATCAAAGAGCCATGACATCTATTTTTCATGACATGATGCATAGAACTATGGAGGATTATGTTGATGATACTTTGGAAAAATCTATGATAAGATCTGAACATCTAAATGACTTGAGAAAAATACTAGACATAATGGAAAAATTTAGTCTCAGACTAAATCCTAAGAAGTGTGCTTTTGGTGTCACTTCTGGAAAGCTCTTAGGATATATTGTTTCAAAGAAAGGCATTGAAGTTGATCCGGCTAAATTCAAAGCTATAATGGAGATGCAACCTCCCAAGAATATTAGTCAGATGATAAATTTACAAGGGAAAGTGCAATCTATCAGGCGTTTCATATCTCAACTAGCTGACATATCACAACCTTTTACAAAAACATTACATAAAGGTGTAACTTTTGCATGTAATGAGGAGTGTGAAAATAATTTCAACCACATCAAGCAATATCTATCAAATCCTCCTATCTTGATGCCTCCTATTCAAGGGAAGCCACTGATCCTATATGTGTCTACCACTAATACATCACTGGGGGCATTGCTAGCACAACATGATGAGAACAAAAAGGAGAGAGCTATATACTATATCAGTAGAACATTGGTAGCCTATGAGAAAAAATATTCTATGATTGAGAAAGCTTGTCTAGCTGTGATCTTTGCATCACAAAAATTGAGACATTACATATTGGCTCATACCACACATTTGGTAGCTAAGATTGATCCACTAAAATACCTACTGAGCAAAGTTGCCCTCATAGGTAGATTAGCTAAATGGATAATGCTATTAAGTGAATTCGATATTGAATATGTTGAAAGAAAATCTATCAAAGGCCAAGTCATTGCTGATCAATTAGCTGACGCACCTATGATTGATGATACACCAATGCAAATGGAATTCCTAGATTCCTCTATCATGAATCTTTCTTCTAGAGAATGAAAATTGTTCTTTGACGGCTCCTACACACAGAATGGATCCGGAGCAGGCATATTGTTCATTACACCTCAAGGTTATTCCATACCTAAAGCCTTCAGATTAAAGTTCCCTTGCACAAACAATATTTCTGAATATGAAGCCCTTCTTAATGGCACAAAGATAGCAATTCAATGGTGAGTGACAGAGTTACATGTTCATGGAGACTCACAGCTAGTTATCCATCAAGTCAATGATGTATACCAAACAAAGGATGAGAAGCTAGTTCCTTACAAACAGATGGTAGATGATCTAAAGAAATATTTCATATCTATCACCTTTGAGAAAATTCCTAGATTGGAGAATAAGGCTGTTGATGCTATGGCAATGTTATCATCTCTACTATAGCAACCCGAACACGAGCTGCCTTACGAGTTCTTGGTGGAAGCACTGTCATTCCCAGCCTATGATTTCCCAGAAACCCGAATGATTTGCACTGTTGTAGGTCATGATTCTTCTAGATACAAAAACCTTTTCTCCTATCTCCAAGACCAAATCATTCCTAAATCCTTTAACCGATATGAGAAACAAAACCTTATCTGAAATGCATCTCGATATGTTATCATTGGCAATGATCTATACAAACAAAGTCTAGATGGTACTCTTCTTAGGTGTTTAGAACATGATGAGTCTCAATACACATTAGAAGAAGTTCATGATGGAATATGTGGATCACACTCAAATGGTTTAACACTAGCTTGAAAACTTATTAGGGTTGGGTACTATTGGTCTAAAATGGAAAAAGAGGCTATCAAGTATGCAAAGAATTGTCAAAGTGTCAAGTCCATGGGAACTTGATTCATGCACCAGGGAGAGATCTCATCCCCTTTACTACACAGTGGCCTTCTCAACAATAAGCATTTGATCTCATAGGATCCATACATCCTCATTCTTCTAATGGTCATACCCATATTATTATAGCTACAGACTATTTTACAAAATGGGTAGAAGCAGTCCCTTTGACTCAAGCAACCGGGAAGCAAATATCAATGTTCATTCTGAACTACATCATATGTCGGTATGGTATTCAACATTCTATAGTCACAGATAATGGTGGAAAATTCAAGAACAAAGACTGATGATCTATGTGCCAAATTCAAGACTATACAACATTGGTCATCAATCTACTATCCTCAAGGGAATGGACAAGTAGGGATTCAAATAAGAATCTATTGAAAATATTACATCACACAGTTAATAAAATAGGAAGAGACTAGCATCTCATGATCAATCCAGCTCTCTAGGCCTATAGAACAAGTATCAGAATGCCCACTGGGGCTACACCATTCACTTTAGTTTATGGGTCTAAAGTGGTACTTCCTATTAAGGTTGAAATCCCATCACTAAGAATCAGAATGCATGGTCTAGTAACTGATGATGACTACATAGTGTCTAGGTTGCAAGAACTTGAGCTACTAGATGAGTGTAGACAAGCAACGTATGATCATCTTAGAGTATATCAGAAAAGAATGTCTAGATGCTACAACAAGAAAGTCTGACACATAGAATTTCAGGTTGGCGATGTAGTCTTGAGAGAGAATCCTAAAAATCAATCCCATCAAGAATGTATGATCACTACTACTTTTGGCTTTGGTGCCTATCAACTCTCAACGACTGATGGAGAATAGCTCTGAGAACCAATCAATGTTCTCCATCTGAAGAAATTCTACGCCTAAGGCATTTAGTATTAAAAAATGTCTTGAAAAAATAAACATCTTGTGAAAACCTAGCAATAGGTGCCTTGTTGTATCACAAAAAATATCCAAAAATATCAAAAGTACAAAAAAATTGAAAAATTTGAAAAATGCAAAAAAAATGAGAAAAAAAGAGTCCCTTGGTGAAAACCTAGAAATAGGCACCTTGGTAGCAAAAATAGAATCTCTGCCAAGATGGTGAAAACCCAGCAAACGTGCACCACTTGTTCAAAATGCTCCATCTATCAGTGCAATCTTGGTCTTTCCCAGCTTTCAGTCTGCTTTAGTCTGTATATATCCTTGTTTCAATAAAGTCCGTCTGTGCACCAATTAGCTCAAATGTATGTCTCCTATCAATGTTCAAACTTGGGGGCAATCAAAGTCATATCCTATAGTCCTCGGTATCTTAGACGTGTCATATCTAGTCAGAGTCCTTTTAAGCTACATCCAAGTTAGTCAGTCAGTCTCTTCTCCAGAAAGGATTTTACATCTACAACAATGCAATCAAACATCAAAACAAACCGAAAATAATATGTGCTTCACATGATTTTATCTCCTTATATGCTTACTGAGTCGCATTGAGATTTTTGCATATTTTGTCCCTTTGAGATCTTCAATGATGTCCTTTATAGGATTTAGAGAGTGATTAATGGGGGCATAATCTTTTCTTTGTCTTATGCTTGTATGTGAAAATCTAACCACTTTGGAAATTCTGGATTGAAATGGTGTCCATCTGTAAGAGCCTCCATCTCGTATTGGATTGCTAGGAGTACCTCAACCATTGATACTTGGAAAATTCAAGGGATTTTGATCTAACTATTATCTTTTCGAGTGAATTCTTACTCCTACTATGAAACACAATCTTACCTAAGGATGTGAATGATAAAAGGGTCACTATGGGTAATTCACAATGGATTTCAAATAATCTCTTGACTACTTGATGTGTTTGTACCGCAAGGCATATTCAGGTCATCATGATGTTTATGTTTTGATGCTTATACAAATTTCTATATCAAAATGGACATGATATTCAGGTCATCCTGGCATTTATGCCTTGGTGCTTATATCTAATCCGACATTCCAAAAACAAAATCAATATTCATATGTCCATGGTTGTCTAGCCAGTGGGTGTTGTATCGATTTTTGCACATAAAAATCAATATTCATATATTCATAGTTTTCTAACTAGTGGATGTTGTATTGATTTATCCGATTACCTAAAAATTCAATGATGAAATTGACCGACACATGATCAGTGACTAGGTCCTAGGTCTTAGGTTTGCATTTCATTCTACATGTCATTTTGCACTTTGAATGATTGCTTGATCTCACAAATTGTTGAATGAACTTGAATGCCTAAACAATTCTTCAAAATAATGCTTAAACTGGACTCAAAGAGCTGAATCTCACATGAAGGTTTCTTCACAAAACCACAAGCAGTCACCATCCTGGGTTAGACATCCTTTTTGACAAATGACTGAGTACTTATCTTCATCAATACCTACAAAACATATCATGTGCATCATTGCATTTACATTACATATCATCATCATTCCATCTATTGTATTACATCAGATATATGTGCATTTACCATTACATAGCATAACCAAAATCATACATTGTCATACATTTTTCATCTATCAATTGCATTGCATAATCCATACATTTGAAAGAAATCATTGCATTGCACATTCCATACATTCTACACTACTCAAAGCATTTACATCACATGATATCATCATAAATCAAACATGAAAAGTACACATGAAGTCATAACCAAAATCTTGATCTCATATATATCGTATAAATGAAATAGTCAGGGATGCACTACTGGCACAAGGTACAAAAGAATGAGCTCATGTGAGCTATCAAAGTTAGATCAGTGTATATGAACAAAATGGCAAAATATCAGTACATCTAGATAGATCAGCTGTCTGCCTGATCCTCTGCATCTGGTGGAGGTGGAGGTGGTGCATCTGGTACTGCCTCAGCTCGTGGTGCCCTGGCCCCCTCTGAAGCTATCATATACTATGAATACGTGGGAACCCTCTGAGTAGCTAGAACAACCACATAATAGGCAAAGACATAATAAGCACTCCATGTTGTCTGATGAATCACCTCTACCTGCAATCTCCTATTCTCTGCACATAGCTCTGCTTGCTGTCTATCAACCTCAGTAAGGTTCTCCTCAAGTCAGGCACTCCACAATCTCAGGTCTCTAACTTGTAATCTCAACCACCTGATCATCTCTTGCAGAGTCTGTGCTAAACTTGGATTTGCATCTACCTTGGGCATCTTTATATCTCTCATTGGCTGATCAGTAGCCTCTGCTCTCTGTGCCTTACAACGTCTCACCTCAGCTCCAAGATCAAAATCAACATCAACCTATGTGGGATCAGGACCAACACCTACATCCTGTTGTGCTCTAAGCACCTCATTTGCACTACCAACACTACCCAAAGTGCCATGCTCTCCTCTAGTGAATCTCCTCGATGAACCTATAGGTCTACCTACTGTAGAACTAGTAGGATGAGATGGTCTCATATGACCAGATGGTCTCTGTGGTGTCATAACTTCTCTCAACCTTAGAGGTGTAGGCTGGGGCATAGGGATCTATGTATCACTCCATCTCTAGCCCTGACCCATCAGTGCACCTGTCACGTCCATGGCCTCCTCCATACTAGGTATCAGCTTAGTGGGATCTAAAAATCTATGAATGAGATGCTCTATGAGCCACACAATGAAGCCATCTATAACCCCAGCATCTAAAACATCTAGATAGTAGTCCCAGTCTCTACCGACATAACCACTATACTCCTGTGTACACAAAGCATACAATAATCTGGCCGTCCATCCAAGCCCGATCTCTTTGACTAATCGAGCATATGTGGCATAATCCTAAGGGGCATCCTGAATGATGCCATACTATCACCACACTCTGGTAATAATGAAATGCTCAAGCACTATGGTAGACCACCCAATCAGTACTCGACTATGGAAAAAGTGACTAAACTACTCTTGAGCAGTAGGCCAGGGCTCTATTTGTAGATATGGATGCCAGATCACAAAAGTCATACCATCAAGGCAACACCTCCAATAATCCATATGGCCCATGCATACATGTGTAATGTATCCTGAATAAATATAAATCACCAGATCCTGTGGTTGGCGCTGACCTTGGCATATAGTCTACATATTGGGATGTGCTCCCAGGCCCAAATTTGAAGAACTAGTGCACCAGAAGCAAAGGACTTGCTCTCCTGATACATGATCTTGTGCATCTCAAAGAACATGTGAGCCAACATACACTGACCCCAACCCAACTTAGAAGGAGTGGCCATTAAGCGTGCAACCATAGGGGCCTAGCCCATCAAAAGACCATTTTGTTGACAGTTAGACATGATAATACCTCCTATCATACCAGCTATAATACACTCTAATCTATGGGTCTGCCCATAGCGCTGAACTAAAGACTCCCATGATATGGACTGGGTAAGCTGTGTATCATCTCCAAATAATCATCTGAAAGAGTGTAATCTAGAGTTCCCCGAACTCACATAATCAGGGCGCAAACCATGGAATGGAATACAAAGTATCCGATCGACATCCTTTGGTGTAACTATGATCTCTCCTATAGGGAGGTGGAAGGTCTGAGTCTCAGAATGGAAGCACTCAATCAACGCAGTTAGAAGTCCATGGTTTACTTGAATCTCAGGTAAATGGATCAAATACTCGAAACCACAGGTAGCTAGGTGTACTCTCATCGGGTCTAGCAGTCACACACAGAGCCTCTACGTGGCCGGATGCAAGATACAAACATGCATGTCAGGATAGAAAACCTACACAACACAAAAACATGGAATCCTATCAGTAACTTGGTTGAAAAATGGGCTAAAAGTACAAATTTTGAAAAGTTGAACACTTCAAAAGGTGCGTTAATTGCTCAAGAACAGACCTATGAATTTAGAAAATCTAAAAATTTGACCTAAAAAGGTGAAAAAAGCTCAGTGTTTTTCATACGACAATATAGTTTGGCATCAAAACTCATATGAGTTTTAGTAGGTTCTCATACGACAAACCATGGTTATACGGTAATATGTATCTTCCCGTATGACATATGAGGGACCCGACGAAATGTCGTACAACTCTTGGGTCCCTCTCATATGAGTTTACTAGGGTTCTGGGATGACACTCTACATAATTTTCAAATGTCATACGAGTCCCTATGGACTGTCATACAAGTTTCTATGCATGCAAAAATTGAAAATTCCTAACGTATGAAAAAAGTCCCAAAAATGCTAAAAACATGCAAAAAATGGAATTTACGAAGAAGGGAAGAGGTCCACTTACTAGATGTCCATACTGCGGAGGTCGTTGATGTCTTCGACTGTGCTCAAATCAATGTGATGACACATGAACCTTCATCTTGGCCATTTTCTCACTCAGAGGGCTCCGCGGAAGTTTCAAAAGTCAAATGTGAATGATGGTTTGAAAGTGACCCTTTTGGCCCTTATATAGGTTTTGACCTAATTTTTCAAAGTGCTCCATTTTCCATGAAAATTGCCCCTGGCTAATTTCAACGTTCTGAACCCATTTTCGGGATCAAAATAGAAATTTGAGATTGGTTACTAGGTCAAAATTGTGATTTAAAATTTTCAGACCCGGGACAGTCAACTGCTTGCATATTCAACCTTTAATCATCACAGAAATCCAAAATTCAACTTAACTGATTATCTTACATCAAACTATTAAAATTTCAACTTGGTCACCCATGGTCAACTCATGGTCAAACCTAGTCAAACTTGGTCTCCAAGACCTCCAAACAATGCAGATTGCATTCCTGAACATGTATAACCACTTCTCAAATCAATTAACATGCTTCTAAACCATTCAACGCTGACTTTTCTTATTAGATTTCAATTTTAATCCCAAAGGGGGCATGGTATTGCACATCAATCAAGTCTAAAAACCAAATCTTTCCTCAGTAATCAAGACAACAACCATGTCTAGTTGCTGATTCATCAAAAGATCTCATCGCTTGGGGCACATCACTTGGGGCATATTAGATTCATCAAGATCCATATCAATCTAGTATCCTACTCAATCTTGTAAAACTGTATCAACTTTTTGTAATCATCGGTTCATTAGTGTTATTTCCTTGGTTCTTCGTAACTGAAGGGTTCATATGTGATACCATTGTTGATTCATTTGGACAATCAGGTCTGGGATCAGGTCACTCATTTCTTCGTAATCATAAGGTTCAGAATTAGACATTTTGATACTTTTTCGTAATCACCGGTTCATTATTGCTATAGTTGACATCATCATGATTCTTGGTTAACCAGGACCTGAATCAACTTTTTCCAATCTTTCAATTGGGTTCTGTCTCAGAATCGGTTCATCTTTCAAATCAGTTTCAAACATAAAAATAGACTAATCTTTGAACCACTATGCTTCACACAGTGATTCAAAGAGGGGCAAAATGTAATACCCCAAAAATAGGCTATAGGTTCATTAACCTCCTACATCAACAAATTGAACAAAATTGACATCGAAGTCCTAACCTAAGGCACATTTGCACATCAAGTTATCAAAATTGATTATGTAAATTCTGCATCGAGGGATATTCCTTGAAATACTCCTAATTATCTTACTTATCTTTAATTTAATGATTATTTGGCGATAAATCATATTTATCCTAAAGTTTGATTAATTGAATATTCTGAATATTTAATTTATTAAGTTTAATTTTGCCACTTAATTATTTAATTAGATTTAATTATATTTATTCCTAAATTGTATTATTTAAATTTGACAATAAATCAAAATCTTATGACTAATTGATTAAATTCTTATTTAATTAATTAATGTCAATTGTCAAAATATTTAATGATATAGTTTTTGAATAAAAGTTTGATTTAATAATTGATTAACCCATAAATCAATTGTTTTAATTCAAAAATCAGTTAAGTTGAAGATAAATCACTTTATTTATTTAATCAATTCATAATTAGCTATGCACATTTGAAAGAGCAGTTAAACTTCTAATCAAAAAATCAATTCAAGTTGTTATCTTTTCGAAACTCAACATTTGATTTTGAGTTGAAAGTTGATCTAAACTTCTGATTTGAGTTAAACAACTGTTCTTGCATGATTTGCATGATTTTGTGAGTTGATTTGATTCTAATTTCTTGTTGACTCAAAAATCAACCTGAGTTCATCAAGAGTGATTTATGACTTTTCTCAATGCATCCTCAAGCCCTGTATTTCTATAAAATCAAGGCTCAACTCTTCACAATTCTCTCAATCTTTCAAATTTGCACAATTACTCTGGCGAATTGGTATCTGAAGAATCAAGCTTTTGTGAATCAGTGACTTTGTGAGATCACTCTATTATTTTCATAGCTTTGCATAGTTTTTCATATCATTGTTAGATTAATTGCATATCAATTTCATTTCAGTTTCATTCTAGATTAGTTTCATATCAGTTTTTCATCATAGTGCATTCAAAAATCCAAAAAGATAGATTAAATCTACATTCATTCTATATACATCTTTTGCATTCAAATCCTTCATTTAGGTGTTGTATTGTCACTGGTCTTGGTCTGATTTGAGAATATCATACTCACACCTACTAGAAGGCAGTAAATCACCTGGTTAGCTTAGTTTCAATTACTTGCATATTTTAATTTTTGCTAACCTCTAATGTTTTACTGAAGTGTTGTGTCCACAACTAGGTACAATTTTCACACAATATTTTCATCCCTAAGTTGCATTTTCAAAATCCTCAAAAATCCCAAAAACATAAGTTACATTTGTCCTTCATATGTTTGAGTTATATTGGTCACTTCCTTAGGTGCGTATCATTTAATTTGTAAACTTTGAAAATCCAAAAAATATAGAATATAACCATGGTTGAAACAAGATTATAAACTTCTACAAGACAAAAATTAAATCATTGACCCAATTTCATCACCAAGCATGAACCTTTGATTAAGGTCCAAAACAAACATGATGACTTGGCATTATTGGTATCATAAAGAAGGCAACTCTAATTGAAGAGCATCACCCCAAGATCAACCTTCATATTCTCATGGGACTGTCATTGCAATCAAACGATCAATTATGTCAATCCAATTCATACATGCCCCAAATTTTGAATCAAGCTTCTCACATCCAAATAAATGTCATTCCTATTTCTTCATCACTAGAATAAAAATTAGCACGAGAAGTGGAAATCTTGGAAAAAAAGTGGAAAAGATGGAAAAAGTAGAATTTAGATGTTCAAAGTACTTTAATGTCCAAAAGAAGGCCTCGCACAAATTAACATACAAACTCTTGTTTTAAAATCAGACACAACAAATCTCATCTCACAAATAAACATGATGAATCAATTTCAAACAACAAACAAAAATTTCAATCCAATCCCATTCAACCAAATCCCAAATCAAGCTCCATCCAATCAAATCCCAAATCAATCTTAATTTAATCACACCTCATTCAAATAAATTCCAAATTAAACCTTTCAACTACAGTGTGGCATAATTCAATTAGGGCCACCACCAAAATTTGAACCAACTTTCCTTCCAATACAACCAAGTGTCCCTCGAGCAATCACACAACCCCTTGTGCCAATTGTCCAAACAACTCAATCAATACGAGGGCCACATATAATCGCACAAGAAAATCCACCATTGGTGACATCACAAGGTAGTGAGCATCCTATTATCTCCTCAAATTCACCACCAAGGGTGTCCCAAACAAACATAAGTGCAATCACAAACATCCCACCCTTTTTACATCAATCAAGTGTAATCAATGAGAAACCTATTGTACCACATGTTTAGTGAAAAAATGTCTTAAAACATGCCAATATCGATGTGGTATCACAAACAAGATAGCCCAAGCAATGAACATCTAAATCTAAATCTTTCAAGAATCTGCTTCAAAAACTAGTTTATGCACAAGAAATTATCAATGAGCATGATCAAAATCACTTACTCTTGTTTAGCAATGGCCCATTCCAAAAAAATCACATCAATAAAACATCTACCTCCCGTGATGAAATTGGCATTCAAATAGCCTCCATGTATCCCACCACTCCATCATCCCCTTAAGTTTCATCAGATAAATTTTCACCATCTCCATCAAATGACCCCTTTCATGTTTATTCCCAAGGGCTATCCAAAAAGAAATCCAAGATAATCTATTTCTTGATGCAAATTCCATACCTAATCCAAAAAATATTACAGTCAATCCCACGATGTGCTCCATTTCTAATAAAAACCATTTTAAAGAGTCCCATCTAAAGTCGATCTCTCTCATGTCAAAACATTGATCCCTTCATAGAATCCGCCATACATATTTCAAGTCAAACCCCATGTCAAGAGGATAATATAAAGCAAGAAGAAATGAGTCCTAAATAAAATCAAGATCAAGATCCCAAAAATGATCAATCCCATCCAATTCTTGACAAAGATCCTATTTTCCTTAAATGTCATGATAATCCACCATCCCACCCATGCTATTCAAGATGATCCTCATCCATTTAAATAACAAAGTTTCCTTCTAAGTCCCATTGACATTCCAATTCCTAAGCAAGATCATGACACCCTTTCTATTCTTACTAATGGTTCCATCCAAAATCAATAGAAAAACACCCTTACAATGGAGTCCAATGATGCCCTTAGAAGTCAAGATCAAATTATCTCTTCACCTTAATTTCCATCATGAGATTCTACCATCCCTTTAGTTCCTCCTTAAGATCCTTCCATCTTTATCTCCTTGTCCTAATCCTCCATGTCCCTCACATGATCTTATCATTCTCCCTATTCTACCTTAGGATCTTATTATTCCCCTTAGTCTCTCTCATGATTCCAACACCACTATGAAAATTTTTCAAGAACCCCATACATGTCAAATGAGTTATTCCACTTTCATCAAGTTTGATCCACTTCATGATCCTATTGGTTCTTTCATATCACATCCACCTTAAAATGGACTTGTGCCTTGTAGCAAGTATCCTACTAGTCAAAAGGTTTATAAAGTCAAAGGGTTGGGCCTCCATGAATAAGGTTCATTATAATCCATTTATCTCAAATAAAATTATGATAGTCATGGCCTCAATTACATGCGTTATTCTAAAGATGTTGGTATCCCTGTAAAATCTAAATCCAAACATATAGCCTCCCCCTTAATCCCTTCCATCCATCTTAGGTCCATATATTCCTTTATTCACTAGCTCACAATCCATGTACCCTTTTCCACATGCAATTCAACAAAGGCACACATATTGGAGAACCTTTCACCCATCCAAAATACCTCCATATCATTCCTATTCATCCACAATTTCTTTTCTTTTCCCAGCTATATAAGTGAAAATGGTTATCAATGGTAAATTCCTAATTCACACATATACATAGGAAAGGATCCCAAAAGTGTGATCCTTAAGCCCAAATATGATTAGCACAACCCAAATCGATGAAGGGGTGCTAACTCATGATCTAGCCAAAGGAACATGAATCTAGGGTTCTTTCTGTCTATGTAAGAATGTGGGGATAAATGTAAAGTAAACATAAAGTATACACTCATGCAATGATAAACAACAAGATATTAGTATAGACACTAAAAAATGGACAAGTGCTTTTAAATCACAAAATTGCAAAATCTAATCAAAATGCATTAATTCTCATAAAAAAAGGATCAAATCAATTAAAATGGACATTTATTAAATCAAATTGGACAAAATCAATAAATCAAAGGAAAAATCAAATAATCATGTTAAATAATTAAATCAAAGCTTAAAGGGGTGAAAAACACTATATAATTGATTTTAATCAATTAATTGTATAGTTGTTTAATCAAAAATCAAAATGATCCTATTCCCTTACATGGCTAAATTTAATTAATTAATTGAATTTAATTAATCTTAATATCTTTCAACAAATTTGAGCAACCAATGAGAATTGAGGACAAAAAGACACAAATCACTAAAAAAGAAATGAATCTTGATCACTCATTTTAAAGTTTCAATATCATCCACTCAATTTTGTCCTTTTGTCCAAAGCTTTGAGACAAACCTTTAAATTGTCCCCCCATTTAAAAACATTGCAAAGTATTTGACTCAACCAAAGGTAAATCATGGTTAATTCACTCTACCCCCTACCCTTGGGAATTTACTATAAATGAGAGGCATTTTGAGAGCAATGATCATCTTAGAAATTCATTTGCAAAGCATCCTTATTATAGTCAATTTCATAGCAATCAAGAGCATTTGAATTATCTTTGTATCAATTTGAGAGTTGTGAGCTAGAATAAGCATTTGTAGCATCATATTTTTTCATTTTAGAAGTGTCACTAGTGGAGATTGAGTTGAGAGCTTCACTTACCACATCTGATTAGAGAACCATGAGATGTCATGGATTTTAGTTTTAATTCCTAGTTAAATTTGTATTGCATTTGCTTTGAATTGTTAGTTAAATATCCTAATTTCATGAAGGTGTTAGCATACACACGCAAATGGCACAAAACCTTCCTGTTAACTGGCATAAATATATAGTCTACCCCATTCAATCCTTTGTAATTAAACTGTTAGCAGGTGTAACTTTAACAATAGAGAGTGTCACTTTCCAGTGGCTCAAGCATTATTTAAAGTTACTCAGGTGTGACAATTTATTTACCAAGCATAAAAAATAATGTAAACTGCATAAAATGAGCTATTTAAAGCAGCAATTCACAAAAATTAGGCATCGGTTAGAAGATACTAGGCGTGACTATCTATGTAAATTGCATTGTAAAGCTCACCACAGGCGATAAAATATAGAGAATAAGTAGCACTTCTCTGGTAGCAGGCGTCACTTTACACTCTAGAGCGTGACAATTTATCTCTCAGGCGCAACAATTTATCTAGCAGGCATTAGATAACTGCTACTAAGCGGCAGAATAGTAGGCACATGTGTCAGTTAATGCTTTGTACACATCATTTTACCTATTTTCTGCAAAACTTTCACATAAAAGTGAAGATACAACACACAAAAAAATGATAGAAATGTTAGAAGTGTCACTAGTGGAGATTGAGCTGAGAGCTTCACTTACCACATTTGATTAGAGAACCATGAGATGTCATGGATTTTAGTTTCAATTCCTAGTTAAATTTGTATTGCATTTGCTTTGAATTGTTAGTTAAATATCCTAATTTCATGAAGGTGTTTAGCATACACATACAAATGGCGCCCACCGTGGGGTAGTAAGCCTCATTTCTAACATTTCTACCATTTTTTTGTGTGTTGTATCTTCACTTTTACGTGAAATTTTTGTAGAAAATAGGTAAAATGATGCGTACAAAGCATTAACTGATGCCTGTGCCTACTATTCTACTGCTTAGTAGCAGTTATCTGATGCCTGCTAGATAAATTGTTGTGCTTGAGAGATAAATTGTCACACTTGGGAGTGTAAAGTGACGCTTGCTACTAGAGAAGTGTCACTTATTCTTTGTATTTTACCACTTGTGGTGAGCTTTACGATGTAATTTACACAAATAGTCACGCCTAGTATCTTCTAACCGATGCCTAATTTTTGTGAATTGCCACTTTAAATAGCTCATTTTACGTAGTTTACATTATTTTTTACGCTTAGTAAATAAATTGCCACGCCTGAGTAACTTTAAATAACGCTTGAGCCACTGGAAAGTGATGCTCGCTATTGTTAAAGTTACGCCTACTAACAGTTTAATTACGCATATTAGCTGGACAATGACGCCTACTATCTGTTGTTTTAATTTGCTGTCAGATTGATAAATTTAGTTATCTTAGTCTCTGTCTGTATTTTTTTTTATTGCAGATGAGTAGACACAGAAGGGTTCAAAAGCCAGAGAGTAAATTCAACCAAGAAGGCAAGGCTTTGGCTAGCAAGATCAAGAAGGAAAACTTTGATCACATCAAATCAGTTCTTGAGGAATCACAAGAAGAAGAAAATAAGGTATATCAAAACTATCTTAGAATTGTAGAAGCTTACAAAAATAAATTTGTATCTCTCAATTGGATTTTCTCTCCTTAGTTCAAGTTTTCATCAAAATTTGCAAATAAGGTTTTAAGATTCAACATAAAAGTTTGCTTATTCAAATTCGATTTGGTTTCCCTCATTGTGATTGTTTGTGTTGACTAACTTGCTGGTGGATAAGAACA
This sequence comes from Chamaecyparis obtusa, assembly GCA_027943335.1. NCBI lineage: Eukaryota > Viridiplantae > Streptophyta > Pinopsida > Cupressales > Cupressaceae > Chamaecyparis > Chamaecyparis obtusa. The sequence continues at coordinate 750,107 of BSBK01002270.1, forward strand.
TTTGGAAAGGAAAGCTATTCCCAAGGTAAGGTGAAAAATGACAAAATCACTCAAAAATGCCCCTAGCTTATGTAGCTACAAGGAGAGGTAAGCCTTAAACTAGTCAATATTTTCCCTTAAATTGTGGCATTGAAGCATTTTCAAATCTAGTAATTACAAAACAATCTCTCTTTGGTTGGAAAGTTTAGCATTTAGGCCTATGCTCTTCACTTCTTCTAGTGAATCAAAATGCCAAAGGTGTTGAAATTTTTGATTAATAAGAAAGGTTGAGGAATCAAACACATAAAGATCAAAGCCCCTTTGTTTGTGGAGGAGAGTAGAAATACTCAAATCCCTATAGTTAGTGGGTGAAAGAAATTGAACATTGCTAAGTGTGTTTGGGAAATTAAGGAAAATTTAGGGATATGCTCTTCACCTTTTGGTGAACCAAATTCCCAAAAACTTGTTCTCAACTCCATTTTCCTTGTTTTAAACATGAACATGCTAGAACAATAGAGGGCCTGCCTCCCAAAAAATTTCCTTAACGAGGCCGGTGAGAGGGAATGACCCAAGTGGGAGACAACTACCTTTGTCGTGGTAATATCCAACCCACTATAATAAAAATACACTTTTCCTTAAAAGGGAAGTGGCTAGATTGTGTGCAGGTTTCTTCACTTCCTCTAGTAGTCCTTATGGATTGTGCCAAATCATGCTTTTGTGCGTGTGGGAAGCCCACAAGTGGGTATAAGAACTTGGCATAGTTTAGAATGGATTTACTCAATAAAACTTGATAAGTAGTAAGCTACCTCATAGAGCCAAAATGTTAAAAGCCAAACTTGACTATAGGTAGACTACTTGGAATTCTTTCTTGTGTAATACTTGTGGAAAACAATCGAGAATATACAATTTAGTGTGTTTTAGGGACATGGTGAAAAATTGATGTGCGTGTTGTGATTGTGTTCCATTTTCAAACAAGAAAATTCCACAGACCTGATCTTACAACGTTTAAAAAATTCAAAAATTTACAACCTGGTCTGCAAAGTGCCGCCTGTGCATAGAGAAATACCGCCTGTCAGTAGTAAAATCATGCCTGTGACTATTTACAAAATGTGTATTAATTGTGAAGTCACGCCTGAGACATATTAAGTGATGCTTGTAAAAACTAGAAAAATGTCTATCAATGGTAAAGTGTCGCCTGCACACCTACAGTGTGCCACCTAAATCAATTCCAGTTGACGCGTATCAATTTTTAAGTCACGCCTACTGTGTGTGTGAATTTTGTACCTAGCTATAGACACAACAGTTCAGTAAAACATTAGAGGTTAGTTGAAATCAAAATTGTGCAGTTGAATGAAAACTAATCTAACCAGATGATTTACTGCCTTCTAGTAGATGCGAGTATGTATTCTCAGATTGGACCGAGATCAGTGACCTTGACAACACCTAAATGAAGGATTTGAATGCAGAACCTAGATATGAATTAGATGCAAATTAATCTATGTTTTTGGTTTTTAGATGCAATAATATAAAAAATGATATGAAATCTAATCTATATGAAAAACTAATATGCAAAATAAGCTACAATGATATGCTAAATATGAATGATCTCACAAAAGTTGTTGATTCACAAGGAGGCTTCAATTCTTCAAGTACCAATTCGCCAGCATAAGTTTGCAAAATTATGAGATATGAGATTGAAGAGCTGAGCCTTGCTTTTATAGAAATCCAGGGCTTTGGGGATGCATGGAAAAGCCATAAATCACTCAGATAAACACAAGTTGATTTTTGAGTTTATCAAAGAATAAAAGATAATTAATTCACAAAATCATGCAAAAACAACTTTTTAACTCAAATAAGAGTTGAGTTTATTTTTAAAACAACTTGAATTGATTTTTTGATTTCAAGTTTAACTGTTTTTGAATGTGCATAATAATTATGAATTAAATAAATAAATAAAGTGATTTATTTCCAACTTAACTGATTTTAAAAAAAAAACAATTGATTTATGGGTTAATTAATTATTAAATCAAACTTTTATTCCAAAATAATATCATTAAATATGACAACTTGCTTTAATTAATTAAATAAGAATTTAATCAATTAATAATAGGAATTTTGAGTTATTGTCAAATTTAAATAATAATAATTAGGAATAAATAGAATTAAATTCAGTTAAATAATTAAGTGGCAGTATTAAATCTAATTAATTAAATATTCAGAATATTCAATTAATCAAACTTTAGGATAAATAGGATTTATCCCCAAATAATTATTAAATCAAAGATAATTAGGATAATTTTAGGAATATTACTAGGAATATTCCCTGATGCAGAATTTAAGATAATCAATTAGGATTCAATGATGTTCAGATGTGCCTTAGGTTAGGACTTCGACGTCAATTTTGTTTGATGTGTCGATATAGGAGGTTAATGAACCTATAGACCATTTTTGGGGTATTACATTTTGCCCCTCTTTGAATTACTGTGCAAAGCGCAGTGGTTCAAAGATAGTCTGTGTATGATATTGAAACTGATGTTTGAAATTGATATTGATATAAAACAAAAATTGATTAAAAGATTTCAAGGATATTAGGTCCTGAATGACCAAAGATAATGTTAACTATAACATCAATGAACCGATGATTGCGAAGAAGTGTCAAAACCCCTGATTCTGAACCCTATGATTGCAAAGAAGTGAGTGACCGATTCCAGACCCAATTGTCGATAAGAATCACATTGGTATCACATCTAAACCCTTCAGTTATGAAGAACCAAGGAAATAACACTAATGAACCGATGGTTATGAAAAACTGATACAATTTACAAGATTAAGAGAATACCAGATTGATATGGATCTCGATGAATCTGATATGCCCCAAGCGATGATTGATTTGCCCTGAGTGATGAGGTCTTTTGATGAATCAACAACTAGACATGGTTGTTGTCTCGATTATTGAGGAAAGATATGATTTTAGCTTTAGATTACAGACTTTCAATGATATGCAATACTTGGAATGATATGCAATACCATGCCCCCCTCGGGATTAAAATTGAAATCTGATAAGAAAAGTTAGTGTTGATAGTTTAGAAGCATGTTAATTGATTGGAGAAGTGGTTAAACACGTTCAAGAATGCATTCTGCATCATTTAGAGGTCCTGGAGACCAAGTTTGGCTAGGTGAAACCATGAGTTGACCATAGTTGACCAAGTTGAAATTTTGATAGTTTGATGTAAGATAATCAATTAAGTTGGATTCTTGATTTCTGTGATGATTGAAGGTTGATTATACAAGTAGTTAATAATATGAATGATCTCAAATTTTGATTTTGATCCCGAAAAAGGATTCTACTTGCTATTTCATTGGAGGAACCTTCGTGTGAGATTCAACTCTTATTAGATTTGAAGATGCGATTTGAAGAATCGTTTAAGCATTGAAGTTTAGCCAACCATTGTGAGATCATGCAAAATGCAAAGAGACATGTAGAATGAAATGCAACTAAGACCTAGGACCTAGTCACTGATCATGTGTCGGTCATTCTCATCATTGAATTTTTAGGTAACTGGATAAATCAATACAATGCCCACTAGTTATGAAACCATAGACATATGAATATCGATTTGTATATGCAAGAATCAATACAACATCCACTGATTAGGCAATCATGGATATATGAATATTGATTTTGTTTTCGGAATGTCAGATTAGATATAAGCACCAAGGCACAAACACCAGGATGACCTGAATATCATGTCCATTTTGATATTGCAATTTGTATAAGCATCAAAACATAAACGTCGTGATGACCAGAATATGCCTTGCATTTCAAACACATCAAACAATCAAGAGGTTATTCTAAATCCAATGTGAATTACCCATAGTGACCCTTTATCCTTCACATCCTTAGGCAAGATCGTGTTTCATAGTAGGAGAAAGAACTCACTCAAAAAGACAATAGTTAGATCAAACTTCCTTGAATTTTCCAGGTATCAATGGTCGAGGTACACATGGCCATCTAATTTGAGATAGAGGCTCTTACAGTCGGACATCATTTCAATCCAAAATTTTCAAAGTTGTTAGATTTTCACATATAAGAAGAAAACAAAGAAAAGATTATGCCCCTAGTCATCACTCTCTAAATCATGTAAAGGACATCATCAAAGAGCTTGTGGGAACATAATATGCAAAAATCTCAATGCAAATCAGTAAGCATACAAGGAGATAAAAGCATGTATAAAGCATAGATTGTTTTCAATTTGTGTTTGATTGCGTTGTTGTAGATGCAAAATCCTTTCTAGAGAAAAGATTGACTGACTGACTTAGATGAAGCTTCAAAGGACCTTGACTAGATATGATATGTCTAAAGATACACTGGAGACCATAGGATATGACATTGATTGCCCCCAAGTTAGAACATTGATAGGATGCAGATGCTTGAGCTGATTGGTGTACAGATTGACTTATTGAAAACAAGAATGTGGAAACAAACTGAGAGATATGTACAAACTAAAGCAAGACTAAAAGCTGGGAAAGACTAAGATTGCACTAATAGATGGAGCATTTGAAACAAGTGGCGCTCATTTGCCAGGTTTTCACCATCTTGGTAGAGATTCTATTTTTGCTACCAAGGCGCCTGTTTCCAAGTTTTCACCAAGGCACTTTTTTCTTTTTCTCATTTTTTTGTATTTTTCATTTTTTTACCTTTTTTGTGAATCATCAAGGTGCCTATTGCTAGGTTTTCACCAAGATGTTCATTTTTTTAGGACTTTTTATGATTTTTATGATTTTTTTAGGACATTTTACCATAGATTGAATGCCTTAGGCATAGAATTCTTCAGATAGAGAATGTTGATTGGTTCTTGGAGCTGTTCTCCTTTAGTCATTGAGAGTTGATAGGCACCAGACCCAAAAGTAGCAGTGATTACAAAGGGACCCAGCTAGTTGGGTTCAAACTTCCCCTTGCGTTCTCGATGTGATTGATTTTTAGGATTCTCTCTCAAGACTAGATCACCAACCTGAAATTCTCTGTGTCTGACTTTCTTGTTGTAACCTCTAGACATTCTCTTCTGATATACTCTAAGATGATCATACGCTGCTTGTTTGCGCTCATCTAGTAGTTCAAATTCTTGCAACCTAGACACTCTGTAGTCATCATCAGTTACTAGACCATTCATTCTGATTCTTAGTGATGGGATTTCGACCTTAATAGGTAGTACCACTTCAGACCCATAAACTAAAGCGAAAGGTGTAGCCCCAATAGGTGTTCTGATATTTGTTCTGAAGGCCCAGAGAGCTGGATTGATCATGAGATGCTAGTCTCTTCCTATTTTATTAACTATACAGTGCAAGATTTTCAATAGATTCTTGTTAGAAGCCTCTGCTTGTCCATTCCCTTGAGGATAGTAGATAGATGACCAATGTTGTGTAATCTTGAATTTAGCACATAAATCATCCAAGTCTTTGTTCTTGAATTATCCACCATTATATGTGATGACGGAATGAGGTATCCCATATCTGCATATGATATAGTTTAATATGAACATAGATATTTGTTTTCCAGTTGCTTGTGTCAAAGGCACTACTTCTACCCATTTTGTAAAATAATTTGTAGCTATGATTATATGGGTATGTCCATTAGAAGAATGAGGATGTATAGCTCCTATAAGATCAAAAGCCCATTGGTGAAAAGGCTATTATGTAGTAAAGGGAATTAGATCTCTCCCTGGAGCATGAATTAAGTTGCCATGCACTTGGCACTTTTGACAGTTCTTAGCAAACTTGATAGACTCTTTCTCCATTTCAGGCCAATAGTACCCAACCCTAATAAGTTTTTGAGCTAGTGTTAAACCATTTGAGTGTGACCCACAAATACCATCATGGACTTCCTCTAATGCACGTTGAGACTCTTCCCATTCTAAACATCTAAGTAGCATACCATCTAGACCTCATTTGTAAAGATCATGACCAATGATGACATATTGGGAGGCATTACGAATAAGGTATCTCTTTTCATGGTAGTTGAAGGTATCGAGAATGATTTGGTCTTGGAGATAGGAGAATAGGTTTTTGTATCTAGATGAATCATGAACAACAACAGTGCAAATCATGTGGGTGTCGGGGAAATCATATGCGGGATAAGATAGTGCTTCCACCAGAAACTCATAGCATAGCTCATGTTCAGGCTACTGTAATAGGGTAGATAGCATTGCCATTGCATCGGTAGCCTTGTTCTCTATTCTAGGAATTTGCTCAAATGTGATAGATAAGAAATATTTCTTTAAATCATCTACCATTCTCTTATAAGGAATGAGCTTTTCATCTTTAGTTTGACACACATCATTGACTTGATGGATTACAAGTTGGGAGTCTCCATGAATATGTAGCTCTGTTACTCTCCATTCAATTGCTATTTTCATGCCATTCAAAAGGGCTTCATATTCTACAATATTGTTTGTGCAAGGGAACTTTAATCTGAATGCTTTTGGGATTGAGTATCCTTGAGGAGTTATGAACAATATGTCTGCTCTTAATCCATTCTATGTATAGGAACCATCAAAGAACAACTGCCATTCTCTAGAAGAAAGAGTCATGATAGAGGAATCTGGAAATTCCATTTGCATTGGTATATCATCAATCATAGGTGCATCTGCTAATTGATCAGCAATAACCTGTCCTTTGATAGCTTTTCTTTCCACATATTCAATGTCAAATTCACTTAAGAGCATGACCCATTTAGCTAATCTACCTGTGAGGGCAGCTTTGCTGAGAAGGTACTTGAGTGGATCAATTTTAGCTACCAAATGTGTGGTATGAGCTAACATGTAATGTCTTAGTTTCTATGATGAAAAGATCACAACTAGACAAGCTTTCTCAATCATTGAATAGTTCTTCTCATATGCAACCAATGTTCTACTGATATAATATATAACTCTTTCCTTTTTGTTCTCATCATGTTGTGCTGGCAATGCCCCCAGTGATGTATCTGTAGTGGAGACATATAAGATCAAAGGCTTCCCTGGAATAGGAGACATCAAGATAGGAGGATTTGATAGATACTGCTTGATATGATTAAAGTTGTTCTCACATTCTTCATTCCACACAAATGTCACACCTTTATGTAATGTTTTTGTAAAAGGCTGTGATATGTCTGCTAGCTGTGATATGAATCTTCTGATAGATTGAACTCTTCCTTGCAATGTCCTCATTTGAATAATATTCTTTGGAGGTTTCATTTCCATGATGGCCTTTACTTTAGCTGGATCAACTTCAATGCCCTTCTTTGAGACTATGTATCCTAAGAGCTTTCCAGAAGTGACACCAAAAGCACACTTCTTAGGATTTAGTCTCAGACTAAATTTTTCCATTCTGTCTAGTATTTTGCTTAAGTCATCTAGATGTTCAGCTCTAATCATAGATTTTGCTAAAGTATCATCAACATAATCCTCCATAGTCCTATGCATCATGTCATGAAAGATAGAAATCATATCTCTCTGATACGTAGCACCAGCATTTTTAAGCCCAAATGGCATGATATATTCCAACAGAAGGTTCCCCATGCACATGTAAAATTAGTTTTCTCTTGATCCTTTGGAGCAATTTTTATTTGATTATATCCAAAAAACCATCCATTAAAGAATACATCTCAAAGCTCGCAGTCATGTCCACTATCATATCAATGTTAGGTAATGGCAAATCATCCTTAGGGCATGCTCTGTTTGCATATCTAAAGTCTATGCACACTCTGATTGATTTATTTGGTTTAGAAATAGGTACAATATTAGAGATCCACTCTGCATAGTCAATAACTCAGATGAATCCGGCTTTCAGGAGCTTCTCTAATTCAGCTTTTACCAAGAGTGCAACATGAGGATGCATCTTTCTCAATTTTTGCTTGACAGGTTTGACATTTGGAGCTATAGATAAATGATGCATTATAAGATTAGGATCCAACCCTGGCATATCTAAATATTTCCATGCAAAGTTGATCTTCTTATCTGTTAGGAATGTTGTAAATTTTTGCTTCTCTTCTTCTAATAAAGATTGTGCTACATGAATCAACTGTGGTTCTTCTATTATTCCCAAGTTGATGGATTGAGTGGGCTCAATTAGAACTGGAGATCTATCCTTTAAATGACTTGGAAGGACATCAAATATCTCATCCTTAGGTGCCTCAGAGAGGTTTTCACCTTTGGATACATCTTTTATTTTTACTTTTTTAGGTTCTGAGACTACCACAAAGTGGTTTTCACTCTCAGAACTCCTTTTCTTTTTATGCTTATTCTTATTTTTCTGACTAAGATACTTGATGTCCAACTCTGTCATGCTAACACTCGGTTCATTGATGGAAGTCCTCATAGGCTCAACTGCATTGAGGTAGCAAGCAAGGGCATAGTCATTCGGGAAGGTATAAATACCATGGCTCAGATTTGTGGAGGTTTGATCAAGAAGTTCAGGATGTTGGATAGTCAAAATGGGGAAAGATTGAGAGATAGTGTTTATGGATATGGATTTGTCATCATTGGTCCTAACCCGATGCTCGAGTTCAAAGGTGATATTACAACTTAAGACATTCAATTCATGAATAGGCTTAATGTCATTGTGGGAATTCAATTCAGCCATAGGTGGATCAAACTCGATAGGTTCATCATTTCTCTCTAGACTTACGTTGGGTTCAGGTGCATATTGGTGAATAACATCAACATGTTTATCTGTAATAAGCTCATCTTCTTCTGGAATGTCTCCCCATTCATAGTCATTAGATTCTTCATCTATGCCTCTAGGAAATCTAAGAACATGAGTAAAGTCAGGATGAATACCCCAAGAAGGGTTACCCTCATATTCTGATTTGAATTCATACTCATGGGAATCTATCTCAAAATAACTACCACCTTCCTCTTTTTGATTGTCTTCAAGATTAGCTGGTTCTTGTGTTGCAACTATCTCTTGATTGATAGTAAGTTCTTGTGTTTCTACTACATTAATTCTTTTGATTGGATCATCTTCATCATTAAGAAGGTCTTTGATTTCTTTAGGCAAACATTCATAAGGAACAAGTTCTTAGCTGTCTGAATCACTATCTGATGGTTTAGTTTCTTCCTTCTTAAGAAGGGGTTCTCCTAGTGCGATCTGCTCTATGACATGGGAACAATTACCTTTGAGGTGGAAGGGTTTCTTTTTAAAGCCTAAGCCAACAGTATCTTTGTTTGCCCTACCAGTATGTGAAATAGGTGTTATAAGGCCTTCTCCTCTAACTCCTAGAGGTCCTTTACCTGAATATCCCATCTTAGCTATCAGTTTGTCTCCTGGACCATATGCCTTAGAAGGGATTTTGGATACTGTGGAGTCACTAGTTAAAAACAACTTGAGATTCAGGTTCATCTTTGTATAGCCATGTAATCACAAGTTCATCTTCCTCAAATTCTTGTTTAGATACTTGCTCTACTACAAAATACTTTTTATATGCCTCAAGAGGTTCTTTAGAGTCTGGTTTGGACTGTTTCAAAGATTTTCCATAAGACCTAGGTGAGATAGGGAGAGATGTCAAAGATAAGACTAGCTCTATAGTATATTCTCCCATACCATTTTCTTTGATATTGACCTCTTTTGCAAGGTATTCCATTTTAGATGTGGATGCTTCTTTTTTTAGCTCAAGGGAAGATTCTCTGTTATTAGGCACAAGTTTATCTACACTTTCCTTTAATGTATTGCAAGTGGTGGATATATCTGCTAGAATAGTGACCTCTACTCCTTCATAAGAAAATTTCAAGAATTGGTGGAATGTAGAAGGAATAGCCTTCATCTCATGTATCCATGGTCTCCCTAGAAGAATGTTGTAAGCCAAAGGTAGGTCAAGGACTTGACATATAGTATCTCTGATAAATGGACCTACTCTGATAGGTAAGACAATGGTGCCTTTAGAAGATCTTTCTTATTCATCATAGGATTTTATAGTTATTTTCTTTCTAGGATCAATAGCCAATTCTGAAAATCCCAATTGTGTGACCAAGTTGTAAGAACAAATGTTTAGGCCAGTGCCCCCATCTATCAAAACACATTTGACTCTATGGTTCTAGATCAAGACTTCTATATGCAAGGGCTGGTTATGCAGGTGACTCAAGGAGTTGTCATCTTCCTCTGAAAAGGATATATACAGTGGAGATGTAAGATGTCCAACCATAGTCTGGAACCTATCTAAATCAAGGTCATCAGGGACATTGGATCCGAGCGAAGCTTTGTCTAAAATAGCTCTATGAGCTGGAGATATCTGAAGCAACTCAAACATGAAGATTTTTGCATTAGTGTGTTGGAGTTGTTGAATAATGCTATAAGATGTTGGCCTCATATCTTTAGGATTGGAAGATTTAGATGCAGCCTTCTGTTTGGAAGTGGAAGAAAGATTGAAGGGCATCTTAGGGACATTTGATGAATCTAGGATTTGTCCATTCAGATGTGCCTAAGCCTATGATTGAGTAAAAGCATTAGCTAAAGGATGATCTCTATCTCTTCGCACAATTGTGATGACATTGCAATGCTCAGAGAGACAAGGTTCAACCATATTGATAACAACATTATTTCCAGGGTAAGCATAATTGACCTTTGCCCCCATATTAGGCTGAGAAGATGAAACTTCTTGACCATGTTTCAGAAATGGTTTAGTGAATGCCGTATGATCATTATTTCTCTTATGATTATCAATCGTGATGTCTCCCTTATCAATCAGATCTTGAATAGTATGTTTCAAGCGTAAGCAGTTATTGGTTTTGTGACCTTTACCTCGATGGAAATCATAGAATTCATTCTCTCTCCACCATTTTGGTTTAGGATTAGAATTAGATTGTTAGATCTTAGGTAAAGAGATGATGTTATTAGCTAGTAGAGTTCTCATAGCTGATTCTAAAGATTCTCCAAGAGGAGTGAACTTTCATTTATTATCAGCAGACCAAGATTTGTATTCTAGCTTCTTTTGAGATGGTTTAGACACCTTTTTCTCTGAAGCTTTGATGGCTTGGGTGCCAATAGTTAGATTGAAAGCTGGTGCCTTTGATGGGGCACAGATAGTATCAACAACACCGTCTGTAAAAATGCCCTTATTCTTGTTCCAATTTTTGTTCTTGTCTTTAGAACTGGATCCTGATTCGTACTTGTCTTTTTGAAGTGTGATGTTTCCTTTTTTCACAAGTACCTTTTCAATTTTGATCACATTGTCTACCATCTTATCAAAAGATGTATGATCTTGCATTTGTAAAGGTTAGTTGATCTCTAGAACAAGATTATTGATGAAGATTTCCAGTTTCTCAGTTTCTAGAATAGGCCTAGCATATAGAGTGAATTTATTCCTCCATCTCTTGAGAAATGTCAGGAATGGTTCTCCTGGATATTGTTTGAGATTGTAGATATCGATCATAGTGACCAGATGTTGAATGTTGTAGGAGTATTGCTGATAGAACAATTTGATCAACTCCTCAAAAGTTTTGATAGTAGAAGGCAATCTAGAGAACCAATGAATGGCTCCTCCTCCCAGAGATTGAAGAAAGAGACACATCAGATAAGTTGGTTCATGCATGAACTCCATAGATTGTGTACAGAATTATCTAACATGATCTTGGGGGTCAAAGTGTCCATCATACTTATCATACATAGGCATCTCCACTCTTTTTGGGAATGGTGGCATGTACAAGTCTTTTTCAAATGGAAAAGGACATAGGGCCTCCATAGAGAACTCCTTGGGTTCCTTTTCTTTCTCAAGGTTATTAAGTTTGACTTGCATGGCATGCATCTATTTCATCATAGCTGTGAGTGGATTTTCTTCCTCATGTGTAATGATATCTTCAACATTAAAGTTGGGAGGAAATTTAGCTCCTTGATGAGCTAATTGTAAAAAGTATGCCTCTCTATCTTCTTTCAAGAAATGCTTCATCATTCTTTTGAAATTATCATCATTTTGATATTGAGCAATTTCTTCAGGTGTGGGTTCCTAATCTGCACCATGTTGAGATTGAGCTCTTTGAGAGCCAAAGTTTGTCCCTGCTTGAGACATGGTAGGAGTTCTCCCTAGGATAGATTGATGAGGAGTTTGTTCATTACCTCCGTGACTTGATGAAGGAGGAATTTAACCAGTTTTCAATCATAAATTGCCAAAACTGTCATCTTCGTAAAGACCAAAATTGTAGAGTTCCTCAAGAGTTGGAGCCTGGAGAGTATTCAAAGGTAACGTATGGGATATTTCTCTAGATTTCTTGTGAGAGGAAGCTCTAGTTTCCACCATTAACCTTGTGTGAAGCAAAAGAATATGATGAAGACAACTGAAGAAAGATTTGATTCAAGAAGATCAAATGATGCAACCTTGTCAAGGTTTGATTGATTGAAGCTTAGATTAGATGTAAATGAAGGAGACTGTGCCATGGATGTATGGGTAGATTCCCAAAAGATAGAGGACACGAGTTCACAACACTTCGCTATTTTCAAGATAGATTGAAGATTGATAGTTATGACAATGTTTTGACACAAGATGATAAAGACTCAAATTGATTAAACAAAAGGCTAAATTGGATTCAAAAGGACACTTTAGGAAAATGATTGGATTCTTAGTAATTGTTGCTCTATTTTTGGCACAGTGATTTTCTTGACAGACTCTGGAAATAGGCTGGAAAAGCTGGGTCTCTGACAGTTCTGACAACTTTCTAGGAACTTTTCAAAATTTCTCAAATGACTTTCTATAGGCTCGTACTATAGTGGGTATAGCATGAAATGACAATTGAAAAACTCATATGACTATTATAGAACTCGCACGATAGTTGATAGCAAGGGATTGACTTTTTGAAATTGACTGGCAACAAAACTCATATGACAATATACCTGATACCATACGACAATATGGGGGTTCTGAAATGACAATAGCCAAAATTCGTATGACTTTCTAACTTTACAAAATGACTGTTGACTCCAGAAAGGTGTTTGACATCAGATTTTGCAATTTTTTAGATTTTCAATTTCAAATTGTTCACAAAATTGTCTATCCAGATTTGAAGATTATAGCGGATTGATTCATTCTTAGTAACCAGATGGATAAACAAGCACACAAAATAGCAAGCAAGTGATTCCAAGCACATCTAAAAACAATGAACAGGGGACAAAGCAACCCTACGCATGAACAATCAAGTGACTAAATTGTGCTAAGCCCTAGGAGTTCTAACAATGTATGTTCCAAATTTTTTTGCAATAATGCACATATTCCTAGAAAAATGAAAATTTGGCCTCACTAGGGTTTTTAGTAATGGTCTGACTTTGCAACTTTTGTGATCTCAAGAGGGTGAACTCCAACTTAGGCACACTGGGGTTTTGACACAGTCTGAGAATTTAATCAATCAGGAGTTGCTAGGGAGATCTGATAGCCCAACAAGAGACCACACCTATGGAGATTTATTCCACAAGGACATTTATATAGCGGTTGTCACTACCATGATGAAAATGGCTATTACAGCTTGAGGTTCCATCAACGTGGTTGACCCAATTAAGGGAATGTCCACTACAGCTAACCCTCTCTAAAGGTGACTCACAAAATATACCACATGGAGACTGGTTTTAGATTCAAGGATCTGAGTTTTTGGTACTACCCAAAAAGGGAGTAGAGCATAATCCTCTAGCCTTTTCACTTTTAACCCAAACAAAGCAGACATATTAATCCGACACGCTAAGACCAAGATTATCTCACAAAGATCTATGATGTCAACCACTCATGATCTATCAACCTCTTCAGAGAGAGAATGTATCAATCAGAAGCTAAAGACACAAAAATCTAGTAGAACATGAGACTCCCTCAATATCCTCCCTACCTACAAGGGTTCCTTCATTGAGAAGAGTTTCACTGGAAACCCACTCTCTCAAGAACCATGAATAGTGTTCATAGGGCCTATATACTATATGTAACAAAGATGCTGAAAAGCAAATCTATGTTCATTTTTAATAGCCCCAAATGAAATATGTGATATGAAAGCAATAAAGGTCACACAAGCTTGACATGCAAGAGTTCTTTTTAATCTAAATCAAAATGTTATCAGCTGAAAAGATTACCTGAATTCCTCGCAACACACTTAGTAGATTCTTACCTATTTTTAGCACTTCGTACGCTTTTTCCAATCAAAACCAGTAGAAATCAATTAGAAACAACAAATTTCAATCGTTAATGTTAGCTGTTAGTCCAAATCAGGAAAAAAAATCTGTAAAACTGCCTAAAATAGTGAAATGACAATTGAAACTTGGCACTAAAACTTGTATGATAGTGGGTTACCTCTTAGATGATAGTCCAAAAACTTGTACGACACTGGGTACCAGATCATACGACAATAGAGATTTCAAATGACATTGTGATCCTGTTGGTACAATTCTCAATCAAATCAACTATCGTACGATAGTGGGTGTCTCCTGGTATGAGTTTCTAACAAAAATCATACGCAAATTGTACGGATAGAAATTAAAAATCGTAGCTTGGAATAGAAAATGACAAGAAGATGATAGAAATTGATAAAAATTGAATGGAAACCCGTTTCAGGGCCCCACGGTGGGCGCCAGAAATGTGTGTGTGAATTTTGTACCTAGCTGTAGACACAACACTTCAGTAAAACATTAGAGGTTAGTTGAAATCAAAATCATGTAGTTGAATGAAAACTAATCTAACCAGGTGATTTACTACCTTCTAGTAGATGCGAGTATGTATTCTCAGATTGGACCAAGATCAGTGACCTTGACGACACCTAAATGAAAGATTTGAATGCAGAATCTAGATATGAATTAGATGCAAATTAATCAATGTTTTTGGTTTTTAGATGCAATAATATGAAAAATGATATGAAATCTAATCTATATGAAAAACTGATATGCAAAATAAGCTACAATGATATGCTAAATATGAATGATCTCACAAAAGTTGTTGATTCGCAAGGAGGCTTCAATTCTTCAGACACCAATTCGCTAGCATAAGTTTGCAAAATTATGAGATATGAGATTGAAGAGCTGAGCCTTGCTTTTATAGAAATCTAGGGCTTTGGGGATGCATGGAAAAGCCATAAATCACTCAGATAAACACAAGTTGATTTTTGAGTTTATCAAAGAATAAAAGATAATTAATTCACAAAATCATGCAAAAATAGCTTTTTAACTCAAATCAGAGTTGAGTTTATTTTTAAAACAACTTGAATTGATTTTCTGATTTCAAGTTTAACTATTTTTTGAATGTGCAAAATAATTATGAATTAAATAAATAAATAAAGTGATTTATTTCCAACTTAATTGATTTTAAAAATAAAATAATTGATTTATGGGTTAATCAATTATTAAATCAAACTTTTATTCCAAAATAATATCATTAAATATGACAACTTTCTTTAATTAATTAAATAAGAATTTAATCGATTAATAATAGGAATTTTGATTTATTGTCAAATTTAAATAATAATAATTAGGAATAAATAGTGTAAGAATTTGCAAATAGCAAATATTGAACCAAGGATCTAGAGGTTGAAGAAAAGTACAAGAGAGAAAATATGAATGCAAGGATGGATTGAATAGATCCAATGAATTGATCAATGCTCAATGAGTGAAATGATTACATAATAGACCTCCTTATATAGGAAAGGGGATATGAGAGAATGATAAGGAGCTGATAAGCTATCACCTATGCTAGGTGTAATCACATGTCCACCAAATGAGGATCATCCTCCAATATGCAATAAAGTATGTGCATTGGATTAGGATGATAAAGTGATAAGAGCACAAAAGGTGGATCTCACACACAATGAGGTATGTGAAGACAACTATCACACCAAAAGTGGAATTTCTCCTACACCATGTGCTTAATAGATGTGCACACTCCTAGGTGTCTCAATCACAAACTACTATGCAATACATTAACCTAAGTAAGATTAAGTAAAGTGTAATTAGGAATAATTAATTACACCAACAAATAGAATTAAATTTAATTAAATAATTAAGTGGTAGTATTAAATCTAATTAATTAAATATTCATAATATTCAATTAATCAAACTTTAGGATAAATAGGATTTATCCCCAAATAATTATTAAATCAAAGATAATTAGGATAATTTTAGGATTATTACTAGGAATATTCCCTGATGCAAAATTTAAGATAATCAATTAGGATTCAATGATGTTCAGATGTGCCTTAGGTTAGGACTTCGATGTCAATTTCATTTGAAGTGTCGATATAGGAGGTTAATGAACCAATAGCCCATTTTTGGGGTATTACACCTACACTCAGGCAAGTGACACCCAGAAACAAAAAAGGGCAAATAGTGAGTATTTACCAAAGGGTTCAAAATTTTTTGATCACATATTCAGATACCCTTTTCAGTGTTCTTTCTATTCCAATATTCAGCCCAGTAATAAATCCTGGTTCTACACAATTTTTGAAAATTTCACAAGGATTTGACCACAGGCACGATCGAAGCTTATTTTCCAAGTGGTTTGTTCATGCCTACTTTTACTAGATCATACTACGTCAAGAAAACTTTACAAGAAGATGAGACTTACCTAAGAGAAGAGCTTCTTTTCCCAAAAGATACTTTTATTGCTCCACAAATACCCAAAAAGCCCATTCAAGAAAAGAAAACCAACATGATTTACTCCAGTGGATTGGGTAATAATAACAATGGAGGTATTGATCCAAATGGAGGTATTGACCTGAATAATTAGAGTAATACCAATAGTGGAGGGATGGATCAAAACACTCAAGGGATTGATACCACTAACCATAGAGCTAATGCCAAACTAACTGCCGATGATGCAACTGATGACAAGGTTGATGAAGCCATTCAAAGCCCATATTTCATAAAACTCATGGAAAAAACAATGGCAAGAGATAAAGAAAAGTACTTTCTAGACCTAGCTCGGGCAAGTCTTAAACTTCCTCGTGATTATGACATTAATCAACTTAGACCACCAGAAGTTGAAGAGAGTCCCATTGACATCATGAACAAGTAGTTTAAGATATTTCAAATGCAACTAGATACCATCAAGAAAAGTGGGGCTCCTAAACCATTTTCTATAGAAGATTTGTGTCCATTTCCATTTGACAAAAGTCTAGTCATGGTACCATTCCCGATCAATGTAGTGTTTCCCAAGTATGATAAATATGAAGGAATGTTGGATCCTCAAGATCACCTACAGGAATTTTGTGCATTGAGCTTGGAGTTCATGCACGATACCACTTATTTAATAAGACTATTCCCATGAAGCTTAGGAGGTATGGCCATGGAGTGTTTTTCTAAAATACCTTCCGGCATTAAAACCTTTGAAGAGCTAGCTTCGAAATTTGTGGTAGATTAATCATACAACATCAAGCATGAGGTCACAATGATAATGTTATGTAATACCAAGCAAAAGGATGGAGAAACATTACTCATTTTCCTACAAAGATGGAGGATGATATTTTCTAGGTATCTTAGGAGTGTACCCAAAAAGGAGAAGATGGAAATCTTCATCAATAGCTTGAGCAACGAGATGAACTACCAGTTGAGAATGTAATGCCCTAAAACCTTCCAAGATCTTATCAAGAATGGAGTGACAATGGAAGAAGTGTTGGTTAAAAGTGGAGAGTTGAAATTGTATAAAGATAACAACAATAACTCCAACAACAATAACTCCAATAATAACAATAATCAGAATAAGAATTGGTCCAATAGCTATAATCGGTTTGGATTGAAGAACAACACTAAAGGAGTGGTCAATGATGGGGTTGTTGATTCTATTAATTTGAAGGTGACTCCATTTTCTCTCACAAGAACACCTAATCAAGTGAACAATGCAAATCAAGCCTCCAAGGCACCTTTCAACAATAATACTAATAGTGGCAACCAAGGAAACAATCAAAGAAGTAACAAATCTGACAAGTTCTTGACACCAACTCCTAAGAGGAACTTCAAACCTTTGGGTGAACCTCTCAAAAAAGCCTTGAAGACCCTCATGGCTAACAACATCATTAATCTACCTAGCATTCAACCTTATGAACCACATCACAAGCCCAACTGGTGGAGTGAAAATAGTCATTGTGAATATCATAGAATTCGAGGGCATACTAAAAATGATTTCTTGCAACTAAAGAATGTGGTGCAAGACTTGATTAATAGTGGTATGATCACCATTGTAGGACCTTAAAGTAATGAAGACCACATGGCTTTCAAACAACCCTTCTATAAACATGACAAAGGTGAATCATCCAATGGCAAGAAACAAAGCAGTAACAATATCAATTTTGTGCCACCCTATGATAATGTTGTGAATGCTATAGTGATCAAAGAATAACCCCAAAAAGAGACATCTAATGTTATCAATAGGGGGAAAACTTCAAGGATTACCCTAGAAGGCATTGATCCTAAACCCATTGGTCCTCCGCAATCCAACATTGTGATCAAGCAAACATCTACAACAATAAAACCATATAGTTTGGTGGATCAGCTACAAAAGACTCTAGCACAAATCTCTATCTTAGAGTTGTTAAAGCTCTGTCCAAACCACAAGGAAATTCTAGAGAAAGCTCTAGTAGAAACCAATGTTCCTACTAACTTAGAAGAGGAGGAGTTTCAGAACATGGTAGGGCACCTCATTGCCTTTCATTTTCAGACCATGATGAGATGTCTATTACTCATCCCCAAAATCTACCATTGCATATAGAAGTCTTGATTGAAAGACATAGGGTCAAAAGAGCTCTCATAGATGGGGGATCTGGTCTTAACATTTGCACTTTGAGCCTTGTCAAATCTCTACGATTATCCAAGTCATGCATTGATTTTATAAAAAGAATTACCATAAAGGCCTATGATGAAGCTGAAAGAGCCTCCAAAGGCATGATTGTATTGCCCATTCAAGTGGGACCTACCAAAAAGGATACAAATTACCAAGTCTTGGATATGAAACTAACTTATAATATCTTATTGGGGAGACCGTGGATACATGAGATGCAAGTGGTCCCATCCATGTATCATCAATGCATAAAATTTCCATACATGGTTGCGGAAATCACGGTTGGAGGAGATTCAAATCTATTCCAATATTGCAATGCACTTAAACCCCTTCATGAGATATTTATTCCCCATAACCAAGAAGGAATTCTCCAAAGAGCTACAATTGAAGATATCAAAATGGATGATCCTATGTTAACATTAAGTGCTACTTCAAACCCTCCTTAAGCTAGCTCAATGACATCAACTAAAGGAAAGGAGAAAGTGAGTTATGAGGGTCCAACTTCAAATGAAAATTTAGATCAGGAACCTAAATCAAAGATAGTACTTTTCAAACCCACCAAAGAAGAGAAAGATAAAGTTAAAGAAGACCATTACAAGAAAATGAGTGAGATCATGCATACATTTGAAAAACAATGTAAAATCAGTTCCAAAGGAGTAGGGGAATATTTTGTTTCCCTATTCGACTTACCCACATCTCCAAGGATGCATAAGAAACCATCCAAAGAACATCTTCCTCATAAGTATAACTCTTATTTTGTAAGAGAAAGTGACAAAGCAACATTTGATAAAGAAGAAGATGAAGTCCTTCAATGGATTTATCATGATGAAGATGGCACCTCAAATATTCCAGTAGAAAGAATCCAACACATTAACATTCAAACTGATCAATATGGGAAAAGATTTGAGATAATGAAAAAAATGGGGTACAAGGGAAGAGGACCCTTAGGCCGAAGAAATAGAGGTTTACTAGAGTCCATTGAACCTTCTTGGAGGGCAAAAGAAGAAAGATCAGGGGTAGGCTACCAATACAAAGGAGAAAGCTCCATCCCAATGCATGATTCATATCCTCAAGTGAACATGTTGGAATTTGATGTTGATAGTGATGACTCCCAAGACTGAGTGGAACACTCTATTCAAAGAATCATGTCATGATAAAGAGGTAGTCACAATACATGCTTATGCAAAGATTCCAAGGCAACAAAATCAAGCTAATGAAGAGCCTAATATATGAGAACTCAACATACGAAAAGCGCCTACTAGTCAGCCATGGATAGGTGAACCTTGGGTACCTTCATGGGGGGGGGTGATTCAAATGTTAGTTTTAATCCACCTATTGCATTTCCAATGCTATTTCTCATAGAGGTCTTAGAGGACTTAAGTGAAGGGGACTTTGATCCTTCTTCCATGGACCATCTCGAGGAAGCTCGCATTGTAGATCTAAATGATACAATGTATGAACCCTCCAATGAAGTCATGTCCATAAACCCAATTGATGACACTTTTCCAAATGAAACCTTATCCTTGATAAACCCTGAACTTATTGACTGGGACCTAACTGAGCTAAGTGACTTACTCTATTTCCAAAATGACCAAGCAATGGCCCAATACTTGAATACAATTGAGCCCTCTTTCACCAATGAATTTGATCCAAACATGATGGAAGCAACAGGGGTCCGATCTCTTAATCCAAAGAAAAAAATGAAAAAAAAAATAAATTGAAAAGTTCTAGTGATGAAAACCACTATGTGGCAGCACTAGAACCAAAAAAAGTAAAGATAAAGGATGTTTCCTATGGTGAAAACCTAATTGTGGCACCAAAGGAAGAGAGGTTGGATACCCTACCTGAACATGAGGAAGAAAGGTAACCTATTCTCATAGAGCTGACAGAAAAGGTCAATGTTGGGGTAGAATTGGATCCAAAATTTATACACATGGCAACGTCACTTACACCTTTAGGAAGAAAGGATTTTACCAAGTTCTTTCAAGAACAACAAGTGAACTTTGTATGGTCCTATGCCGACATGCCCGGATTGGATCCTGACTTCATTATGCACCTTTTGAATGTTAAACTAGGGGTTAAGCCCATCAAGCAAAAGTTGAGAAAGATGCACCCACATGTAGCTCTCCTAGTAAAGGCAAAATTGGAAACATTGTTGAAGGTGGGATTTATAAGAGCAATAGCATATGCTGAATGGATATCTAATATTGTACCGGTCACCAAGCATGACAAATCTATTCATGTATGCATAGATTTTAGAGACAATAGTTGACTTGACAGTGAATCACTCCATGTACTCATTGATGGATAGTTTCAGCGGATATAATCAGATAAAAATTGCACCCAAAGACCAAGAGAAGACAACCTTTACATGCCCTTGGGGTACCTTTTTTTGGAACTTCATGCCCTTCGACCTTAAAAATTTTGGAGCCACATATCAAAGGGAAATGACCACTATTTTCCATGACATGATGCACACCTTTCTAGAAGATTATGTGGATGACATATTGGCAAAGTCACAAAAAAGAGAAGATCACGTACAAATTCTGAAAAAGATATTCACTTGGTTGGAGCAATTCAAAGTGAGGCTTAATCTGAAAAAATGTGCCTTTGGTGTCCAATTCGGCAAATTGTTAGGCTATATAGTTTTAGCAAAAGGGATTTAAGTGGATCCGAAAAAAGTCCAAGCAATAATGGATATGGAAATCCCAAAGAACATAATCCAAATGAGGTCTCTACAAGGCAAAATACAATCAATAAGAAGGTTCATTTCTCAATTGGCTGAAAAATGTCATTCAATCACAAGGTTACTACACAAAGATACTATTTTAATGTGGGATGAAGAATGTGATCAAGCCTTCACTTTATTGAAGAATTATCTAGTAAATCCACCAATCCTAATGCCACCAATCAAGGGAACACCATTGTTGTTGTACATATCCACTACTGAAAGGTCTCTAGGAGTTCTTTTGGCACAAGAAGATGAGCAAGGAAAAGAAAGAGCAATCTACTATTTGAGTAGAACATTGATCAAGTACAAACTTAACTATGCATTCATGGAAAGAGCATGTCTATCGGTTGTCTTTGCATCCCAAAAGATGAGACATTATATGTTGATGCACAAGGTGAAACTAATTTCCAAAATTGATCCTCTAAAGTACTTGCTAAGCAAAACTACCTTAACGGGTAGGATAGAAAAATGGGTCATGATATTAAGTGAATTCAACATTGAGTATGTGGATAGGAAGGAAATAAGAGGACAAGTGATAGTAGATCACTTAGCTAAAAACCCATTGAATTCTACACAAACCATTCAAGTGGAATTTCCAGATTTTGCAATTGTAAACATAGAAGCAAAGACATGGAAGTTGTACTTCGACAGCTCATATACACAAGGAGGTTTCGGGGCCGGCATATTATTGATTACCCCTTAAGGTTACACTATTCCCAATTCATACAATCTTTTGTTCCCATGCACAAACAACATAGCAGAATATGAAGCTTTAGTCATTGGCATCAAGATAGCTTTAGAATGGAACATCATCGAGCTACAAGTGTACAAAGATTCTCAATTAATAATCAATCAAGTCAATGATGAATACAATACCAAAGATGAAAAACTAATGCCATATAAGACTATGATTGATGCTTCAAAAAATTACTTTGCTTTGATAACCTTTGAGAAAATTCCAAGAGAGAAGAACAGAGCAACTGATGCAATGGAAACCTTGGCTTCCTTACTTCAAAAACCATATCAGAATGAGAAGTACGAATTCTTGGTGGAAGAGTTAGCACAACCAACATTTGACCTTCCTGATATTCAAATTGTTTCCCTACTTCAAGGACATGAATCACCTTGGTATGACCCTATATATACCTATCTCAAAGACCAAGTGTTACCTTCAGACCAATCACGAGCCCAAAAATGAAATTTCATATGCCAATCAGCCCATTACATAATCCTTTCCAAAACATTGTATTGCAAGGGTCTTGACGGGATGTTACTTAGATGTCTAGAGGAAGAGGAGTCTAAGTTAGCTTTACGTGAGGTTCACGAGGGCATTTTTAGGTCGCACTCAAGTGGTTTAAACCTAGCCAAGAAGATCCTTCGCTTAGGGTACTTTTGGAAAACCTTAGAGAATGATGCTTGTCACTTTGTCAAAATATGCAGCAAATGTTAATACCATGGTGACATGATACATGCACCGGCACAAGAGTTACATCCCTTTGTTACACCATGGCCATTCTATCAATGGGGATTTGACTTGATCGGGGTCATCTATCCACCTTCTTCCAATGGGCACAAGTACATCATCACCACAATATAGTATTTCACTAAGTGGGTAGAAGTGGTTCCTTTG
The DNA here is from genome assembly GCA_027943335.1 of Chamaecyparis obtusa. Lineage (NCBI taxonomy): Eukaryota > Viridiplantae > Streptophyta > Pinopsida > Cupressales > Cupressaceae > Chamaecyparis > Chamaecyparis obtusa. Next base: position 773,198 of record BSBK01002270.1, read on the forward strand.
ATCATGGCCATGGGTAAACAAATTTCCATGTTCATCTTGAACCAAATCATTTGCAGATATGGTATCCCTCATGCCATAATCATAGACAATGGAAAGAAATTCAAAAATAAAGATGTGGATAAACTTTGTGCCACATTGCATATCACACATCACTCTTCATCCATTTATTATCCTCAAGGAAATGGACAAGCCGAAGCTACAAATAAGAACATCCTCAAAATTTTGAAGAGATTAGTGAATAAATTAGGAAGACATTGGAATGTGAAAATCAACCCAGCATTATGGGCCTATAGAACTAGCATTCAGACACCTACGGGAGCTACACCATTTTCTTTAGTTTATGGAGCCGAAGTTGTTCTACCTTTGGAGGTTGAAATCCCATCTTTATGAGTATCATTGCAAGGCCTAATAACAGATTAGGATTATAGAGTTGCCCGACTTCAACAATTGGAATTTTTAGAAGAACACCAAACACAAGCCTATGAACACTTGAACGTATATCAAAATAGAATCTCAAGGAACTACAACAAGCATATCAAACTAAGAGCCTTTCAAGTAGGAGACTTAGTGTTAAGAGAAAACCCAAAGAATCAAGCTGAAAGAGAAAATAAAGGAAAATGAGAGGCTAATTGGCTTGGTCCGTTCATCATTGTTTCTTCATTTGGAAGGGGAACTTATATGTTAGCAGATTGTGAAAGAGAAGAGCTACAAGAACCTATCAATAGCATCCATCTAAAGAGGTTATACACATGAGGTAGATGAAAGAGTATAAAGAGTATCAGATAAGGAGCATCATATTTATTGTACATAGTCAAAGAGATTTTGAAAATACCAAAAACATTTGGAAAAAGAAAAAAAATAAAATTGAAAAAGAAAAAAAGTTCCTTGGTGAAAACCTAGCAATAGGCGCCTTGGTAGCAAAAAAAAAATTGAAAGAAAAAAAAAGAAAAAAGTATTAAACCCAAAAGGTGAAAACTTGGCAATCAAGCACCTTTTGTTCCCTTAAGTCTTTCCTACAAGTTGCATGTGTACATATTGCATTTCCATCATCTCATTTGTAAATCTTCATTGCATCTGTCATTTGTGCATAGTCATAATAAAACCTTTCAGTCACATCTTTGCATTTCCTATGGCCCTAAGTTTGTCACACGATCACATTTATCACTTGGGGGTAGAAGAGGATTGGAAATTTGGTACCAAATAGATTCAATAGTGCTACATTCAGTCACATCAGAGAGAGACTTATCAAAGCTTTAGAAAAGAGAGATTTTGTTGAACCTTTGATGGATATCATTGTTCATACCTAAGTATTTGATCCTACAACTTGATCCTTAGCCTTCATTGACTTTATTATTCAGGATTAAAAATTGGCAAACACTTTAAAGATAAGAATACTTGGAAATTCTTTTTGAAAATCATGATACATTGCAAAACACTTGAAGCTTTATGTTGATAATCTTTATGGAATTTAATTTTACCACATCTTTTTAGCTAATCGATGATGTTTCGACTAGATTGGCGATGATAGAGACATGATATTTTTCTTGCCTTTGAGTGACTATTTTAAGGAAGATTCATCGACTTATGAGAATTCGTCTAACGACATGGTCACCAAAGAACCATCGAGGACTATCACATAAGATGAAAGATTAACCTTTTTTTGTTTATGCAAATGGATACCTTGCTATTTAGATCTTTCATATCTTAATACCAAAATCCACTTGCAACATTGAATCCGTTGAAACCGGTATTCATACTCCCATAGTTTGGTCATCCAACTAGTGAGGGTTGTACTAGTTTCCAAAGAGGTTACCAAAAGTGATAAAAAATAGTATTCATATCATCATGATGTGGTCAGTGATGGTTGTACTTGCTTTCCGGTCCCAAAATGCTCAATGATGAAAATCTATCTCTATGACATTTCTTTGCTAAAAGCTAGTGACACTTAGATGCATTGCATTGCATTATCATGTTAGATTAATTGCATTTGTTTGTGGTTATTTTCCAAGGACAAGGGGGTACATTAAAATCTTGGTTAGTTAGATATTTAAAGAAATGGGGTGTTCAAATCAAACTTCTTTTCCTTGATTTCAATCAGTCATATGCGATTATCTTTTGCATTCATGCATAGCATTAATCATTATTCATTATCCATATATTAGAAAAGAGAAAGAAAAAGATCATTACTCATACATCATTTGCATACATGTAATTAAGGATAGAATTGCATACATTGAAAACAAAAAACATAGGGGCATTCACATCTATATTCCATAAAACACTTTGCATCCATACATTGAAAAGCAGAGAAAACATATCAAAAGTTTATTCATCAATGCATCCATCTATCTATATCATAAATAGGAACATTGCATCCATAGCATAATCAAAAGTAAATGCATCATAAACATCATATGGCTGCATATAAACATAATCTCATAACAAACTCATCAAGAGAATCAAGGAAGTACATCATCATATAAGTGTTCATCAACATCAAATGATCCAGTACATCAGTATATCAAGATACAATGTCATGAAAGTGATACATCAAATGTTCTAATCAATAGAACATGAAACATGATACAATGATAAAAATTGAGTAGATTTGTCATCAAATCAATCAAGAACCCATAGCAGCACCCAATCAATCCCCAACACCTAATCCATCTAGACCTCTGCTATCCTGTCTATCCTATGAGGGAGGAGCCTGAGAAGTGCTCGCTATGCTATGGCTCTGAGCCATCATCATCATGAACTGTTGCATCAAGGTAGCTACCCAATCTAATCTACCCACAACAATAGATACATCTATCCTCAATGACTACACCTCCTATGCTACACTATCAATACTAGGAGCAGCCTATGAACTCTGGCCCATATCCTGTGATTGTTGAACCTATGGAGGCACCTGTTGTGCCGCAACTTGATCCTACTGAGCTAAGGCAACTCTCTGTAACTAAACTAATGGATCCTGTCCACCAAGAATATGTCTAGAAGCCTCTACATGAACCTGTCTCTGTTGTCTTTTCTTCCTCTGAGCTCTCTTATGCCTATCAACTACTGCTCTAGGTGCCTAGTCCTATCAAACATCTCCTCTAGCTCTGTCCCTAGCATGCCCACCTCTCACCTATGGCCCATCTCATCCACTAGCAATAGCTCTAGGAGCTCTTTGTGCTCATCGCCTCTCATGTATCCTCCTACCACTGCTACCACCATCCTCATCATCTCCACCATCATCATCATCCTTAGATCTCTCATCGCGACCTAGGATAGGCTCTACTAGATTTGTAAATCTAGGAAATTTGTTTCGAGCCCACCAGTCCTGAAACTCATGAGACATACCAGCATTAAAAATAACTCCAAACATCTCCCATCTGCAATATGCCAAATGTGCAATATGATCCAAGGAAAACTCAAAATCTATCTGTCCACCCCACATGGATCTCTCTGCCTAAACTTGAGCATATAATGTTGTGCCCTGTGGCATATCCTGTAATCTGCTATACTAACGAGAAACCTGACCAAAGAAAAAATTCTCAATCATAGTGGTCGACCTACCGATCATCCATTGAGGAGCAAACATATAAGGGAGCTCATCATCATCGTCCCTCCATCGCTCACATACTATATATGGCCACCAATAAACCTGATCAAGATCATCTTTCTACCGGCGGTAATACTCAGTCTTTCCCAGATGATGCTAGACAACCATACTGCTATACAGAAAAGCATAAGGGAAACCACACCACTGAATCCTATCTAAAACTGGTCTAGTGATGGGAAGATGCTCCCATACCCATAACTGCAAAATCACTACACCTGGTGATAAGGAAGCACTCTCTCTGTAAACAACCTCATGTAAATCAAGGTAAAGATGTGCTAACACACATGAGTCCCAATCAAATCATCAAGGTTGTGCAAGTAGATCCTTGAGTATCCTGCCCCATCCAACTAAGAAGCCATGACCTTGCTGGTCGGGAAGCAGTAAACCACCGATCAAAGCACCAAGTACTATTGAAAATGTGGGGAATGAAGCAAACTGAGCCCATGTGATAGTATCATGATCAATAGTGTTGTCTCCAAACACTCATCTACAGACTGTGCTATCATATACAGAATCATAATACACCATCTCACCATGGCAAGGGATCTATAACAATCTCTATACATCCTCTGGAGTGATGGTCATCTATCCTAAAGGAAGGTAAAATGTGTTGTGGTCAGAATGCCATCACTCTACCACTACAGTAAGTAAAACACAGTTCAGCTAAAACTATGGGATATCAAGGAGGAAACTCAGACCACACATCTTAATAACTTGATACTCTGCAGGAGTTAGAGCCTGATCTAAGTCAATCACCCAGGAAGCTATGATCCGTATATATAACTTACAAAAATGTTCCTATTTTGCAAATCAAAGGAATCATATCAGTATACCATATCAATGAGTTATCCTAAGTCAATCAGTTTATCAAGATATCAAGTATCAAACCTATCAAACCTAGTACCATTTGTTCATGTCTCTATATCCTGAGAATGAAGCAACAATCCTACCTATCATTATCAGCTTTCACACTTATCAATCAAGTCCTACCTATCAGTATCCCACTATCAGATTTATCCTATCAAATTGATATAATCAAACATTCATTGGTACCACTATCCTGATATCCTAATCAATTGTTTTTCTTAACTACAATAGACCTAACCTATATTGGAATTCAAACGATCAGTCGCAGACATCAAATTTTTATCAGAAAATCAAGTTGATAATTTGAAACTTTTTCAAAAACCTACAGGCATCATTTGCCCATTACCACATGGAATTTTACCTTACGCAGTGCAAAAAATCTATCACACGGTGCTTTATTCTTACCATGCATCATTTAATAGATTACGTGTCACTTAACAATGCTAGGCGGAATCTTAAGGAGCCTAGGCGTCATTTTAAAGCTAGGGTTTCCTAAGCAGAAAACTATATGGAAATTGGCATGGAAAACCTACTGCTACGCGGAAATAGATTTTTATCAGGCGAGAGTTTACTATTCTTAGGTGACACTTTACTATGTGGAGGTGTGAGTAAAAAGCACGGATGCATGACTTAAAGAGACTACGCGGCATTTAACTATTCCTAAGCGTGATTTTGCAAATTAAAAGTACAAGAACATGGAAAAGATGCAATAAATCTATAAATAAGCAATAAATGCAAAAAGGAAGTTAGAAATGACTCACCGGAGGTCCGTAGTCTGGTGGCCTCTAATACCAATGACTTCTCTCAAACCGATGCTCTCTGATAGGCACAACCATCATGAAAATCAAAGTAGGATCAGAGCAAAAATCTCAGAAGTCAAAAGGGAAAATGAATAGTAAATTAAGGTTTTTCAACCTATTTAAGCTAATTTGACCTAATTTAGAGGTGAAATTTTGACTTTGACCTATATTTACCTATCAAGTCAACCGGGGCAAATTATGAATCATGGTACATCATCAATGTTTTTCAGACATGAAAACATATTGGATCAATATCAATCAAACAATCAAATTTTTCAAATCAAGCAATCAATATGTTTTATTTCTGAGGGGGCATCAGAGTATCAAATTGGCATCAAACATCAATGAAATCTGGGGCAAAGGAATTTTTGAATCATTATCAGGGGCATATCACTTTATCAAATCGGATTAGAGGCATATCATATCAGGCAGCATATCAAAAATTTTCGTATCAATGGTAAATTAGCAAATCAGTAAATCAAGACCTAAAAAGCGATCAAGACTAAAATAATCTTTGAATCAATGTTCTTCACACATCAATTCAAAGAGGGGCATTTGTAGACACTCAAAAATGGACAAGTGCTTTTAAATCATGAAATTGCAAAATCTAATCAAAATGCATTAATTCTCATAAAAAAAGGATCAAATTAATTAAAATGGACATTTATTAAATCAAATTGGACAAAATCAATAAATCAAAGGAAAAATCAAATAATGATGTTAAATAATTAAATCAAAGCTTAAAGGGGTGAAAAACACTATATAATTGATTTTAATCAATTACTTGTATATTTGTTTAATCAAAAATTAAAATGAACCTATTCCCTTACATGGCTAAATTTAATTAATTAATTGAATTTAATTAATCCTAATATCTTTCAACAAAGTTGAGCAACTAATGAGAATTGAGGACAAAAAGACACAAATCACTCAAAAAGAAATGAATCTTGATCACTCATTTTAAAGTCTCAATCTCATCCACTCAATTTTGTCCTTTTGTCCAAAGCTTTGAGACAAACCTTTAAATTGTCCCCCCATTTAAAAACATTGCAAAGTATTTGACTCAACCAAAGGTAAATAATGGTTAATTCACTCTACCCCCTACCCTTGGGAATTTACTATAAATGAGAGGCATTTTGAGAGCAATGATCATCTTAGAAATTCATTTGCAAAGCATCCTTATTATAGTCAATTTCATAGCAATCAAGAGCATTTGAATTATCTTTGTATCAATTTGAGAGTTGTGAGCTAGAATAAGCATTTGTAGCATCATATTTTCTCATTTTAGAAGTGTCACTAATGGAGATTGAGTTGAGAGCTTCACTTACCACATCAAATTAGAGAACCATGAGATGTTATGGATTTTAGTTTCAATTCCTAGTTAAATTTGTATTGCAGTTGCTTTGAATTGTTAGTTAAATACCCTAATTTCATGAAGGTGTTTAGCATACACACACACAATTAGATCTAGTGTATCAAAGTAAGTGTGATGGAGGAATAAATATTAATTTGTACTCAAATTGAGGGTTATTAGATGATGCAACTTCAAATTTGTAAAAACCCCATCAAATTACACTGGAACCAGGAACAAGCCAGGATCCAGAAACCTGAAGGCGAGAACTTTCTTTCATGAAATTTTGAAGGTTATAGGAACATGTAAAAAATTGTATGACCTATATTGGTATAGGTGAAAGTTAGTTCAACCTATACCCTAGAGGGATGAACTCGAAGGCCTTGAAACTATGAATTAAACTACACTTCCAGATTTACAATTCTGAATCCAAAACTTCACGAATCTGCACCTGCACACAAGAAAAGGGGTAATTGTTGGGGAGAAAGGGGGCTTGCCTTGGTCAAGCCCCTGTATAGGAATTAACCTTGAAATTGTATTGCATAAAAATGTAATAAAAGAATAAATTTAAACTAAGCTCATTCCTACATATTCATGTAAACCTCAAAATATGGAAGCAAACATGCATATATGAAGAAATGAAGTAACAAATAAGATTAAACTATTTCAACATAATGAAAAACTCCAAAATGACTAAGTGTTGATTGATTTGTTGAAGAGGGTATGTGGTTTCTCAAATCCTGCGGCATTACAATGCATGAAAAAGGCTTGTTGAATGAGGATAAAAGCTCTCAATTTATAGGAATTTGAAGGAAATGGACAGTTTGGATTCAAAGTTGGATGAAGGGCTATGATTCTTTAGGATAAATGAGGTGGCCATGAGGTGGAGGCCAAGTATTCCATGTAGATGACATGTGGATTAGGGTTTGAACATTCAAAGGGGAAAATATTCTCACACATGTGTGAGAAACCTTTGAAAGTGAAATATCTATGACAAATTATAAGAGGGTGTAAGAAGGTGTAAGAGGGCTAAAGTTTCTCACACATGTGTGAGAAACTTGAGAAAATGATGGCTCAAGGAAAAAGGTCAAGGGTTGTAAGAGGATGGAAGAACCAAGGTTTCTCACACATGTGTAAGCAACTTTGGAAAATGACATGTCAATGACATGGGTCAATAGGTGGAAGAGAATGGGAGAACCAATATATTGGAAAGTGACATGTCAATGACATGTGGGAGACAAGTGTGTAAGGGTTTGTAAGAGTGTGTAAGAGTCACATGTTACTAAAGTCACATGTGACTTGGGTTTGAATTATGATTTCTTAATCCTTAGATTAAGGCTGTACAAATGATTAGGATGAGATTAGGTGGGAGATTAAGATTAATTAGTGAGAAAGTGGGTTGACTTGGGTTAGAAGGATGGTTTAGTTTAGGGAAGTGAGGTTAGGTGAGGGTTAAAGTTAGGAGCCATGTTCTCAAATAGAATTAAGTATAATATTTAATTCTAAGTCAGATAAGAGGGGATTAATTAAGTAAACAAGATCATTTAATTAATTAAATGGAGGAATAGGATGAGGGGAAATGGGATGGAATTAAATAAATATAAATTTATTTAATCAAGGATAAGGGATAAAAAGGAGTGTAATTAAATAAATATGAATTTATTTAATTAAGGTAGAATAAGGCTAAATTAAAAAAATAATAAATATCTATTTAATTGGCTAGAATAAGGGTAATTGTTAGGACAATTTTAGGTGTCCACAGAAATGTAATTGAAATTTGCATGAGGAAATGTAATCTAGATCTGAAGAATAAATTACCTTATATGTCAATAATGCAATGTCACTTTGGAGATGATCACAAGTGTTGAGGCAATAGCTTGGACTCCACAAAAACCCAATAGGAAATTATGAGACCAAAACTTGAATGATGCATGTTGTAGTTTACCACAATGTTGGATTTGAAGAAGAAAGAGAAAAAGGATGCTTGATAATGGATGCCTTCAATGGATGGATGGATTCTTTCTTGCTTGAACTCCTTGAATGCACAATAGCTTTCTTGAGGATGGATTGCTTGGAATGAGATGGCTTCAACATAATGAGAGATGACAAAATGAGGGGAATAAGTCTCCTTTTATAATGATTTTGGAGTCCAAATTCATGAAGGCCGACCTCATTAGGTGGGAAAATGAAAATACTTTGCATCAGGCTCTAAAACCTACCAAAATTAGCTCTCTGATGTATAGGTCAAACTAGGTTCAACCTATACTAGTATAGGTCAAACTAGGTTTGACCTATACTTAGAAGATGAGATCTGAGAGGTGTTAAGTGGTTCGAAGAGAAACAAAAAGATAAGCAAGAAAATCAAGCATAAACACATCTAAATATTGAAATTATCAAAATGGGGCCTAAGAGGGAAATTAATTTTGTGATTGGAGGGATAAATGGGAAACATGTTAGGAATGGGAACACTGAGAGGGGGGGGGGTTGAATCAGTGTTCATTGTATTTTAAATTTTCACTTTAATCTTTATACTAAACTTAAATCCTTAAGCACTAAATTAAACATTCACATAAACATGAAACATGAAATCAACACATGACACCAATATGGTTACGAAGAAACCCAAATAGGTAAAAACCCCGGTAGGAATTTACACCCACTAATATTCTACACTAGTGTTTTATGATCCTTGTTAGAAGATCATTAACCCTGTTAAGAGTTGCTTTACAATGCTTTAAGTACAGTAAACCTTGTTAAGGGTTGGACGCTGTTAGGAGTCTTTTACAATAGTCCCTGTTAGGGGAGAGGATGCATTGTCCAAGAGCTCACTACTCAAGTGGTGAAGGCTACAACATTTTGATCTCAGATACACACTATATCTGCTGGATGAACTGTCACTGTGACACTGCTTGTCAGATTAGTTCCTTTGATGCGCTGATGCTTTGACCTCTTGAAAGGCTCTAATACATCTTATACTATCTTCACATACTTCTACTCTGCTTATCACAACTCTCTATCAACTTCCATGCCGAATACAATGGGTGCATCTTATATTTATACACGCATACAAAATAAACAACTAGGTCGGCCCTTAGACCTATTACAAACAACGCTTCCAAATGAATTGGCTTAAGCGTACTTACAAAAAAACAAGTATACATGTCAGAAACCTAAATACAATAGGTGCATAGCCTTTACAACATTATATTATAATCACAAACCAAAATACTAACTATTGGCTGCTTACTCTGTTCTTCACTGGTACACACTGGCTGTGCAACTTCATCTGACTATAACTTTCTCATCCTTGCATATCTGATTATGCGCTCATAGACTAAGCATGCATATAGTCTTACTAACTTAATTTCTAGGGTGCATACCATAATTCTTTCGTACGCACGTGCCCTGATGCTCTAAGCTGCAGGAACTCTGTACACTGTCCAGTCTTCAACACTTAACTGAATTCTGATTTTTACATCAAGTGCGCTGACTCCAAACTGCTATATGAATTTGTTTCCATAATGACAACACTATATCAATTCATATACATTAGTATAGCCAACTTTCCAACAATCTCCCCCTTTCTCATTGATGGAAACAAAAGAATATGGCCAAGTTGCTAACTGTCCCTTAACACAAAAAACTTTTATCTTCTATACATTTCTTATACATAATCTTATATCTCCCTATACATATTATAATCCATATTCTATACACAACCCCCCTTTTGACATTAATGACAAAGGTGTTTCAAAAAAAAATTATCTACACATACTCACTGAGGGAAAACATCCGGATATGCTATCTTTAGGTTTTGGATCTCCTTCTTCCAAAAAGTGATCAATGAATTTGTTAGATTAGGTGAAATACTAATCTCCCAAGAACACCTGCATGCATAAACCTGTCACATGGAAGAAGCAAAGAACAGAGACAGGAAAATCATTGTGATAGAAAAAGCTTCTATTAACCAAAATGAAAATAATACAATCTCCTTATGAATTACAAAGAGGGAATCCTTATAAAAGGATACCAAAACCCTAAAGAATAATGAGATGCCTAAGTCTAACTTAAGTGTAGAGAATAATAGACTAATAATTAAATAAATTAATTATTAGCTATAATATGACTACTCTAACACCCCCCTTAAGTGTAACTTAGGGAGAAGCAAAACAACTAAGGACTAAAGGATGCATGAAAACAAAAATGCATGAAAGAGCTATGGGTCCCGGCAACAAGGCCTGATCAGGTACCCAAGTACATAAAGCAAAAGATGTCCCAGAGAAAGGAACAAGAAGAGAGCAAGAAGCTCCTTCGAAGCATGTCTGAAAACTCTGTCAGAAGATACTGCTGGAACCCCCACTGAAGTGCATGACCAGGTAGAGAAGACAAGTGTCTGAAGAGCTGATCAATCGAACCAGGAAGCAATAGAACCAACAGGTGAACCCCCCCATAATGCTGAACTGGGAGAGGTGACAGGAACACTGAAATGCGATGCCAAAAATAGCTGCAGAAGAAGAACCAGGAACACCAAAAGTGCAACAGAAGCACACACATAGGATAAAGGGCGGTGTCATAGACACAGTCTACATGGGCTAATGTCGTGGAAGGTACGCTCACTTGACAAGAGTGGATGCACCTATAGTGGCAAATGCATCAGAATCCCCCCATGGCACTTTATAACTGAGTGCGAATACTAAAACTGAACCAGGTGAAAAAGATCCCAGAAATGCAGAAGAGGGCACTTTATCTCAGTGCGTTTACAGAACAAAGATACATCAGAAAGAGCATGCAAGCTCAGAAGTCAGAAAGAAGAGTGCACTAAGAAACCAGAAGAAGAGATCCCCGGACCTGTAGAACCAAGCACACCACCAGAGGGCATAAACTGCATAACTCAGAGGAGTGAAAAACTAGAGCAGAATCTAGAAGAAATACCTCTGCCACTGAATAGTACATAGAATCAGCTTTCCGACGATATCTCGTTTGCCAAAAAAGGAGTCCGGATGAGACAGATATGACTCCCGGAAGGCAAAAATAGACATCAGACTTCAACAGAAAAAAATGCTATTGAAATGGCAGAACCCAAAACCCTAACCTCCATCATCGGAAAGAGCTCGGAAAGAGCTTTCCGACGATATAAAGAAGTTAGAAAACCGATACCGTATGCACAAGATACGGCCAAAAAACCCAGCTACCCCTAGAAAAAGCTCTAAAGGACAAAAAAAATATATATTTTTTTAAGCCCCGGGGGCTGGAATTACAAAGCCCCTGGGCGCATGGTGCACGCAGGGGGCTGGAGCTGGAGCTCCCGGTCGGTCATATGACTGGCCGCTGGCAATAGAGCCCACGGGGGCAGCAAAAGGCCGCAACCGGCGGGGCGGAGCTCCGGAGCGGCGACCGGGCGGAGGAGCCAGCGGAGCAGGGGCCGCGGAGGGCGGCGGAGCCGGGAGGAGCCAGCTGAGCGAAGCGGCGGAGCGGCCTCTGGCGGGCAGAGCGCAGGCGCGCTGGAGGCGCTGCCGGTGGCGGAGGAGCTGTGGAGGCCGCGACTGGGCGCGGGGTGGCCGCTCGGCGGTGCACTGGTGGCCGCTGGGCGGCGCCTTTTAAAAACAAAGGCTGCGTTATTTTTAACGCAAAAAATCATTAAAAAATGATTTTTTTAAAGTTTTTTTTTCGATTTTCGAGCCGTACGGCCCTAGGAGGGCAAAAATTTTCTCCCAGAAGTCACAGTGGCCAAAAAATGCAAACTTTATATGATTTTTGACTTTCTCGGACCTTCTGAGCGCAATGGCGGCGTCCCTTTTTGCTCAAAATACCCTCAAAATTTTTTATTTTTTTTTTGCAGGCAAAAAAGAAACAAAAAATACCGTCTTGCTTCTGAATCACTTCAACAAAAATACGAACAGCGAGCAGCAAGATGGCTCTGATACCATGTTAGATTTGATAAGCATCAAATCTTCCCAAGAACACCTGCATGCAAAGACTGCTACAAGAATGAAGACGGAAGAGAAGGCAGAAACTATGGCGGCCAAAAGGCCAGAGACAGGAAAATCATTGTGATAGAAAAAGCTTCTATTAACCAAAATGAAAATAATACAATCTCCTTATGAATTACAAAGAGGGAATCCTTATAAAAGGATACCAAAACCCTAAAGAGGAAAACCCTAAAGAATAATGAGATGCCTAAGTCTAACTTAAGTGTAGAGAATAATAGACTAATAATTAAATTAATTAATTATTAGCTATAATATGACTACTCTAACAGAATTAACTATCTAGAGATGGGCACATAATGCATACTGAAGCTTCTCCATCTTCTTCAAATCTATGGAAGGACCTTGATCATAGGTTATCATGGTAGTATCAATCTCCTTGATATTCTGAATGAGAATGTCTAGTGAGGGCGCAAGAGCATTCCTCAACTGAGTCTGTCTAGACCTTATCTTTTCCATCTCTTTCTCTGCCTTCTCAATTTTGTCTATCTATCCTTGGTAGAAATCATTACACATGTTAACATCTGTGGATTTTTCTTTCACTGAAATCTTCACTTGCTCAATCATAGCTTCTGCCTCTTTTATTTTATTAAGATGGGCATCAGTAAGCTTATCTTGATCCATGCAGTCTACAATGATTTTTCTTCCTTGATCAGTAAATTCTTTTAGGGATGCTTGTCCTATCTTGAGTGAATTAAAATCTAGTGAAAAGTTTCTCATCAGTTCACTCAACCTCTTCTTTAGGTACCTCTCTTCTGAAACTAGGGATGCAAACTCTTCAAGGCTAGCGAAATTGCTTTTGAAATGTGAGATGACTATACTCACATCATCAATAGAGTGTATCTTAGATGCTTTCTTGTCCTCTGAAAATAGACTGTTCAAAATGTTTACTGATTCTACCAGGAGGGGATTCCTCATAACTTGCTTTTCTTTGGCTTTCTCCATAGCTAAGACGCTGAACTTAATCAGGTCATCTTCTTTCCATGAGTCTAAACTAGATGTGTCAGGTGTCAAACTTGACAACAATGCTGCAGAGGGAGTGATGGGAGTGTTATCCATCACTTCTTCTTTTACCTTGACTAGATGTACTGATGGTTCATTGATTTCTTCTTCTTTTTCTGAATCTTTCTTTTCTTCTTCTTTTTCTATTTTTTTTCTTCCATCTTATCTTCTTCTTTCTCATCTGTTATTTTTTCAATCAATACCTCTTCTTGATGAATGGGAGGTGTGTTGCTGCATAAGATTTTAGCTTCTTGTTTTCTCACAAAAGCTTCCTCAAACTTGTCCAATTATGTGTCAGTGGCCGCCATGGCTATCTCCACATTATCAATGATAATGGTGCTATCCTTAAGTGACTCTGTCATGGGTGCAGACTTATCTAACTCTGTTTGTGTTTCTGCTATAGGTGTTGAATCTTGAGGACCTGTAGATTGTACCTTGATGGTCTCTGACCCTTTGGTAACCATTGTGGGTACATGTGTTGTGGGCGCAATGGGTGGATACATGTTTCTGTTCATAAAAACCTTCTCAAAGGCTTTCTCTATTTCTTTGGCAACTAACTCATAATTTTTATCCATTATATTCAGAGTTCTTATCTTGGTTCTAAGTTGAGGCTTCACCAGATCTAACAGTAACTTCTTCTCTTCTAGCTCACACACAGGAAGAGTTTCATCTAAGATCTTTTCCCTTATCCACAGATCTTCTTCAATAGCCTACCTCTTTTGGAATTCTAGGATATTCCATACATTGTCAGGGATCATTGTTTTTAGTTCCAAGACTATCCTTTTGAACTTGATCATGTGCTTTATGATCATGCTATGAATCTCCGATTTGTCAATTTCATTGAATTTATCATAGAACTTCCCAACCTAATCAATTATTCCTTCATCAATTATTCTAGCACTAAGCACATTTAAGTTGGGTCTGAACTCTACCTTAGGAGGAGCTTGAGTGTTCTTTCTACTTCTTGTTGCTCACGAGGATGGATGATTGGTGCCAACCTCTTTCTTCCTCTTTGCTATTGTCTTATACTCTGGAGGAGCAGTAGGATCACTAGTTTCTTTGGGCGTAGAAGGAGTGCCATCATTTATATCCTTCTATACATTATATTTTTCTATCTTAACCTTCTTCAACTTTGGATCTTATGATTCTGCCTTAGCTTCATCTGCACTCTTTAGTTCCAAAGAAAAATTTTGTTCTTTTGCTTTGTCAAGATCTTCTTGAGACACACCATGTATTCTCAAGATCTCTGATGTGACTTTAGTAACCTTTCTTTTTGTTGCTGTGCTATTTAGCTTTGCATCTACTTCTCTTATCTTCTCCTCATATGTTCCCCACCTAGGTTCATTAAGATCTTTGGGGGCTGATAGTAGTACTTGTGCATATGCTTCAAGGACCTATTCCTCTACCTCATAACCAAGTGGATGAATCCACTTAGTTCTTGGCTCAATAGTTTCCATACAAGTTGTGTTTGTTTCTACCATAAAGAAAATAGTATCCTTATACTTTTCTACAATGCTCTCTGGAATCCTATACCTCATTTGCATCTTAGCCCTGAAGGTCTTCAATTCCAATGTGATGTAATCTCTTAATGTGCTCTTAGTGGATGCCTTGTCAAATATCTATGGCATGGTTGGAATTGACTTGTCCAATACATATATGGTACTTTCCCAACTATATGAAGGTACATGTAAATGATTAAAGACCCAAACCTAAATATTTTGGTCTTATCATGCTTGATGGCCTTGATGTTATTAGTTAGCTGTGCATGCAAGATCTCATAGAGATTGAACTCCCCATCTTCCTTCACAATTCTGATGGCTGCTATAATGGTGCTTGCAGACACACTATTCACCCTGCTGGTGTGATGAAACTTGTTTAATCACTTTCCAACTGATCTCTGAGATAATCTGAAAACTTTTGAATCGGCACGACGAACTGGGGTTTCTGCAATAGATCAAATGTACTGCAAATCACTGATAGATCAATCTGCAAGTCTTCACAATAACTTCTAAGGCTCTTTATACTTTCCTATTGCTCTAAATTTGAATGCAATGAGTAATCAAACAACTTTCTGTGTACTTAAAATGAAAATTCTTCCATTAATTCTTGCCGCGTAAACCAGGCTGTCACTTAAACATTTCCAACTTTTGTTCTGTTAACAATCAGTATGTGCTCTCTTGCACGAAGGTTCCTTTATACTCCAAAAGCTTAAATCCAAAGGCGCATACTCTAACAGTGATTATACCAACCATGCAGGGGTTTAGAGCTAAATTAGCTCCCCCTATGACCCTGAGGGCCATTCATCCAGATGTAGAGGGTGCATCCACTGTGGATGCATCCAATACATACTCATCAGTATTATCCTTATTCTTATCTAACCAGATCAAGCTCAAATCATCTGAGGCTTTCACAAAATTGACTTCTCCTTCAGGATCCAATACTGGTTCTTCAACCTTTTTAGGGCTTTCTTGACCTTGCATCCTTGATCTACAGAACCTTGAGATATGTCCAACCTTGTTACAAGAGTGACAAATGACTAGAGGTCTTATATTCCCCGGTGCATTGACATGAGTCACCATTTTACATGTTCTAGCTGAGTGACCATTATAGTTACATATCTGACATGTAACATTCTGAGAACTTCTTACATTTGTTTGATTCTGATTTCTCTAATCATGCTAAATCTTGTTCTTCTTACTAGTCTTGCAATTCATAGATCTATGAACAAATTTATTGCATGAATAACAGTAACCATTAAAAGGTATTACCTCTGTACAGCTCCTTACAATGTGTCCATGCTTGTTACATGCAAAATAGGTGCATTCTACAGGCTTGCCCTCATTCTTAGGTGGTCCACCATTGTCTTTGGTTTGATCTTCAGTCTTCTCAGTATCAGTAGAGTCTTTTTGTGTCTCCTTTCTTGCTCGCATGTTGTCAATATGATTTTGTGCTTCATTGTATCCAATACAGCTAGTGTCTCCTTTGGCTCTTCTTGCATACAACTAAGATTCTATCAAATCAGAATTAGTGTGCAATTTGTCAATATGATTCTTTGCTTCTTTCAATTCAGACTCCAAGCTTTCTTTTCTATTTCTTAGCTCCAAGATTTCCATGTTTTCTTGCCTTACTTCTTCATTGAGTTGAAGGTTCTCTTTGACTTGTTCATTGTAGACTTCCTGATTGTTGATCAACTTATCATTGAATTCGTCAAGTAGTTCTTTCATAGATGCATTGTCTTCATTCAGCTTCTTGACCTTTGCTCCTAGATCACTGTTAGAGCATTCTTTCAAATCCTTTCTTAGCCTTTTGATAACTAATTGAGCATCACTGACCTTCTCTTTTAGTTCTTAAATTTCTCTTTCTAATTTGTCTAGGTCTTAAAGAGCATCTTCAAGATTTCTTTTCAGATGTTTCATTTCTGCTTTTTCCATGATCTCCTCAAGTGGTTAAACTTCTTTGCTGAGGACCAGAGCTCTAATACCAATTGTTAGGAATGGGAACACTGAGAGGGGGGGTGAATTAGTGTTCACTGTATTTTAACTTTTCACTTTAATCTTTATACTGAACTTAAATTCTTAAGTACTAAATTAAACATTCACATAAACATGAAACCTGAAATCAACACATGACACCAATATGGTTATGGGGAAACCCAAATAGGTAAAAACCCTGGTGGGAATTGACACCCACTAATATTCTGCACTAGTGTTTTGTGATCCTTGTTAGAAGATCCTTAACCCTTTTAGGAGTTGCTTTACAATGCTTTAAGTATAGTAGACCTTGTTAATGTCAGAATAATTGAGATGGGGGTGAATCAGTTATCTAGTGTCCCAATACAAAATGTATAATCCAAAAATAAATACTTAAAACTTCTGCTACTTGGTAACTTAAAATACTGTACTGTCTGTGCTTTTACTGATTACCAGTCTAATGATTACCAATCAAATCAAATATGCAACATGAAAATATGATATCAAACAAATATCACAATCAACACATAACACAAGAGATTTAATGTGGAAACCCTGTGAAGGGAAAAACCACCTAGGACCGACAACCCAAAAATATTCACTCTTCTGAAGTGAGGTCAGTGAAGACCCAACCCTGTTAAAGGTTACAAACACACTATTAGGTGTGACCTTGTTAGAGGATTTTAGACCAACCGTTATTGTCCAACCAACATTCACTATGGGGTTGACAGGATAACAATGTTCATTCTATGAATGATACATAAAAGACTTTCTTAGTCCACTCGATTAAAAGATTTGACTGTGTACAATGGTTAAAATGTAATAGTAGGTGATCTTCCTTAATACAACTTCAATTGTAGATATACAGATCAATGTTAAGCTCATTCAATCCTCTGATCATTACAACAATTCTATTTCAATCTATATTTAGTAACTTATTGTCGCTTGGTAATAGCTTCCTGATGCTTGGTAAAAACTCTGCAGTTCGGTTCTCAATAACCAGTTTGACCAGGCATGCATGAAAACTTTTTCACGTGATAATTTTGCATTCTCCTTCTTCCTCCAGCATTACATTTCATTATGAAATTCTAGTCTCTTAAATAGACAAGTAAACCATTTTCTTCTCCTCCATTAGATTTTGTCGCTTAATCACATTCATTGATTTTGCCGCTTATCCTTCCTTGATTGATGTGTCAGTAACATGTTTGACTCTCATCCTTTCAATCTTTCCTGAATTTTTTTAGTCGTTGATCTTTGTAACAAACTTTATCTTCAACCTTGAAATCATACACTTTCCAACTCATCAATCCTTATCGGCTAAACTAATCATTTAATTCCTTTGCTCTATTCGATTAACAAAGAAATGCATCGGTGAACACAAGCTCAGTTAACACTATGCTCGGTATACACTACACTTCGTTGGTGTATACTGAAATGCTTCATCAACTGACAACACTGCTTTGTATCTTTCAGCTCTTTTCTTCATCATAGATGAATGAAACATAATCAAGTCAATATCATAAGGCCATAGACTCATCAACAAGTTACTCAATGTATTCTTTATCCTCATCTGTCATATCCATCTTCCTCATGTAGATATTTCTATTCTTCATCTCTTTCACTCCTTTTCTACAGATGTCTCGGTATAGTAACTTACAAGATAAGTACTATCAAACTAGTTGACATCAATGACAACATAATACTAAAAAAAGTTCATCAATCTCTCCCTTTGGCATTGATGGCAACTCAAGTAATATGAAATATACCATACACATACCAAACATGTATTCTACAACTCTGTGAACAAATGTTGTACAAGCTCTCCCTAGCTTACTATGTTTAATTACTACGTTACTAATCAACATTAAAATACAACTTTTCCATTCTGCAGATATACTCTTTTCAGTTCTCAAGTTCCTGCTTATGTTCTCAGTAACTGATCTTTAATGCTCTTCCTTTCTTCTAGATTATCTCTCCCTTAGATAGTTCTCATCGGTGCATATTGTTTCATATTGTTTATCTCTCCCTTTAATAGTAATGCCAAAGAAAACAAATAAACACATTTCTCTGTAGTAGCCATGTAACTCTCTATTGTCCAATGCATTCTTTGTATCTCTGTATATTGATATGCCAATTTGTTCTAGTTCTCCAAACTTATCACAACCTTAGACATGATCCAAAGTGTGAACTATGTTGCATCAACATGAATGATCTTCTAATAAGATTAGGCTGATACAACATCCAGATCACATTAGTGATCGGTAAACAGGGGACAAACCCCTAGTCTAGTCCTTAAGTATTCAAATGTATCCTTCGGTAGAGCCTTTGTAAATATGTCTGCAAGTTGTTCTTTTGATGTAACAAATTCTAGCTTCACTTGCTTCTCCTGTACTTGTTCTCATACGTAGTGATACTTAATAGATATATGCTTTGTCTTAGAGTGCATCACTAGATTCTTTGAAATATTAATTGCACTGGTGTTGTCACAATATATAATCACCAGCTCAGTGATTACCTCATTATACCTTCCAAAACTTGCTTAATATATGCAATGTTTGAACAATTTGTAGCAGCAACAACATACTCTGCTTCAGTTGTAGATCAAGAAATGCAAGCCTGCTTCTTACTTGTCCAAGTAACAAGTCTTTCACCAAAGAAAAATGCTCCTTCGGTGGTACTTTTTCTGTCATCCACATTTCCAACCCAATCAGCATCAGTATAGACCTTCAGCTCAAACTTGCCTTCCTTAGGATACCATAATCCATAATCTTCTATTTTCTTCAGGTATCTTAAGATTCTCTTCGTAGAAACCATGTGTGATTCTCTAGGGTTTGTAGAAAATCTAGAAACAATTCCCACAGCATGTGCTATATCTAGTCTACTATGAACTACATACATTAAATTACCAATCATAGATCGGTACAGTGCATGGTTTACCTTTGCAGTTTCATCTTCCTTAGTTAGTTTACATCCAGTAGCCATCAGTGTTCTCATAGGTTTAGCATCTTCCATGCCAAATGTTTTCAATACTTCCTTGATATATTTAGATTGTGTGATGAATATCCCATCATTCTACTGAATCACTTGTAGTCCTAGAAATAACTTAATCTCTCCAAACATAGACATTTCAAACTCTTGTCTCATCTCATTAGCAAAAGATTTACATATGTGATCTTGACCTCCAAAAATAATATCATCCACAAATATTTCAGCAATAAGAATAGTATCATCAGTATCTCCTTGCATATACAAATTGTTGTTCTCACTAGTTCTAACAAATCCAATACTTAATAAATAAGTATGCAACCTCTCATACCAGGCTCTCGGTGCTTGCTTCAAACCATATAAATCTTTATGTAATCTACATACCATGTCTTTGTTTTCTGGATCAACGAACCCTTCTGGTTGTTCTATGTAGACCTCTTCTTCAAGTATTCCATTAAAAAATGCTGACTTAACATCCATTTGATAAACTTTGAATTTCTTATGTGTAGCATATGCAAGTAGCATTCTAACTCCTAATCTAGCAACAGGTGCAAATGTTTCACCATAATCAATTCCTTCCTCCTGTGCATATCCCTTGCATACCAATCTATCTTTATTTCTTGTTACCTCACCATTTTCATTCAGCTTGTTCCTGAATATCCACTTAGTACCGATAACATTCTTATCTTTAGGTCTAGGTACTAAGGTCCATGTTTTGTTCTTCTCTATCTGTTCTATTTCCTCTTTCATTGCATTAACCCATTCATCATTTTCTAATGCAACTTTTACATTCTTCGGTTCATATTCACAAACTAGACATGTACCTTGTCTTGTCTTACTCCTTGTTTTCATGCCAACTTGTTTGTCTCTAATAACTTGTGTCTCAGGATGATGTCTCCTGATAAATCTTGCCAATACTTGGTCTCTTCTTTCTTGTTCATCCTATGCAGGTTCATTTGCTTGCTCGGTAGGTCCATCCTACTCGTCGATTTCTCTTTCCTGTTCATCAGTATTATTTTCTTGCTGACTGGTTATCACAGGCTGTGGCTTCAGTAGATACTTTGGATGTTGAATGTAAGTGAATATACCATAGTCTTCCGGTTCCTTTGTACTTTCCTCTACATTCTTTTCATCAAACTCATCAACTTAGACATTAGTACTTTAAATCATTTTATTAGTAGCTTTATTCAGACACTTATATGCTTTGCTTTTACTGGAATATCCTAGAAATATCCCTTCATCACCTTTTGAGTCAAACTTCCCATTTCTCTCATCTTTCAGAATAAAACATTTGCTTCCAAAAATATTGAAATAACTTATAGTGGGTTTGTGTCCAAACCATAACTCATAGGGTGTCTTATTAGTGTCCTTCTTTAGTTGTACTCGGTTCAAAAGATAAACAATTGTATTGACAACTTCCCTCCAATATGTCTGAGCAACGTTCTTTTGCAGCATCAGTGTTCTTGCATGGTCAACTATTGACCTATTCCTCCTTTCAGCAATCCCATTCTGCTGAGGTGTCCTTGGTGCAAAGACCTATCTTTTAATACCATGCTCATTACAAAAATTAGTAAATTCATCAGAGATAAATTCACCTCCTCTATTAGATCTTAGGCATTTCAATTCCTTACCAGTCAGATTTTTCTTTTAAGAACATAACAGTCATCAATCTAGTATAGTCATCAACAAAAAGAATAAAGTATCTATCACCATAATAACTTTGAGTTCTCATAGGACCACATAGGTCGGTATGAACCAACTCAAGTATCTTCTTTGTTGAATAATCATTTCTTTTGAAACTAGATTTAGTCATTTTACCTTTTTGACATTCATGACACATAACATGATCAGGTTTTGATAGGTTAGGCAAACCTCTAACTCTTTTCCTTTTACTGATCTTAATCATGTTATCAAAATTCAAATGGCATAACCTTTTATGCCACAACCAAGAATCTTAATTTTTCATCATCAAGCAAGAAGACTCATCAGTATCAAGATAAAATAGATTACCTCTTGATTGTGCGCCAGTTCCAACTAGTCTTCCTCCATCATCAAAGATTTTCACTTTATTGCTCTCAAAAGCAACTCGGTGACCTGAATTGTTTAGTTGTGCCACACTTAACAAATTATAGTTCGGTCCATCTACCCAATAAGCATTTTCACATTTTATCCTATCATTTATCATCAGGGATAATTTACCTCTTACCATACAGGGTGTGTCATTACCCATCTTAACTGATCCTCCATTGTATTCTTCAAGTTGATCAAATTTCTCTTCATCACCAGTCATGTGATGTGTACAACCATTGTCTATGATCCATGTATTATTTTTGTTAACTTTAGAGATCAGTGTTGTTTTTACATGTGTTTCTTCTTCCTCTGAGTCATCTTTCATAGCAACAAATAAAACTTCTACATCATCATCAGAATCAGATTTAGATTCATTATCTTCGACTATGTAACATACCTTTTTTCCTTTATCATTACTGTCTTGGTTGTCTCTATTGTTGTGTCGGTAGCCTCTGTTGACTCTTCTCCCATAGCTTCCTCTAGACCGGTCTTTGGTTCTTTCATCATCTTTCTTATGTGGACATCTAGCAGCAATGTGGCCAACCTCTTTATCATGTGACTATATTTTATGTGATTGTAATACTTAATTGGATCATTCATGTTTTAATTTCTTCATTGGTATATCTTATCATATAGACTTACTCATGTATGTATGTGTTGCTAGTAGGGACGTTGGGGAGCCTAAGAGGACCTTGTTATCTGATTTATATTCATCATTCATTTTTTCATTTAATGAAATGTATTTTGGCTATGATCCTTGTATCATGTGGTTTCAAATTTGCAATGTTAGATGCATTCTATGTTAAAAAAATGACTCTTCTTTAATGCTAGTTTATATTGTTTTCCTCTTGGGTTCCTTGGTGGGGCATTGCATAGTTCTTCTATCCACACCTAAACATATATATAACATAAAATGGGAACAAGTTGTGAATTTTACATTTAAAATTTGAATAAATAATGTAAAATAAATAAGAATATATCACATGTACAATTTAGACATGCATACCTGTTATCTCCCAAAATACTCTATGTGGTACCACTTGAATCATTCTTGATGATGTACCAGCCTCATTTGGTAAAAAATATGTCTTACAACATTTAACAATATCATGTGCATATTTTATACAAACTCCATGATCATTTATTTGATACATTCATAGAGCACATTTGATGCAATCTCCAGCACCATCATGTTCACCATTTCCATGTCCACTCTCAAAGAAACTCCAACCATGTGGTATATTTTAGTTATGACGATATCTACATAATGCATAAAATGGCCTAGATGATTTGAATTTTTCCTCACATCCATCTAACCAAACAAAATGCTTATCAATTTTTATGCCCCTTTCTTTCAAATTTTTAAAAAACTTCTTGAAGCAATGTTCTACATAATGAGTGTCATCCTATTTATCATCACTAATATAAAATTGATATTTCTTTCTTAATGACATGTGCTTCAAATGTACTATCAACACCATCCAAATCTAATTGTGCATGTTGATAGTTCACACATGTACCATAATAGTAATCCACTCTAAAAAATTGTATTATGATTGAATGACCTTCTGATGAATAAAGGAATATTTTTTTGTAGAATCAACAATTGATAAAATAGTTTCAAGTGGGGAATAGTCTCTCAATGTTTGGAATTGTTGTGATTTCCACTTAGAAAATAAAAAAGCATGATGCATGTAGGGTTGAATCAATTTTTGAAAATTTTCCCTTAAATGCTCCAATAGGTATCTCCTCCTCAACATATTTTAACCTTTTGGATTCTTTCCCAAATTTTGTTTCACTCTTTAAATACTTGTAACTCTTGCAATTTTCCATATTTGTCACATCAGTGTCTTCATTTAAAAAGGGAAATTAGCCAAATCACCACATGTTTTACAAATTCCTTTTATGCAATTTATTTGACCAACTACATCATCTCTTTTGTCACATAAAATGGATGATATGAGCTCACTTTATCTACTAGGAGGAACATTTTGAAAATTATAAGTGTCTTGTACAATCTTTCAAAAAACCTAATAGTGGAGATCAAATTCAATATGATAATGACAACAACAAGTTTCTAACACTATGTTTGTCCTCGCATAATATGGCTTTAATCTTTCAAATAATGTTTGTCCAATCTTTATATTAGGATTTTAACTGCAAAATGACACATACATTTTGTGTTGTGTTGTGTCCAACCAATGTTTTGTATGTAATGGCCCGCTAGGGAACCCAGGAGAAATTAACCTAAACATGCAACTAAGTTTACAATTGTATTTTTTTCTCAATAGTTTACAAACAACAACAATGTTTAACAATGTGAAAGCAATACAATATAATTACAACTCATACATACAAGTACAACTCAAACATATATTACAAATATCAAGGGTTCCTTGATGTAGATTATGTAAATATTAAATAAATTACTTAATGTAACAACCATACAAAGTCTCCATACAATGTAAATAAGTACAACATCATTTACGTGAAATCTCGATACAACTGATACTGCAAGGTATCCATAATGAAATACATCCTCTGCACATGCCGCAGAGTATGTAACAATAATCCAATACAAAGTACAATATGATATCTCTAAAATAACTGATATATAATTATACAAGGACATAGAATAAGAAAGATAAGAATACATCTCCAACAATGATGAACAAGAAGGTTCAACTGCTACAAGGATCATCCAGCACTAGTACATGAATGTTAGAATCTCAAATGGTAAAAGAATCACTACCACCCAACCTCATGGAACCTAAATGGTCCACTCCCACCGTGATGAGGAGATAATAACAAATCTCACTTAGATATCAAACATCAAACAATCAACACAGTACAAACTAAGAAAAGGATCCTAAAAGCTTTCTATCTCAAAAGGTACAATAGGATATCAATGTAAAACCTACTCAACCAGATGAAACCAACACAAGTAGAAAACTTAAGATACATATGGGGAAGTGTCATCACATGAGCCAACTCTAAGGTTATTCTAGTAGTCTCTCTAGACCTCGACGTCCTAGTGACTCTATGCAGTATCAATAATCCTCTCATGCAGACGAGGTAACAAATATGACGTATCTAGTCCACGTAGGTGGCAATCATCTTCTCACTCTCATCCTAGTCAAGACCTCAATCAAGTACTCGAGCATGGGTGAGGTACACATTATCTTATTATTTCATTTTAAACTCTCAATGTCATTTAGCTATCACTTTATTAAATCACTTGTAATAAGTTATCTTGGCAACCACTTGCGAGCCTCGACACCTATTGCAAGCCATTCCCCACCTATATACACTTAGTTAACCTAGCTAGGCTTACATATCACAATTGGTCTCATAAATCACATAAAATATGCTAATCAAGTTCAGTTCCATAAAAGTTCACTGGAACAAAAATACTGATTTTCAAACCAAACCTTCATCATACATTCTCTCAACGAGTTCACAAAACCTTGAGTTTACATAAACATCATTGGGTTAAATAATCGAGACCATAACCATCACAAAGCATATATAGAACACATATCATCAACATAAAATATATCCCGAGCCTCCGGTATACATTCCAAAAAAAAGTCAACTAAAACCCCCAAGTAAACAAAACTGACTAACCAAGATTTACATAATAGACCATCAATTAAAAATTAATTATTTAAATAACACCTCTTTTCCCAAGTAAACTTCCAATTGATTTTAAAATAAAATTAATAAAACATATCACATTCATTTACTTTATAAACACATACAAATACTTATACAACCAAAGCATATATTCTTTTAAACCAACATTAATAACATTAATTAATTAACATCAATATTTAATTAATATTCATTAAATAAATTAATATTAATAAAAAATTAATTTATAAAATACTAATATAAATTAATATTAAATAATATATAACATTTAATTTAAATTATAAATAATAATATAAAAATAATAATTAATTTTTTTTAAAATAATAAATCAAACCTAAGGGGGGTCCCATGACTCCCACCCCTGTGCGACCCCCACCTTGGTTGCCATGGCCTCCCTTGGGGAGCCGTTGGTAGCTTATGCTATCGCGACCCCCCTTGGGAGCTGCCGGTGGGTGGGGGGTGGTGGCCCCACCCACCTTCACTATTTTTTTAAATTTCTTTGTGGACAAATTGAAGACTCAAAGAATCCAAATTACTCCTAAGCTTTGAAAACAATCCTTCAAATAATCCAAACAATTCCTCTCTAAAATATAGCCTCCTCCAAACCTGTGTGTGAATAATGGCTAAAAGAATTCCTAATAATGAAAATCCTCCAAACAAAACTCAACATGCAACTCCAAATCAGAAAAAAGAACTCAACATGCATCTCCTAATCAGAAAATAGAACTCAACTCACTCACCTTGTTTTTATCAAATTATGCCGCATGATTAATTATAATTATAATAATAAAAGCATGCACTTTTTTATTATAATTCCTAACTCAACTTTAACTTTAAATTCTAATTCACTCCTTTTTACTAAACCGAATGTGCAACTTCAAATGCATTTTAATTATTTATTAACAATTATTATTTTCCAACCCATTAACAATTATGAAATTGATAATTAAATATCAATTAATTAATTATGTTTTTAATTTCAACTTTAGATTTCATAATTAATTTACTTCTATTTCCATAATTAGACTTTTTTTAATTAACTCTTTTTAATTAAATAATGTATTTAATTAATTCTCACTAATTAAATACCCACATATTAATATGTCCATATTTAATTAGACTTAATTATTCATTCACATAATCAAACCCATAAATCACTTAACCATAATAACATGAAATCGTACTAACCACACGTCAAGACAACATTAGAAATAACTAACTAAACCAAAACACCAAATTCAAACTGAGGGAAAGGTTTCACGAATTCACATCACCTTGATGAATTCAGATAGGAAACTTCATCAGAAACTTATCCCTTAATTTAGGACAATAAATGGCTTGGGTTGGGATTGGACCTGTATGTTATCTCCCCTCTCTTACCATTTAAGAAATTGTGATAGGGCACACTCATCCTGCCAATTCAGGGAAGTCGATTGTCAATACCTGAAATCCTACATAAAAGATGAGCATGTACATACATGTATAAATATATAACAGACAATGGTGGGAATTGGTCAATCGTGTGGATCTTGCAAGAAAGTAACTAGGACTCTGTCCCTCAACCACATCAGGCACATCAAACAGAAATATAAAACATACACATCAACCATACACATGCAAGTATAGGGTTAGTAGAACCATAATGCAAATAACATCCTAACATATAGATGACCATCATGAAATAACCATAACATATACATCATCATAAGCATTTAAATTAACATGAGAATAACCATATTCATCTAATTATAAACACATGATATAACACATTATCCAAAGGTTCATAATTAATCAAATTAATAATCCAAATATCATTGAAATAATCAACGCACACATAAAAGTGGCCTAAAAGAGTTTGGCAAAATAACTGAAAAGCAAACTATGGGTGGGCACTACATTGTATGTAATTCATATTCATTAGGTCTAATCCCATGTCTGATAAAATCTCTACTATTTGATGAAGGACGAGTATTATCATTCTAAAATGATGTGGTCAAATTCCTAACTCCATCCTCAATCCTATTAGAATGAGGATCTCTACACATAATTGCCCAATTGTCTTCTAAGGTACTATCATCCAAAATCATTCTCCTTTTAACATATCATGACATTATTTTCCTACTAAAAATAATCTCAAATGAAATTGAAGTGATTTTCCTTTTTTGGGGCATATTGTTACCTACAAGGGATGTCAACATCACTCCATCATCACTCTTCTTGTAATGGCCTTATCTTTAGATCAAGATCACTTCCCTACACAGCCCAAACCTTAATAATTTCAATAATATCATTTTGCACATGCTAATTTTTTCTCTTTTTCAATGACATGTCTATACCCAACAATTTTGATAGCTCTTACAACTTATTTTGTAGAAGTAAAATTGAAAGCTATTGGGCTTGTTCAAGTGTGTAATACCCCTCTTGTTTTGTTATCCTTTTATTTTCATGTGTCCCTTATGTTGCATTGTGTTTATCTGTCGGCTTATCATGTCTTAATAGTTAAATGAATGAATTAAAATAAATAAATAACCATCTTTATAAAAGGAAAAAATAGTAGCATTAATATCATTTAACAAAGTGGTTTGATTTAATTACTAAATTATTATTATATTCAATGAACGTCAAGAACAGTTTGATTAAATCTAGCATCGTTATAATTATTGACGATTAATTTTATATAAAACATATTAGTAATATTTTATTAAAATCAATATTTAAAGATATTAGTAATATTTTATTAAGATGAATATTTAAATTAACATAAGTTAAATTATTCAATGCTTGTGATACATGAAGATATTAACCGTTATTATATCATTACTATTATTTTCACTTGATGAAATATCTAGTATGTCTTGAGCAATATACATATTAATTTAATATCAATCATGATAAGTAAATGATAAAATATTATAATATAACTGAGAAATCAAGATAATATTGGTTATTATTAAATACGTTTAATGATTGTCGATAATGAAAATAAATCAATAGCATAGAGCTAGTTATGGTTTTATTTGATTTTCCTACTTAATAGGAAGTAATTTCTTAATAATTATAATTAAAGGTATTATTTTAAATAAGAATTTGAAAGGGTTAAAACAGTAAGGCCCCGTTTGGTTAGTGGAATTGGGTATGAAACTTATTTTTTTTGCCAAATCCGCCGTTTGGGACACTAAACTGCAATTTGGGTTTCGAAGATCAAAATCCGGCTTAGGCACCAAAATCGGCGGCAGTATCTTCCCACCCAATAGGTGGAATTTGAAATCATCTTATGGGTTTTGGGTTTTTGTGACTTTTTGTGACTTTTTGTGCAAGATTTGAGACACAAAGAAAGTACGGTGACATCGTCTCACTGCCAAGCGATAAGAAAAGAATTCAATTAATTAGCAGAGTAGAAACAAGTAGGTTAAGAGGAAGGGAAATGAAAGAGGAATGACGTACCACAAATCAGGGTTCCCTTCTAGGTAAATCTTTGAACACATTTGTTCAAACAAAGCAGAATTAGTCGGGTCTTGAGTAGCAAAGGTCTCGAAGTTTCATCTTTGGAAGTAAGTATCGAGTGCCTTACCGAAGACGTCTTTTTCTTTGACCTTGGTTGGCATGGATAACGAATTTCGACTAACTTTCTCAGCATTTTCGACAAGATGGAAAAATCCCCACTCTTTGCAAGCCTCTCTGACTTTGGCGAGCTCCGGATGATATTCAAGGTGGTTAAGCTCATCACCATCGAAGTCTTGAGGAAATTTGGAAATGTCCACGACAGGGAGATTAGCTTCAGATAAAGTGGCTTCTATTATACTATTAGGAATTTCGAAATTGGCAACCAAACGCAGAAGATGGATTGTCTCAGACATCTTCCAGGTCAACCAAATGATCCAAACTATCTTCCAAATACATAAAATCAGAATTTCAAAACCTTATTTTGAGATAATCAAATTTTGAGTCAAATTCTAATTTTAAATTTGTCCTTTCATTGATGTCTCTTCAATGAATTCCAAGAGTTTCTTTGTATCTTGTTAGCCTTGAATTTCATTATTTTCGGGGGTCTTTTTGGCTAGGTTGTGAGGATAATTACCAAAGGAGAAGAATTGGTGATTTTTGGGAAAATTTGGAAGGATTTCTTTGTTAATAATTGAGGAAGATTTATTTGGATTTCTTCTTACCTCAGAACTTTCATCTTTTTTGGATTTCTGATCTTCATTTTGTACAAATTGTCATATTGTGAGGTACGATTCCATTTTTTATTGAGGTTTTTGTGAATTAAGAAATAAGGGGATTTGCATATGATTGTCTATCCTTCTCTGTAATTGCATTTCCATTTGCAGATGCTCTCTTATTTATTATGTCCATTGAAAATTAAATCTTTATGTTTCGACTGCCATTGCTTATTAATTTAGATTGGGTTTGGGTGCCCCATCAATGTTGGTTAATGAAGCTCTTTTTATTTATTTTTAGTCGTTGCCCATCCTGTATTGTGTGATGGCCATTCTTTATTCTTGCTTGTGTTGTCACCAATAATTACATTGTTTCAATAAGTTATTTTATCATGAATAAACTCATGTTTCTGTTGCCAATGATGTATGATTTAAAATGATTTTTTTTTTTTTTAAATTTTTTTTGCTTGTTTTTGGGTCCAGGCCTAGAATTTGACAGTCACCCCTGTCTGTCATATGAATTTTTTGTGACGGTTTGATCATTTTACTGCCTTTCATTTTACGTTTTAAGAAAAATATTGATTGTCAAATTTTTTAATTTATGAATAATTTAATAAATTATTTTAAATTTAAATACTTTATCAATATAACTTTATTACATATATTAAATATTAAAAAAATAATTAATTCTTAATAAAGCAGTGCAAATAATCTAATAACTATTTTAAAACACATATTATTATATATAATTGAAACTAACTAATTTTTTAATAGAAATTGTAATATTTTAAAAAGTCATTCAAAAGTAAAACATCTAATAATTTAATCTAGAAGGAAATTTTTATTTTTTTTATTTATTTGAAATTGGGATAGAAAACATAAACTAATATTATCAAAGTCAAGAACTCGTCTTGATTTTGTGTTCTTCCATATCTTATATACTTCATTCCAATTTACATCATTTGTTTGAGATCGATTTAAGGATATTCTCATTAAAAGAAGACCCAAAAATTTCCTTAAATGTTTCTTTCAAATTATTATTACGAGATTGTACATTTTGATATAACAATGAACTACTAGAAAATCATGAATCTTTCTCTCCTCTCCAACACCAATATAGTATTAGTAACTATGTGTAAAAAATTATTCTATACAATCATTGGAAAACTATATAACATAATTTAGAATATAATTGTATACCTTCTATGATTCAATATGATGAAGAAGAAAATGATTGAAGCTACAATAAAATTGAGATGCAATTGTCTCTTGATAAGAAATGAAAATCTTGGTGATATTGATTTTTTTATATGGATACAATGAATGTAAAATTAGAAAATAAGCATAAATTAGTAACAGATGCAAAAATTTCAAAATTACAGAAGCAAGTTTCTAAATCAATAATAATATTCACTAAAATTTAAATGTTGGAAGTTTTTATTTGTGATATAAAATCACAAAAATATCAAATTAATTAGGCAAGTTTCTATGTTCATATATTTTATTTAAAAAGAATATTAAATTAATATAAATATAAGCAAGTTTCTAAATTATAAGTTTAATATAAAAAAGATTCTTTAAAATAATAATAATATATAATCAATTATGTAAAATCTTTATTTGTAATAAAAATAATATAATATATATGTATTACATAATAATAATAATATTTATTAGTAAAAAAAGTTTCTAAAACTCATATATTTTGTCTTATAAAATTTTTAAATTAGTATTAATAATAAAAATAAATTAGAAACATAATATTCTATTTTAAAAAGATTCTATTTTAATATTAACATATTTTAATAAAATAAAATCATATATACTATAAAATGTCTTATATTTATCATACATATATGTCATATATATTATATACTAATATATTTATATATTATATTGTCTATAATAGTTTTTGACGGTTTATTAATAAATTTAAATGTCAAACTTACAATTTTGTAAAAATTTACCCTGTCAATATGTACGGTCCAATAAATATACGGTTAAAAAATGAAAAAATAGTCAATACAGCCATCAAATTCCAGGCCTGTTTGGGTCCTTTTCCTTCCAACGCCATGTTTTGGGTGCTGAGTCTTTTTTCATTATTCATAAAACTTGTCTTTTTCAAAGTACCAATTTGGTTACTTAGGAATATGGAATATATTCCTCCTTAGAAGAATTCTAAGATTAGTAAGATAGGTCTCGAAATTACTTGAAAACTAATGTTTTTTTTTTAAGAAAATAGTAATGGAAAGTATAATTATGGGAGGAATTTGTTATTTACTTGCTTAAGAATCATAAATAGGTTAAGTATTATTATTTAAAATTCTATTATATCTAATTAGTAAGTTTTAAATAATGTTTAGAAATAATAATTAAATAATTTATTTATTCTTAATTTTCTTAGGAGTTAGATTTTTGTATAGTAAGAAATTATTTTGTGAAATTTTGTATAAAATTCTATTAAATAATTTTATTAGTAATTAAATGATAATTATTAAAAGGTTTATTGTATATTGTTTAAACGTGATTTGTTTGTATAAATATATATTTTTGGTGTAATTTTGAATGTAATCGTAAATGAATATTCAATCTATTAAAATAGTGCCATCTGTTAGGAGCTGCAGTTTACATAATGTTAAAAATTGTATTATGTTAGCTAGAAGAAATGTTATTTGAATGATAAATAAGTAATATTAGCTTCCTTGCCCATTAGCTAATGCATTTGTTTTGACTCTTTAGTTGATAGTTAATGTATTATCCTTGGGTTAGGAATTTTATTGGTTCATATCAATATTATCTTTTAAATATTATTAGAAAGGTTTACTACTAGGATGAGTTTTGAGTTAATATATTCTTGCATAATTAACTGCATGGTTTCTATACTTCTTGAATTATCGACCTTGTGTTCACTCTTTTTTATAAAATAATTTGAGTGTAATGTGTTTAAGTTCATTTTGGGCACTTGGGAATTTTGTTCAAATACCAGAGGCATAGGTAGGTTGTTATGACTTATTATCTCATTCATTTGTTATCACTGTTCCTTGATCTTGTATAAAATGATTTGTTTGATTCTATGCATACACGTATTGTGTTTTGGGACTTATAGTAGAATTTGAGTTGTATGATGACCTTGTTTTGATTTTGATTACATTATTGATGATTTGGATTCCAACATTGCTATTGATTTCAGAATATTTTGTTTGTTGTAGAGGATCCACATAGTGTTATGTATTGAGATTTTGATAGATTGGGATATTGGACATTTGATCTACGTTTTGGAACCTAGAGGGGTTCCTACGAGACTTTCATCTTGGTGCTCATGAGAATTTGATGTTGTTGCTCTTACCATTATTTTGGATACTTGTGGATCCTATTGGTGATTTTTTTAAAGATTCTTATCTTAATACTCCAAATTTTGCTTTCATGGTTTCTTTGGATTTGATGAATCTTTGAGTTTCCTTTGATGATTATTTGATCACTTAAGCTCTTTGTTTGTAGTTTGGAGCATAGGGAAGGATTTTCTAAGAACATTGTTAGGAGAGTGGCTTGCAATTGGGGTCGGGGCCCAAAGTGGTCAATCTAAGACAACCCATTATGGAGTTTTAATCAAGTGAAAATATAATTAAAATGAATAGGGTTGGTTTGCACATTAATCAAGATAATTAATTTTCCTCACCAATTGTCATGTGTGATCTTGTGTAGACCGTGGATGTGTTGGAGAATGTCCAGTGGCCTATGTGGCGTTGATTTGCAGATCAAAAATCCTTGTCCTCATGAAAGGTTGTTGGTTATACATGAATTCCACCTAGAGGTTAGGGTCTAAAGATGGAGACTACTAAGACAACCTAGGAGTGGGAGCTATGTGATGAAACTCTTCTCTATGTGTCTCAGGATCCCCTCATGTCATCCTTGTGGCTCACCTCTGGTATAGTGTGATGTCTTGTGGTATGTGTATCTTTGTGATATATTGCATTTTTTCTTTGGTAATATGTCATGTCATGTTGGGTATTCTTGAACTTTCTTGTGATGTGTCTTTTTGTGTTTTCTTGTCTGGTGTGGGGCCTTGTGTTATCTCCTAACTCGAGAAAGTAGTTTGCATAAAAAATAAACATTTTTAAAGAGTGACATTCAGTTAGGTCAGCATAACTTTTTTTAAGGATAAAAATGTAATTATTTCTAATTTAGGCTTGTGACACAAATATCTAGTGTATCTAATTGGTTTCATTCAATTTGGTTGAATATTTTATAGTTTATTAACTTTTGAAGTGACACTAACTATAATTTGCACATAGGCTCATTTAGAGGCCCCTAACTTGATTTGTATGTATAAAAAAAAATTCTTTTTTTGTTAGAAATATAATATAAATACCTACTATCTAGATGGTTTTCATATTTTTTCCTATTTTACTATTTTTCCATAAGCGTTGAATAGAGAAGTTTCTATATCGTCAAAAACCTATGTTTAATAAAACTAAAAATAGAAATTCATAATGAACCCAATATATATTGAAATCATAATCATTGAAAACCTTTTTTGAGTAGCACCATATGGCATCTAGGTTTCTCAAGATTGTTCTATTTGGTCCTTGAACCAAATATTTGAAGGGAATAAATCCACTGAAACAAGTTGGCTTTGGGGGAGAAGGCCATAGAAGGGGCCTTCGCTTGAAGATCCCTTCATGTGGACCACCTTCATGTGAAGCCAAAAGCCTTAGTGCGAAGCTCCACTCACACAAAAAATGTTGGCACAAATAATAACGCAATGACCAACGACGCCTTTGCTAACTAACCGTGTTCACTCAAATTAGGTCGGATGGATTTTATTTTTTCGGCGTGATTGATCAATCAAGTCTAAATAAATTTTTTTAAAAAAAACATGCAAATTTAAATCACACTTTTTGATACAGAAGATTATTTTGGTTCATGTTTATTTTTTAAGGGCATTTTTTTGAACAAAGAAAATGGGAAATAAAAGGACAAGGCAACATAAATTTGCATGAAAGTGGTCACTTGGTAGACAACAAAAAAAATCATGATGTTGCATAGGCACATTATTATAAAACTAAAGAAGGTATGGATCTTTAATTTAATCTCCTTAGATTCTATCTATCTCATTGTCCTCTCTCTTTATGCTTGTTTATCTCTCTATTTTATAATGCTTAGATATCTTAGGACCCATTAAGACCTCTTAAGATACCTATGACTCCTTAGGACCCCCAAGACCCATTAGTGTATCCTAGGATGCCATCAGACCCATGAATGTATCCCAATGCCAATTAATGTGCCATAGGACCACTTAGCACCCATCAATGTATCCTAGGACCTATTGATACATACGAGGGCCCCTTAGGACCTCTTAAGACATCCTTAGACCCATTAATATTATTATAGGACCCCTTAGGACTAGTTAAGACACCTATACCCCTTAAGATATCTTAGGACAAATTAATGTAATGTTGTATCCAAGGACCACTTATGACACCTAAGACCTATTAAGACATCCTAGGACCCATTAATGTATCATAAGACCCCTTAAGATTACTTAAGACACCTATGAACCCTTAAGACATCCTAGGACCCCTTAACATATCCTAGGATGCATTTTGACCCATCAATATGTCCTAGGAATAATTCAAACCCATTAATCTATCTTAGGATCTCATAGGACCCATTAATATATCCCATATGATCCATTAATACATATGGAGACCACTTAGGACCACCCAATGCACCTAGGAATCTCTAATTATTTGACATAAAGTATGTTTCAAATTGATACCTTATCTCATAAAAAGATATTATTTACTAGTCTTAGGACATCGTATTTTTTACTTTATAGTCTTAGTACATAATCTTTTGAGATATTATATGAGATAATACATATTATAATACCTAGAAATCTCTCTCTCTCTCTCTCTCTAGAACCCTTTAGGACTACCCAAGGTAAATAATATCTCTCTATTTACTATATAGTATTTTTACTCTATTTATGTCCTCTTAATACCCTCTCTCTCTATACCTAATCTTAACTCTCTCTCCCCCCTCTCTCTATTTAGGTCTATTTACTATATTTATAGTCTTTTTACTCTATTTAGGTCTCTTTATAGTTTTTTTACTCTATTTATGTCCTCTCTCTCTCTCTCTCTCTAGGTCTATTTACTATATTTATAGTCTTTTTACTCTATTTAGGTCTCTGTTTAATATTTTTAGTGTATTTAGTGTTGGAAGCTATAATTGAAATAATTTGTATATTGTCATTGATGTCAAACCTTAACTGGTAAGACAATTGTTATCTAGGATAGTACCATATCTTTTTATTGATGAAGAGGATTTGAAAAAAGGAGATAACAAGAGGACCTAAGGAAAGCTTGAGTTATGTGATACTTCAATGGGTACTTGATTAGTTGGCACATTGATAAGGTAATGTTTTGATTATATAGTAAGAGGAAATACTAGAAATGTAGGCTTAACCGAGTAAAAGTGAAGAAATCTAGTTTAAGTGAGTGATGTTAGTGTCGACCAAGCGCTAGTATATGTCGAGTAAATCTAGTGTTGATTGAACATCAGTAATTGCTGAGAGACAGGAAATTATTGGGCAAAGATAGTGTTTGCCAAGGAAGATAATATTTAGTCATGATCGAGATACATAGTGATGACCAAGAAGATGAACACAGTATTGACCGAGTGTCAGTAATTTACATTTGGAGAAAGAATTAAGGATCCCAGTCGGCTTAGTTGAATTCTTGGGATATGTAAAATGTGTTGACATTATTAATGAATTGTATGGAGCATTTAATGCATGATAAATCATTTTCTTATGGATTCAAAGAAGAAGCTTGGAGATGTATCTAGAAGGAAAAGATGGAGAACATAATGATGAAAGGATTCGATGAATCTAACCTAAAGCTAAGATCTACGGAGGAGATTAAGTGGCAAAAGATTGATCTACCTGATCAAGGAGGTATAAGATAAACCTAATTGTGAGGTTATAGAGAGAGTGGAGAAGAGGCTGATGTTATTGACTGATAAGTCTAAGCAGAAGGTTGAAGGTGAAATTGTGAAGGAGCTTAACAAAGTTGTGATTGCTTGAAGCGAGTTCTAAGCAGATCAGAGATGGAGATGGAAATGAAGGCCAGTCAGTAAATCAAAATATGTGCAAAGTAGATCTGTATTTGCAAAGTGAGTTGTATATTTTTTAGATCGAAACCTATTGTTACTTTCTAACCATTGTACCAGTCTAAATCCTTTAATCAAGGTGACATTCTAATGGAATGTTCTTAAGTCCTCTAACCAGGCCACTTTTGACAGTGTTTTAAATCCTTTAATAGGGTCACACCTAACAATGTGTATGTAAACCTTTAACTAGGTTGGCTTCTCACAAAGCTCACTTCAGAAGAGTGAAAATTAGTAGCATGTTACAAAGTGGTTTTTCCCAAATTGGGTTTCCACTATAAATCCTAGTGTTATACTCGTGTGAATGATTTTGATGTGAATGTTGTTGAAAGCTTTATATTATGCAAGTTAATTACTTTTGGACAGTGGACTACATGTTATATGTTTCTGATATATGCTATAAAGACCGAGTTGAATTATTGATTAGGTCTAAATTGTTGAAGAGCTATAAAGTTCAATTAGTACATTTGGACCTGAGGATAACTGATTCACCCCCCCCCCCCCCCTCTCTCAGTTATTCTAAAATCATTCTAACAATTGGTGTTAAAGCTGCTGGTGGTTATAGAGAAAATTTTAAAGGTACTTAAAGCTAATGATCAAAATATACAAAAAGGAGGTACTGAAGCTGAACAAAGAGAACTTCCCTGCATGGCAGAGTTTGATGAAATTGCATCTAGCTGGTATTGGTGATTCTACAAAATACTATGTGGAAAATGATTATGTTATACATGTTTCACCTTTGACTGCCGAGGAGATGAAAGAAAAACAAGAACACAATCAAGCAATGTTGGAGATTGCATCTGCCCTAAGCTATCCTGAATTTGAAGTTATCAATAACTGCACTAATGCAAAGAAAATGTGGGACACTCTTGCAGTCATCTATGGTGGAGATACAAATGTA
Organism: Chamaecyparis obtusa; assembly: GCA_027943335.1. Taxonomy (NCBI): domain Eukaryota; kingdom Viridiplantae; phylum Streptophyta; class Pinopsida; order Cupressales; family Cupressaceae; genus Chamaecyparis; species Chamaecyparis obtusa. The sequence goes on from BSBK01002270.1 coordinate 811,222, forward strand.
CTGAGAGCCAAATATGAAAGTTTGAGAAGTAATTTTGATGAAATAAAAATGCAAGAAGGTGAAAATATTCATCAATATTGTGGTAGAATTAAGGAGGTAGTGAATGCTATTAAATGAGCTAATGAGAATATTGATGATGAAACTATTATTGGTGAAGTATTGGGAACTTTTCTTCCTATCTATGCTATCAGAATTTTTGTAATACAAGAATCAAGATGTAACCCTGGTAATGTTCTAACTCTGGAAAGTCTTTTTGGTAAGCTTACTGCTTTTGATCTATCTAACTATGATAACTACACCGTTCCTAATATTGAATCTGCATTCAAGTCTCAAATGGTTCTGCATAAGTCTAAGAAGGAAAAAGAAAAATGTGTGAAAAGTGATAGTGACAGTGATAGTGATACTGACACTTTTGATGAAGATCTAGATGATCTTGAGGCAGTTATGGCTAGAAGGCTAAAGAGAGGAAAAGGAAAATATAAAGGTAAACTTCCTATAATCTATTTTTCATGTAAAAAAGTTGTCCATATTGCAAAAAGATGCCCTGAAAGGACTGAAAAGGATGAGAGAAGGGAAAAAAAGTACAAAGACAAGAGAAATGATAGAGATCACCAAAGGTACAAAGACTACAAAGATAAAGGTAAGAAATCTTACTATATTGTTGAAGAGGAATCTGATAGTGAAACTAGTGAATCTGCTGAATGTGATATAGAAGTTGTTTATGTTGCTATGAAATATGTGTTGGAATTTAGGAGAGATAGGTACTGAGAGGGGAGGGGTGAATCAGTGCCTTCAAAACTTTTACTTGTAAAACCTTTCTGATCTATAACTGAATATTGTGGTAACCGATCAAAATAACTTGAATACAATTGTGTAAATCAATCATCTAGTTAACTTAAGAAAGTAAAAAACATGAAATCAATATGAAAATCACATAACACAAGTATTTTGGTAATGTAGAAACCCTTGTTAGAAGGTAAAAATTGCGGTGGGGATGACACCCACAAATTCTTCACTACTGCAGATAGAAAAGGTTTGCCTGTTAAGGCTACAAGTTTTGATCACTTCTGGTGATCTTACCCTGTTAGGAGTAACATAATAGATCAGCTAGATCTACCTAGTTATAGGATTTAAACAACACTAATGAAGTGTGTACTCGGTTAAGAGATTTACATAAGACTGTTAAGTCTACTCTGTTAAGAGATTTATCAAAAAACTCTATCACAATTGTCAGAAAGTAATAGGTAATTATCTGCTAGTTGACAACTCAATTGTCTGAAATAGATCTATAAGTGCTCGTCAAAATATCACCTTATCTGTGATGGTTTCCTTCTTTATTGTGCTCAGTAGCCTTCTCTGATTCTACTCAATCTGATATCCTCTGTGCTCTGTTCTGCTCGGTAAACTAATTGTCTTGAAGATAGGCAATGTCTTCAAGTGCTCCATGATTCATATATATTAGTTCACCCAACCTCATAAAAATGGTGCGAACATACAAAATATATAGTGTTCTATTTTTCCGCCTTAGCAAAAATTAGGTTACAAAAATAATCATAACCCTAAAATCTACGGTGCAAAATAACCTAGATCAACTATTACAATAAGATAAACATTACATTTAATGAGTATCTATTTACAATAAATGCTCCTCGATCTTGGTAAACTATTTTACGATCTATTATAACCATTTGCATAGAATAATGTGCCATTTCAGATTACTATGCCATTTTCTCTGATCATTGATAAACACTGTATAATCTTCTCGGTGTATACTGTGATGCTCGGTGTTTACTGACCGTCAGTGTCAGTGTCGCTGGTGCTTGATTAACTGTGTGATGCTTGGTGTAAAGGATTTACCGACTATTCTGTCTTACTTCTTGTTACCGACCGACTCAATCTAAGTAACCGACCAACCTATTTATTATCCTTTGATACTAATGACAACCTTAAATGCTCAATAGAGATTAACAATCTCCCCCTTTGGCATTAGTATCAAAACTTCAAATGTATATAGACAAAATGTTTCTATATATGCCTTATGTCTCTGCCATATACATATCCACAAATTTTTTTTCTAAGTACACAGTACTCCCCCTCAGTGCATGCTCCCAGTAGTGTGTAATATACATATCAAAGTATACTTATTTGGCATATACATGGTTTTCCCCCTTTTTGATAATAATGCCAAATGCAAAAAATATATATATAATGTATACTTACATCTTATCAAAAATGTGTGGATGGGTTTTCTTTACAGACTCCAAGAGGTTGTCCCATTCCTCTTTCAAGTTGGTAAGAGCAATATGCTCAAGACCGACTTGTGCATGCATGTTAAAGATATTATCCAACACTGAAATCTCTTGTGTTGCCACAAGTTGTTTAGCTTTGACAATGTGTGCTTCAAAAAATTTAAGGTAAGGAGTGAGTTGTTTTTGTAACTCTATAACCTGATCGGTGATGTGCACTTCTTATTTCCTTAAGTCTGCTATCAGCTGTCGGAGTTCCTGAACTTGGTGAATATGCTTTAAGAAAGCAGTTGGCTCAGTGATAGCTGCTTGTGTACTTAACTTTATCTCTTCTTCTAAACCTTTTATCTTTTCACTGACTTCTACAGTGAAGGTGTCTAAAGTACAAAGCTTGATTAGAAGTTGACAGATTATCTGGGTGATAGATTTTACCTCGGTAATGACCTCAGATAATTTTACCTTGTTTAGTGCCACTTCTGTGCTAATCCTTTCTGCCAATTTGTTCTTAATCTTTGATTCTGCCTTTTCTTCTATTCTTTTGTCTGCATCTGTATCAAGGGCATTGATTTTGTCGATGAGTGTAGCAAGTTGATCTAAGATGGGAGTATTCTCATCAATATTTGTTTCCGGTACTATTTGTTGTAGAATATCCCACACATCATTTAACACTTCTTTACGTTTGTGTTCTTGCCTTAACTTCTCTTGTGTCACTTTCCTTGAACATAATTCCCCATACCTACTTAGTTCCTCAGGGCTTAGGGTTCTTGGGTCACATTCTGGTATAATGATAACTTCATCAATGGTGACTGGCCCTTTGGCTTTCTTCTTCTTCTTATTTTAGGCAAGAGGTGACTTCTTCTCACTTATGACAATAGCTTTTTCTTCACTTCTCAGAGTATCTTTCCCAGGTGATACTGTATCATCCTTCTTCAGCTCCTCGATAGATGGTGTGGGAGTCTCGATTGTAGTGTCAGGTGGGTTCACCTTGGTTGACTTTGTTTCTTCTGGTTCCTTTGTTTCTGTAGACTGTGTCTCTAGTTTGTTAGGCTCATTTGTATCTGTAGGTTGCTCGGGTGCTTGAATCTCAATTGTATCTTTATTTGGCTCAAGATGAGACACATCAGGTTGTACTTGTGAAATTATTTCAACTACCTCTGCAAGTACAGGTAGTTCACTCGGTAGTGATGTGAGCACACTATTAGTGTCTAATGCTTCATCTTTTTATGGTGCAATTGTCACATCTTCATCATCCTCATCATTAGGATCACCGTTAGTGATGTCCTCAATGAGTGCATCATCATCGGTTTTCTTTTGCAAGTGGATCTTAACTTGATCTAGTGCATCCTATGAAATTTTGATTTCTTCCTTTTATTCGATGATATCAATTACCTCGGTAATTGATATACCGGCGTCTTCTATTTTCTTACCTTTGTTATCATCAATGAAAATACCTTTATCTTTTGAACTGTGTCTCTTCTTAGACAGTTTCAGGAATGCTTCCTATTCAACTTTCTCTTCTGCTTTCAAAATTGATGTCCATAGAGAATCACATATGACATCCATATCATCCACATTCTCATCCATGATATGCATTGCTCTATTCTTGACTAGAAATGTAGCATGATATTTTTTCATGTATTCACTTACCACAACATAGCTAAAGTGTGAGGTTGCACAGCTTAGTGACCATTCTCTTTTCCTTTTCTCTATATCTAGTGCAATAGCCCATCTCTCACTTATTTTGTCATCAAGTTCTTTTAGCAATTGACATGCAAATTCCATTGGTACTCTCTTGAATTTTATCATCATTTGGACGATAGCATGTTCTATCTTTGTCTTGTCCTCAATTGACATTTTGTCAAATTTTCCTATGCCTGGATCTGTAAGATTTCTATTCTCAATTATATCTTCAATTATTTCTTCTATAGTACTTTCCCTGTTACGAACTAACTTGAATTGATCAGGATCATTTTCAGTTTCTATATCCTCTAGATCTTCCTTATTTCTTATGTATTTCCTCTTTTTCTTCGATGTCTCAGCTACTTTCTTGGTCTTTCTCTTAACTTATTTCCTGGTAGGTGTAGCTGCTCTTCTTTTTGCTATTTTTACTACTTCTAATTGCTCGGTGGATTGTGTAGTAGTTGATGAACGTGTCTTCATTCCTTCAGGTTATGGTAGCTGCATATCTTGTTCATCAGTTGTGGGAGGAACCGGTGTGTGATCCTTTTCTTTGTCTGACTCGGTTTCCTCGCTATCATAGGGCTTGTTAGCCAACTATAACTAACCTTCAGTTGCTTCATCAACCGGTGACTCCTTAGGTGAGTCAGATGTAGTTCCATATTTTTTTGTGAGATCTTTTCTCATTTTCTTTGCCCTTCTTGACATTTTACCGATCTCTATGTCTGTTGTGATTCTAGACTTAGCTTCCTCATATACACAAAACCTACTGGCAGTGATGTCTATCGATAATGCCAACAATGCATTGATAGATTTCAAAGCAAAATCATGATTCATTTCATATCCCATCGGTGCTAGCCATTTTGTTCTTGGTTCTACTACCTTTATCATTGACTGGTCTGTGCTGACTACAAAGCATATATCATCTTCAAATTTACTTACTAATTCCTTTGGAATTCTACTCCTTTGTTGCATTTTTGTTTGAAATTCTTTGAAATATGCATTGAATTCCTTATTCAGATTGTCTCCTAAACTTTTCATCATTTCACCGATTTGAGCAGTTATCGGTTTGTCCAATTGCCAGTTTACTTTATCGATACCCGGTACATATTTTTGTAGATAGAGAAATATACAAACAAGCAGTGATCCATACGTACATGTATTAGACTTCTTTTCTTTTATTGTCTTCATATTGTCATGCAGTTGGTGTAGTAGTAGCTCAGCAAGATCAACCTAGTGATCTTTCTTCACAATTTTGTAAGCCATGTCCACGGTGCTAAAGGGTACACTATTTGGTCTGCTACATTGGAATATCTTGTACTCGATGACATGAGCTATGAATTTTACCGCTGGATCTTTGATAGTTGATATTTTCAGTGCCCTACCATCCCATTGAGCTCCAGTGTTCTTTTCTACGTCGAGATGAGACGAACTTTGAAAGCTTTGGCTTTGTCAGTTGTAGGGTACCCAGTAACCCTACTAATAATCTTCTTAGTGACCTCAATAGGTTTATCCAACCAAAATTTTCCATCATGAAATCTGCTTAGCACAATTCTTATCCAGTCATTGTGGAAGGATTGCGGGAAGTATGTGAAACACCGTAACGCTGACTCCTCAATCTTCTTATATTCATATTTAATCTTACCATCTGGTCCATAGACTTGCTGATAAGCAGTAATGGTCTCAAAATCACATACTTCACCAATCTTGCAGTGAATGTAAGCCCTAATGTCTTCTGTTAACAAAACCCTCTCTGGAATACTAGAAAATGCACCCATATTGTCTATTTGTGCTGCGACCTTGGGATGAGGTTTGAATTTCTCCTCAGAAAAATGTGCCCTAACAATTAATTCCACTTCCTCCTCAATGTTCTATGATTTTCTTGCAGTCAATGTCGATGCCATAAATTGTTTCTAGGGTTTCAGAAAACAATAGATAACCAGTGTTTGGTAGGCAGATGAACTTACTCGTTATCGTCGAAGATTTGTCATTAGTTTGATCTACAGTAGTTTGGAATCTTTTCTAAAAATCTCTAGCTCAAACTCTTCTCTGTAAAATCTCTATTCTTCGAAGTCGCAATGTAACAATGAACTCTATTTCCACGTATATATAGACTTTTAGGTATTCCTGCTCAAACTTTGATGCATTAAATGTGTGACCTAACTTTTGATACAAAATAGCTGTCAACTTGGTTAACATAGAATCTCTTCATTGATTTGCACTATTGTTGGTTAACCTCGTATAGTGATTACCGATGGGTAACCAACTCACATTTCTTCTTTTACCGACTATATAACATTTGTAAACTTATAACACATAAACCATGGTGCATCTTTATTCATGTAGATTTGGTATTTGTACATCATATATAAGGAACTGTATGTAAAATGTGATCATTTAAAATGTTAGTTCCATACATACCTTTGTCATCTTAAGTGGAGGTACCGATGTCACCCAATCTAGTGGATGAGGTTTCACCGACAATGTTACTTGACTCAGCATTCTCATTAGATGCCTTCTTCCACATTGTGTTCCTTAACTTCATAATATCTAAAATGTTATATCCACTCTCAAATATATGGTTTTCATTAGGTTCTCGATCTCTATAGTTCTTGATGACTGACCTTGTGACAGTGCATACATGCCATTCCTGCATTTGTCCAGTTTCTTGATTGTCCAATCTGATTCTTTCTGTAACAGTTTGCTGCAATATGTCCATACCAACCACATACAGTACAATTAGTCCATGTATTATAATCCCAAACATATGAGTTACCTTGTCTCTTCGGTTGAAATGGCTTTCGTTGTAATTTCTCCTTAGGTGTCCAAACTTGTGTCATTTTCGCCTTGCACTCCCTTGCAGTGTGTCCATGCTTATTACAAGTATAGCATATTTTCTCCTCAGTAGTATTATTAGCAATGTCATTCTTCTTAGCTCTACATTCATAAGCTGGATGTCCAATCTTACCACAATAATAACAATATCCATTGAATTTTGGAATGACAGGAGGTTTACCTTGTGCTTTGCTTCTGCACACATTAGATGTATGTCCTAATTTTCCACAGTGGTAACATGTCATCACTTTAGGTTTTTGAGTTTGATTGTTGTTGACTTTTTCATCTTGTTGTGATGATTCTCCTTCACCAGTGTAGCCTATACTGGTTCTGCTTTTGAATCTCCTCTGATTAGTCAGGAAATCATCAATCTTTTTAGAAATGTCCTTAGCTATCTTCATCATTTCATTGTGTTGCTTTTGTGTCTTTATTTCATTTCTCAGTTTTTCATTATCTTCTCTGAGTATTGCAACATCTTCAAGTCTTCTTAATAATTCTCCATTTACTCGGTTCATTTCTTGATTAAGTGTCATCATCTTATTTGATACTTGGAAGTGACGATCAATGAGTCTCTGTATTTCACTTTCTTTTGCTTGAAGTTGTTTAGTCATCAGTCTTCGGTCTTCAATAGCCAAATTCTGATCTTGTTCAGCTTGTCTAGCATTGTTCATGATTTCCACCATTCTCACCATTTGAGATTCATGACCGATTTGAAGTGCTTTCACTTGCTCAGATAGATGCTGATTCTTTTCAGATAAATCAGAGATTATGCTTTCGGATCCATCAGAGATGCTTCCAGAGCTTGATCCAATATGATCAAATATTTCATCAATAGGTTCTTCATGATAACTGATTCCATTCATCTAAATTGCAAGGTTCTTCCTATCAACCAGTAATTTCTTCAATTCTTCCTTGGCTTGTTTATACTATTCCACAAACATTTGTATTTGTATCTTCTGATTCTCAATAGTCTTGTCAAGTTTGTATCTCTCCATGACTTAGATCTTTACCCTTCAATGGTTAGACTGTTCAACAAGAGAACTGAGCTCTAATACCAATTGTTGGAATTTAGGAGAGATAGGTACTGAGAAGGGAGGGGTGAATCAGGGCCTTCAAAACTTTTACTTGTAAAACCTTTCTGATCTATAACTAAATATTGTGATAACAGATCAAAATAACTTGAATAAAATTATATAAATCAATCATCTAGTTAACTTAAGAAAGTAAAAAACATGAAATCAATATGAAAATCACATAACACAAGTATTTTGGCAACGTAGAAACCCTTGTTAGAAGGTAAAAACTGCGGTGGGGATGACACCCACAAATTCTTCACTACTGCAGATAGAAAAGGTTTGCCTGTTAAGGCTACAAGTTTTGATCACTTCTGGTGATCTTACCATGTTAGGAGTAACATAATAGATCACCTAGATCTACCTAGTTATAGGATTTAAACAATACTAATGAAGTTTGTACTCAGTTAAGAGATTTACATAAGACTGTTAAGTCTACTCTGTTAAGAGATTTATCAAAAAACTCTATCACAATTGTCAGAAAGTAATAGGTAAGTATCTGCTAGTTGACAACTCAATTGTCTGAAATAGATCTATAAGTGCTCATCAAAATATCACCTTATCTGTGATGGTTTCCTTCTCTGTTGTGCTCGGTAGCCTTCTCTGATTCTGCTCAATTTGATATCCTATGTGCTCTGTTCTGCTCGGTAAACTAATTGTCTTGAAGATAGGCAATGTCTTCAAGTGCTCCATGATTCATATATATTAGTTCACCCAACCTCATAAAAATGGTGCGAACATAAAAAATATATAGTGTTCTATTTTTTTGCCTTAGCAAAAATTAGGTTACAAAAATAATCATAACCTTAAGATCTACGGTGCAAAATAACCTAGATCAACTATTACAATAAGATAAACATTACATTTAATGAGTATCTATTTACAATAAATGCTCCTCGATCTTGGTAAACTATTTTATGATCTGTTATAACCATTTGCATAGAATAATGTGACATTTCAAATTACTATGCCATTTTCTATGATCATCGGTAAACACTGTATAATCTGCTCAGTGTTTACTGACCATCGATGTCGGTGTCGCTAGTGCTTAGTTAACAATGTGATGCTCGGTGTAAAGGCTTTACCGACTATTTTGTCTTACTTCTTGTTACTGACCGACTCAATATAAGTAACCGACCGACCTATTTACTATCCTTTGATACTAATGACAACCTTAAATGCTCAATAGAGATTAACAAGATGATTCTGATGAAGATGAGAAAAATGCACTTATTTCTTATAAGAGTAAAGGTGATAAATGGATTATTGATAGTGGTTTCTCACATCACATGACTGGTGATAAAATTAATTTTGAAATCCTTAATCATTACAAAGTTAGCAGTGTTAAGTTTGGTAATGATGCACCATATCCTGTGAAAGGAAAAGGATCAATTAGATTGACTCATAGGATCAGATGTGAAAATGCTTATTGGGTTGAAGGTCTTAACTATAATTTGTTGAGTGTTGCACAGTTGAATAAAATTGGTTACCAAGTGGAATTTCATCACAGAAAGGCTAAAATATTTGATGCCACTGGCGATCTAATTGGAATTGGAGAACAAACAAGAGGTAACTTGTTCTATCTAGACCTATCTGAAGAAATATTTTTATTTGCACAATTTGATGATGTATGGTTATGACATAAGAGGCTATGTCATGTAAACTTTGACAATTTGGGAAATATCAGTAAGTTGAAGAAAGTTAGAGGTTTACCAAGATTGAAGAAACCTGATAATGTGATGTGTAAATAGTGTCAATTGGGAAAAATGACAAAGTCTAGTTTTAAGAGAAAGACATATACTTCTGACAATATTTTGGAATTGGTTCATACTGACCTTTGTAGACCTATGGGTGTACAAAGTTATTGTGATGATAAGTATTTCATTCTGTTTGTTGATGACTGTTCTAGAATGATGACTGTAATGTTTTTAAAGGAGAAATTTGATGCATTTCAGTTGTTTAAGTGGTATTTGGCAAAAGTTGAAAAAGAAAAAAGGAAAAAGGTTTGAGATCTAATAGAGGTGGAGAGTTTATATCAAATGAATTCAATCTGTTATGCAATGATAGAGGAATAAAAAGATAGATTTTTACACCTAGAACACCTCCACAAAATAGCAAATCAGAAAGAAGAAACAAGTCAATTATGGATTGTGCTAGAACACTGATGATAGAGAAGAATGTTGTACAAAAGTTCTGGAGAGAAGTTGTAAGTACAGTTGTTTATACCTTGAACTGAGTACAAATCAAGAAAGGTACTAATGCTACACCTTTTGAGTTATGACATGGATATGTACCTAATGTGCAATATTTTAGGGTCTTTGGGAGTAAATTCTATATATTGAAAGACAATAGGAATGGAAAATTTGATGCAAAAGTGACAAAGACATATTCCTAGGATATTCCCTAAGAGAAAAGCTTATAAGTGATTGAATTCTAACACTAAAAAATTTGTGGAAAGTGAAAATGATAGAGTTGATGAATATGCAAAAAGAAATGAAGTTGAGTGCAAGCAAGAACCTAAAGATTAAAAATCTTTTGTATACATGGAAGAAGGAGAGGCAAGTAATACACCTAAACTAGATGCAGAATCATAGAAAGGTAATGTAGAGCATCAGGATGATGTTTTCGAGCATCAAGAGGATGTTTTCAAGCATCAGAAGGATGTTTCTGAGTAATAAGAAGAAGCAGATAATTTGCAAGATGAACCTAAAGATCTAGAACAAGGAGAAAAGGAATCTAAACCTACATTGGCACAGTATGTAAGAATACATCATAAGCCTCAGCAAATCATTGGAGATAAAAAATCAGGAGTCATGACAAGAAGTAAGTTGAAAGATCATACATGATTACTATGTGAGTTTGAGCCTAAAACAGTAAAATATTATTTAGCAAATGAAGATTGGATACAAGCCATGAATGAAGAAATAGAGTAGATAGAAAAGAGTAATACCTGGACTCTAGTGCCAAGACCAAAAGGCAAGAATGTTATTGGAATAAAATGGGTTTTCAAAAATAAGCTAAATGAACATGGAGAAGTCACTAGAAATAAAGCTAGATTGGTATATAAGGGGTATGCACAAGAAGAAGGAATTGACTATGGGGAGATATTTGACCCTGTTGCAAGATTAGAAGGAGTAAGGACTCTATTTGCATATGCAGCTTATCTAGGAAAGATATTAGTCTCCTGGACAAGAAAGAAGCAAAATTGCATTTCCCAATCTATAGCAGAAGCTGAGTATGTAGCAGCAGTAGTGAATTATTCAAATTTAGTGTGGATCAAGAAATTGTTAAAAGGTATGAAGGAAGAAAACATTGAATCAGTTGTTATTTTCTATGATAACATGAGTGATATTAACATATCAAAGAATCCAGTGATGCACGCTAAGACTAAGCATATTTCTATCAAGTATCATTACTTGAGAGAGTTGGTTCAAGACAAATAAGTGAGATTGGAATATGTGAATAAAAAGGAACAATTAGAAGACATATTCATAAAAGATTTACCTAAGGATGCTCATGAATATCTTAGAAGTAAATTCTGGGTGATTCCCCTAATTGAGGCTACCTAGTCAAATAGGAGCATTGCATCAAATGTGCTAATCAGAATATTTAACAAATTGATGTAGAAAATGTCACACTTTAGGAGTTTCCTAGAGTTGTGAGAAGGCAAAGATATTAATCAATCATAAGCAAGATGACAGAGGGAGTATACATCATACAAAAATGACATGAAGACACCTACATGGTAAAGATGTAAGAGATAGATACAAGCTTTGGCATTGTTGTCAAAGAGGGAGAAGATTCAATGAAAACAAATGGAGTGATACAACACTGAGGGAGAAGACTCAATGAAACTTGAGGGAGAGACACAAAAAAGATTCAGAGGGAGTAATTGAGTAAGTGGTGAGGCAAGGCAAAAGTTGTGAATCAGAATGAAGCTAAGGATATTAATAAAAATATGATGCACAAAGATTTTGGATTGTTTGGTAAATCATGTGTTATTCATGTGATGTTTCCATCAATGTCAAAGAGGGAGATTTTTGGAAACTAAAATTGAAACAATTGTTATATTTTCATTAATGTCAAACCTTAACTGGTAAGACAATTTCTATCTAGGATAGTACCATATCTTTTGATTGATGAAGAGGATTTCAAAAGAGGAGATAACAAGAGGACCTAAGGAAAGCTTGAGTTATGTGATACTTCAATGGGTACTTGATTAGTTGTCACATTGATAAGGTAATGTGTTGTTTATCTAGTAAGAGGAAAGATTGGAAATGTAGGCTTAACCGATTAAAAGTGAAGAAATATAGTTTAAGTGAGTGATGTTAATGTCGATCGAGTGCTAGTATATGCTGAGTAAATCTAGTGTTGATTGAATATCAGTAATTGCTGAGAGATAGGAAATTACTGCGAAAAGATAGTGTTTGCCGAGGAAGACAATTTTTAGTGATGACCGAGTAGATGAACACAGTATTGACCGAGTGTCAGTAATTTACATATGGAGAAAGAATTGAGGATCCCAGCTGACATTATTAATGAATTGTATGGAGCATTTAATTCATGGTAAATCATTTTCTTATGGATTCAAAGAAGAATCTTGGAGATGTATGTAGAAGGAAAAGATGGAGAACATAATGATGGAAGGATTCGATGAATCTGACCTAAACCTAAGATCTACAAAGGAGATTAAGAGGCAAAAGATTGATCTACTTGATCAAGGAGGTATAAGATAAACCTAATTGTGAGGTTACAAAGAGAGTGGAGAAGAGGATGATGTTATTGAATGATAAGTCTAAGTAGAAGGCTGAAGGTGAAATTGTGAAGGAGCTGAACAAAGTTGTGATTGCTTGAAGAAAATTTCGAGCAGATCAAAGATGGAGATGGAAATGAAGGTCAGTTAGTAAATCAGCATATGTACTGTGAAGTGAATCTATATTTACAAAGTGAGTTGTATATTTTTCAGATTAGAACCTACTGTTACTTTCTAACCATTGTATCAGTCTAAATCCTTTAATCAAGGTTGACCTAACAGTCATTGTATAAATCCTTTAATCAAGGTGACATTCTAATGGAATGTTCTTAAGTCCTCTAACCAGGCCACTTTTGACAGAGTGTTTTAAGTCCTTTAACAGGGTCACACCTAACAATGTGTATGTAAACCTTTAACTAAGTTGGCTTCTCACAGAGCTCACTTCAGAAGAGTGAAAATCAGTAGCATGTTACAAAGTGGTTTTTCCCAAATTGGGTTTCCACTATAAATCCTGGTGTTATACTTGTGTGAATGATTTTGATGTGAATGTTGTTGAAAGCTTTATATTTTGCAAGTTAATAACTTTTAGACAGTGGAGTGCATGTTATATGTTTCTGATATATGCTATAGAGACCGAGTTGAATTACTAATTAGATCTGAATTGTTGAAGAGCTAGAAAGTTCAATTGGTACATCTGGACTTGAGGATAACTGATTCACCCCCCCTCTCAGTTATTCTAAAATTATTCTGACATTTAGGTCCTCTTAACACTCCCTTGTTCTCTCTATTTACCCTATTTAGGACCACTTAAAACCACTCGAGCCAAATAATATATCCCTCTATTTAATTTATAGATCTCTCTCTAGTGTCTTTTTAGTCTCTTTATATTTGTTTTTAGTTGGCCCCCTGCCCTAAAGATACTCTATCTCTCTACTCTACTCTATTTGTGTCTTTTTACTCTATTTATATCCTCTTAGAACCCTCTCTCTCTAGATCTACCCTCAAATCTCTCCCCCTCCCCTTAAGTCTCTCTCTCTTTTTCTCTATTTAGGTGTAATTACTATATTTATAGTCTTGATGTAGGAGCATCCTTGGGTCTTTGGAAATCTTGCATCACCCAAAAATATTTCCTTTTAGTTTTTGTTACTATTTTCTAGTCTCTCTGATTTTTGGTTATGTTTCTTTAGTTTGGATCATTTGTTGTTGTGGAACTCAGGGTATGTTATGGAAATCATATTTTACTAATAACTTGATTTCCACCTCATTTGGATACTTTGTCGTGGAGATATCTTATATTCAAGTTTGGGCTTGTGTGTTCTTCATGTTCTAATAGTCATTTGGGGTTTTCTGATATACAAAGTAATTTCCCAATCAATGAATATTTGTGGCACGTATCATGATGATCTTTGGTCTTTGGCCAATGTTCCTCTTGCATCACATGTTATTTCAACATCTTGGCTTTGAGATCATTATGATTTAGGTCCTGACCTATATTTTTTTATTATGTTTTCTTGCTCTTGGGAAATGTGATAGATCTTGGCCAACATATGCAATGTGAAGGTTCTATATATTGAGGCATTTGATCTTCGCTAAGGAGTTCTCAGGAGGATAATCTTTGGAAGGTTAATTCTTTGATTTAGATCTAGGTTTCTTTTGTAATCAGACATGTATGTTGAAAGTGTGCAAATAACATGTTGTAAGATAAAGTGATTTAAATATCTGAATCTATGGATAATGCAAATGTAGGATTTTGCATGTTTTTCAATTCATTATTGAGTTTTTTATGATCTTGAGTTGTTGAATTCCACTGTATTGACTCTTGCTACATTGCTTGGACCATCTCCATTATGGAAACTCTTTCCAAGACTGAATCATTTGGTATCAGAGCAAGATCATTCATCTGATTGGAGATATGTGTTCTTGATCTTGAAAATCCCTTGATGTGTTAGTTATGGGGTGGTAGAGTATAGATCTAGCCTGTAGTAACAGAGGACTTGTGCAAGGTGGTTATGGAAGGATTTGTTGTTGATTATTGAGTGTTTAGGTATCCCAATGGTGAACTGATCACCAAGTTGGAGGTAAGTTACAAGTGTATTCAATATATCATCAAGTGAGAAGCAACTAAATCCTTGTAATGAGATCACCTAAGTTGAGGCAGTTACACTTGAGGATTGGGAAGATGCCTCCTAGAAGGATAGATAAAATGATGGAGGACTTTAAAAATGAAATGAGGAATGAGATCTAGAATGTGTTGACTATATTGTAAAGGAATCTTGAGATTGAGGAGGAATATGAGGAAGCTAGTGAAGATCTTGAGACTGTAGATACAAAGGTACCTACAGATGAATAAATATTATTAAGGGTGATGGAACAAGTAAGTAAAATTCATGGGATGGAGGTTTCTAATTTCTATGGTTCATTACATCCTAAGGATTTGATAGACTGGATTGGTGAATTGGAAGATTACTTTGAGCTTGAAGATATCAAAGATCCATAAAGGGTTAGGTTAGTACAAACTAAGTTAAAGGGTCATGTTGCCTTATGGTAGAAATAATTACAGAAGGATAGAGAAAAAAATGGTGAATTAAATATCACTAGATGGAGGGTAATGGTTGCTAGGTTTAAACATAAATTCATACCTAACCATTATGAATTGGAATTGTTCAAGAAGTTGTAAAATTTGAAACAAAAGGACATGGGTGTGAAATAATATACTAAGGAGTTTTACAAGATGACAATCAGATCTGGACACTAAGAGATATCTAAGGAGAAGGTGGATAGATATATTAATGGATTGAGCTTGAACATTCAAGATGAGCTAAGTATGTTGTAGATTTCTACAATGCAGAACACTTATCAGTATGCATTGAAGGTAGAAGATAAGTTAAAAAGGAGACTGAGAAATCCTAGAGGAAAGGAGAAGAAAGTGAATAATCATGGAAAAGAGAAGAAAACCATTAAGGTGGAACCTGATCAGATGACACTTAGGAGAGGAAATGATAGTAAGGAATTCAAAGGTACTTGTTTCAAATGTGGTGGCATGGGACATAGAGATTTCCAATGTTTCAAAGGATCTAGTGAAAGCTTGGGTAAATAGAATCTTGTGGCACATGAGGAGAAGACTGATGATGCTTGTGGAAAGTATGGCAGAACCTGAGATGGGAGAATATCTTATTCTTAGGAGAGTTTTAATGAGGCCAAGTAAGAAGGAAGTTGAACCTTCCCAAAGGAGGAATTTGTTTAGGACTGTATGCAAGTCAGAAGGTAAAGGTTTCAAGGTTGTTATGGATAGTAGTAGTAGTGATAATTTGGTATTAGAAGAGATGGTGCATAAGCTTTACTTGAAGAGGCTTAAACATCCTTGTCCTTATGGGATAAGTTGGTTCCAAGATAATCATATTGTGGAAGTAAAAGAATGATGTTTGATGAAATTTAACATTGGACCTCATAGAGATGAAGTATTGTGTGATGTGGTATCTATGAGGGCTTATCATGTTCTATTAGGTAGACCTTGGCAATATGATAGGGGAGGTATCCATGATTGCAGAAGAAACTTCATCAAAATAGAGAGGGATGGAAAGAATTTTACTTTGGCTCCCTCGAAGGAGGAAGAGGGGAGAAGTGCAAGGAATCTGAGAATTATGAAGAGTCACTATTTTGAGAAGCATAACTCAAAGGTTAAGACGTCGATATGGATTAGAAGAAGGATTTTGAAGGAAGATCTATGAACAAGTTGGTATCAAATAGAAAGAAAGGTAAAGTGAAGCAACAAAAGACTTTGGTTTTTGGTTAGATGAAGTCCTTTAGTAGAGGAAAATTTTATGTGTGGGAGAAAAGATGTGGTAAATTTCCCTTACTATTGAGTACAGATGTGAAGCATGATAGAGAAAGTGCATATCAAAAAAAATATGATGGAGCTAATTGAAGATAGAGCAAAGTTGTAGAGAAAGAAAGTTGTAGATAAAGAGGATATTTGGATTAAAAACTAGCATGTAATTTATGTCCTAAATCCTTTAATATGTTCATAAATTTCTCTTATAAAACATTTTCTTCTCACTAGGGGGTGTCTGAAGCAAGAGTTTCCTTAGGTCATTGGAAATCTTGCATCACCCAAAAATATTTCCTTTCAATTTTTGTTCTTGTTTTACAGTCTCTATGATTTTTGGTTGTGTTTCTTCAGTTTGGATCATTTTTTGTTGTGGACCTCAGGGTATGTTCTAGAAATCATGTTTTAATAATGACTTGGTTTTCACCTCATTTGGATACTTTGTTGTGAAGATATTTTTTATTCAAGTTCGGGTTTCTGTGTTCTTCATGTTCTAACGGTCGGTTGGAGTTTTTTGATCTAGCAAAGTAATTTCCCAATCAATGTAGATTTGTGGTGCATATCACAATGATCCTTTGGTCTTTGGTCGAAGTTACTCTTGGATCACATGTTACTTCAACATTTTTCCATTCAAATCATTATGATTTGGGTCCTAACCTATTATTTTGTATTATGTTTTCTTGTTGTTGAAAAATGTGATGGATCTTGGATGACATATGCAATGTGAAGGATCTATTGTTGGAATTTTTGCAGTATATAATTTTGGCATTCAATATTTTTTCATTGATGTCAACATATGTTTTAGTAAGGGAATCCATAAGTTGCAGACAAAATGGATAGACCTGGTACATAGATTTGTACAGATAGTTTACAAGAACTTAGCTCTTGCGAGCTAAGATGTCTGTAGAATAACATGTTTACTATTCACTGTTATGTTTGCATATGTTTATATGCTCATTTTCTCAAGCTATGGATGAATTGGAGAATGTTGGATAATTGAGAGGGGGGTGAATTAGTTATTTGAAGTCCCTTAACAATTTTCAACCTTAAAACCTTATCAGCAACTAATCTTAATAATCAGATTTAAACATTCAACCAACCACAATAGTATTCATATGAAAATAAAAAAATAAAATGCAAAACATTCAATCACACATTAACACCATTATTTAACGTGGAAACCCAATTTGGCTAAAAACCACTGTGTGATTTATCACCCACAAAATAATTCACTCTTCTGAAGTGAGCTCAGTTAAGAGCCAACTCTGTTAAAGGTTACAAAATACATTTTCTGGGTCACATACTATCCTTATTAGAGGACTTAGTACATTAGTTAGAATGCCACCTTACAAAGGATTTAGAAATAGGATTGTTAAATCCACTTTGTTAAGAGATTTTATGCTACAATGGTTAGAAAGTAACAGTGAAATTACCTGATAAAATATTCAACTACCTTTGCTTGTTTTGATCTCCTTTATTCTCATTTTTCTTCTTTAAACTCTTCTTTTCTGGTTGATCAACACTCACTCTTCATCTAATCACTTTCCTTCACTTGATTCACACTTTTCTTCAACTCTGTTATGCTCGGTGTACCCTTCTGTACTTATTTGGCTATCTGCACTGGCTATCAAAACATCAACAACATTACCATCTTGATCATCCTTTATATAGACAATTTTTTTCACCTAATCCTATTCATTATCATTTCCTTGAATTAATCTCATCCATTTGATCAAATCTCAATCTAAATTCAATGTATCTATAGCTCGGTAAGACTTTTTACAAATCTTTCCAGTTGTATCTTCACCTTGGAACTTAAACTTTTCTTGGATCTCAAACCAATCATTAAATCTTCACCATTTATCTATAAATAACATTTTTTATCCATTGATTTCATTAAATGACTTTGTTACTTCCTTAGAATCTTCTAGATCAATCCAGATTCTCACTCGATGCCATCTTTAACTTGATTTCTTGTTTAACCAACCAACTTCATCTTCTCAGTTAAGCTTACTTTCTCGATTATCATTTACTCGGTTAACATCTTCCTCAGTTATCAACCTCTCGATTAACTGTAACTATCCAATATTTTTACTTACTGACAACCATTTCCAGCTCGGTAGCACACATTGATTCCTTGTCTTTTCATTTCACAACTTCAATCCTTTGTTACCAACAAATATAATTGACTTGTGCATCATTCTAACACTTCATCAAATCATGTCAAATAATCAAATCAATATAACCTTTTCATAGACTGATTCATCAATTGCCCATTTAAGCTCACATACTTAACATCACTTCTTCATTCCATCTTCTATCTTTACTCAACACCACATATTTTAGATTGATATGGCAACTTGCATAAATTAGTAAGTCAATAGGCTTGACATCAATGACAACATAACAACTAATCTAATACTTATACATACCTTCCATTACTTCGTTACTAACCTTGGTCATTATCAACATATTGTGTTCATTATCATCATTAGCTTGGGTATCAATATGAGTTGGGGTAACAACAAAGATTGGTTACAGGGCCAGTAACTGGGAAACTCATAGAGTTGGTCTCACTATTTACAGTATAACTTCAATGCATAAATGGAGAAAACCTTACGATCTTGGGGAATGTCAGAGGATAGATGGGAGAGTCTACTTTGTGATCATAAACTACTAGTGTGATTGGTGGTATCATCTATGGTGTGTACTCCAGGGAAGATTTATTTGGAAGCTGACCCAAGAATGGTAGTGTGTTCTTAAATAATTAAACATAGATTAATATTGTGGCTGACTATCTCAAGATTTGTAATTGTTGTAATATTTTTAAGGATTATGTGTGTATCCTTGCATGGGTCTATGTAACATTTCATTTATAGGAGAGCTCCTATAATGGCTGACCCAGGAATTATGTTTTTAACTTGTATATAAGGAAGTCTTTCCTTTTAGTTGTCGTGTAGAGAAGTGTGTGGAGAATTATGTGAGCTTTTGGGATGGAAGGACTATTGATGTAGAGTAGAGGATTGTGCATTAAGGCACAAGGTTGGAACTATCTTGGTAGTGGATGTACTGGAAGCCAATTCAAGTATTCATGGTGATATTTTTCAAATATAGGACAGTGAGTCCTGAAGGTGGATGTAACCTTTTCTTGTACTTTGGTTAGTGACCAGTTGTAATACCTTTAACAGGGTTTTGACTCCTAATAGGGTATGTCCTTTAACAGGGACTGTACTATTGTAATAATCAGCTCCTGATAGGGTTAAAACTCTTAACATGGTTACTATACTCATAGTAATTATTTATGGGTATCATTCCCACCGGGGTTTTTCCCTTAATAGGGTTTTCCTCGAAACAAATATTGGTGTTATTGTGTTATGGTTTTCTTACATTCAATTGAGCATAAGATTTTTTTTAGAATTAAGTTTGGTAAGTTTGGAATCAACTGGTTGCCCCCCCCCCCCCCCCCCCCCCCTCTCAGTTGATTGGGACATTGTTATTCTAAAATCTATATATTGAGGCATTTGAACTTTGTTAAGGATTTCTTAGGAGGATAACCTTTGGAAGGTTAGTTCTAGGTTTTAGATTTGGGTTTTTGTTGTAATTAGGCATGTATGCCAAAAGTATGTAAATTGCATGTTGTAGGCCAAAGTGATGTAAATATATGTATCTATGGATAATGCAAATGTGGAATTTTACATCTTTTTAGTTCATTGTTGAGTTCTTTATGATATTGAATTGATGAATCTTGTTGTGTTGACTCTTGTTGCATGGCTTAGACCATCTCCATTGGTGAAACTCCTTCCATGACTGCATCAAGTCTTTTTACTCTATTTAGGTCTCTTTATAGTGTTTTTACTCTATTTGGGTCTCTCTAGTGTCTTTTTAGTATCTTTATATGTATTTTTAGTCCCCCCTCCTCTTAAGATCAATTCTCTCTCTCTCTCTCTCTCTCTCTCTCTCTGTATGTATGTATGTATGTATCTATATATATATATATATATATATATATATATATATATATATATATATATATATATATATATATATATATATATATATATATATATATATATATATATATATATATATATATATATATATATATATATATATATATATATATCAATTTACTATATTTATAGTCTTTTTACTCTACTTAGCTCTCTCTAGTGTCTCTTTGGTCTCTTTATATGTCTCTATTTTTAGTTTTCTCTAAATTGTTCTAATTTGTTTCTTTTTTGTGTGTAGCTTTCAATCAACAAGTACAAGATGAAGGAGAAGCTCAAGCAGGAGGGACAACACAAGTTGAAGAAATCACTACCAATAATAAATACACCAAGTCAATTCCAGTCGGTAAACTAGAACAACCAAGCACTAGTTCCACCGAGCACCAGAGGTTCCACTGAGTTCCTTCAGTGACCAAGCTTCCTTCAATAACTAAGACCATCAGCTAAGGCTGCAACTGAGTAACACTGGCCAAATAACAAACCACCATGCAGATTCACCGAGGACCAAGAATGCCCCTGCATCAGGCACCCTAGGTTTGAAAAGATGTTCATATGTGAGAATAACATATTCCAGGATTCAGCACATAAATCCCAAACTGGTTCTTCACATACAAGTCCTCCATCTTCTCACTTTTCATACTCTTCCACTTCGGCTTCCTCTGTCTTTTCAAGTCTTTTCTTGACAACACACATGTCTGTTCTCCAAACTGGTCATTCATTTTCTCAGGATCCACCAACTCAACTCGGCTACCGATACTCAAGCTTCTCCTACCGAGCATTGTATCTAGCAAAGGCATCAGGGAAAACTTCATGTCATCCTTCTCAACAATAAACACATTCTTCACACAATCTTACATAGCTC